>CM071146.1:8925000-9555000 GCA_036417725.1 Clanis bilineata | reverse complement strand
ACTGATGGGGTGACCGACGGGGTGACTGACGGGGTGTCGGATGGGGTGACCGCCAGGGTGACCAACAGGGTGACCGACTGGGTGATTGACGGGTTGTCGGACAGGGTGACCGACGGGGTGACCAACGGGGTGCTTGATGGGGTGACGGACGGGGTGACCGACGTGGTGACCGACGGGACCGGTGAATTAGAATTATGTTATAGGTGCCTACGACTCACTCTTTCTAATTCTCCCTCTCATACGCAGACGAAGTTGCGCGGGTCAGCTATTAGTTATATTTTTGTTAGCCATTATTGAATATATTGCGCCATTAACACTGTTACCCATCCCTATTCGTCTTTCAATATCTTCTTCACACTTTCAGTCCCGAGTGAACATACACCCTAAATATACAAATTCATTCACTTGTTCCACTTTTTCCTCTTCTATCAATAAATTGCACTCGGTTCTTGATTCATCCCTTTCCAGAACCATTACTTTCGTCTTTTTTACATTTACTTTCATACCTTTCCTTTCAAATGCCTCATTCATAGTAGAGACAATTTCGACGGTCCCTACGTAGGTACAAAGCGACATGTCAAAAACTGAGGTTTTCAGGAGAACGATATGAAGTTTATTTATTTATAAGTTTAAGAATTATCATACTTGTTATCTTGTTCGATTAGTATTAAAAGTAGCATTATTAGAATATAAAATAATTAAAAAATATATCTATATAGTTATAAGCGTATGGACAATCTAAAGCCATATACGCAATAAAAAATTTGACATTTTGACTTGTCTTTATATACGTAGGGACCCTCGATTTGTTGTAACTCGCACGGCGATGATGCTTGATCAACAGTACTTGATCAACGGTGTACAAGATACACTCAAACAATGACTCTCCCATTCTTAATCCGCAATTAGACTCTTTCAAATTGGTCAAACAACTATCCATGAATAGGTTGAAGAGCCACGGAGATGCTATATAACCCTGTCTGACACCGCGTTCGATGTCAAACCAGCCTGTGCATGCCCCATTAACTCTAACGCAGCCACTCGAGCCCTTATATAAGAACTTGAGTGCCCGAATCAGATCCCTCTCAACCCCATACATGGATAATTTTGCCCACAGTTTGACCATAGATCCTTATATGTATACTTAATATGGTAGTTAAACATGATGTTTATTAGGTAAATATTACATATTTAGGCTCGCCCCCATCACATCTGGGACGCAGCTAAGCTCCGCGAAATGTGGGTGTTCTAGTTCGCTAGTGCGCCTCTGCCTACCCCTTCGGGGATACAGGCGTGAGCTTATGATATTACATATTTCATCGATGTAGATTTTCTAAATACCATATATCACTATAAAATTGTGAGGCGATGTGGTCATTCAATTGCTCCGTATACAATTGATAATCGATTATATGGTTTCGATATTACGTAATAACTGGCACAAAAATGAAAATAGTTAAAAACCTTAGAAAAACCTGGATGTGATGAAGTGCACAAACTGGTATTTTTGTGCACAACGACACAGGACGACTCGCAGTCAACACGATTGTGACAATGACTGAATCGATTCTACAACAGTTTTTATAAACGTGGTAGATTTTTGAATATTGTACCTCGGCAGAGGGAAAATGCTTTGAGTGGCGTCTCCAGTCATAAATGCTCTGTGAATGTAAAAAAAAATATATTGTAAATAATCTTTTTCTTTCTTTCTGCCTGGCGTTATCCCGGCCTTCTGCCAGGGTCCGCCTTACGCCTACTTAAACGCTTCTACTTCGCCCGCTCTTGAGCATCCTCCACAGTGAAGCCATTGGCTCTCATATCTTCCTCCAGAACGTCTAACCAGCGCTTTTTGGGCCGTCCACGGGAACGCACTAGACATGTGACCGATGTACTCCTGTGGTTTCCTCAAAACGTGGCCATACCATCTCAAGCGACATTCCTGCAGTTTATCTGCCAAGTCACGGACGCCGAGACTGCCACGGATGTGCACATTACGTATACGATCCAGTCGTGTAACATTGCACATCCACCGCAACATCTTCATTTCCGCGACGTGGATTTGCCTAACATGACCCTTAAGTGCAGGTCACGTCTCACACCCATACAGCAGCACAGGCCGCATGATGGTCTTGTAAATGAGACCTTTAAGTCTTATCGGCATCTTTCGGTCGTAAGTGACGCTCGTGACCTGTCGCCACTTAACCCAGGCGGCGCCATTATGTGCCGTGACGTCGGAATCAATATCACCCGACTCGTGCAATACAAACCCTAGGTACTCGAACTTGTCCGTTTTCACGGCAAGCTCGCACCCTACATGTACTCGGTCTTCGCCACATTTAGTTTCAGACCGCCGTTCTGAAGCGTATCCTTCCACAGGTTTACCCTCTGCTCTAGGCGCTGTTTGTCTTCATCTATTCAGTGTTGCCATCTTAGTGGATTTTCCACTAAATCTGGTGGTTTTGAATCCCGTTTAGTGGGAAAAAATGCCGTCTAGTGGTTAGTGGATTTTTTTAGTGGTTTCGTAGAAAAATTTAGTGAAATGTTGATCGCTCAACCACCAAGTGAGTGATACATTTCCAAATATATTGCACGTCTCGAAGAAGCTGTGTTTGATATAATATTGCTCTATTATAATAATAATTGACTGCCTCCGTGGCGTGGTGGTATTTCGGTACGACTATGGTTCTGAGGTCTCGGGTTCGATCCCCGGCTCGGGCAAAGTGATATTGGATTTTTCCATATCAGCCCGGAGTCTGGAATTTGTGCCCGATATGGCGATAGGCTCGCCCCCTATCACATCTGGGACGGAACTAAGCTCGGCGAAATGTGGGTGTTCTAGTTCGCTAGTGCGCCTCTGCCTACCCCTTCGGGGTTACAGGCGTGAGCTTATGTATGTATGTATGTATAATAATAATAATATAATGCCACCGTCCCGGAGAATATATCAGGCATGTTATTTCCGGTTGTTCGTATCTTGCTAACGGCGAGTATTTGCATAGGCATAACCTTGTAGCCAAGATCCTACACCAGCAACTTGCTCTTTGATATTGCCTTGTGGCTTCTGAGGTGCCTTATTATCAATATGTCCCTCAACCAGTTCTCGAAAATAGTCATGCAACGCTCTATTGGGATCGATCACGGACAGGACTATTGTGGCCAATAAGCCTGATATTGTGGTAGTAGATCGATTGACGCGCCGGGCGATGCTTCTTGATGTCACGATTCCGCATGATGAGAACCTTGTAAAAGCCGAAAAGGACACAATGTCGAAATATTTAGACCTGGCAAATGAGGTTACTCGCATGTGGCATGTGTATTCAATAATCATTATTCCGATAGTCATTTCTGCCCATGGTTTGATACCAATGAGCCTCAACCAAGACCTCAAGAGGCTCTCGGTTGGTGTTTGCGTCAAGAGCCAAATGCAGAAGGCGGTGTTACTGGATACGGCACGAACTGTGAGGAGGTTCCTTACTCTGGGGTCTTAACCGCCGGTGGCGTGGGTCCCGAGCCTCGCCATCGGAGGGGAATATTTTTATATTTTAAATGTATTTTTATTTTTGTAGCATATATTTAAAAATGTAAAAAAAAAAATAACGAGTACTGAATATAATAATACCTTAAATAAATAGTACTGAACTATTTCAGTAAATTTCTCGACTTTTGTTAACCAATTTTCTGTTTAATATTAAGCATAGAGAGTGTAATTACATTGTTTAGTGCTATCAATAAAAATATTAGCAAAAATATTTTTTTCTTATGGTCAAATTTCGAAAATATCTCATTGAAGGGTCTGTGTCTGGGTGTACGAATGTCATCAGACTTTTGCTTATAATATTGCTTATAAGTTTTGCTTATAACAGTGTATTTAAAATTTTTATAAATAATTTACATAATATATGAGATTTTACTTAGGTATACTAATATTTTACAAAATAATGTTGCTTACTCCCAAAACATAGTGATGGATCCAGTTTAGTGTTTATTATTCAAAGAAACAAAAACTCAACACTAAATTGCAAAATCCAAATTTTATTGCAAATTTTAGAAAATTAAAGTCATTCCTTCGATTAAAATGTCTATGTAAATAATCAATATCAATACATATAATAAGAATGTAAATATCGCAAGTCTGTATATTGCTTAGATTTGCAAAAAAAACGAGTTAAGGGGGTTTAGAAATAGTAATAGCACCTTTTTATTATTTTTAGAAATTTTGGCTGTCTGTCTGTATGTTTGACCACGTATCAAATGAAAACCACCAAAGTAATATTACGGAACTGGATAGGAAATTGTAGACCACATCTTGGAATAACATTTAGGCTTTGTTTTATTCTAATCCGTCAACTCTTTCAAAAGATCCGGATTTTTTTGTATCATGTGGGCGATTGTTGGGAGTTCTTTATAGCCTGAAAGTGATTTTCAAATTTATTAATAGATACTGATTTTTTTATTAATAGATGGCGTTACCATATTTTCTGAGTCATATTGAATACTTTACGAATTATGTACCATTTTAAAGTCGTTTAGTGATCCGGGGTCGAAATCTAAAAAAGGGACCGCCGGGCGATTGACTTCAAAATCGATTTCTGAGTCTCCCCGTTGTAGAATATTTAGACTAAAACGACTGGGTGGATCGACAAATCAAAAGTTTTTACCGTTGGCCCTACAAAATACGCGTGAGAAGACGCAGGCAAAAGCTAGTTTTGAATAAGAAGCATGAAAGTCGAGTGAATGCGGTGGAAATGCGTTTCCTGCGTTGTATATGCGGAATCACCCCTGATGGTCGTATGAGGAATAGCAAGATAAGAGATTTGATTGGATTGTTATGAGTTGAAAGATGATGTGCAGAGTAGGATTGAGAAAGGGATGCTTAGGTGGTTTGGAGATGTTGAGAGGATGGATGAAAGGCGACTTACGAATGTGGTCTATCGTGCTAAAGTGAATGGTAGGGCAAGTGAATTAGAAGAAGGCGCCCAACGCGATCCTATATGGATCAAATAAATGATCTCATGCGTTAAAGGCAAGTTCGGAGTACCTTCAATCAGCGGGAAAGTATGAAACGAAATATGAATGTGGAAGAAGCAAAAGAGGCGTGTCGGGATCGCAGCCTGTGAGTGTGTATGTATGTATGTATTGTAAATAAATTTGCATTAGTATTATCATTGTGGCTAATGCTGATGATGACATATTATCACAAAAGATACGCGAAATAATAAAAATGAAAATTAGAAACAGTTTAGGTTTAAAGGGCCTTAAACTATTTGAGAAAAATTATGTTCTGCAGATTCATATTGTAAGTTTTTTTACAAAGTACCATTACTTTAATTCCAGTAATGACATTTCTATTTGTTGATTTTTCCGTACGTCCTTAAATGATTCCGTACGTCAATGTTTTTCTTAAGCCGGGTCTCCTGCACTAAAACATTACACAGAACACCTACATAAAACATACATTTTTTATCTATGGTCCATTGTTCTACGAGCAGGTGACAGCTAAAATCGTTGTTTTCTGTATGTATTTTTAGTGTTTTGTTTTAAAAAAGCTAGTGCAGGAGACGCGGCATTATACTAAACTTTTTCACTATCACAGGCGAAGGCTACTAATGATACAGCCTTATTACCTTTTAGCATAAAAATAATGTTCTGTATTTTTTTTGCTGAAAACAAAAATAAAATAAAAATATACGTTAGCCTTAGATTAGAAAAGTCTTCTAAAGGGTTGAAAAAGTCATACGTAGCGTTATTTTCTTGTTTTTCATGTATTTTGCATTCAGCACTACGTTTTAGTAATAGGCAATACTAGTATTACTTTCACTTCACTCTATATTAGACGAACAAAATCCGAGTTTAGTGGAAAATCTGGTGGTTTTGCAAGCAGGGTCGATTTTGTTAGTGGTTTTCTGGTGGTTTTACAACTTGGATCTGGTGGGGAGCAAGATTAACAGTTGGCAACCCTGCATCTATTAGCGCTATGTAGAAGTGGTCGTTGCGCAACGCAACTAGTTGACGCAACGGCTAACGGCTGAATCACTTGTAGCTAGTTGTTGGAATTCAACGCAACGAGCTAACAGCTAATAACGACCGCGCGGCTATAGTAGCCGTCAACCGTCAACGCGGCAACGATCGCGATCACGACAACGCCGGCAACGGTAGTAATCACGGCAACGCGGCAAGGACCCTGAATCACGACAACGCGGCAACGATCATGAGTACTCGGCAACGATCGTGATTCGTGAGTACTGACTGTAGGGCATGCAAACCGGTTAACCGAAAACCGAAAAAACCGATTAACCGACCGTTTTTGAAGACCGGTTTTCTTCGTCTAAAAAACCGGTTATTTCGGCGTTTTCGGTTTTTTTCCTCCTTACATCAATAGTGAGTAAATACGTACAATTAAATACATACACAATGATAAGGAACGAGCTTGCTGTAAAAACGGACGAGTTTAAGTATCTCGTATCCATACTGCACGAGTCTGGAGACATCGACTCCAACGTCAAGCCCCATAGTGGCGCCGATTGTGCTAAATTGCAAGAGGGAAAATCATTCGGCCTGTACTTTTATATGGATGTGAGACGTAATCTGTTCTGAAGCGTTATATGATATGAAGATGATGCGGAGGATGGGCAACGATACACGACTGCATCCAATACGTAACGTTTACATCTGAGATAGTATTGGTGTCTGCAACGTGGCAAATAAATTGCAGAAATATCGCTTGCAGTGGTATAGTCACGTTTTGAGAAAACCACAGGAGTACGTCGATCGCAAGTGTCTAGACCAGATTGTAACAGGAGTGCGTCCCCGTGAACGGCACAAAATGCGCTGGCTAGACGTTTTGAAAGAAGATTTGAGAACCAAGTATCCCATTGTAAACGATACTCAAGACCGGGCGAAGTAGAAGCGTTTAGGTATGAAGGCGAACACTAGGCGTGACACTAGGCCATGATATTGCCAGACAGAAAACAAAATAAAGCAGCCACACTATTGTCATGTTAATGTAATAGCAAAATGGTGGTTCATTTTTCATATCTTACATTGTACGTATTTATATATTATTTATTTAGGTTAGACGCAAAACAGGATACAATAAAATACATAAATACAATTTTAAAGTTATGTATTACTTAAAATTATATTGTATCCAAAGCATGCGCCCTTATGTAGAATATTGCATAAAGTGGGGACTACAATACATAAACTAGTTCTTATTACAAATCCCCTATTTCACTGATTTATTGAGGACTGATTTAAAATAATAAAGTACGCTAGATTCGTCCGCAGAGTTAAAAGTTATCCTCACATGAAACATTAATATCGGTTCAACGGTTTCGCCGTTAGAACTCCACAGACAAGCTTTATTTTGCATTTACAATATTACTATGAATTAAACTGTAGCTTAACTAGGGTCACTGAAAAGTCGGAAGAGAAATGATTGCATGCAGAAGAAATGAGAATGTTGAGATTGATGTGTGGAGTGATAAGGATGGACAGAGTTAGGATAAAGCACAGAGGAAGCTTGAAAGTGACACCTGTGGTAGGTAGATTAGAAGGAACCAGTTTGTCTTGGTATAGGCATGTTATGAGGAGAGAAGCGACATAATAAGTGGATAAGAAAGTGATGAATGTGAATGTTGATGGATGGGGAGGTAGAGGAAAACCAAAGAAAAGGTGGACAGAGTGTGTGAGGGAGAACATGAAAAATAAGAGGGTGAAAATGAGATGATCGTGTTTATGGAAGTCGAATACATGTTGCGCCGACTCCAAATAAAATTGGGACAGGGGCACGAGAATGATGGTGGATTAACCTGTCGCGCCTTGGTCTAGTGGCAGCGTTTATAGGGTTTAGAGATGAAAGGCATAGCTGTTTACTATGTAATACAATTTACTCGAAGCTGGAGCCCCTAAAGAGGGTTGTCACTTGCCATCAGAAAAATAGCCTAGCCGGTTGTCAAAATGACAGCTGAATCTTTTCTGCAACATGTCTAAAAAGTGTTGGGCGAAACATATAGTGAAATGGGATGAGGGCAGGTAGAAAAAGAAGAACAATCAGTGTTCTTCCGGCTGGAGCCTGGACGCTTTAAGTGTAGGGCAACCCCGGGCCGTTCCGTTTCGTAAGTCGGTATTGCCGGTGTAGGGTACATAGTGTTAGGGACTCGACCTAAAGTTCGCCTAGATGCTGTCAATCTCTCAGGTGCGGCTTAACGTTGGGTCGTAGGACAGGCGAATCCGACATAATCATCAGGCGTGGCGGTAGCGGTAAAACACTTTTCCCCGCGAAAACAAAAAAAAAACCCTGAGTTTATTTTTACCTTTCTCGCTAGCGACTACGACTACCTATTTGTATGACAAACATCCGAAAACCTCTAGCAATTATGTTTGGAATTAATGTTTATCATATAACATAACATAAGCACACGCCTGTATCCCCGAAGGGGTAGGCAGAGGTGCACTAGCGAACTAGAACACCCACATTTCGCCGAGCTTAGTTCCGTCCCATATATGATAGGGGGCGAGCCTATCACCATATCGCCATACTCACAAATTCCAGACTCCGGGCTGATATAATAAAATCCAATATCACTTTGCCCGACCCGTGGATCGAACCTGAGACCTCAGGACGGTATTCGTACCCAAATACAACCACCCCACCGAGGCAGTCGCCATGTCGTTCATCATATAAATTATATATTTTAGGTAGTCGCTAGCAAGAAATGTCAAAACTCATGTTAGAGCCTCTGAACTGAAAATAATTACGTGCAGAAATTCAACTTCATCTCGTTAATCAAGATTTAAACTAAAAAAACGAAAATATTGCCCAAAAACCGAATAACCCGAAAAAATCGGTTAACCGGTTTTTTTCAAATACAAAACCCGAAAAAACCGGTTTCCAAAACCATCCGGTTTTTGCATGCCCTAGTACTGAGCAACGAATAGTTGCGGCGCGGCGTTGCGTAGCGTTGTCGAAAGCCATGCCTGTTGGTTCATGCGCACACACATTGCGTTTAACCACGTTTAACGTTTAGCTTGACCCTGAACCGATTTTGATGAAATTTGGTATGTGGGTACCTTTAACCCCAAGGACCAACATAGGGTACTTTATTTTTTAAATCAACCCCTAAAAGGAATGAAATAGGGGATGAAAATTTGTATGGGAGTTCTGGATCTGCTTAATGGATTTTGATCAAATTTGGTATGAGGATACTTTTAGACCTAAGGACAGAAATGAAATGGGGTGCGATATATTTTTGACGCCATTTTCTTTTTCTTTGTTTATGGGCCGATTGACTTTAAAATCAATATCTGAGTTGCGAACAAATTTGGTATCAAACTATGAAAAGTGGCCGCCATTTTGTTTTTCTTTGTTTATGGGCCGATTGACTTCAAAATCGATATCTGGGTTGCGCCTTAGTTACGAACAACAAATTTGGTGTCAAATTTGTCAAAAGTGGCCGCCATTTTGTTTTTCTTTGTTTATGGGCCGATTGACTTCAAAATCGATATCTGGGTTTCGCCTTAGTTACAAACAACAAATTTGGTGTCAAATCTGTCAAAAGTGGCCGCCATTTTGTTTTTCTTTGTTTATGGGCCGATTGACTTCAAAATCGATATCTGGGTTGCGCCTTAGTTACGAACAACAAATTTGGTGTCAAATCTGTCAAAAGTGGCCGCCATTTTGGTTTTCTTTGTTTATGGGCCGATTGACTTCAAAGTTGATATCTGGGTTTCACCTTAGTTACAAACAACAAATTTGGTGTCAAATCTGTCAAAAGTGGCCGCCATTTTGTTTTTTTTTGTTTATGGGCCGATTGACTTCAAAATCGATATCTGGGTTGCGCCTTAGTTACGAACAACAAATTTGGTGTCAAATGTGTCAAAAGTGGCCGCCATTTTTTTTTCTTTGTTTATGGGCCGATTGACTTTAAAATCGATATCTGGGTTGCGCCTTGGTTACGAACAACAAATATGGTGTCAAATCTCTCAAAAGTGGGCGCCGTTTTGTTTTTCTTTGTTTATGGGCCGATTGACTTCAAAATCGATATCTGGGTTTCACCTTAGTTGCGAACAACAAATTTGGTGTGAAATGTGGCAACTTTTTTTTTTGTTTTTATTGTCCGACACCAATTCGGATTTGGTGTCATGAATTTTTTTTATTTTTTTTTAAGTTGTTCATGGCCATGGATACACTGTCCTTCAGCCGTATACTTTTTATTATTTTTGTTACTTTATTTCCTACATCTAAGTTTTCGCAAGTGCAATGAAGATGATATATAACACGAGTTGCTGTACATTAAACCGCGGAGTGCAGCTAGTGCAGAGACGCGACATAATGTAAACTTCCCGTTATTTGGGTGAATTCAGTTTTTGTTCTCCTGGCAACCCTAAATTCTATTTACGGGACATTGATGTCGTATGCGCTTTGATTGTCTGACACCAACTCCAAGTTAGTGTCAGACAATAAAAACGTATACGCAGAACGAGATAAAAAAATCTTCGTCTGTCACTCACATTGTAATCTGCATTTATCTATCTCACTTATGTTTGATTTTACCACTTACGGCCGGTTTCAATAAACAATCTCAGTTCGAATGTGCAGATAGATTACAAAAATTAGCCAATTAGAACACAGTTTGAACATGACTCCGTCAAATGACGTGATTTGATTGGTTCATAATCGTGATCTATCTGCACTTTAAACTGAGATCGTTTATTGAAACCGGCCGTTAGACAAAGAATGTAATAGATTGGGTGTCTAACGGCCGGTTTCATTAAACGATCTCAGTTTAGAGTAATCTATCTGCACATTCAAACTGAGATTGTTTATTGGAACCGGGCGTTAGGATATTAAGCATAAACTTTAATATTAAGTATAAGGATCTATGGTCAAACGGCTAGCCGGTTTAACATTAAAAAACCTCTTTTGTAAGCTCCATAATTCCTTTCTATATGGTATAATATTTTTTTAGGGTTTATATATTAAGTGCTAATAAGTGTTTTCTTTTAAAGATTAAATTTCTTACATAACAATTATTTATTTTTATGAAAATTTAAATTTATGTTCAGTACAGTAGTAACAGTAGTGTATATCGGTACAACTATCGACTGTAAATATCTTATAAAAAAGAAGGTAGAGGACAGGGCATAACTACGAAATAATGAAGCATTCTTAACTTAGAGAAAGAATGAATAGAGTAGCCATGCGCGTATACCCGTAAGGGACAGACATAAGACACAGGGATACCTTGTGAGAAAAATTTACCCTTCAATATGTGGATAATTGTAAAACAAAAATGTATATTTTTTTTATATTGCCTCGCTGGCGTGGTTCTATTTCGGTACAACTACCGTCCTGAGGTCTCGGGTTCGATCTCCGGGTAAGGCAAAGTGATAATGGACTTTTCAATATAAGCCTGGAATTTGTGCCCGATATGGCGATAGGCTTGCCCCCTATCACATCTGGGACGGAACTAAGCTCCGCGACATGTGGGTGTACAAGTTCACTAGTGCACCTCTGCCTACCCCTTCGGGGGTACAGGCGTGAGCTTATGTTATGTTATAATAAAGATAAAGATAAAAATTTAGAAGCGTCTCTACAGAAATAACTTCTTTTTTTCTACTTGCCCTTATCACACCTTAATGTGGGATCGGCGCAACAAACTTTTTCAAACATGTTGCACAGAGGATTTGGCTTAATTTTTACGACCAGTCGCCTGCCTAACATCAACCCCTACGAGGGATCCAGTCCCGGGCAAATTAAATTAGAAAATTTGCTTTGCCAGAACTGGGAATTGAAACCAGGACCTCCCCCGGTCCACAGACCACACATTTTGCCACTAGACCAAGGAGGGGACTCTACAGAAATAACTAAAGGGCTTATTTTTGGTTAATGTATTAACATTTTGAAAAAGAAGAGACTAAGGCCTAACCTCTCTCATTGATAGAGGAGGCCCGTGTCCAGCAGTGAGACAGTAATATTATAGGGCTATATTATTATTACATTTTCTTAAAGTGTGTTGCACCGACCCTACATTGTGTGATAAGGGCAGATTGAAAAAAAGAAAAAGATGGAGTGGAATAAAGAAACTATAGTATATTTTATTACTTACAAATACAGTATGAACTAATAATCTTTCATTCTTAACAATAATCAACAATGAATAAATATATATCTTCAATAGTCACCAAGTTTAAAAACTAAAAAAGACTTATATTTTAACATTTCTTTGTAATCATTAAAATGTTTCCTATAGATTGGATGAAAACCTCAGAACGTATCGATAAGACGGCCATAGTTGCTGGCAAAAACTAGTAAAGATTAATTTGCGATGTTTCACATCTGCTAAGTGTCCCGCGAAGGCTCAGTTTTTAAGTCCTAAAAGCCAATTGGCATAAATGGAACCCTTATATTTTCGTCATGTCTATCTTTTCGCCTGACCGCTGATTAGCTCAACGACTATTTTAGACTAGAAAGATGTAATTTGGCATGGAAATACATATCAATCAGATCAATAAAAGTGGAAAATAAAATATTGCAAAAAAAAAACAATTTTGGGTACTTCCCCTACACGTAAATTAAGGAATGACATTTTTTTCTCCATTGTCCATAGTGTGGGATATCGTTGAATAGGTCGTTCAAAAACTTTGAAGCTTTGCTAAAACCATTTTTCGTTTGTGAAATATTAAGCTTTAAGCACGCATTTTTGTTAAACTCAAGTGACCGCACCATAGATTTTGTGGAATAATTAATTCTAACATTTAAATACTTTATGCAAATTGATTTTATCAATAAATCGGCCCAGGCGTCTTCGAGTAACCGGGGAACATTATAAAATATTTTTATAGTCAGTCCAATGTAAACTTCCCGTAATTTGGGGTAATTAAGTTTTTGTTTTCTTGGCATCCCTAAATTTTATGTAATGCCACCAAATTAAAGATGCAGGTTTACAAAGCAACATGGTCGCATTATAATAACCAATCAAACTTGGAAAGGTTATAGGATAAACATAATTTTCTATTCGATGTGAATTTCTTATATTACTTTGAGAATTCCGCGAAAGTTTACATTTATTTCAACTCTAATTATCATTACCGAGATTATCACAAGTAAATTTGCGGGATATACCCTAATAATCGGTACTTACCTATGAGAGGTTATGTTTTCTCATTTTCGTTCAATACGGCTTTAACAGCCTAAAATGCAACATTGTACCATCTTGGAGAAACACAATTATTTGATACTTATTGGAATAATGACAATTGTCACAATATATAACACGAAATACACCACATAAACGCAAGTCAACATTTCACAGGAATATGTTTGACACCAACTCGGGGTACATTCGGAGTTGGTGTCAGACAATAAAAACGCATACGCAGAACGAGATAAAAAATTCTTCGTCTGTCTCTATCACTCACACTGTAAACTGCATTTATCTATCTCACTTATTCAAGATTTAAGTACCTAGACGCCCAATCTATTATATACTTTATCTAAGATTCTTAATGTATGGAACGAAACAAAAATGGCGCTTTGCGAAAGAAATACCTATAAAATATACAGTTAGGCATCTTCTGCATATTCCGTAGTAAGTATTATTATTATTAAAACATGGTAATCAATAAGTATTTATACGTTATTTAATTCTTATGACACGGTGACAATTTACATGTAAGATCACGAAGCTAAAATGGCGAAACCGGCTTTATAGTAAAGAGGTATTTTTCGTAGTTTTGCCGGGTCCTCTAATTTTTTCTTTAGTCATTGGTATGTATTTGACGTATTAATGAGCGTAGCGTGTGGCGAATCCTTACTTAAAACGTCCTAGCTCCCAAGTGCGCGGTTGTGCGGCGGAGACGCGGTTTTATGACGTGTATACACCGGCCGAACGAAGGCGAAAGAATCGATACCTGTTGCGTTCACACAAACAAATTTTTGCTGTTGTGTGAATGAAACAAGCATAGATTCGTTCTCCTTCGTTCGGTCCGGTGTGTACGCGCCATTAGATAAATAAACTGTGTTTTATGAACGCATCCATATGTGTACATACAATCTGTGGATAATGTAAAATATTTCTAGCGTCACTGGTGAACTTTTTGAAATAATTGGCAACACCACTTCATAATTCCTTGATTATCTAAATGTTGGGATTATGTTTGATTTGTCCTGGATAGATAAAATAATAATAACTATCATAATGTTTCAGTGAGTATTTTCTGTAAATTATCACAGAATTGGACTGTCTCAAGCCTCATCTACGTTTCTTCTTTATCGATGGGAGTGTCGTATAGATGCGCTGACCTTCGTTTTGATGCACAACTCACAACAAAGCATCAAATTGACGGCTGCCCCATTTTCACAACAATCTTTGGATTTGTTTTTAGTTAACTATTTGTGAAAAGCTTTTGGTATTATGAATCCTGGACTATCAAACTGTTTTTTTTATTGTGCCAAGTGTTACGTGAGTGGAAAGTAAAATGATAATGGAATCGGCGACTACGCAAACAATTTTGTACGGTGTGTTTTGCAGTTCAGCAACACAGACTTTCTTTTTGACTTCTAGGAGAGTATTACTGATCTTGAGAAAATAAAAACAGTTGTATCAAGATGAACGAGAGGGATATTCCAAGTGTTCCCATTACAACATTAGCAGGAGTAGCCAGTCTAACAGACTGTAAGTACTTACTACCTATAAACACTGCTTATTAGTAATGTTTTATTACTGTGTCACTATTAACCAAGGAATTATATGGTAAACTTAGTTAAGTTGACAAAGTTTAATTAGTTTGGAAATTTTTAATAATGTTCTCTTGCAGTATTACCAGTTTTGCCACTTCCAACACCATTACCATCAACTCTTAACAACAAATCGCAATTGTTTCACCCACTGGTAGCTGAAGAGGCAGCAAAATTACTGGCAACCCGTGACAAGGACTTAGTCTCACAGCTGCTTGAGTCTCTTATGCAAACATCAGTCAGGAATATGTAAGAAATTATCGCTTTATTACATTATCACAAAATTAACATTAAAATTTATTAAAAATTATAAAAAATATCATTATTAAACTGTACTTATGTACTGTATGCATTGAGAGAAGAGTATGTTTAGGAAATATAGAGTTAAATGGGTTTTATTGAATATTAAACATGGAAAAAACTAGTCTAACAGGTATTATAAGGAAAATTGGCAATCAAACTTATTTTTTTTATATTTTTAGAGACCTGAAAGATGAGAGCATACCAAATGCAGTTAGTCCGGCACCTCAACAGCAATCAACACCCGAGTTGTTAAAAGCTATTTTAAGCATCAACCCCAATGTTTTTGATCAACAACAACAGAACCACTGGGGTAACAATTTACATTCATCAAAGTTTAACGGGATGTCACCCTCTGGTTCATACAATTATACATCACATAATGCTGTACCTGCCAACCCTTCGACTCATGGTACAGCAATACATTCTGCAACCATTCCAAACCAACAGTTATTAGCCCCACCATGTCAGTCATCACCACACGTGAACATGGGCTCACCACCTTCACAAGCGAGGCCAGGGAGCCAGGTGAACATAACTGCTCAAAACAATGTTTCTCCTATTTGGAACAGTGCAAATTCTTCAAATGTTTACACAAGTCCATTATCGAATACTACATGTTCCACTCCACAAAATGGTGGTTTCTACAATAGTGTTCAAGATACTCAAAATTTTGCAACCAGTATAAGTGAAGAGAAAGATCCTTTGTCAATGTCACCGAGGAACCTGTCTGACCAACAAAGGTTACATTTACAATCTCAGGAGAAGACATTTGAACAAGGTATGTACTATAAATGCATATATTATGTAGTATGGAACAGCATGTCAAATTAATATTTTTTTTACTGGAAAGAACTGTTACAATGTTTAGTTTTCATGAAATAAAGTCATGTTTTAACCCATCGGAGGCGGCACTTATATATGTTACATAAGCGTATGGGCCACCGGAGGCCGAGCCGCCCGTGACTATTTAGGTTCATTGATTAAAACATCAGTGTTGATAAGGTGCTTGCTATTACTTGCATTTGCAAGCGGCTTCACAAAACATGTGCATTCCATTTTTATCTTTAGACATACTTTAATGTAATGGAAAGGACTTCTCTCTTCAGTGTTCCTTCATTGCTATGACCTGTCCTTCAAACAATGCTTTTTCACAGTACACAGTACAGGCTTGGCTGTCTGTTCGTTTGCCCTCTAACGCCAATAAAAAAAAGTTTATCTAAAATGATACAACACCCATAATACTATATTTGTTGATTTAAAGTTTTGTACATTTCTTGTCAGCACTTGCATGAACTATTATCATGAACAACATTGAGTAGTCAATTAATTTGCAATAATTTGATCTGAAAATGTATGTAGTCTAAAATCTATCAGTGAAAGAATCCTTTTTGCATAGTTTGTTACTACAACTAAATAATGTACAAAATAAATTCTAGCGAATACACTATAGTAATTTATTTCTATTGAAGAATAGGTTTTAGGGTTCTGAAGCCAAATGGCAAAAAAGAACCCTTATAGTTTTGCCATGTCTGTCCATCTGGACAGGACGGCAGTTTATCTCAGAGACTATTAATACTAGAGAGCTGTAATTTAGCATGACTCAGTGATTCAGACATTTTGATCAGGGTAGACAAAAACCTTGTAAAATTATGTTCTTCAACTCTTACATCATCAGTACTGTCATTATCATCCCCATGGCAAATTAAAATACAATATGGGCGCTGTTATTTTGAAAATTTAGTTTTTATCATGATTTTTGGTTGTGATTTATGTAAATGGCGAATTGTCAGGGTAGACAGTGTCTCTTTGTCTATATGGATTGCACGCCAATGGCATGAGTATACATATCAACCACGCTCAGGAAATGGTAAAATAAAATTTTTAAAAATATATTTTTTAGGGTGCCGCCCCTAAATGTAGGGTGGGGGCATTTTTTTTTTGGTCGGATATCCTATAGTGTGGGGTATCATTGGATAGGACTTTTAAGAACATGGTGGGTTTGTTAAATATTTTTTTGATTCGAGGCTCTGTTTGTAATATATTAATCTTTGAAATGCAAACTTTTAGTAAAGTAGGGCTTCGCCCAACTGTATTTCCTAAATAAACCGTATACTATGTGTGATCAGATATGCAGCAATTGCCCAGTTTTGTTTAGATGCCCTGCCCGCCTAGCATGCGCACGACGAGAAAATGTTTTTTACTTTTTTGGCGTGTTATATCCGGTTTTCTCTATTTGTCTACGCACATTAACATGCGTCCTCGTTTATTTTCATACAATATTGTAGACAACATCTCTACAGTCGGTTATCGATATATATCGTGACACGCATGGTAGCCTGGCAGGGTGGCATATTCAGATTATCTTTAATTTCTTATGTCTTTCTCTAAAAACCATGGCAAAAACTCCAAAAAAATAATTGTAATGTTTTTAGATGGTAATGTTGTGACAGGCCAGTCCCCGGCTCAGGCTAGTGTAGCGCCATCGCCGTTGCGGCAGGAACCCCAAGTGCCTCAGCCATCAATGGGAGCGCCCTACGCGCCTCCACAGACACAGAACACGCAAGACAAACAGGAACTCAATAAAACATTTAATACCAATAATAAGTACCCTGTAGTCAAACTAGGACGTTTATCGGTGAGTCTTCACATTTGGACTGTAATACATAATATTGTTTGTGACAATATATCCGCATAAGTAGCGAATTTTCAATACCAGAAATGTATGTATTCATAAACAGAAATATTTGTGACCAATTAAAATTGTGATCTGTGTATCACAATTTTTGCTCTAGTGCTGAGAGGTGCTTCATAATCCCTATGGTTTAAGATTCTATAATCTTCAGGTCACTTTTTCAAGTAGGTATGAAATAATAAAGAAAATTTGATTGAATTATTAATCATTATTGTTCATAGGACGGTTTACTGAAAAAGCATGAGTTTTCCCATGATGACAGATCTAGAAAAAATAGTACACTTGAGTCAGATTCAGATGATAATACACCACTTAAAGCGAAATCAACAAACTGTACACCTAATGTAGATAAGGAAAGAGAAGCAATAGATATAGCTAGAGAGAAAAATTGGGAAGCCGTCAAAAGGAAACATGAAGAGGCCAGTAAGAAAGAGGAAGCCGAGGCCGCGATCGGTATTTATGTTTACTTATCTTATTATTGTGTATAATTTATTTTGCCGCCAAAATGCTATTTGTTAACCGTAAATTAATGTGTATATTATATGATATATATAGAGGTATATAAATTTATTTGTGAGTCACATGACTGTAAACAGCAATCACAATGCATGATGTCACATTACTCAGTTATCTTGCATATTAATTGTTCCAACCTAAGATCCAAACTCGTCTGCCACGTTATATCGTATATTTTTTTCGTATTTTTGTTTAAAGCTCAACCTAATTTCAACGCGGATGTGATCGACGATAGATATCTATCTAATCGACGAAATATCTGACTCGTTTTTTATTATTTTAAAATCATAAATGTTATTTCCTCAATATCTTTTTTAAAAGCTATTTTGTTTCTATGGTAAGGAACAATTACGTCACCCGTAGTTAACATGTAGCGTTTTGGCGGCAAAATAAATTATACAATTAATGTTTGCTTTTTTTAACTAAACATATGAAAATAAATTACGACATATTTTTTACATGTTTAGGATAAACCAATAAATAGTCCTGTATACTTTTCAAAAAGTAGTCAAGTACCCAATTGTAATAATCCATCATCCAGTCGAGACGGCCGGGCACTTTAATACTGTAAAGTCAGAACAATCTGAACTTGTTGAATTCTGATCGTATTTAGTAAAGAAAAATGTTCTGAATTGGTCAAAACTCGTGTTTTCTTCGACTATAGTTGAATCACTCTATCTATTAAAAAAAACCGCATCAAAATCCATTTTAAAGATCTAAGCGTACAGACAAACAGACAGACAGTGGGAAGCGACTTTGTTTCGCTGGATGCAGGCCGCTTCCAACAGGTCAATCTGGAAATCTTTGGGGAGGCCTATGTTCAGCAGTGGATGTTCTATGGCTGATGAGGATGATGATAGTTATCTAAAACATTATATATCTATATAACTTCGAAAATACATTGATATTAAGTTTCATTATTTATTTACAGTACGGCCTAAGCTTCGCAAAGTCGAGCGTCGTTTGGTACCTGTATTAGAAATGTTGTCAGTAGACGAGCTAATGGAAACAAATACTTACCAGCGTTTCAACAAGTTAATTGAATCAGTATTCGAAGCTATTGACGACGATATATTAATAACAGATGAAATGGGTAAATGTCTATTTATAATTGTAATTTCTTTACTTCTGCTATGACATCGCTTACATTCTGTTTCTAATGAATATGAATAATTCGAATGTTTGATTGGAAATTTATATTGTCTCGATCCATATTTGTATAAATGTACATATGTTATATTTACTATAGCTTTTTCGCGCGGCTACGCCCGCGTTAGAATCTTGACAAATATTCATCCCCCATTACATCCCTTTAGGGGGTGAATTTATGCATGTATTATACATATAAACTTTCCTCTTGAATCACTCTATCAAAATCCGTTGCGTAGTTTTAAAGATCTAAGCGTACAGCCAGAGAGACAGTGGGAAGCGACTTTGTTTTACACTACGTAGTGATTAAAAAAACAAAAACAAGAGTTGTAAAAATGGAAACGCCGACTACACTGATATCAAACGGACATGGATGAAGCAACACAGAGTTGACTGACGACTGGCTTAATTATAGTGATAGTGTCAATATGTCTTAAAAATATGCACTTTTTCAGAGGGGACCGACATTCCCGAAGAATTATTATTACCGCGTTACCAACTCCAAGAGTTATGTGCGGAAGCAGCTAAATTAAAAAATCTTGGTGCTATGGAAGCGATACCTTCAGACAGATTAGTCAGATTATTAAATATATTGGAGAAAAATATTAGAGCAGCAGAGAAAATGTCGCTAGTGGGCGATCCCGTAAGTAATATTTGATTTCACATGTCATATGTATAAGATTTACATGTATAAATTATAATATTTGATTTTAGGAGGACAGTGAAGAAATGAGACAGATATGGATAGAGTCTGCGTTAGAACGAGTGATGTGCGCGTCCGACGCGTGTCTCACCTCCTTGTACATAATGACGTCTCCCAGCATGCCGAAGCGCATCTTTTTAGAAGATGTTATAGATAGAATTATTATGTTCATAAAATTCCAACTCAATAACACAATTTACTGTGTTTACGACCCAGTGTACAGTATTCAGACAACATCTAAAAAGAAAGGTATGTATTTTATATGAAAATTGTTTTATATGCTAGGTTTTATTTTTGCTTATTACACTACAACACTCGCATTCGTGTCACCCGCAAGTCTCCCTTTGTAAAAAACTTCATACAGACGAGTCATTGAATTACAATTTTATGAACAGTATTTTATAGGAACAAACTAGTTCTAAAATGATTTTTATATTATGTAAGAGGCTAAATAATATTATCATTAGTCTGTTTTCATCGGAGCTGTGAAGGCGAGGGATGGTCTCTCACATAGTATGATATGTTTGGTGTGTGGTGTGGTGCTTGCAGTGGACGGACGCAAGCGGCGCGGCGGCGGGTCTGCGCAGGCGCGCGCGCGCTGCGGCGGGTCCACGCGCGCCGTGCGCGACCTGTACACGCACGCGCACGAGAGCGTGGCGCTGCTGGCGGAGCTGTTCGCGGCGCACCACCTCACGGACACGACGGTGCTGCACGCCTCCACCGTCGGCGTGTCGCCGTTCTTCGTAGAGAACGTCAGCGAACTACAACTCGCCGCCCTCAAACTCGTCACCACGGTCCGTATTCACTTTTTAATTTTATTTGATAATTTCGTTTGTTTTGTTTGTTAATTGAAATAATTTTTACGGATTTTATCACGATTTGGTTTTAATTTTTATTCCCGACGTTTCGAAGGCTTTGCAGTCTTCGTGGTCACGGGTTGGACCAAATCATGATAAAATCCGTAAAAATAGTTTTATTTCAATGAATAACATTCGCGTAAACTTAAGAAATCAGTTTGTTTGTTAATAAAATATTCATCATGTATTACCTGACTCCCCTTACTTTACTCGAAAATACACAAAAATAATAATAAAAATACCCAACAGTCACACACATAGTCCTGACCCCACACTAAGATCGAGTCTTGTGTCGTGAGAATCGGGAACTACGAGAGACTTTTGGTCTCACAACACCCAGACCCGAAAGAAATATCTGTGAGCCCCACAGACATTTGTCTCGGTGCGGGAATCGAACCCGCGACCTCACGTTTCACAGCCGGCTGCTTGCCGGCTGCGCCACGGAGGCTGATGAAAATGCAACCGATATGTGAATAGTGCAGTCTTGAATAATCTTTATTTTGAGCGATGTAAATATGGGTAATGTAAGCCATTGATTTAAAACCATAAAAAGAATATATTCGTGAAACCTTATGTAATTATCTTATTTTGCCCTCACAGCTGTTTTGAATATGTTCACGACATTTTGATTTGTTTCAGATATTTACAAAGTATGAACCACATCGGCGGCTATTATTGGAAGACATATTGGCTTCTATAGCGCGCATTCCCAGCTCTAAACACAACCTCCGATCGTTCCAACTGAGCACAGACCAGCACATACAGATGCTGACTGCGCTTGTGTTACAACTGGTGCAGTGTGTCGTCACTCTACCAGAGTCGCTCTGCAAATCGCAAAACAAGGATAAGGAACACGCCGAAGCATCGGATAGCAAAAAAGTTAGTAAATTAATATATATGAGTTTTAACTTTTTAATTCTTCTAGAATACTAATTATTTGCTTGCTATCGTTACTCACGAATAGTTGGTGTATTTAATACATGTGCTACAGTTTGGTGCTTTGACGAATTAGAGCAATTTTTTAATTTTCAGCATATAGATAAAGATCTAATGATAATATCCAAGTACGAAGCGGCAATTAGTGTGGGTGGTACATTCCTTACGTCATTCCTGAACAAATGCCGGAGTCGATCGGAAGAGGTGGACTTTAGACCTCTGTTTGAGAACTTCGTGCATGATCTACTCACCACAGTGAACAAACCCGAGTGGCCTGCGACTGAACTGCTGCTTAGTTTACTTGGTACAATGCTTGTAAGTACCGTTATGTATTTTTAAACATGATACATACATACCTATATTTTTCTTTATTGAAAGATATTCGCCTCCTTGGTCTAATAGCAGCAAGAATTGGCTGTGGATCGGGAGGTCCTGGGTTCCATTCTCAGGTAGGGCAAAGCAAATTTTCTAATTTAATTTGCTCGGGATTGGATCTCTCAGAGAGGGTTGACGTCAGGCAGGCGGACGGTCGTAAAAACTAAGCCATATCCTCGAAACGTCGGGAATAAAAATTAAAACCAAATCGTGATAGAATGGGGAACTTGCACGAAAATTATAACGAGCAATTGTGTTGATAAATCAATAAACAAAACCTTGAAATGGGCTATGATGAAATTTGTAGGATAAAATACTTGAATTTTACAAAATATCTTAATTATAAATTACGTATAATGGAACGTTATTGCAAAACACAAGTGACGTCGTTGCATTAGGCAAGGTCTCCAGGTTGGGGTATTTTTCCCAATTTAGCGGAAAACAGTTATTATGTTTAGTATGGTGATTGATGAATGAGATTTCGAAGGTCCTCCTCTTTCCAAATTCTTTTCTTCGTTTAATTTTCCCATCGCTCCGCTCAAGATTCAAGAGTGCAATTATTTTTTACTTCGTTATTTAATGAAATAGCTTTTGGGGGCATTTTTGTTTGGTGTGGGGAAATTTTAAACGATAGGCAATTATAGCGGTTCAAACGTCATTCTAGGCAATGTTCAAACGTCATTGTAGCCATCAGTGTCAACTGAGATGTCAATATAAAGCAATTTTTAAGTGGTGACGTCACGTCCTTTTTTGGCGCGGGGTTTTGAAAGTCATATTTTGACTTGCGATAATTAAATTATTTGTGCATATTTTAATGTTTTTCTTTGTGGTGTGTTTATTCGAGACCTAGTTCTTAACAATGAACTAAAAAGAAAATTACATGCAAGTTCCCTATTCGTAAAAATAGTTTTATTTCAATGTTTAACATTCGCGTAAACTTGAGAAATCAGTACCAAATCCTCTCTGCAACATGCTTGAAAAAGTGTGTTGCGCCGACTCCATATTAAGGTGGGATAAGCGCAGGTAGAAAGAAAGATATTTTAAATCCCGAATCAAGCTCGAATTGTGGGTTCGGTCGACGATTTTTTGTATAGTACAATTAATTGTCAAGTACCGAATTGTGCGTAGTGTTGAAGCATATTATAATGAAAGTGTGAACTGGCAGGTGAAGTACATGTCGGATAAGTCGATGGAGATGTCGGTGCGCGTCGCGTCGCTGGAGTACCTCGGGCTGGTGGCGGCGCGGCTGCGGCGCGACTCCGTGCAGTCGCGCGCCAAGCTCGCCACCATGGACCACGTCATACGAGACATACGCGCCGAGGAGGAGAAGGACGGCAACCAGGGGCAGGTACGGAACCACACCACCACACTACACCACTACACATACTTGGTAATAAACATCATATTCACAACCATAATGTCTTATTGTTTTATAGGGCTTAACGACCGGCCTCGATGAAGACGAAGAGAGAACTGAATTTCTCCAACGTGTGTTACTAGATTACTTAGCAATAAATGGTCAAAAAGACCAAGCTTGGAACTGTGCGCGACATTTTTATATCACACAGTGGTATAGGGACATGGTCGTCCAGCCCAAAAGCAGTTCGCCGACGAAAAGGCCGAAAAATAAAACAAAAAAGCGACACAAAGACGATTCTACGGACGAAGAGTCCGAACTCGACGAAGATAGTGACGGTGGTTTAAAGGAATCTAAATCCGACAAGAAAAACAGCTCCAGTGCGATCGTGTCGGCCGAAAAGTATAAAACCATAGAAAGACGTAAACATTTCTTTCTCGAGAAAATAAGGCCGTTCAGGTACCAAGGCGGCACACAAGTCCAAGTGATGCAATCGTACATAGACTACGGCGGTGCCGAATTGATCTCACAGTATCTTGCGTCGAAGAGATCGTTCTCGCAGAGTTTCGACAGGTATTTGAGGAAAATACTGGTGATATTGTGCGAGAACACGATCGCGATCCGCACGAAGGCGATGAAGTGCCTCGCGATGATAGTGGAGGCGGACCCGTCGGTACTGGCGCGGCCCGACATGCAGATCGGCGTCAACCGCTCCTTCCTCGACCAGTCCACCGCCGTGCGCGAGGCCGCCGTCGACCTCGTCGGCAAGTTCGTGCTCAGCAGGCACGACCTCATCGACAAGTATTACGGAATGCTATCTAACAGGATATTAGTGAGTCTTTTCGGACTTGTTATACTTTTTTACCCTAATGTTACGCAATACGCATTATAGTGATGAATCAAACAACTTCATACAGCTTTTGAATAAAATTCAACATACTGTTTTCAAACTGCGTCAACATTTTGTAAGTTAATATTTTTTTAGGACACCGGTGTATCTGTGCGTAAACGAGTGATAAAGATCCTGAAGGACATATGCATAGAGTGTCCGGAGTTCCCGAAGATCCCCGAGATATGCGTGAAGATGATCAGGCGGGTGAACGACGAGGAGGGCATCAGGAAGCTGGTGATGGAGGTGTTCCAGAACATGTGGTTCAGTCCGTGCGCAGGCGCAGCGCGGGCGGGCGCGCTCGACATGACGGCGGCCGCCGCCGACCCGCTCGCCAGGAAGGTGCTCAACATCACCGACGTCGTCATCTCGTCCAGGGACATCGGCCTCGAGTGGTTCCAGCAGTTGTTGATGAGCGTGAGTTGTAAACAAATACGAGTATTTCGATACCTCGCCACTTCATCGAGCTGGAGTTAGCGTTTACCGAGCGGTCCAGATCTCCAGTGACCGCTCAGCTTGAAGATACACAAAACAAACTTAATAATTCACCCACTCTAGTCACCCTCGAGCGTGTTGTAGTTTTGGCGAGTCGTATTAGCTCTAGCAGCTATAGCAACCCTATTCCATGAATGGTGATGGATATGGACTTCACTACAAATAATTATATACAAGTGTCTATGTCTACCTATTTAGTAGAATTAAGGTTTGCAAAGACAAAAGATAAACAAATGGTTTTTCAGCTTAATCACACTGCCTATGAGCTGCAATCACTTCATAAAGTGGTAGAGCCACGCTGTAGACAGTAACGTCTATATATAGCACGAATGGGCCGGCTCGACCGGTTAGATACCACTGTCTCACAGAAAACCGACGTAAAGTGGCAGCTTGCTGTCGCGTTTCGTTCGTTGAGTGAGATTTCCGGTGGCCCATTTCCCCAATCCCCTCCCCTCCCCTTCCATTCCCTCCTTTTAGGTTGGCAACGCAGCCATGATTCTTTTTGTGTCTTGGGTGTCTATGGATGATGGAGATCACTTACCATCAGGTGACCCATCTACTCGTTTGCCAATCTCTGCTATAAAAAAAAAAAAAAAAAATATTTTTTTATTTATAAGCACTTAACCATTTGGTAAAATATAGCTTATAGAATATCATTGACATAAAACTATTTTTAGGGATTCTATCACGATTTGGTTTCAATTTTTATGCCTGACGTTTCGAAAGCTTTGCAGCCTTCATCGGGTCGGTCGGTCCGTAAAAATAGTTTTATTTCAACGAATAACATTCGCGTAAACCTAAAACATCATTATAGATTATAAATAATTTTTCAGGTATAAATAATGACTTGTTTATTTACAGTTATTTAAACCCAAGGAAGACAAGGACGACTCGACAAAAATTATATATCAACCGCCTAAATCACTTTTAGTGGCTTGTCAACAAATCGTTGATTGCCTTGTTGAAAGTTTGCTTCATTTGGAAGAAACAAGCACAGATGGTAAGAAACGTTCATTTTTATTCTAGCGCAGCGATATAATAATTTTGATAATAAATACGATGCAGTTTGATCACCTTATGGGAAATTGAGTGATCTCCACTGTCCTTGATGATACCTAAAATACCAGATGCAACATGGGTGCGTTGCCGATCTTTAAAAAAGTTAATGATGATTGGGGAAGGGAAGAGGGTGTTTGGGACTTCGAAAATATCACTCACCGCACGAAAAGCAACAGCAAGCTGCCACTTCCCGCTGGTTTACTGCGAGATAGTGGTCGAGCTGGTTCATTTATGCTGTAAGACTGTTCGACTCCTGCGCCTACATGAAATAACAGATAATTAACAAAACTTTTTCTTTCAGGCACTGGGTCCTCTCAACGAATTTTAGCGTGCCTTTCCACTCTGCATTTATTTGCAAAAATTAGACCTCAATTATTAGTTAATCACGCATTAACACTTCAACCGTATCTTAGTTTAAAATGTCAGGTGAGCTAACTTGTTACTTTAATTGTTAACGTAAATATTACCTAATTATTAAAGAGACGTTGGTTTAATTAGCTTAAGTGTACATCAATAAGCATGATACTAAACATAAGAAATAATTTTAGTATTTAGTATAGCTTTTCTCCAAAAGCTCAGCTTATTCAAAGTACCAAATCTCTATGATCTTGCAGTCTCTGTCTCTAATATCGAAAATTAAAATATTTATATCATTGACAGCCAAAGCTCAAATACCCAATAGTTATAGACTTAACGACCCGTTTAATCATGATTTATGTTATTTTTTCGCTGCTTTAATATGAATAGTTCATTATCGTGATGTGTCAATATCGCGTATTGATAGGAATCATTATGATTCTGAAAGTAACAAATTTCGATTTGCGCCATCAGGTGGCAGAGCCTTTGTCGTGCACGTTCCCTACAACGTGCATTACGTCGTCGATAAACTAGTATCTGCTGTGTACTTTTTGAGATTTCAACATTTTGACTATTATGACTAGTTTTCCACACAAACTTTGATACATAAAAACCGCTATGTGATTCTAATCATTACACGGCGAACTATGAGCGCTAGAAAAAATATACTATGTGCATGTTGTCATGTAGCAGTTTTCATTTGACAATATTTTGGTTGATGCTGAAATCTCAATAAACTATACATACATAGGTTTTTGAGACACAACATAGCAGATATTGGTTTGACGATGACGATTAGTAAGATCGTGTGTATTTTCGCAGAACCAATATGAGCAACAGATAATGTCGACAGTAGCGTCCACTTTAGAACTAGTGGTCCCATTGATGGAACATCCCAGCGAAGTGTTCTTAGCTCAACTGGAGGAGGACGCGGTGAAGTTGATCCTGCAGCGCGGACAGCTGGTCATAGCCTCGTGTATCGCGTGTCTCGCTGCCATCGTCAATAACCTCACTCACAACTACAAACTTATTCGGGATGTTTTCAACAAATATCATGGTGAGTCATTCACTAGTATCGAATTTGTATATATTGTATTTGTATATATATATATATATACCAAAGGAATGTTGAAGAATAAAAATTATCCTATTGATGTCCATGTATTGTTTTTGGTATATATTTTTTGATTATTTCAAGATTTGGCAAATATATCTATATAATAAATAAATCGATGTGTTAAAAGAAAAATGTATAAATTTTGCGATTCCTGCTTCTAATTAAAATAGAATCGGTAAACAAAAATGTTCATATATATATATTTTTTATTCATCCTAAAATTGCGACAGCATTGTGTGTCTGATGGTCTTGCATAAAACAATGAGTGGTAATTCATTTTTTATTTTTAGGCATTCTTCTCCAGTGGAAACAAAGTTGGCAAAGGAATCCTGAGATGACTCGAGCGTTGCATTCAAGGCCTTATTTTCGGCGGGCGTTGTTTATAGTTGGGTTATTGTTACGATACTTTGACTTTACTGATGTAAAAGTCATCGAAGGTCTTCCAGTGAGTGTTGCTAATATCTAGAAATGTAGTTTTGCGTCGTCTTTCAGAATGAAGTAATAGATATCATTTTTTTATTTATTTACAGCATGATATAAAAGAACAAGTGTACTCAACACTGATGTTTTTTGTGGGTCTGGAGGATGAAGACTTTGTTTCGAACACGCTGAAAGCGTTAGGGTCTGTTTGTGTACGGCACTACGAGTTTATGTTGCGGCCTGAACTTAAAGAGTTTTACCATCAGCTCCTCACGTCAGATTTGGCGCCTATCGAAATGAAGGCCGACGTGCTTAGGAATATTGAGATGTACTTACAAGAGGAGGAGCAGAGAATGATCAGACAAGATAAGGAATGTAAGATGTTGATAGTTTTATTTTAAAAACTTAATAACTAAAAATAGATACCAAATCGTAATTGTTATTCGTTCAATCGTGTTTCAGTTTTTCCGTCGAAGCTGGTACTCCGTTTTACTATAATAATATATATCCAGTATGAATGTGAGACGGTAATGAGTAATGCGTATGCGGTATCGTATTTCAGGGTCGAAGCGGTCGAAACACGAGAATCTGAAAGAGATGGGCGACGTGTCGTCTGGCATGGCGTCGACGGTGATCCAGCTGTACCTGAAGGAGATCCTCGGCTCGTCGCTGCACCCCAGCACG
Source organism: Clanis bilineata (assembly GCA_036417725.1). Lineage (NCBI taxonomy): Eukaryota > Metazoa > Arthropoda > Insecta > Lepidoptera > Sphingidae > Clanis > Clanis bilineata. The sequence goes on along the minus strand of CM071146.1, from coordinate 9,526,351 downwards.
GTGGTGCGCGCCGCCGCCATGAAGGTGGTGCAGCTCGTGCTCGCGCAGGGACTCGTGCATCCTGTGCAGGTAATACTCATCCGCATTCATCTAACACGAACTATACTATATCACCCGTTTTGCTATAGAGGAAACGAGGCCACATCCAGGGTAACGCTTTGGTAACCTCAGAGCTGAATAGTTTATTTGTTTGAACGCTGAATTTTAATTATACTTTGCAACTACTAAAGCGATTTGGAAATAATTTCATTGTTAGAAAACTATTTAAACGAATATCGATATTCGATATTACCATATCGATATTATTATCGAAGCTTAATAAAATAAATAACTAAAAACTGACATAAACAATCATAAGTCGCATCGCACTTTCGTCTATTTTCAGATTGTTCCGTATTTGATAAGTATGAGTACAGACTTGGAAGTGACTGTGTCACATACGGCCGACAAAAATCTTCAAGAAATAGACAAAAAGTATCCTGGATTTATTCACATGAAAGCACAACTTGGGATCAAACTGTCATATCAACTGCAGAAAATATTACAGTCTAACTTGGAGAATGGAATTATACGGGGTTTTAGGTAAGTGTACGGCTATTTGAAATTAAGTGGGTGATATGAATTGGTGTAAAAAATATATATTTGATTTATTTCTAGAAAAAAAGACCAGGACGATTTACCGACTGCCCTCAATGGTTTCTTATATTCTTTACTGCGAAATACGCGGCCACAACGAAGAGCGCTAGTGTTGTCACTTCTGAAACAGTTCGATGACGTTTCTGTGAGTAATGATACTTAAAAATATTAACACTCTATTTTCTGTTTTGCCGTATTGATGTTTGTGTAACATTGTATTTTCGCCCACAGACTGCTCCCTTGGATCAAATGTTGTACCTGGCTGATAATTTAAGTTACTTTCCGTATCAAGTACAAGACGAACCACTTTTTATTATACACCACATCGATATTATCATTTCAACTTCGGGATCAAACTTATTACAGCATTTCCGTGAGGTATTTTTAGCTATTTAAAATTTATTAATATAATAGAAAACTGATTTCCTGATGTTTACTTGATGTTTGTAAAATGCTAAAGTTGGTTGTGTATAATATCTAATTATTCCATATGTCTTATTTGAATTGAGACAATTAAGTTTCATACTTTTTTTTGTAGCAAGAGTAAAGAAGCTCGTCATGACAGTCGTCAGTTCGTTGATATTCATAGTTTTTGAATTATATTGTGTGATCTTTAACCATAGTCATCGTACTAAAATGGAGACTCTATTATCTAGAAACTTTATTGCTGGTGACAGGTAGAGATCGAAAGTGCAATAAAGTATAAATATATGTATGTTATATTGATATTTTAGAATAATTGATACAAATATAAATCGATAAAGATAATCGATACAAATTTTGATAAAAGAGAAAAATTTCGACAAATCGACCTTACCTTAGATGGTTTAATTTTTATTAAAAACCGATAACTACTTATAATCTGTAATTAATGTGCTGTTGGTGTTTTCAGTAATCTTTTTATAAGAAATACCTAATAATTCGGCAAATTAGTTCAGACTAATTTCTGTGATCATCTGGACTCGTGTTTTCTTTTTACGGTTGGCATTAGTACTACTACACTGCTCTAAATACGAGCAGTACAACGAAATTATGACTATGCTCCTGTCATTGTTGAAGTTGAATTGAGGTTTAACCGCTTACCATTAGGCGGGCGCCTGCTCGTCGTCCCACAAGGGCAATAAATAATCACAAGTTTAAAAACTTAACAGACCGACTTCAAATCCGATCGTGACCAAATTTATATGGGACCACCCTTGAAATCAGCTCCTTCGAACAAAAATAATTTTGAAAATCGGTCCACATTTGGTGGTACATCGCGTAATATACACTGAAAAAACCGACGAATTGAGGACCTCCTCCTTTATGGGAAGTCGGTTGAAAAATCTTGCCATTGTTCCACGTCAATATGGGGACGACACATATTTTTTAGCAGGTTGCGGAAATAGGCCGATTACAAGATCACTACGTTTATCATGTATGTAGTCAAATATTTAATTTTTATAGATTATAAATGGGGGAATCTATTTTTACCAAGGTGCCAATCAAAATTTGCCCGCAAGTATTTTTAATTAATATTATTTTAATTGATCTTGCAGCCGGATCTCGATCTAAAATGATTTGACTGTAGATTTTATGATCGGCCACTTGCCTGACGTCAATTTCCTCCGAGGGCACAGGCCGGGATGTATCGTGTTAGAAAAATAGCTTTCGGGGTCGATTCCCAGGTCGGGCGAAGCGATTATTCCAATACGATTTGTCTGGGACTGAGCTAACGTCAGACAGGCAGTCGGTCGTAAAAACTAAGCCGAATCCGTTCTGCAACATGCTTTAAAAAGTGTGTCGCGCCGACCTCACATTAAGGTGGGATAAAGTCAGACGGAAAGGTAGATGAGTCATCAGTTTACGTCGAAGAAGAGTGTCAGTTGAGGTCACGTTAGGTTTGTATATGCAGGGTCTGAACAAAACGAGCGGCGAGGAGAAGGAGCCGCTGGACGAGGAGGAGGACGACGAGGAGGGCGGCGCCGACGCGCTCGTGGCGCGCCTGCCGCCGCGCACGCGCGCGCTGCGGGACGCCATGCGGCAGGCGCGCGGCTGTCTGCTGCTGCTCGTGCTCAAGCACCACCTCAAGCAGCTCTACGGCTTCACAGACGCGTCAGTACCCACTAGTCACTACACAACACCCAAAACCCCGATATCCAGTACACCACACGGCACACAATCGATTCACACCATCGATACTTTTATTAACATGTTAAAGTTTATACTCCAGTAGCTCGACCATGAGGTTTTTTTTTAATTTCACGCTAGTGGCTACATAAAATATTTGTACTACAAACACCCGGACGAATCTAGTGTTACGTGGGGAATTGATATTTTTCATACAAATTATTTTACGTAGTCGCTGGCGAAACATGTTAAAAATGTTGAGTGGTAGAGCTACACTGTAGACGATTACGTCTACAGTACGAATGGGCCGGCTCGACCGGTTTGATACCACCGTCTCACAGAAAATCGACGTAAAGTAGCAACTCACTGTCGTATTTCGATCGGTGAATGAGATTTCTGGTGGCCCAATTCCTCCCTCCCTGTCCCAACCCCTATTTCCCTCCTTTTAGGTTGACAACGCACTCATGATTTTTTAGTGTCTTGGGCATCTACAGGCGGTGGAGATCACTTACCATCAGATGACCCATTGCTCGTTTACCAGCCTCTGCTATAATAAAAAAAACTTTAGAATATGATCAAAACTACTCAAGAATAGGAAATCAAACTATGATATGTTGTCATAGATTTAATATCAACTCGCATTAATCTATCAGATTAAGATATTTACATTTTAACATTTGAATAACGGTATGAGCGTGTCGTTCGTCTGATGATTATGAATTACAAAGTATTCACTGCATACTCATAGATACACTCCTTAAATATAATAGACCTACTACTAATTAAAACCAAATTTATTGAGTAGGATTTTCGTTCTTTCCTCTATAATTTGCTGTAAGTTAATAACAATATATTTAATGTTTGTACAGGAAAATAAATCAATACTCGCCCTCCGAAAGCGTGAAAGTGTACGAGAAGGCGGTGTCTCGGCGGCACGCGCCCATCTTCGAACCGAAGGCCACGATCGCGCAGTTGCAAGAGGACGAGTGCGACGACGAGCTCGACGAGCGGGGCCGCCGCCGGCTCGTCGATGACTACCTCGAGGTGAGTCGGTGTTTCGGCGTTCTTTTAGCATATTCACTAGAGCCGTTTTGTTTATTGAATAGTGTCTTACGGATCGTGGTATAATTTCCAGTTCAAGCAGCTCATGCTGAAGTTCGACCCCGAGGAGGAGGAGGAAGAGGAAAGCGTCGCGGGCGCGGGTGCAGCAGGGGGTGCGGCGGGGGGTGCGGGAGGTGGCGCGGCGGGCGCGGGCGCGGGCGCGGCGAGTGCGGGCGGCGGCGGGTGTGCGGCGGGTGGGGGCGGGGGCGGGGGCGCGGGGGCCGGGCCGCCCGCCGGCACCTAGCGGCCGCCGCGCGCCGCCGTGCGGTGAGGCGGTGTAGTGCCACGTGCACTGTGCAGTGCGCGCGTGTAGTGTCGCGGGCGGGGCGCGGACGCTGGCCGGTTCGCTCGCGGGACCGACGATGATTATTATTTCTCTCGATTGGTTAATTTATTGGTAAGGAGGCAGTGCTCGGTCCGGAGCGGCGCGGTCGTCTCCTGTATAATATTGTATCGAGGGCCGCGCCGCTCCGTTCCCGAGGCGCGTGATTTGCGCATCTCCGACAAATAAAAATACTTTATATAAGTTATATTGAGAAACTTGGATTTTTGTTTTTTATTAAAAGTCTTGTGTGTAGATAATTTTTATGAAAATATAAAATATATGTACCTAATATGACTCCAGTTTTTCTGTCTGACAACTGTACAGTATAAATAATCCCTAAGGGCCAATGTACACTGACACAGAATGAAAACGCATCGACTCTATTCTGTATCAGTGTGCCTTGATCCTAATAATCCCTTAAAACTAGAATTATTCGTGTCTGAAAATTGGGTACTTGACTATTTTTTGAAAGTATACAGGGCTATTTATTAGTTTATCCTAATAATGTAAACATTTTCATATATTTAGATTTAAAAAAAGCAAAAATTAGTATTATGTATAATTTAGTTTGCCGTCAAAACGCTACCTGACGTCGAAGACGTCGCTATGGATGACGTCTTGTTCCTTACAATAGATACAAAATCGCTTTTAAAAAAGGTATTGAGGAAATAACATTTATGATTTCAAACTAAAAAAAATGGGTCAGATATTTCGTCGATCAGATATCGATCGTCGATCACATTCGCGTTGAAATTAAGTTGAGATTTAAATAAAAATACGAAAAACCATTACCAAATAACCAGGCAGTATGATTTTGGATCTTAGGTCTTAGGCACTTGTGGAACAAATAAAAAAGAAAAATGAGTAATCTGACATCATGCATCGTGATTGGTGTTTAAAGTCAGGTGTCTTACAGATAAAAAATTAAGTATCACTAAAGTAAAATTATCCTTGGAGTATTTTTAATAATTTCCTATTGCAATGTTCCTGCAGAAATTCATTGATATTGATTACTATAGTCAATTACCCAATTACAGTAACGAGCAATGGCCGATACACAGCTGCAGTGTTACATTACATTATAAATTACTGTACAGCGACATGACCTAAAGAAGTATCACGATTATGGTGTCAACGAGTTGCAATAAGTGTACGTTAGGGTCTATACACAGTGCCAAATGAGATTCACATGGCTAATGACCAGTTCCACCACCATCAAATCGCTACCATTCGGTATAATGGAGCAATATCACAGATTCTTTAAGTGTGGAAATATTGTCAATATTCCATTTTATGTGGTAGCAGTGAACTGAAAAACATTCACTGTCCGATGGTGATGAAACTCTCTCCCCATTATATTAGATTCAATCGTTTCGAGTTCTCACTGCTTTGATGTGTGTCGGCCGAATTTATTATTTGACTACTGTTTTTAGAAACATTAAATCTAAGACCTAAAATCGAATCGTGAATAATAAGTATCTACGTATGAATAATATAAATCATTAGTAAGTTCATAATATAAGTTGATTAAAAATTACACAATTTATGGCTGAACAATTTTTTTAAAGCTTGTGTTGGCGTTCTTCAGATACAGCGAATTTATTACATAGGAAGAATATCAGCGTCTCTGGCGTGGATTTCACTTTTCCTTCCGCGATGAGTCTTCGCAAGTTCCGAATGCGCTGTTTGTGTGGGTACTCTCGCGACCTTTGCTCTGGCTGAAATTTCAAAAATAAAAAATGAGTAAGAATTACTTACTATATTATCTATTGCAAGAAATACAACTTTAAACGTAAAATTTAACAAAATCTAAAAATAATTGCACGCAATGACTATATTGTTTAATGAAATTGCACGCAATATTATAAGGTAGGTACTTATATTCGTTATAGAGCGCACTACTTTACTCTGATTTATTTCAACTTAACGTTTGAATAGTTTACTTCATGCGTATTTTTTAAATATTTTACAAAAAAATATATAATAGTAGTGTTTCTATATGGTTATTTTCATTAAGGTTATGCATGAAGTAAAATATTCGCACGATAAGTTAGTTTGAGGTAAGGCAATGCAGTCCAACACTGGTATTTATAATGAAGTGAAAGCAAAAGCAAGTTACTTGTGTGTTATGCAATATAGGCTTTTTTGGGTTCGTTAGTCTTTAAGTATTTGAATAATTTTCGATCAATCCTTCTCAGCCTATCGGCAGTCACTGCTGGACGTGATTTTAAATTAATCTAAAATAATATCATTTAACTTTTGTCACAATAATATTATAGGTACCAAACTGTAAAAAATCCAAAAAAAAATTTTATATTTCTTTTTCAATGTAACTTGAGGTTAGGATTAACTGTAGGTTAGTAATAATGGTGCAAGTCGCCCTTAGTAGGATAGACGTACATAAGCTGACGCCTGTATCCCCGAAGGGGTAGGCAGAGGCGTACTAGCGAACTAGAACACCCACATTTCTCCGAGCTTAGTTCCGTCCCAGATGTGATAAGGGCGAGCCAAAGGAAAAATCCAATATCACTTTGCCCGACCTGGGGATCGAACCCGAGACCTCAGAACCGTAGTCGTAATGAAATACCACCACGCCACCGAGGCAGCATTTTTATACATATACATATTTGGCAGGTCGTCTCATAACAAGTAATGATTTAGGTGAATGAAAAGACTTGTGTGCCAGTAAAGTGTGAGCGATTCAGAGAGGCAAACTATGCGTGCGTGATCAATGCAAATGGAATACTGTTGACTGATTTTCTAACACCGTATTTAAGGTAACTAGTCTGAGATCGTTTTACTGCTCTATCCCGTAAGGATCGCTGTGCCTCTCGCTCTCACCAAATATTTATTAAAATAACAAATCAAATACAAAGGAATGCATAGAGAACAAAGAACTCGTTGTAAATACCAAACTAAACAATTCACAAATCATATTAAGTACCGTGCACAAGTAGGTAATTCACACGGGTATAAACAAACCAAGTTGGGATCACACATATTTTCGATATGCGTCATTGTTCAAGAATGCACTGTGCTGCTACACATACGTAAAAATGTATATGTCTCACGTGTGTATTTGTATGTTTGTTACTCTTTCACGGTTTATATGTACTTCTGGATGGATTTTAATGAAACTTGACTTATATCCAGAAAACCAAAAACTAAGTGTTCTGTTTGCCGAGATGTGAGCCGAGTCCCTAACACAACTACATATGTATGAACCTATGTACATTGTACACCCTACACCAAGTATAGTATACATATAGGTACTATAGAGGTACACACAGGTAGGTACTGGCCGAAACTGTCCCAACTCCATGACGGATTCTCCATTACATTGCGCTGAGGTCAGGTTCTTAGTATAGTCACTAGTCAGTAACAGCACCGTAGAGCTAGCCACTGTCACTGTCTACGGTGTGACGCGGCGCTTGTTGCAAGTGAAGCAAGTGAGCATTTTTGCCAGAAATAGCCGATGCATAGCAGACAAAATTATACACAGATTATTAAAGATATATATTGGAAACTACTGAACCGATTTTGATGAAACTTATACTATTCCTACCTAGTCTACTAAGTAGGTACATATTACTACCTAGTCCAATAAAACAAATACTTATCGAAATCCGATTAATAGTTTCCGATATACGTTGACAAACATACACACATACATACATTTATGAAAGGCACATCTGTTTAGAAGCCCACATAGGCATATGTATATCCAAATATTATGCAATTCTGATAATATAACATACATACGGGTCGAATAGATAACGTACTTTTTTTAGTCAGTTACAATTTTACAAATAGAATTCGTCCACAGAGCTATTACAGGCTACAGCAGTGAGCTATTTCATTAATTTCAAATAGATGGATATTTCCAATTAGTCGTAACTCGTATATTTGATCATAGTATAAATAGGTACTCATGTGCCAACATCGTTCTCTGCCGCATAGCGTGCTCGTTGAAGTTGCCTACATATTTTTAATTAGTCGGAAGACACGCATTTGCCTTTAAATTATTAATAATCTCATCTGTTGTTTGTAACATGTTTTTATAATTCATGATTGTAAGTACATTTACGTATATTAATTAGTACCTACTTATTTAAAATTCAATCAAGAGAACTGTACATATATAAATACATATTTATATTGGATATTGTATTTGAGCTCACCGCCTCGTGTCGGTGCACAACGGAAATGCCAGAGGAATGTATCTTGATATTTAGCCCCGGTATTCCCAAAAATAATAACAATAATATATTTAGCTCTCCCAGCTAAGATATTGATAAACTGGGGCTAACATTACACGTTAGCATGAACAGAAATCACGCAAAAATTATCCTAACCCAGCGAAAAATATCTTCAACTTGGCGAATTTCTAAATACATCCCTGATTGTAACTTCACGAATGCATTATATAAAAAGTAATACAGGAAACGTTCAGTAACAATGAGGTTCATATTGTTTTGTGACGTACCTCATCCTCTTTCTGGGAGTGGTCTGGTGGCGGAATGCCAACTATCGAGCTGTCCCACATGACCGGATGCCAGGGCCGGCGCGTCGGCCGCTCAGGAGGCAACAATGGCTGCGGTGGCTTCAACGGTAGTGAATTTACGTCCACGTATTCTTCGTCATCGTATTCGATCATTTCCTTGCTCATTTCCGTGTTTCAATAGATTTCGGTTTCAGTCTGTAATTTATACATTTTAAATTAATGGTTTATACATTTTAAATTAATGGTTTATACATTTTAAATTAATCCAAATATCTTCTTTGACCTACTCTTACCCCACCCTAATATGGGTCGTAGCATATGGTAAAAATAATTCAGTTTAATTTTAAGGACACTTTTGTGGGCGAACAGTCAAGCTGTGTTAGGTAACCCTTAACAGTTTGCCCAACTTGGGTTTCGAACCCAGGAGTTCTCGGTCCTTAGCCCGTATATACCGCCATTAGACCAAAGAGGATTATTATTTTTATTTTTCTATGATCTATACTGATACCCGTAGAGTATGAATTGGTATTATAATTAATCTAATGTATAAATGGTCTGGTACATGGTCTGCAAAAGAAGCAAAACGTGACTAGTTAAATAACTTGGTTGTCTTGGCGCAATATATCAGATACTTAGAGTATCTAGAAAATACAGAATTTGCTTGTTGTTTAGTTAGTAGGTATGTGTTATGCTGTCAAGCCTTTACATACACTCTTTGTGTGGATGTAAATACCTATCTAATAATAACATGACGAAAATAAACATGCAATCAGCAAAGCAAGCCTCTGTAGAAAATCACTGCGCAATAAAATAACCTCGTTTTTTATTCAATCTCTTCTTGGCACAATGACAAGAAATCATGTTTTCGGCGTTAACAACGATGCTAACGACGCGACGCGACGCAACTGTAACTAGGTAGGTAGGTATGTATCTACCTATTCTTTGTTTAGAAACTTGATCGAATCAATGTCTGTTATAACGCAATCAGATAATAAATTAGTCAGACCTATATTACTTCAAATAGATTCGTTGTGTAACGAAAATACGTCTATTGAACCATGACACGCTCTACTTATTAGTAACGGAAAATGAAACTATGAATAATGTTGCAGTATTGACTGCCTCGGTGGCGTGGTTGTATTTCGGAACGACTACCGTCTTCAGGTCTCGGGTTCGATCCCCGGGTCGGGCAAAGTGATATTGGATTTTTTTCTGTATCAGTCCGTAGTCTGGAAATTGTGCCCGATATGACGATAGGCTCGCCCCCTATCACATCTGGGACGGAACTAAGCTCGGCAAAATGTGGGTGTACTAGTTGGCTAGTGCGCCTGTGCCTACCCCTTCGGGGATACAGGCGTGAGCTTATGAATGAATATTGCGCAATGTTCAGATAAAACAAAGATAAAAATTATTATTATATGCAAATACATATATATAAATCCCCACATGCAATTATCTTCACTTTTCTACCTATTCAGAGGATTCAGAGTAGACTCTTAAAGACCTTTGAGTATAATTAGACTTACCTACCTACATCATTAATTATGTTCAAAAACCATTCCACGAAATAAATCTTACCTAAATAACACACTCTTACCTAAATTACACCCAGATCACTAAAATATCTCAAAAGATATTTAAACTTGTGATCAGTTTATTTATTACATACATATATGCTACTCGGTATTTATTTTAATACGTTATCTGCTTCGGTGGCGTAGTGGTATTGCGTGCGCGGTAAGACTACCGTCCTGAGGTTTCGAGTTCGATCCCCGACTCGGGCAGTGATATCTTATCGGTTTTATCAAACAATACAACAAACTTTTTTACTCAGCAGTTGACTCAAATCCAAATAAACATCATTTTATTATCACTAATAATCATATCTAAAATCTTGTTTCTCAATTAAGTGAGTTGGTATTACTATTTATTGCATTTGTTTTAATCTAAATAGGTACCTAATTAAACATGTGAAATATTATTCAACAATATCATAGAAGCTACATTTTCATTTTTTATACAACATGAAGGTTGGCACATGTTCTCTATTAGCATTATATCTAAAAGGCATCTATTGGCAAGTTTGACTCGATTTGCGCACATAAAAACGCTGTTGTTGGTTTCATAACAATTAATTTTGGCAATAGTAAATCACTGTAATATTAAGCTGTAAAAACTTTGTATTGTTAAACGTCAAGGTTTAGTCACAAAAAAATATCACCTAAAGTTTCACTGATATTCAAACACAAGCACTAATGTATACACGATCACCACACAAAACGATCTGATGTACAGTATGTACCAATCCTATTATTTGACTTCTATTGCAGCTTTATTTATATTCTCAGAACAGTGAACCGTTGCACGAACAGTGTACGACTGAAATTAATTATTTTCTTCCGAGTCTGGTTGCCTGCGATACTGGTGCGGATGGCACCAGTTTTCCTTAGTGACGTAGCCGATGTACCATTAAAAATAAGAACATTAAAATCTGTATTGACATCTAGGACGGTGACCGAATACTATGCCAACGGCTGCCATTCAATTCTATCTAGCTTTAACAATAAAGTAGGTAAGTAACCAAAATAGTCTTCGGTTATTTATTTTTTAAAAGAAATACTAACGAACTCGCTGCTACGTTCATATAAATTATTTAACAAGGTCTCTGATATTATGAAGATCTATCAATTAATTATTATTATGTAAATAAAACACTACTTCGTAACAAAGAACTTTAATAATTTTCACATTATTAAAATTAAATACAACTAGTTAACAAACGAGTCATGGTACAAAGTAAATAATATGCGCCTTTTGCGGCACATTTCTACGAGTAAACAGTTTCACTACATTAGCCAATGACGGACAACGGAACATGACCGCGTATTTTTTATTGGGTTACTATGAAATTTTTACCGACCGATTCGCAGCACGTTGAACTGTGAAATCTTATAATTACGTAACAAATATCTTTCCCGTTACCTTCTGTGTAATTTGTTTAAGGTATTGTATAACGGATACGCTCTACTAATCTTCGTTTTTTGGCTAATAAGCCATAGTAAATACATTGATCTTACACACCAGCAATAATTTCGTCAAATGCGACTTCGTGATCTGATCTTGACAACATATATTCAGGAAGCGTAACACCCAGACTTGCACTGTAACTGGGCACAGTCTCCGCCCAAAAAGCGCCCTTTGATTCGGCCCCTGCAAATTCTTCTGGTGGGGCTATATTAGTTTGGTCAACAATTTGTGCATTTGATTCTGCTTGTGAATTTACACTTCTTTTAGTTTTTACTGTTTTTGTTGTATCAGCTGTAGTGGCTGCAGCGGCCACAGCTGCCTGTGATGCCTTCTTACGTTTCAGTTTTTTTCCCTGGGTATTTTCTGCTACATAAGCAGCAGATTTTTGAACCGCAGGTGCGCTTGTGGTAACGATTTCACTTTGCGCGCCTTCATTTTCTTTATCAAGAGTTGCTGGTTTAGATGTAAATTCTTTAACTTCTTGGTAGGCTAAATGGCTACGTTTAGGCGCTGATTCAGAAATAAACATGCATTCTTCATTTTTCAAACCCGCTTTGTCAATACACTGGAAACATGTCATGCCATTTTTTTGTACTCTCTTACAGGAAGATCTGTCTTTTTTCTTAAATTCAGCCAAAACATGTTCAACGTCTTTTTTGGGTGCATTTTCGGTATAAAATCCAGGCAAAGCCTTTTTATAGTCGTAAGGTTTAGCCACTGATTCTGTCTGTTCATTTGAACCACCACTTTCTGCAGCTCTTAAAGCTTCACTAGGCTTTGGTTGAGAGTTGTGTATGTAATAAGCTTTGTACTTGTCACCGGATCCTTTTGCGTCATTTGCTGATTGTTCGTAATTACTGTATGGTTTCTCAGGTTCAGCTGCAGTCAATTTGGCAAATTTTTGTTCACCATTCTGTTGTCCATCTACATATTTAGCTGACTTTTTTGGTTGTTCCGCCTTTTGGTCAACTTCAACTTCATCGGGCTCATCGTTGCTATCAAATTTCCTTTCTTTGGAATAAGCGTATTGATTATTCTTTGGTTCGGCGACATAAGAACAGGACTCATAGTTTCCTCCGGTCTTAGGGTCTTTACATACACTGCATGTCATACCTTCTTTAGCTACCTCTATACAATTTCCAGGATTTTGTTTGATTTCAGCGGCTTGCTTTTCGGACAATTGTTTTATTCTTTCATACTCTTTATGGTCATATCCTGAATCGTAGCTGTATGGGTATTCGTATTCTTTTTTCGGATTTTTATCTTGCTTGTATGCACTGCTATACAGATCACTATCAAAGGCTTTAGGTCTTGAAATATATTCCGCTTTGTAACTATATGGATCTTCTTCTTCATCTTCGTTGTTTTTTCTCAGATTTTCCCGTTGTCTTCCACTTGTGTATCTCCGGATACGTGCTGGTCCTGTAATATAAGCATTTGTCTTGTAGTTCTGGTCAATTTCAGGGTTTTCATTTAGTTCTTCCTTGCGATAGTGTAATGGATGAGTAACTTCAACATTAGTTATTGCAGGTTGAAAATAAGCAGCAACAGTAGGATTATTTTTTAAAGCGGCTAAAATCTCTTCCCCCTGCTCATTTTCATCAGGCTTGTATACTTTATAATCAGGATCATGAACTGTGCGGATGTCGTATCTCAAAGCGCCAAGCTGTTGCCCAATTGGCACGGAAGTGACTTGGGATTGCGGATGCGGTTGTCTTTGTTGTGCAACTAATTTTGCGGATTTCACTGGTGGATAAAAGCTTTGACTTGCAATCGGATTAAATCCGAAATTTTCAGCAGCAAATGCATTTTCTCTGGGTGCTACTTGGCGCAAGGAATCGACGGAACTACTGACGGCGGTATCAAATAATTTGGGATATTGGCTCTTATCTACTTTAAGCACTGCTGCGGCATTAGAATTCGAAGCCAACGAAGTAACGCCTGAAAAGATGATAACTGTAATATAAACAATTATCATTCAACGATACTTATGAGCGTGCCAGCATAAAGCATTCAGTGCAATGTTTGGAAATGCATTTAATATTAGTGGGAGTAGTAGTCGTGTGCAATCTTACTAACCAGTATCTCCGGAATCAAATATGTCTCCAAAATCCAATGGTTGTACAAACCCTGTTTCTTCACTAGATAACACGCCTTCACAAACGGCCCAAACTAATAACTGTAAGAAGATTTATAATAAATTAATACTTAAGTAGTTAATATTACAGCGCTTCCCTTACATAATAAGTTCGAAATATAATACCAAAGATCCTAATTTAGACATGTTTTTGCGTGGGTGTGAACCCAATTGCGATTCCTTGATTTTAAACTACTCCCGACTGAGTTGTGTTGTAGTCTTAGTTCGCGGCGGGATGAAAGTAACGTCACATTATTGAAATGACAAGGTTTTATAGGCGTCAATATTGCGAAGGTGAAAGATCGGTGCAACAGAGCGCGCGCACCACTCAAGCGTGTCTTGCTGGACAATGTCCGCTTACTCCATCCGATGACCGAATGTTCGGGTCACCATCTGCAGTTTGCCTATACACCGTAATATGGTCTCTGCTACAATACCAAAAATATTATAATTAGCTATCTACTTATTTGTCATATTATTTACCTTTCTTATCGAAATTTATGAACGTAAAAGCCATGGGCTATCTATTGCCAAAAACTACAAATATTATTACTAATACTATTAAATATTATTACCACGATTAGTACCTACCTGTAGAAGGGAAGTATAACGTCATTTATATAGCAGTTCCCCGACCTATAAATAATTAAGTATATAATACTCATATACCTATACATATTACATAGGTATCTTGGTATATTACGTAATCACATTAAAATTTGAAAAATTCAATAAAATTAATATTTACTTTATTAAAATCTGCATCATTGGTCGAGTTGTGGCAGCGTACTATGACTGAAAACTGTAGGGTTCCTGTGGTCGGGCTCTCACAGTCTGTGTTTGAGATTGTCAATCAGAAAATCAATTATTAGGACATAGGGAAAAAAATGTTGTTGGGATGGCGATAAGCTCATAAAAAGACGGAAATAAATTTGGCCTTTGAAACAACATCAAGTATGATAAATACACGTCAGCAAATGAAGAAGATAAGAGCGTTTAGGTAATCGGATAATTCAGAAATTGTCGCCTCTTTGGTTTAGTGGCAGTATGTATGGGCTGTGGACCGGGAGGTCCTGGGTTCGATCGGGTCCAGGTCGGGCAAAGCAAATTTCCTAATTTAATTTGCCCGGGACTGGACCCTCAGAAGGGGTTGACGTCAGGCAAGCGGCCGGTCGTAAAACTATGCCAAATCCTTTCTATAACATGCTTGAAGAAGTGTGTTGCGTCGATCCCACATTAAGGTGGGATAAGGGCAGGTAGAAAGAAAGAAAAGATAAATCAGAAATGACTCGCCCAGCAGCGTTGGAACATGTGCTCTGTATGGCGAAGTCGCTGGATGCAGGCCGCTTCCACCAGGTTGGTTTGGAAATCTTTGGGAGAGGCCTATGTCTAGCAGTGTACTTCCTGTGGCTGATGATGGTGATGATGGCGATATCCTCACTCTCACATTTTTTTTATAGCAGTGATTGGTAAACGAGCAGGTAGGTGACCTGATGGTAAGCGATCTCCACCGCCCATAGACGCCCAAGACACAATTTACGAATGTATCATGGGTGGGTTGCCAACCGAAAAGGAGTGGAATGGGAAGTCGGAAAAGAAGGAGGGACTTGGGCCACCGGAAATCTCACTCACCAAACGAAACGCAACAGTGAGCTGCCACTGCGATTTTACGTCGGTTTTCTTTGAGACAGTGGTATCAAACCGGTCGAGCCGGCCCATTCGTGCTGTAGATTACTGTCTACAGCGTGGCTCTACTACTCAGACAATATATAGCCGACCCGTAGAATTTATTAGATGTCTATACTTATTCGTCCTTCATTTAACTTTTGTCGGTCGGCCCCGGTACTTAAATTACTAGATAATGTGCGCAAACCGCTAGGCTAGGCAGTCTTAATCCTGAACATTTTATGCCTAAATCTATTGTTTTGAATGTTAATGTGTCGATTAATTAACAGCAACTCAGTGCTCTGGTTCTTCGTGGGAACGGCGTTCCCTATCGTAAAACATAATTTGACAGCGCCCATATTCGTGAAATAGGTAACCGTTTATAAATAATTTACTCCATAATACTTAGATTTTGACTAAATTTATATGGGACCACCCATGGAGTACGTACCCTATCGACACAAAATAATCGTAAAAATCGGTCCGTATTTCTGGATATATCGAGATTTAAAAACATCTGAAAAATTGGTAACCCTTTTTGAAGTCGATTAAAAACAAAAACGCAACGGAAAATGCGTTCTCTCTTGGCCCTGCCAGATAGAAGGAACGTAAAGCTCGGCGAATTGTCATATAAAAAACGATAAAAATCATGTCAATGGAACGCGACACTCATTTTCTATTATATGCTGCGCAGCGCCATCCATGACCACGCCTCGTCAGAGTATAGCTTGACTCTTACTACATAAAAAGACGAAGATAATCTCGGGAAAACTTGAGTAGATACTTACCACCAATCACTATAGTCCTTTTAATCACCTCTTAACCTTTCGGAGAAACAAGCTTTATCGCCTTTTAGGTACTAGGAATTGCACATAGGTATAATAGTATCTATCAACTATCAACACAAACACAAATAATGATTAGGTGTACCGGTATATTGAACTAATTAGTGATTAGATTATGATGTCATATTGAGTGTTAAGCCGCCGGTTGACTTAAATAGGTGGTTCGTTAACTTGCAGCATTTGACCCAAGCAATGGTTGGACAGGCGCGGCGATGATCCAGCTGACACAAGTACTGACTGGCCAAGGTAGCTTGAACTTGTACCTTTGTCACGTAGTCCGAATGAGGAGACCGCCGCGTGTGACCATTGTGAGTTGTGACGACTATACAGATGATACGACCTTCGTAGTACCTAGTCATCTGACAATACCTCTGACTGGCAGCCCTGGTTTCCGCCACCGTCGATAGCCGGAGGGCGTGCGTTGACCCACTTCTGAGACGGTTATCTCACAGAAGGAAAGTGCCGACAGGAATCAGAAACGATCAGGTTCCTCCCGCCATCAAAGGAAACGTAGGAGGCGCCGCGCCGGGCTGACCACTGACTGACGCATTCCGCTTTGTGGATTGTGGGCGTTTATATAATTCCATTATGTCGTGTCGTAAGAAGCGACTTATAGAGGCCATCGCGGGTGCACAGCGGAGAGCTACTCTGACCCTGACTCCTAGACCCTGCGATGGACGGTAGCACAAAAATTGGCCTCGTGCTATCTTAGGCGGTGAGGGCTTATAGGCCACCCCAAAATGGAAATGATGACCGGTTGCCTGCCTGACATCAATAACCTTTGGAGGGTGCAAATCCCATTAAATCGTACCAGAAAATCACTTTTGCCCGACCTTCGAACTCTGGACGTATACGCTGCCACTAAACCGAGGAGGCCATACTAGGAACAGAGTACATCCATATACTCTATGGGTACAACTGATTGTAGAATACCATCACGAGCATAAGTTTATTTTTCATTACATAGCGCTTATCTAGTTTTAAAATACCTATTATCTACGTGATTGAATATCTGTCACATAGGTACAAAAACAAATGAATTGCATTGCTCTGCAACTTGAGGCTAAAAAAGCTTTTAAAGCAGAAAATTGATTTTCCAATCATGTTGAAACACCATCCAAGCTATTTCCACAGGCTAGACATCTACTGAATACTAAATAATTACATCGGATTTTCTTAACAATAAAACAGCTTCAAAACCTTGGCAAGTTTGATGAACCTTTACCTACCTCTTTACTGTATTCTTATTTTATTCATTTGAATCAAAGCACGGAAAAGTAACGAAAATGCTGTGCAGTCCAAAAAAAAACAGCGACCACTTAAGCGACCACTATCAAGCAATGCGTGTATCGGAGGTCACCAGAATCATACCGGGTTATTTATGTATCTACACACTCCGAAGAGGGAGAAGCAAATGGAGGGGCTTACAAGACAGGCGGATGACCGATGCAAACACAGGGATGTAACCCCCATACACGCTCCAATCCAACCTACCCCCCAACCCCACTATCCCATCCAAATTCAACCAGCAAGTCATGCGACATGTCATGTCTCATTATGATGTTATAAACTATTCATCGGCTCCGCTACTCTGCGTGTAAAGATACTAGAATAATATTAAGGTAGGTACCGGATTCCGGAATTCATCCTGACATGAAAGTAAGTAGATCAGATTAAAATAATATATTTTATTCACAATACACTCCTGGACAACAAAATTACGTAAGCCTAAATTAATCTCACAAAAAAGGTACAAAAAGGGTCCCAAGACGGTCACTCTGCATCTCCTATATTTCTGGATTTCCCCATATTTTGCCAGATAAAACAGAACACACTGTATAAATTAAGTAGATATGTTTAACGTATTCAGTTGATCTGCTTTCTTGGTCTTGTGGTAGTGGTGTATATGGGCTGTGAACCGGGAGGTCTTGGGTGAAATTTCCAGCCCGCCTAGCATGCTCGCCACGAGAAAATTTTGTCTACGCTCTTTGTCGTGTTATAACCGGTTTCCCGTATTTGTCTACGTAGATTATCATTGGTCCTCGATTATTTTCATACAATATTGTATCTATAACATGTAGACAACATCTCTCCATTCGGTTATCAAGACATGTCGTGAGTGGTGACACGCATGCTAACCGGGCAGGTCGTCTCTTACACTATTTTCCCAGGACTGGATCCCCCAAACGGGGGTTGACGGCATTCAGGCAGCTAATCGTAAAAACGAAGCCAAATCCTTTCAGCAACATGCTTGAAAAAGTGACCCAACCCAAGATTAAGGTGGCATAAGGGCAGGTAGAAATAACGAGTTGATCTGCTACTAGCCCCATGATTTGCAGGTCACATAATGACTTTACGATTGAGACCCTTAACTACTCATTTAAAAAAAAAAGTTATAATTTGTCTCTTGACTTTACCATTACGATTTACATGATTCTCATTGTAAATGGAATAATAAATTGATCAATTTTTCTGCAACAACCAGTACGTATATACCATCCTTTTGTCTTATTTAATTAAACTTTAAATTACAGGCAATAATAACCATGGAATGATTTATTCATAAAATACCTTAGATACTTAGGTTACATATTTTCTAATACATAAGTAACAAGTAGTATGTAACATAAACAATTATTGAGATTACAACAATTCAGTGGTCAAGTGTCGACTGTGGGCTGCATACTGGTAACATTAAATAGGTAATGCCGCAGAGAGGAGTGGGGGTTGTTTTGTGCTGTATTTTCTTATAAGGAATTGTATACGCTCTCGCTTATGCGGCCACTGAAACCAGTGACATAAATTAATTTATGTTAAAATAAATACCAAAAAAATGACAAAAATACAGATATTCCAAGGAATTCACGCTCACGGGTCGCATAGACGTGCCTCACGGAGAGCGGGTCACCGATAGCTGCAGCAATCGAATCGATTGGGGATATCGAAGGAATTTTAGCATAATAATATTAATCAGCGTAAGAAAATCCAATTCTTCGATTTATAAATCGAGCAATGTATGGACGACGACGCTTGCTACAGTTCACGGTCTCGTGGACGTCGTCGAATGGCTTCAACAAAATTAAACCACCTTGACCGATTCACTTAATTTGTAGTTTACACAGTTGTGGCAACTTCATTCAGTTTTTCAAATAATTGCAGGCTGATCGCGTTACCATCTTTTTCTAAAGATGATAATATAGATTTCTGAAAAAAAAAATGTTTGGAAATTTATGTTAACATTGATAATAATTATCAATTCGCCTCCTTGGGTCTAGTGGAAGCGTGTATGGGATGGTATGTGGACCGGGAGATCTTGGGTTCGATTCTCACGTCGGGCAGGGTGTTTTTTAACACATTTTTTCCAGGGCTGGATCCGCCAGAAACGTTAACGTCAAGTAGGTCAAAAAATAAGCCAAACCTTTCTGCCACACCCTTGAAAAAGCGTGTTGCGCCGATCCCACATTGAGATCGGATATTCACGAGGGCAGGTAGAAAGAAACAACATTGATAATAATTATATTGTTTTAGAGGAATACTAGTGCAGTTTTAAAGAATTATAGTGATTACTACCTGACGTGAACCCCCTCTGTGGATCCAGTCCCGTAAATCATCTAAGAAAACTGCTTTGTCTGATCAGAGATTTGAACCCAGGCCCGCCCAGATCCAAATATACGCCGTCATTACACCAAAGAGGCAATTATTCAATTATACAATTAAATACAAATTTCAAATACCGCCTACCTAGTAGATACTTCCTGTGAGCTTTAAATATAACCATCCAAAGTAACTAATATAAGGTCTGTATCGAAAAGGAGTAAGCACAGTCTACGGAATTGGGTACTTGACTATAGTAACCAATATCAATGAATTAATGTAGGGACATAGATTTATCATCGAAATAACGTGTGCAATAGTTATTTATTAAAAATACTCCTAGGATAATTTTATTTTAGTAATTGAAATACTTATTTTTTTATATGTGAATGTGATGTCACATTACTCATTTTACTTGCATATTTATTACACAAGGGCCTGAGACCTAAGATCCAAAGTCATACTGCCAGGTTATTTGGTATATTTTTTCGTATTTTTGTTTACAGCTCAACCTAATTTCAACGCGGATTTGATCGACGAAATATCTGACCAGTTATTTTTAGATTGAAATCATAAATGTTATTTCCTCAATGTTTTTTTATGAGCGATTTTGTATCTATGATAAGGAACAATGACGTCACCCGTATCTACAGTTAACAGATAGCGTTTTGGCGGCAAATGAAATTACACATAATATTTTTTCCTTTTTTTAACTAAATATATGAAAATAAATTACAAAATATGTTTACACGTATAGGTTAAAGTGACTAATAAATAGCCCAGTATACTTTTAAAAAAATAGTCAAGTATCCAATAAAACTTCACACAGTTCTGGCATAGCGTTTTCGATTCATCTACTTTCTACTTCACGCTCTCTCGACGGCAGAGTTCCTGATTCGTCTCATAAGGAAGACGTCGGCTATTTCGCAACACGGTTTCGGTGATCGAGATAATATACAGACTCTTGTTCCACATAGGTACATATTATGTGTCTGTTTTCTCAACTTTTGACAATGTTCTCAATACACTTCAACTTCTCTTTACTAATTTAGCGCATTACTCCATTCACTACACATTTGTGCCATCACATTGTTGCCCACCACACAACTTTTAGCCACACATGCTTCCTTGTTTCTTTTAGTTTTTGTATTGGTTTACCGATTCAGCGATGACACAATCACTCCTCTCCTCTCAAGAAAAACTTACCGAAATATAATACTCAAACCATCTCCAAAATAAATACAAACTATCGTGTCAACAAAAAAAAAATTATCTACGATACTTACGGCAAATGTACTGTTTGAATCTTGTAGTTTTTGCGACAACATCCATAAATTACAAGCCAAGCTGTACATAGACTTTTGTTGCAGATCACCACGTCTTATTACTCGCCAGAACAGTTCCAAAGCCAAATTGTACTGTCCCTTCGTGTCTTTACTCTCGCCAAGGGCTTTCAATACAACCAACAGTTCTTGACAAATGCTTGTTGCGTATTTTTCTATAGCGTCTATAAATTCTGCTTCAGAGCCGTATAGTTTGTCGTTGGATAAAACTGCCAGGAAGGAGAACAAATTAATTACTAAACATATTATAGACAAAGTAGTCGCCAACTTTGTCTAGTGTCTGTGAACCGGGAGGTACTGGGTTCGATTCCCAGGTCGGGCAGGATGTTTTTCTAATACCATTTGCTCGGGACAGGTTCCCCAGATGGGGCTTGACGTCAGGCAGGCAACCGGTCGTAAAAACTAAGCCAAAACCTTTCTGCGAGATGCCTGAATAAGTGCGTTACACTGACCCCACATTAAAGTGAGATAAGGCAGGTGGATACGACAGTAAAAAATATTAAAATC
Source organism: Clanis bilineata (assembly GCA_036417725.1). Taxonomy (NCBI): domain Eukaryota; kingdom Metazoa; phylum Arthropoda; class Insecta; order Lepidoptera; family Sphingidae; genus Clanis; species Clanis bilineata. The sequence continues at coordinate 9,504,558 of CM071146.1, read as the reverse complement.
AAACAAATAAAAACGTTGTATTCCATACGCAGTAACAATACCGTCCCGAGATCTCGGATTCGATCCGGCCATAGAGGTGTGGGCTTATCTATACTAATATTATAAAGCTGAAGAGTTTGTTAGTTTGTTTGAACGCGTTAATCTCAAGAACTACTTGTTCGAATTGGAAAAATATTTTAGTATTGGATAGCCCATTTATCGAGTTACACTATAAGCTATACAACACCATGCTTTGACCAATAGAAGCGGATCATCAATGAAAAATGGTGCAAAAACGGGGAAAATGTATTTCTTTTATACTTCCATAGCGTGTGCCGCGTAAACGGTTAAAGTGACGCATATGTGATGCAGACACGAAATTTTATGAGACTTTTGAGACAACTTTTATAACTAAAAAATAAAGGTGTATGTATACCAGTTCTAGCTTATTATCGTTCATCCAGAAGTTGACCCTATTTATTACTTAATTGACTGATGTAGAATCTTGTTACAATCTTAACCGTTAAACTATTATAATAATATGTTAGATATACAAACCGGAGTCTATGTGGTAGGCATATTTCTCTTGCGTCATCTCGCATAGAAGATCTAAAGTGCGCAATAGAGTTAAATAATACAAAGGATCTGTTTTACGCCAATGTATCCTTTCCATAGTCCGTATAAAGCCGCTTAATATGTAAGCTATGCAGTTGCTGTCCACATTGTCCTTAAATAAAAAAAAAATACATTATAAAACTTTTTCGTGTATTAATAAATAAGTATTTTAACATAAGTTCACGCCCGTATCCCCCAAGTTGTAGGCAGAGGCGCATTAACGACTACAACATCTACATTTCGCCGAACTTAGTTCCGTCCTATCGGGCACATAAATCAAACTCAGAGCTTATACTGAAAAATCCAACATCACTTTGCCCGAACCGGGGATTGAATCCCTCAGGACGATAGTCGTACCGCGCACGCAATACCACTACGCCACCGAGGGAGTATTTATTTTATGTACAAAACCAACTTTTGCCGCAATTTTCCGACTCGACCGGTTATATACCACTGTCTCACAGAAAACCGACGTAAAGTGGCAGCTTGCTGTCGCGTTTCGTTCGGTGAGTGAGATTTCCGGTGGCCCATTTCCCCACTCCCTTTCCCAATCCCCTTCCCTCTCCTTGCATTCCCTCCTTTTAGGTTGGCAACGCACCCATGATTCTTTTTGTGTTATGGGTGTCTATGGGTGGTGGAGATCACTTACCATCAGGTGACCCATCTGCTAGTTTGCCAATTTCTGCTTTAAAAAAATATTAAAAAAATTGCGCTTATAATATTGGGTTTACAGATGCCGTAACCAACTGTAACCCATACAATTCTTTTTTAAACTCAAAAACTCTATGCAAGTGTCAACTATAACTGAACAGAAACTTAATATAAAAAAAAACATAGGCATGAAACTCACAGGCAGTATCAATAATGTCGACAAGAAATCACTTAAAATGCTTCCAACTCTGAGGTGAGTTGGTTTTTTCTGTGCATCCTCTAATATGTACTCTGGAATATCTGGTATCAGGCCAATTAGAGCTTTGAAATTAGCTTCCGCTGTAAAAATAATAGTTTTCAACATACTTGAATTTTGTTTATGGATATAATTAAAGTTTAACAAAAACTGAAAACCGACTTCAAAACTGAACACTTAAAAGTAAAAAATAACAACAGTTTCTTACTCTCTTTGGAGTCGGTGCCTTTTCGTTTAAAATGCCTCGGCCTCAGTACCCTATACCTCAAATCCGCCCAGGCGTCTTCGAGTAATCGGGGAACATACATAAAAAAAAATCCGACGAATTGTTAACCTCCTCCTTTTTGAAGTCGGTTAAAACGTATGGTTAAATGTACCTTGTCCTATACAATTATTGCGCAGCGCCACCTGTCCGGACAGTAAGTACAGGTGAGCCTTCGTGAGCGTGCAGTGCAGCGACGGCACCGTCACGAAGCAGTACGCGGCGCATGCGCGCTGCAACCACTTGCCCTGGCACTCGCCCGCGCGACCCGCTAGCGCGTTCACCAACTAAAACAACACAACACTGTGATGTCGATCGTTAACTCGCAACAATCCATAATAATAAATAAATAAATATATACATAAGCTCATGCCTGTATCCTCGAAGAGATAGACAGAGACAATATAGAGAACTACAACACCCACATTTCGCCGAGTTTAGTTCCGTCCCAGATGTGATAGGGGGCGAGCCTATCGCCATATCGGGCACAAATTCCAGACTCCGGGCTGATATGGAAAAATCCAATATCACTTTGCTTGACACGGGGATCGAACCCGAGACCTCAGAACCGTAGTCGTAACGAAACATCACCACGCCACGGAGGCAGTCCCAATAACACCCAACAGTCACATACATAATCCTTATTCCACACTAAGATCGAATCTTGTGTCGAGGGTATCAGGAACTATGACAGACTTTCGGTCTCACAACACCCAGACCCGAAACAAATATCTGTAGGCCATACAAACATTTGTCTCGGTGCGGGGATCGAACCTGCGCCCTCTCGCTTCACAGCTGGCTTCTCGCCCGCTGCGCCACGGAGGCTGTCAGTTACAAAGGATGTTACATAATATTTCAATTTTCGAATAATCCCAAGCAACTATCTATAACAAATTGACGTGCGGTTTCCCTATGCCCATGTAATGCTGAAGTCCATGCGCGACGAAGACCTTACCTTCAGGTGTATTGGGAAATTATTCAGGACCCTCTTTTTTTATGGACACGTCAAGTAAAATTATTGAATAAATTATTTACATAATAAAAATTTACATAGTTTGAGGTTAATTTTAGTTTTTTTTTTTATAGCAGAGACTGGCAAACGAGCAGATGGGTCACCTGATGGTAATCTCCACCGCCCATAAACATCCAAAACACAAAGAATCATGGGTGCGTTGCCAACCTATAAGGAGGGAATGGAAGGGAAGGAAAAAGGGATTGTGCAAGGGAGGGGGAGAAATGGCCAATTAGAGTTGAGTTGTAATAGATTCTTCCAATATTTGTCGTATTAGCACAGACGATGAATCAAAGTTAATACGTCAAGCTTTTTATTTTCTACATATTTACTTTTATGAAATCTTGTCGAATATAAAAATGTCGTCATAAATGCCATGGTATACTTACATGCACCAGTGTTACGAGCACTGCATCAAGTTTAATGTAAGAGGACCTGCATTCTACGTAGAAGTTCAGCTGTTGTTCTAAATCTTGGTAGGTGACAGCTTGCACGAATTTATTAATCAATTCGCTGCACAGTTTAATCTCATCCTCCACGGTCACTGCGCTACGATAATAATTAAATCATTATAAATAATTAATAATACCACAGTTGTTTCCTATAATAGAAATTTGTATTTACAGCCTCCCTGGCGCAGCGAGCGAGTAGCCGGTTGTGAAACGAGAAGCCGCGGGTTCGATCCCCGCACCGAGACAAATGTTTGTGGGACCCACAGATATTTGTTTCGGGTCTGGGTGTTGTGAGACCGAAAGTCTCTCGTAGTTCCTGATACCCACGACACAAGACTAATATCTTAGTGTGGGGGCAGTACTATATGTGTGACTGTTGGGTGTTATTTATTTATTTATTTATTTTGTACGTAATGTGTATAAATGCAAATAGTATAACAATCGCAAATATCATTATATATCACATCACTTACAAACTGCAATATAAAAACGTTACTATGCCATGTAAACTAAAACTAATAGCACTTATGGCTACGCGAAGTGCAGTAAGCATAAGCAAAGCAGCAGAAACATATTATCTTAAAGTTATTTTCCAACTTACTTAATGGAGTCGTGTAATATACAGCACAATCGCAACAGACAGGCGATGACAATGTGATCCTCGATATGCACCGAGGTGAATCTTGAAAAGAAGATCGACAGTACTGTTTTAGCCAGCAAGGTACGGGCATTGGCAGTTTGTACTAACTCCACTAGTGGCATGAATGCATCCTATTGAGGGAATAAGCGTGTTAGTACTGAATACTGATTCAACTATTATGGTTAAACTGCATCAATATAATATACACTAGATGCACAGTTCTTTGCACATATCCTCATAAAAAGTGGTCTCAGGAATAAAACAAAGAAAAAGATCACAAGTTCTAATTAAATCAACACGAATATATCCCTATGCATGTGTTATAAAGTAGTTTTTTTAAATTTAATGAGCAAGGAGCAAGCGTTCTACAATATGAATTTTAAAATTTAGAATCCTATCGGCATCCGACTGTATGCAAAAGGAGTGCTTAAGCACTCCTTTGCTGTCCCATTTCCGAACGTCAACTGTGCAACTAGGTAAATAATACATCGATGTTAAACTGTGATACAACTATGCATTTTAGCTAGTAACTAATCAAAATATTATATTTTTTGAAGTCTCGGAAGCCGGAACATGGATCAAAAATCTAGATAAACATATTATGAATGTGCAGACATTTTGATTTTTGGTCTGTACTCATGGACAAGGTCTGTCCTGAAAGGGGATACTGTGATTACGGTTATGCTTAACTCTCTAAAAGATTGTACAAACAAGCCCAGACTTTATACAGTAACTAAGGACTATATAATTCTAGAAACTGTTTTGGGACAGATATCTTTACTGATATTTAAAGGGGCTAAGTAATTGCGTTTTTCAATTCAGTATTAGCTGGATCTATAGCTTAGGATCGCCCCCTATCACATCTGGGACTGAAATAAGCTCAACGAAATGTGGGTGTACTAGTTAGCTAGTACGTCACTGCCTACCCCTTCGGAGATACAGGCGTGAGCTTATGTTACTTTGATATTTAAACTGAAATTTACTTCTAATCTAGTCTAGTGTAGTCACTTCGTCGTGCCAGACTAAAACAAGAATAACCGACCGACTTCGAATCCGATCGTGACCAAATTTATATGGGACCACCCTTGAAATAAGCTCTATAGAACACAAAAAAGAATTTTGAAAATCGGTCCACATTTGGCGGAGATATCGCGTAACATACATAAAAATACAGACGAATTGAGGACCTCCTCCTTTTCGGAAGTCGGTCGAAAATACATAAGCTCATGCCTGTGTCCCCGAAGGGGTAGGCAGAGGCGCACTAGCGAACTAGAACACCCACATTTCGCCGAGCTTAGTTCCGTCCCAGATGTGATAGGGGGCGAGCCTATCGCCATATCGGGCACAAATTCCAGACTCCGGGCTGATATGGAAAAATCTAATATGAATTTGCCCGACCCGGGGATCTAACCCAAGACCCCAGAACGGTAGTCGTACCGAAATACAACCACGCCACCGAGGCAGTCAAAATAAGTACTCGAATCGATTTGAGACAACAACTCACCATCAAAAATAGTTCCTCGACATCAGGGATCGACTTCAACATTCGTTTGATGACGATCTGAAAGTGTCCCGAGAACTCGTCGGCGGGCGCGCCGCACTTGATCATGTAGCGGATTGTACCGCGCAATATTATATTCACATGTTGGCTCTGGAACACACAACATTATTTCAAATATTAATTTAAACATATCCAAATTGAGCAATATAAAGTAAAGTATGTATAAGTATAATAAAACTCAGATAAAATAGGGTGACAATATAAAATAAAATAGGATCGCCTCCTTGGTCTAGTGGCAGCATGTATGGGCTGTAGACCGGGAATAACACGCTTAGTCACAGGGGCGAGGGGGGTCTTAGGTATAAGTAACGTAGTCAATATCCTCAAGGGAAATGTCGTGCTTTTTCGAGCTATATTCAAATATGGCGCGCAGGTTTGGGACTTTTTAACCCGTCGGAGGCGTCACAAAAATATGTTACATAAGCGTATGGGCCACCGGAGTTCGACCCGCCCGTGACTATTTAAAGTCACAGGTGGCAACGCCTCATAACACTTTGTTTTTTAACTTTTCTTCAACATAATAATATTTAAAACCATATTTATAAATGACTACGTGAAAAGTAGAAGGGGAGGGGGGTTCTTGGCATATACTACGGGTTGTCACCGAGGGGGAAGAGTATAAAAATGGTAAAAAATGGATCACGTAATATAGGTACATCCCATAGCAAATTTTTTTTTTTTTTTGGATAATTGTTTTGCGAACCGGCATCAAATGGAGACTTGATATAATATAATTACCGATAAATGTGTACATGCAAACTGAAGCCATGGTCCTAACACTTGCAAAAAGTTAACCGTCGGTCTTATATTTGTCGCAATTTTCCACCACGACTGAATCAAAGTTTCCGATGATAATTGACGGTAGTTGTCTGTGGTACATAAGTGTTCTCCAAGTGCTGTCAATATTTCTGTCAACATTACTGCAACAATCAAATTTAACACCTTAGAAAGTTAAGACAAGCTGGAAACCAGCGCTGCTCCGAACTACTGCCTCCTTTTGTCTTATTATTATTAATGTTATTAATTGTGAAATAAGTCAATCAAATTATTTTTATTTTTTAAATTAAATAAGTATAGATATCTTCTATTTCAAATATCCGCGAACCTGATCTAACTGGAATCAAACTTGGCCTGCATTATAAATGGAAAAGTTGTGTGGCAGGCCGGGCAAAATGCTACAAGCCGAAAAGGCCTCGAGCACAGAAAAGTACAAACAAAGTATGAATCTAACATTACACATTAAAATCCACGGTATGTCAGGGTCCCCAGAATTTTCCCACTGGAGCCAAAGGAGGCCATTGAGGTGTTTACTTTCTTTGTATCATCTAATATGAAGTCGACGAAACACTTTTTTTTCGACCGGCTGTTTGACTGCCATCAACCCCTGTCTTGGAAATCCCGTCCATCGTATTATAAACACTCGCCGAATGGGAGTCGAACCCAGGATCTCTCCTCTCACCATACACGCTCCCACCAGACAAAGAAAGCTAGTTACGCCACTGCTGATTTAATATAATATGAAATCATTAAGCGTCATGAGTGCGCAGCTGGCTCGATTCGAATACGTAGTCGATAATTATTCGTAAAACTGGAGTTACATGATCGCTCCTGAACACCCACAATACTAAAATTCATGCACGCGTTGCCCGCCTTATATAAGAGGAACTCAGATTATAGACATTTGGGCCTCCGGATATTTCACTACCCATATGAAATAAAGCCTCCGCTTAAATAAGAATTTCCCAGTGAGAGGATGATAATTACCCATTTTATCTGCGGAATTTTGAATGAGTTGTAATATTTGCGATGACTTCTGTATGACACTTAGCGCGTCGAAACCAGACAGTACACAGCAGAGGAAAAGTTCACTGAAACAGTTTAAATAAAACAATTATATTATTAAATCAATAAATTTTGTCTAAATATATGTATTGTATCCAGTATACACCTACTTATTCGGTATTTGTTCGCTGATTTGTAAGAATTCTTCTAATAGCGCCTGCTTGGAGTCATTAGAGTTCAAAGTGCCGTACAATAACCAATCCACTGCCGGCACATAAAGGCTTAAATATTTGTCTATTGTTAACAGTTGTGATTCATATTTCTTTCGCATCGTGGCATGAAATATCTATAATAAAAATATAAATAGCATATTAAAAGAAAGGCATAAATATTATTGCGACATTAATAAAAGTGGTGGCCAATAAAACCTACATAAGACCAAACCACTTCTAATAATCCATAAAAGCAATTATAGTTTTAATAATAACAGGTGCCTCAGTGGCGTGGTGGTATTTCGGTACGATTACCGTCCTGAGGTCTCGGGTTCGATCCCCGGGTCGGGCAAAGTGATATTGGATTTTTCCATATCAGCCCGGAGTCTGAAATTTGTGCCCGATATGGCGATAGGCTCGCCCCCTATCACATCTGGGACTGAACTAAGCTCGGCGAAATGTGGGTGTTCTAGTTCGCTAGTGCGCCTCTGCCTACCCCTTCGGGGATACAGGCGTGAGCTTATGTTATGTTATGTTAATAACAGGTATATTGACGCGTACCTGCTGATACTCTTCAAGAAATTCTTTTAGGTTCCTATAGAAGAACTCTTCACTGTTATTACCCAGCAATTTAGACGCGACTTTGCACAAATAAACCCTCAAGTAAGCGGCAACCAGAGGATTACCAATGCCTCTGATCATATTTGTAATTCTAGCAATAGCGGGCTTTATTTCGTCTCTAGATATAAAAATATAGCATTGTAGTAGAGACATTTCCATGTATAGACGTGGCAACAGTTCCCTTATTGATGCCATTTTGTACATCCAATTTTGACATGTTTCCTTTGCCGCTTCAGGAACTTGACTTGCATCAATATCATCAATAGTTTTCTTGGTGTTTGGTCTACAAGAACGCATCACTTACTATGCATAATAGGTAACCAGCAGCCCGAGCAGGAAAATTTCTGACAACCGTAAATGTATTCGTGCTCGATTTCGTGCTCGGGCTACTGATAATATCAGTCTGGTGGTTTGCTACACTTATTAAAATGACAGTATAATGGTACTGATAATCCGCAGTACTGGCTAAACTCAGACTAATCGTAAATTAGCTGACCTCAATTTAACCATAAGAAAATGTTGCTCTATCTTTGTTCTTATACAGTCTTGCTTTCTACCTGCCCTTATCCTACCTCAAAGTGTGGTCGGCGCAATTGATTTTTTCAAGTATGTGGCAGAAAGCATTCGACTTACTTTTACGACCGGCCTTAGCTGACGTCAATCCCCTCTGGGAAATCCAATCCCGAAAAATCGTATTAGAAAAACACCCGCCTGAACTTGGATTCGAACCGAGGACCTTCCGGTTCACAGCCCATATAGGCTGGTACTGGACCGAGAATATGACTCTATTCTTAAACAGTATTTGGCAAAATGCGGGACATCGTCTCTCCTATCGCGGCGGAGACTCAAGAAATATTAAACAGTTTATTTCTTTTCCAACTAATTGGGCATTTTATATGGATGTAATATAATAAATACAATGTGGCGTATAATTAATAATCATGATCATGAAAATGGTAGCTCTAATATTTAAAATTACGAAATGATTCCACTTACCCAAAACTCTTCTCTTTCAATCTGTCAAATACAAGATTCCCAAACGTATCCAATATATCAGTGATAAATATAAATTTGCTTGGATAAAACTGCATAACACTCACATCTGATAATAGTTTCGAACACTGGATGCCTATTTTGAATGCTTTCACTCTTTGTTCAGTGTCCCATGCCTAAAATTTAAGTAGCGCATTTACCGCCGAATGCTCATACACTTAAGGTCGCCTTATGACGTTTGAGGCCGCCTTATCTGTCAAAATTTTATGGCCAAAATCAATGTAAGAAGCCGTTAAAATTGAGTAGCGTTTGACCATTCGGGCGTTAAACATTTTATCTCAACTGTACTTGCTTAAGTCAATATATTTTGTTTGTATTCCAAGATGTTGCAGCAAGGTCCAACTTAGCAGTTACGACCGCTTGCCCCTTATCATACCTCTCGGGGACATCTTGTTCGGGCAAAGCATATTTTAAAAAAAACAAGCAAATGCATGCTGCATATCTGACTACGGACAGTAAAGGGTTCGGAAGTAAGGGTAACTGTTGCTTAAATATGATTTTCTTAGACATGGTTTTAAGTATAAGGTAGATGAACTCATAATTAGGTACTATCTGTTTTAATTAACTAATAACTTTATCTAAGTGATATTCAATGTGATGTACGAAATTTTTCTTCCTACTTTGGTCGTCTATTCTATTACTTGTTAACTTGTAAATCCTTCTTAGCTAGATTCATTATAATTATATTACACTACTGTGAATTCTTTTACGTATCCAAAACAATCGTTTAGGAAATAGAGGAGGGGACGCGCCATTGTGCAAAAAATAGTATTTTAGGGCTCAATATTGTGCAAACAGAGCCTCGAATAGAAAAATAGTTTCCAAAAACCCGCTATGTTTCTAAAAGACCTATGCAACAATATCCCACACCATAGAATAGTCGAGAAAAAAAATCATGCCTACTTTACATATAGGGGAGGCACCCTAACAAAATATTTTCGAAAATTTTATTTTACCGTTTTCTTAGCGTGGTTGATATATATAATTATAAACATGCTAAATTATAGCTCTGTAGTACTAGACAGGCCAACCAGCGCGACGGACATGGCGAAACTATAAGGGTTACTTTTTTCACATTTTATTTCGGAACCCTAAAAACAAACAAGTTGCCTCATCTAAGATTCGAACCCAGAAGCTATTGGATAGCCACTAATTATGTATGCTTGCTGCCACTATACCCAGAAGGCGACAATATGATGTTATCGATACCTTTTTTATTTCATCACTAAGCATGTTGATTTTGGAGACAAATTCTTGTTGAGTAAGGCCCATTGTCTTCCGGATAGAATCTTCATCAAAATCATCCAACTGCTCCAACCTGTGTTTAACTTTTTCGTTTAGATTGGATACCTGTCTTATTAAAGCTGAAAAAGAGCTAACTTAAAACATAACCAAAAATAAAGAAAAACAAAGAAAATATGTTTATAAGATTTTCAATAAACATTTAAATTAACAAATATATTTAGTATATTATATACTTTTCTCTCCTCCAGGCAAAAAACTACTGACAATAGTCAGTTTCTCTCCAGTTGTGTATTTATTTAGAATCCCAGTTCGTCTCATATTCCAGGCTTTTGAAAAACTTTCAGCAGGTTTAACAACTTCATGAAGTTCCATGTCCTATTGTAAAAAAAAAAAGTTAGCTAATACTATTCTGTATAAGCAAAATATGCCCGTGTTCTGGCTGGCTAGTTTGTCTCTGCCTAAAGAAACTACGATTTACGTTATTATATTTGCCTTATCTAGGTAATCATTACAATTAAAACATTTTTTTTATATATATATCCTATTTTATATATATATCATATATCTTTTATAAATGTTCAATAATAACATAAATAATTATACACATAAATGCATCTATCTATTTTTGTTTTAGTGACTTTTGGAATATAGCTCTTCATATACAGCATGTTGCAAAAAGTTGGTATCAATAATAACCACACTTAAAAGGAGGATGGCTAACAATTCAGTGGTAAAGTTGTAAATGTCGTAAGGCTCATAGTTTTAGATAGTAAAGCTAATAATAATGGAAACTTGAATTTGTGACTAAAATATTGTTTCTGGGCCATTGGGTCAGCTGCAGTACATTTGAAACCACCTATGGTGTAATTATTTATAAGATATACAAAGCCGTTCCTATGCTATATTTTAGATGACGTAAAATTCATATAAAAAAATTGAAAACCCAAGTGAAAAAAATAGCTCATTTTTTTACTTTTCCATTATGCTTTAAATGGTTCTTCTGTATGTGGAATTGTTATTGGTACCAACTTTCAGCAACAACTGTTATAAGTGGTCACGCAATATTTTTTGTGTGTTTTAAGCTGGGTCTCCTGCACTAGTTTTTCAAAACAAAACTATAAAAACACATACGCAAAACGATTTTAGCTGTCACCTGCTCATAGAACAATGGACCATAGATAACAAATGCATGTTTTGTGTAGGTGTTTTAGTACAGAAGACCTGGCTTAAGTAGCACATTAACACAATTGTATTTAAAGCCGGGTCTAATGCACTAAAACATTACACAAAACCCCCTAAAAACACATACACAAAACAACGGTTTTAGCTGTCACCTGCTCATAGAACAATGGACCATAGTTAAAAAATGCATGATTTGTGTAGGTTTTTGTGTAATGTTTTAGTGCAGGAGACCCGGCTTTACACCGCACAGAATGCCGTCGCTGTGTGTAATTAAACATTGTCAATAAATATTTAAGTTAAAAATAAAACATCAAGAAGATAATAAAAATTACTAAAATTGCATAACAAAAATCCACTATCATTATGTTCAAACATGTTTTACCACTGCCGCCACGCCTTGGAGGAGACGTGACGGTTATGTCAAGTTCGCCGAATCTTACGACCTAACGTTAAGCCGCCCGAGAGAGTTGGAAAACACCCGAGCGACAGTTGGGCCGAGTCCCTAAAACTATGTACACCCTACACAGACAATACAGACTGAAAACCCCGCGGTGGGCTTTCTTTGGCGCATTAGGGACGGCCCCGGGTTTCCCTAGGCGAAAAGGGCCCACGCTTCGTCCGGAACCGCCCCTGCGCTGGCTCATTATCAAACCTTCGCCGCCGAAGGACGCCGTCGGCGTCAACGACAGCACGAAGCTAACCCCCTATGCCGCCGTCCATACCGAGGTCGCACGTACAAAAGTGCTAAATGAGGCGCTACAATAGCTCCCTGCTGCGCGCCCCTGCGACTCCCGATGGCTCCTATAAGTCGCCTCTTACACTGGGTAGGGGGTACCATGGTGGAATTCTCCAAACGCCCCCAGTCACAGAGCGGAGAGACCATCATACAGCGCAGCAATTGTTTCCGAGTAAAATGGCTGTGATATACAGATGGACAAACAGACATAACGAAGTTGTAAGGGTTCAGTTTGCCATTTGAACATTTGCCATACCTGAACCACATTATTACTAAAGATATTATTACAGTATTGATTTATACTTACTTCCTCTAAATCCATTTGGCCAAATTTTAACAGTGGATCTGCTTCTTCAAAACCACTGGTCCATTTATTGAAATGATCCATAAAACTTTTACTTGCACTGTCTTTCTGCAAGAAAATAGTAATTTTAAATAAAATAAATAATTATTTTTCAGTTTACCGTTTTATCTTCTAAAATACTTCACGACCGCAAAGTGACTAAAATATACCTGATGGTAAACACAGTGCAGTCCAAATATACACAGAAAGTGAATGTATTAGAATCACCAGAATCAAGGTGGATGCTTCTCACTTCAAAGATGGAAAAAGCACATCGAAGAGCCCGCGACAAGACCGACAGATGATCGACCTACATCAGGGACACAAAGCGATACCCCCCTAACCCACTCCAACCAACTATCAAGTCATGTATATCATGCTTGGTGTATATCTTGGTTACTTAAGGCGCTTGCGACATTACTTGATGGTAGGTTGAGGCGGACACAGAAAAACACATTATCTCGTTTCTGTATAGTTTGTGTTTATGTTACATGTAGTAGTCTATGGTGCCATAAATAATTTATTTTTCTGCAAAATTTTTCACTATTATAATTACTATCTTGCGGCTCTATCAATGATGTTTTACAATGTAAATATTGTAAGGTACTTTAACCCGTATTTTTTTGTTATCCTGGTGATCCTGGTCAGGATACCTGGTCAAAATTATTAAATTATTGTATTGTCATCGGTCCCCAAAATGTGTGCCAATTTTCAAGTTCATCTGATGTCTATAACATAGTGAAAATCACATTGAAAGATTCCATTACATAGATACATATAATACAAACTAATGTAAACCATGTAAAAAGAGCAAATGATCCCAAAGATAATTTCTCTGCATCTCATACAGTTTGATTTCCATGTACTGTCCCAGTAAAAAAACCACCCACTGTATAGTAACAACACCATACACACACACAATGGCACTCACTGAACAGTAGCCCGACCATGAAAAACTAATGTAAATGTAAATGTATTCGAGTTCGCTGCGCACTGATGACATTTGGTTAATATTTCATACAAATTTCATAGACACAACAAGTTCGAATACATTTACAGTTGTCAGAAATTTTCCTGCTCAGGCCGCTGATCTTGTCAGTGGTCACCCTTAGATAGTGAATGTGCAGTTGTATAATGCTTAGTGATTACGTTTTGACCACAACACTGCTCCCACAATGGTGCTACACAGTAGAAATTAACACTGCGGTGGTGCTTATTAAAAGTTAAGAGCAAATCAATCTTACCATAAAAATAACATTTGGTTTTAAAGGATGACTAGACACTTCGAAGCTAGGAAACTGTCGAATTATTTGTTTTTGTTTCTTTACACATTTCCTAAAACAAATACACTTAAGTCAATTAAAAGTACTATTTACAACTTTATATTAAATAATATGTGAAAGTACACCAACCACTCATAATGCGCCGGCATTATGAAGAGACTGCAAAGCAAGGAATATAATACTCTCTATGAGACTGTCAAGTAATAGTAAACTTGCAATATCACTGTAAACAATTAGATGAAATAAGCACTAAGGTGAAATAGGTCTCAATTATTAATCTATCATTCTGTTTATTATATTATGTGACTTGTTTGCAAACAAAGAGCACTACATACATACTGTTTAATGTCTCTGTTTGCAAATTATGTTGTTATTTAATTTTAAAAATGTTTTTTTTATATATTAATTATTATTATAAACTGGGTAATTATATAAAAATAAGGCCTATTGAAAACATCATTGTGAGTTGGGATCACAGATCTAAAGATGATGTGGTTGGGAGTTGGGACATACTCTTATTGTGTCTATAACTTATCACACAAAACAATATAAAATCCCCAAAGAAACTCCTCTGAAACTCGCTAATAAACTTTGACTCCAAGAAACTCCTAGGAAACACATAGAAATCTTAATCTTAATCTTTGTTCCCAATAACAAATCCTTTGGTCAGATCTGTGAAATATCTGTGGAAATATCTTATACAAAGACGATACCACAATGGTCACCGTAAATGAACTTTAGGAACTCTACGGACTGAAAAATTAATATTTTGTTTTGTAGTTTGCACTGCAAAGAGTAGAACCAAAGGGGGGCCCCTATTGTCATTTACAACCTATCGAGTATAAAATTTGATAGAATCAGCAAAAAATAAAGTTATCTCTTTTTTACTAATAGATGGCAACTCAGGTAAAGAAGGACCAGTATACAAGTGTTTGTTCCTATTGGCCCACATCCGTCAATAAGCCACGCCCCCGGAACAAAGTAATAATAATACGGCAGCAGGAATGGCGGTCTAGTGACGCGCGTGATTCTTTGCGTATATTATCGATATCGATAAAATGATTTATTACGTTATTTCACAGTATACTTTTTTACACTACATACATATTATCGCACCTATATACCATAAGAGTAGACAGAGACTATAATTTTTAATTAGTATGATTAGAAAAGCTTTAGTGCGCTTAGATAACGATTTTTATACCAAAGATTACCAAACGATTTTTTGAGGTATTCTCATAATTGATGTTGTCATTGAGTAAATGTTTAAAATTGGACATTTTGTGGCTGATGCAAAGACTTCTATGTATTACTAGAAAAGCTGTTTAGAAGAAAAATTGTGGCACATGACGGCAAGTGTTTGAAGTTTGACGGCTTAGCGGGAGAGCAGAACTTTGTAGTGAATAGGCAGGCACGCAGATGTGACAATTAAAATGAATTTTGCCTTTTTCCAGTTCTCAGGTAATCTGCGCGGTATGTGAACTTCAATAATTATATTTTAGGTTTTGTAATTATAAAATATTTATGGAAGAAAACAATAAATAAATAAAAAGTTAATTATTATTTTTATACATAACATAATATTGGCACCTCCATGGTCTGCTGGTAGCGTATATGGACTGTGAACTGGAAGACACTGCGTTCAAATCCCGGGTCGCACAAAGCGGCGGTGTGGTCGGATTTTATAGCAAAATTTAGAATTTGGAACTGGTACAGCGTCTTGCTATATAAGTAGTAAGATACTATCCTTCTGTTTTAATTTAAGCTGAAATTTCTAAAAATTCACAATAAGATTCTAATTTTGCAAGATATTGATAGTTGTTGTTTCTTTGAATGATAAAAATTTAAACTAGAGAATCACTATGTTTTGAAAGTAAGCAACATTATTTTGGAAAGTGACATTTCGATCTGATATTTACCCCGTTGAATTAGCAATCGGCCTTTAGAGCAAAGCTATAGGGGTACATCTTATAGCATATATGACTGGAGACGCCAAAGAGCTAATACTCTGAGGAAAAAAGTCTGTCAATTTTTTAGGGGGAAGGGGGAGGAATAACGAATAGGGACAGACTCAAGAGCTAATACTCTGAGGAAAAAAGTCTGTCAATTTTTGAGGGGGAAGGGGGAGGAATAACGAATAGGGACAGACTAAAGTCGACATTTACAGTCGATAGTTGTATCGATAGTCTGAATATAAATTCAAACTTTTATAAAAATAAAGAATTGTTACGTAAGAAATTTAATCTACAAACGAAAGCACTTAATAGCACATAATATATAAATCCTAAAAAAATATTATACCCAATAGAAGGGTTTTTTTTTTATTGATTTCTTTTACACCTGCCATTATTGATTTTATGGCAATTTTGAGTTCTGTTACCGCCGAATGTCCATACACTTAAGGTCGCCTCATGTCGTTCAATGCCGCCTTATCTGTCAAAATTGTATGACGAAAATCAATATAAGAAGCCGCTAAAGCTGAGCAGCGTTCGACCATTCGGGCGTTACTTACATAATTTTTTTTTCTATTATATATTTTTATTAATTATAATTTATTTCTTATTTTATGATTATTGTATTTTAATTATATTATACTAACATTAATAATAGAAAGGGCTTGTGGAGCTTCCTATCATTTAAAAAAAAAACATTTAAATCTTTTTTTATTGTTAAACCGGCACGGCGTGGCGTTTGACCATAATCTCACCAGATGAAAAGTGATGATATAATCAACGTTGGAATATGTTTGCTTATAGTGTCTATTCACTTTACATTCTAGCAAATGGATTAAAAGATTATCCAATTCGTCGATACCTCACTACGTATCTTAACGGACACGAAAGTCACCGTGACGTCACCGGTGCCAATCAATGTTCATAGGCACTTTGACGTCATCCTAGTTGATAACCGACGTTAGCGGATACCAAATTTGCAATTTGACAGTTGTTTGTTGTACACTTTGAAGAGTGGATATCATTTTCAGTTGCCAACTAAGATACATAATCGCCCTGATACTTAATATTGTAGTTAAACATGATGTTCAAAAGGTAAATATTAAAATAACACAATTTATCGATGTCGATTTCTAGACACCATTACACCATACTCATCACTATAAAATTGTGGGGAGATATGGTCATTCGATTGCTCCGTATACAATTGATAATCGATTATGTATTTCGGGGTTAACGTAATATGTATTACAAAAATGGAAATGGGAAATGGGAATAGTTTACTTCTAAAATAGTCACATATGAAATATAACTCGATATTTTTATCACCTGGATGTATTGGACTTTTTTTACGTGCTAACTGCGCAAACTGGCATTTTAGCGGAGAACGACACAGGACGATCCGCAGCTAAGATCCGCAGTGAAAACGATCGTGACAACTTAGACGTGACAATGACTGAATCTACAATCCACAATCGGTTTTATTAGGTTTTTATAAACGTGTTAGATTTTTAAATCTTGTACCTTGGCAGAGGGGAAATACTATGAGTGGCGTCTCCAGTCTTAATTAATGATCTAAGGGGTACATATTACGCTTAGGCATTTTTTACAAATCCATTATTTTAAGTCGCTATTTATACCTCCCAGTTTTTTTTGCCGTTACAGTTATAACAGCATATAATAATTTGGAGGAGGTCTATGTACAGCAGTGATAATTAGATTTATTTTTTGCATAGCAACTTAAGATAACTGTAAATTTTATCCCAAAATGCGTTTTTACTCTTTATAATATTTCTATATCGCAATTGCCCATGTTATGTCGTATCTTTTTAAAGCCTATAAGATCTGAAGAATAACGTTAGTAGTGCTTTCTAGAAAATAATACTGTTATTTAAACTGCTTTCGTTGTAACGCCCATTAACCACTACGTTGAATTACGTCATTGTCAAAAAAATCTTTGGAGTGACGTGTTGTGCTCGTGCGTGTGTATTTGTTTGGCAAGTTCCCAAAAAAGTACGAAGTTTCCTCGTGCAAATTAGTAAAGGCCTTGTATAAATATGAGATTCTTATATAAGCGAAATTTAATTTATAATTATTTCTGCCATCACCATGGTCGCCTTCAGCAAATTAACAAACGCTTTCAAAAAATATCCACTTCTGAGAGGAATGGCATCATATGGTGTTATTTGGCCAATTTCTAGCTTAATACAACAAACATTTGAAGGAAAGAAACTTGGTAAGTCATTGAAATTGTAAATATAAAATAAAAAACCCCGATTTGAACTAGTCTTCCTTTATAAATATGTACATAATAATGACGCGAGATAAATAATATTTTTTATTTTAAAACTTACAGATGATTATGACTGGTGGAGGTGTGCAAGGTTTGGTTTATACGGTTCTTGTTACGTTGCTCCTACTCTTTACTCATGGCTCACTGTTGCTAATGTTATATGGCCTGGGTCTTCAATACGCGCTGGCATAATTAAGGTAATTGAATGATTTATTTCATAATTACAGTTTTCTGTTTTTGGGAATATTATATTAGTTTATAATGCAACACAATTTTTTTTTTATATGTATATGTCTATGTTATAATCTGTTTTCAGACTTTCGTAGAAACACTTTCATACACGCCATTTGCAATGTGCAGTTTTTACTTTGGCATGAGCTTATTAGAAGGAAAAGCTTTTAATGAAGCTGTTTTGGAAGTAAAGGCAAAATTCCTTCCAACATATAAGGTGAAACATTCATCATCATGCATATTACTATTTCACATTTTATATAAAAAATGGTAATTGTTGTTTATATTGAACTTCTGTTTCAGGTGGGAGCTTCAGTGTGGCCAGCTGTGGCAATGATTAATTTCTGTCTGATCCCACCTCGTAATAGGGTACCTTTTATTAGTCTTTGTAGTTTGATTTGGACATGTTTCTTAGCATACATGAAACATTTAGAACAAGATAACGAACGATTAAAACCTGGACAAAGTCCAGTAAAATTATTCTTATAGGCCAATGAAAATTATTAAAATAAGTTTAGGGATTTGTATCACTTAATTATAATAGCACAATTTTTAGTAGTAGATTATGAATTATACAGAATGACGCCAACATAATGACATTAATTTTGATAATGCGTAACATAGGTATTTTTAAATTTCCCCACAGCAATAAATAAAACTGTAACGTCAATACTGAAAAAGATATTTTTAGAACTAAATAAATAGCAAAAGTTCGTTTACTAAATGTAACACCGTTTATACTATCTAACACCGATATAATGCGCTAAAATCTACATGTAGGTAAACTTCAGTAGGTATGCGGCGCGTGAACCTCTAATCCAAGTCGCGTTGGACAAGTACGTTCATGTCTTTTTATTAAAAAGTTTACCCCTAATATCATCTGTTTTAGATCGCCTCGAATGTACAACATGTGCAAAAATTGTTAAAACCAAAAATCATTCCTATGGTTAAACTATTTCACAATTTCGACTGATTTTCGGTACAAGGCCTTGCAACGTCGTAAGGTATATCTGGGGTGATTTAATGTCGTTATGTCGACGCCACTCGGTATATACTATAAGTAGATAATACATTATGCCCCTTACTTATAAAAATATTTAAGCGCAGCTTCATTTTTAAACAATGTAACGCAAGGAAAAAAGTGACAGGCTATTCTTAGAGAAAAGATAAACGAAAATGTTTTTATAAGTAAGGCCTTATATATATAGGTTATTATTTAAAACATTTTTAACCTTGCAGGACCATATTGCTGACATTTCTTATTCTGTGACCTTTAAAAAGAAACTGTTTTCATACAAAAACATAATATTTAATGTGGCACCTCTGAACATTAACAACTCTATGCAATGAAAGCTCTAAAAATAAGTAGTCTCGTTGCCTATGGCTTGAACTACTACTACGAAACAGATTGTTAGCATGGAATCAAACAACCTGTAATTGCTATACAAGACGTAAGTCAATACCACTTCTGATGTTAGATTATTATAGTGATTCTCCAGACTATACTATTATAGCAATTGTCGCCCCAGCAACTCAGTTGCTTTAATGTTTCCACCTGTTTCCACATACATAATAATTTTTATGTCGCTGCCGTCATTATTTTCTTTGGTCAAGAATTACAAATAAAAGAGTTCTTCCGATGATATATATATATATATATAACTCTCTCTCTCTCTCATCGTAATACATACAATCAAATTGGATCGGTTATTATACGATTTTCATAAATGTATCAGATTTTATAAAAAAATCATAGAATAAGAGTGATGTTAGTAATAACATCCTGTGATGCTATTATTGTTTTACAAATACCACGAATGTAAAAAATACAAATACTATAGTATTAAATACTTGTGATATTAATGTTTTAATAATATAGCTATTAAAAATAGCATGTAGTCATGTATGACAGTAAAATAAATCTTATTACCGAGTTACATTTAACTGCAAGTTAGCACCAATTTCACAACAAATCAGCTAGGGTTCAATAACAAGGAAGGGTTACACAATTGAGTTAGGTAAGCCTTTGCGTCGCTTTTAAAATGTTTAATATTTTTAAATTGAAATCTCAATAAAAAAACGTTGCTTTAATAGTATTTTTATTTATCTTAAGGTATTCAGCATAATATGCCATTATATGCGATTCGATTTTTCAATATTAAATAAATACATCGGTATACATAATAATATGTTACAACGTCTTGACGATCTACCATAATTAATACCTATCGATACAAGTATCACATTGATAATTACCAAAGAAGCTTTGAACTCGGTCGTGTTTATCTTTATTATCTAAGAAAGAATATTTTTGTTTTACAGTTAACCACATAATGAAGGGTAATTTTTATTAACAAGGTATCCCTGTGTCTTAAGTCTGTCTCTTACGGCTGTACGCATATGGCTACTCCATTCATTCTATCGCTATGAGATCGAACAATCCCGCATGTTCACAAATGTTTGCTGTTGCACCCACACCGACCGAACGCTAGCAAATCGCACCGAAGCTTAGCGAACGTAACATTTAGAGTTCTACACCCAAATGTTAAAAATTTTAAGACTACCGTTATAATTTTGTAAATTATCTAGAAACTTTTTTTATTGTGATCAGATACGCACTTGTTTATTATGGTCTCTAAAAATAAGAGTTGATATTGAAATTTATACTATTATGCATTCAGTATAATTTTTTTTACTCCTTATTTTAACGTTCGCCGATTCGTCCATACCGCATTCGTTGATTTGCTATATTTACCTTTGATGTACCAACAATTGTCCCGCGAACGACCAAACGGACTGAACGCCACCGTTCGTTCGTTCGGATTCGGCGTTGCGTCACCACCGACTCTGTTGGTGTGTATCTGGCATTACGTGGCGTCGCGAGTCGCGAATCGCGTTTCAATAATGTATTCCGCCTTTATAGTTCACTTTAGTTCTCGGCGAACTAGGTGGCTCTTTTATTTCGTCAGCTTCCGTTACGTACCAGAGTAAGGGCCGAATGGTCAAACAGTGCTCAGTCATCCAAGTCATTTGAGCACTACCCAAAGTTAAGCAGCCAATAATTTTTGAGCGGCATGGTCGTTTAAATTGTATTGTATTATGTTTTATTAACATTTTGTAATCGAGAACAAACTTTTATTATCTGTAGCAAAATGATTGATCCTCAGCTGATTTTTCCTCCAAGTCCATGCCGCTCAAAAATTATTGGCTGCTTAACTTTGGGTAGTGCTCAAATGACTTGGATGACTGAGCACTGTTTGACCATTCGGCCCTAAGGAGCTAGAAATCTGGGAAAATTTCGTTGAGTTCGCCAGTGGAAGCGATATAATGGTACTAGTTCCTTCGCGAACTACACAAGACTATATTGATTAAACACTATTGAATAGTCAAGGGCGTTATAACGAAAACGGTTTAAATAATAGTATTATTTTTTAAAGCCACTTTAGCGGTGATTTAGAAATAACGTAATTGTTCAGAGTTATTTTTTGTATTGTAAGGTAGTAGGTCTGACATTTGTATACATGGAGGGAGGTGCGGTGTTACAAAATATAAATGTATGAACTGAGAGACCTAAAAAAAAGCCACCTATTCTTTTTTAGTTCATATAATGCTACTAAACTTGCTGGGCTCAGTTCATATAACGTTACTGAACTTGCTGGCCTCAGTTCATATAACATTACTAAATTTAGTAGGTGGTCTGGTAGCCTTTTTTTCAGCGTTATATATTAATAATAGCTTTCTAAAAAAACTCTAAACTACATAACCTAATGACAAAAAGCAGCCGTTAATTCCATCGCTACTATTATGCTACTATTCATAAACTACTAGTACTTAAAGAACTACGTGCTATTATAATGAAACTTGTACGTATGCTCTTTGCCATTAGCTTCCTAGTAATATTAATCTGTGCTCTTTGCTATTGAACACTTAGATTAAAGAGAGAGATTGTATTTATTTGATTTATTTTAGATTATCATACTGATTTCTTAAGTTTACGTGAATATTATACATTGAAATAAAACTATTCTTACGGATTCTATCACGATTAGGTTTTAATTATTATTCCCGACGTTTCGAAGGCTTTGCAGTCTTCGGTCAGTCTGACCCGTGACAACGAAGACTGCAAAGCCTTCGAAACGTCGGGAATAATAATTAAAACCTAATC
The DNA here is from genome assembly GCA_036417725.1 of Clanis bilineata. Taxonomy (NCBI): domain Eukaryota; kingdom Metazoa; phylum Arthropoda; class Insecta; order Lepidoptera; family Sphingidae; genus Clanis; species Clanis bilineata. The sequence continues at coordinate 9,482,032 of CM071146.1, read as the reverse complement.
GTGATAGAATCCGTAAGAATAGTTTCATTTCAATTTAGATTATCAAATATTACGTTAATTATTTAGTTAAAATATCAGACTGTTATTGGCACAATTAGTTTCAATGATCTATTGATCAGCAACAGAATATGCACTTTAAACATTAACTCAATGACAAAATTAATCATAAGAACAACTAAAAAAATTGTTTGTTATAAAAATCGTTATCTAAACGCGTTAGAGCTTTTCTAATCATACGAATTAAAAAAATTATAGTCTCTGCCTCCTCTTATGGTATACATCAAAGGTATACATGTGTGACAATATGTATGTAATGCAAAAGAATATACCTATAATATATGTGAAATAACGAAATAAAACATTTTAGCGATATCGATACCATTCGCAATGAATCACGCCCCGTCACTAGACCACCATTTCAGCTGCCGTATTATTATTACTTTGTTCCGGAAGCGTGGCTTATTGACGGATGCGGGCCTTTAAGAACAAACACTTGTATATTGATCCTTCTTTACCTGAGTTGACATCCATTAGTAAAAAAGAGATAGCTTTATTTTTTGCTGATTCCATCAAACTTTTTCTCGATCGGTTATAAAAGACAATAGGGGCCCCCTGTGATTGAACAATGAACACCAGTGTTACCATCTTAGTGGATTTTCCACTAAATCTGGTGGTTTTGACCCCCCCTTTAGTGGGAAAAAATGCCGTCTAGTGGTTAGTGGATTTTTTTAGTGGTTTTGTAGAAAAATTTTGTGAAATGTTGATCGCTCAACCACTAAGTGAGTTATACATTTCCAAATATATTGCACGTCTCGAAGAAGCTGTGTTTGATATAATATTGCTCTATTATAATAATAATTATACCTTAAATAAATAGTAATGAACATATGGGAATATAGTAATAATAATTAATTTTAATACATTACAACAATAACCTAAGCACAAGGCTTCAAGGAGCTTCCGTAAGTTATATTACAAAATTATTCCAGTAAATTTCTCGACTTTTTGTTAACCAATTTTATGTTTAGTTTTAAGCATAGAGAATGTAGAGATAATTACAACGTTTAGTGCTATCAATAAAAATATTAGCAAATATTTTATTTTTTATTATGGTCAAATTTCGAAAATATCTCATTGAACGGTCTGTGTCTGGGTGTACGAATGTCATCAGACTCGCTTATAATATTCAGTGTATTTGTGCCCAATATGGCGATAGGCTCGCCCCCTATTACATCTGGGCCCGAACTAAGCTTTACGAAACGTGGGTTTTCTAGTTCGCTAGTTCGCCTTTACCTACCACTTCGGGGATACAGGCAAGCTTTATTATCTATACTAATACTATAAAGTGAAGAGTTTGTTTGTTTGTTTGATTGAACGCGCTAATCTCAGGAACTACTGTCTCGATTTGAAAAATTCTTCTTGTGTTGGATAGCCCATTTATCGCGGGTGGCTATAGGCTATATAACATCACGCTATGACCAATAGGAGCGGAGCAGAAATGAAAAATGTAGAAAAGCGGGGAAGTTGATACCTCAGAAAGTACTGATTCGAATTGAAAAATTCTTTTTGTGTTGGAAAGCTCGTTTATCTAGGATGGCTATGAGCTTTATAGCATCACGCTATGACCAATAAGAGCGGAGCAGAAATGAAAAATGTTACAAAATCGGGAAAATTTATATCTCGGACAGAAACTACTGGTTCGAATAGAAAAAATATTTTTGTGTTAGATAGCTCATTTATCAAGGATGGCTATAGGCTTTTAAACATCACGCTATTACCAATAGGAGCGGAGCAAAAATGAAAAATGCTACAAAAGCAGGGAAATTTATATCTCAGGAACTACTGGTTTGATGTGAAAAATTCTTTTAGTGTTGACCGACGGGATGAGTGCTGGGGTGACTGATGGGGTGACTGACGGGGTGACTAACGGGGTGACTGAGATGAGGAATGACGGGGTGACGGACAGGCTGACTGATGGGGAGGCAGACGGGGTGAGTGACGAGGTGACTGACGGGGTGACAGACGGGGTGACAGGCGGGGTGACAGACGAGCTGACCGACTGGGTGACCGACGGGGTGACAGACGGGGTGACTGACTGAGTGACCGACGGGGTGACCGACTGAGTGACAGACGGGGTGACAGGCGGGGTGATCGACTGGGTGACCGACGGGGTGACAGATGGGGTGAAAGATGGGTGACAGATGAGGTGACCGTCGGATTGACCGACAGGATGACTGTCGGGGTGACCGCCATGGTGACAGATGGGGTGACAGACGGGTGAAAGACGGGGTGACAGATGAGGGATAGATGGGTGACAGACGGGGTGACAGACGGGTGAAAGAGGGGTGACAGATGAGGGACAGATGGGTGACAGACGGGGTGACAGATGGGTGACAGACGGGTGACAGACGGGGTGACTGACTGAGTTACAGACGGGGTGACAGACGGGGTGACAGGCAGGGTGACAGATGGGGTGACCGACGGGGTGACTGACGGGATGACGGAGAGGGTGACTGACGAAACCAGACCGTAGTAGATCATCCCATTACCTCCTTTAGAATTATTGGATTATAGGTGCCTACGACTCACTCTTTCAACCCTCTCTCTCATACGCAGACGAAGTTGCGCGGGTCAGCTACTGTAATATATATTGAAATAAAACTATTCTTACGGATTCTATCACGATTATGTTTTAATTATTATTATTAGGGAATAATAATTAAAACATAATCGTGATAGAATCCGTAAGAATAGTTTTATTTCAATGTATAATATTCGCGTAAACTTAAGAAATCAGTACTGTAATATATAATTTATTTAATACAATGCAAAATACTGATTTCTTAAGTTTACGTGAATATTATACATTGAAATAAAACTATTCTTACGGATTCTATCACGATTAGGTTTTAATTATTATTCCCGACGTTTCGAAGGACTGCAAAGCCTTCGAAACGTCGGGAATAATAATTAAAACCTAATCGTGATAGAATCCGTAAGAATAGTTTTATTTCAACAATGCAAAATGTTTATGTTCTTGTAACACAGTTTTAGTGTTCCACTGAGTTACGATTTGCTCTGCTGAGTTACAAAATTTCTCAACGGAACATGACGTTCTTGCCCGACTAGACTTTAATTATAATTATCATTTGATTTCATATTCGTTTCTTTATATTATCTGTTTTATTTCTCAAGAATACATACCAAAAAACAAAGCGGATATTAAACTGTAATATAAAATATGCAACATATCTTAGAAACTCTGTCACTAAAAGGAAGTTAAATGTATCATTGAACACATCTTATTTTTGTAGAGTTATTTGAGAACCAAATATTTCGTAAGGTTGACTTAATATGTACTCGTATCTAATAAGTGATTCTAGATAAAGTACACAAAAATAATGCTGCGTAGTTTTGAAATAGAGACAGAAAACACGACGTAACTCATGCGGATTTTACACTTGCGCGTTCAATCATCTTTTAAATACTGATATTTGTATTTAGTCATGTTATAATATTGAAAATCTTAATCCGGATTAAATGTGTAAGGATTTGTAGTGCGAATGTTATACCGTTCTTATAGAAAAAATATTAAATTTTTAACTTTGAATGTTACCTTTTCCTTGGAGAACATAGTAAGTTATGTAAGTATGTTGTGTATATTCAGAACTTTCTTTTGGAGGCAATATTAAACAATAATAATATTAAAATTTATACATACGGAGCTCATAATGTTTACTTTCTGATGAAAACACATTTCATCCGAAAATGCGCTTAATTTTTTTATAATTATTAAAGAACTGCAAGGACAAGCGAAAAATTCGACAGACAACGGATGAAAAAAATTCCCGTATTTTTTTTTGCTCGAACTAAAAATAAAATAAAAATAAACGTTAGGCTTAGATTAAAAAAGTTTTCTGAAGGGTTTAAAAAGCAATCGGTAGCGTTATTTTCTTGTTTTTCATGTATTTTGCATTCAGCACTACGTTTTAGAAATAGGCATTACTAGTATTACTTTGTAAAGTGACATTTCGGTCTGTTACAAGTTTACTTCACTCTATATTAGAACAAAATCCGAGTTTAGTGGAAAATCTGGTGGTTTTGCGAGCAGGGTCGATTTTGTTAGTGGTTTTCTGGTGGTTTTACAACTTCGATCTGGTGGGGAGCAAGATTAACAGTTGGCAACCCTGATGAACACTATTGAATCAACATGACTGATGAGTGATGGATGATGGATATTGAGTATTGGGAATGGGTTGTGATTTCCGAAGTGGTAGGAAAAATAAGTTGAACTTTATATATTACTGAAAAAGAATTAAAAAATCATAATGCAATAGAAGAATCAAACCCCAATATATAAGGCTATAGCTAAAGCTGCATCATGTCCAGTAACTCATTATTGTTTTCAATCAACCATGAAGGTAAAGTTTATGCTTTATCTACCAGTGGATCATGTTGGAGAGAATTTATGTATCTTGGCTTGGAGTTCAAAACTTTATCAGCTGTGCCTCATTTTCTATGGGCCGTTGGAGGCGATAGGCAAATATACCTTCACGTTCACGGCTTAGAAATACCGATACGAGTCAAAGAAGAATCATACGAAAATGAAAGGTGGTTGCCGCTAGAAGGATTCAGTGGTAGGCTTTTGCCCACGGACCGATTTCACTTCTCATCACAGGACGGCACTAAAGACAGATCGATTGATCGCATCAGGTTGCCCTCAATGGCCTGGCAATGGGAGGGTGACTGGCAACTGGAATTGACATTAGATGGTCAGCCTTTAGATCATGACGGTTGGAGTTATGCAGTTGATTTCCCTGCTCAGTTTGGGCCAACCAAACAGTGGAAGTCATGTGTAAGAAGAAGGAAATGGATTAGGTACAGAAAGTTTAGTGCTATGAATTCTTGGTGTGCTATAGCTCCACTACACAAAGATCCCACACAGGAACCTTTCATAGATGTCAGTATTGGTGGGAATCTAATACCTTATGCTGGTTCTGGCACTCTGTCTGTGTGGGCTATAACCGCCCATGGCCGTGTTATGTATAGAACATGTGTAAGTACCACATCACCTGAGGGTTTGAAATGGATCAACATAAGCATTCCACCAAACTGTGATATTAAACAAATCTCAGTAGGACCCACAGGTTTAGTTTGGGCCCTTCTGTGGACTGGTAGGGTTATTGTAAGAAAAGGTATTACTAAAGACTGTCCAACAGGTGAAGCTTGGCTTGAAGTGAAGTCTCCAAATGAAACCAAATTAACATCTGTATCTGTAGGGTATAATGCTATTTGGGCTGTCGGGTCTGACACCAGGGTATGGTTTAGAAAAGGTGTTGATGGTAATAATGCTGGAAATTTAGAGTCTGCTGCTATGGGGAGTGGGTGGTTGGAAATAGCAGGTAATATGTCACAATTATCTGTTGGAATGAATGATCAAGTTTTTGCCATAGGTGACTCAGATAAATGCATTTATTGGCGTAGTGGAATAACTGCAGCTGAATTAACCGGCAAGAGGTGGAAAATGATTCAAGCAAACATGCAACTCAGTCGCACATCAAGCTCGGCAAGCGTAATTTCATCAGCATCAAATCCCAAACATCATAGTTTAACTATGCTAAGTGAAACAGCACCAGAACGTAAGTCTAATATAAATCTACACAATTCTTGGGAGGAGTCTCATTCTGCACCTATTGAACATACATTGCCAGTTAAATCACAAAGAGAATCTCGACCCAAAAGCAACAATGTTAACTTGGAAAACATAGACCTAACAGGAAAGAGCTATGAAACCACTCTAAAGAATCCACGAGCTTGGAGTCCTGTACGAAGTGTTGGCTCAGTAGTGGGTATGGAAGCTCAGCCAGATAGTGACAGCAGTGTGTTTGATGTTGATTCTGGTATGTTTTTTGATGATGAAATTAGCCAAACTGCCTGGGGCACCTGTGATGCAACATGGGCTTTTGTAGAAGCGGGGGCATGTACTATGGATATTATGCAAGTACCTCATTGGTTTACAGACTTTCAAAACATAAATAATTCAGATCTTATTGCAAAATGGCGAATTGAAATTTTGGAAAGTCTCAAATATAGAAATAGCAATCAAAATATTGACTTATCTCATTATGGTGCTGCAGTAGAAGAGAAAGGATGGACTCGCAGCTGTGAGGCACGGCTAGTGCATACAAACAACATAAGTGAAGAATGTATATTATCATTGTATTGGCATGACTTGGAAAATACAGGGACATTGTCAGTTTTCCAGGCAGATGGTACTATTAAATTTATAATAAGTTTAGGAGAAGTGACTAGTGTATTATCATCCTCAGAACCAGGAAATGCCAGAATTACTATTTCAGTGCCACGTCACAATGAAGCTACTATAAAAATACAATTTATGTCAGAACTGGAACAAGAGGAATGGTTAAATGTTTTGGTAGATATTACATCTCAAATAAATGGCCTTTCTGGTAAACCATCTGCTAATTCAGTTTGGGCAGTGACTATGGCTGGTGATGTCATTAACTGGGATCCCATGCCAGCTAAAGTGAACAGTGAACATAATGGTACCTACACAAAAGAGATCCCAGTTTTTGGAAAAGATATATTAGCTGGGTTTACAACAAATTTGCATAACAATTTTCCTCCTGGGAGTAGTTTAGTACTTACAGGTTGTTTATATGATGAAATTAAGAGGTGTTATATAGATCTACGTGGAACTGAAGTTAAAAAACAAAGACATAAGATAGAAACAGAGGTTTTGGATATTCCTTTTCATTTCAACATAAGGTTTGATGAAAACACAGTTGTTTGTAATACAATGATATTGAGAAGCTGGGGTGTAGAAGAAAGGTATGACTTACCGTTGAAACCAGGCCAGGAGTTTTCTATAATAATTGCTTGCGAGGATAAAATATTAAGAGTGATTGTCAATGGTAAAAATTTCTGCAGCTATGAACACAGACTAAGTCCCGAAAATATAACATCTGTAACAGTACAGGGGCCATTAAAACTATTCAATATGGAATATAGTACTACTAGTGCAATAATAGGCGCAGACGAAATGTTCTGGCGTATGATGGGAGGACACTTGCGTCGAGTAGAATGTTCCCAAAACGGTGTTGTTTGGGGGATATCTCATGACCACAGGGCATGGGTATACACTGGAGGTTGGGGTGGTGGCATTCTCAAAGGTAATCTTAATTAAAACTAGTCCTTAAAAATTTAAATTACTTAACTGCCTAGCAACACTAGCAATTTGCATCTTTTCACAAAAATTGGGAGAGTGGGAATGCATCAGACAAAATGTACTGTATACTTTTACACCATACATAATTATTCTGTTTTAATTTGAGCACAATAGATGTTTTTCGTCATAGTGAATTTTTAAGTTATTTAACTTAATATAACTTAATTAAACAGTGTAAAAAAAAACACCTGCGAACTATGCTAAGACTCATAGTATGTTCCGGATTTATAAAATTGTTTTGATTAATAATTACTTATAATATTTTTCTTTAGGAATCGGAAGTAAAGATGGAATCCATTCAATGTCGGACACCCAAACATACTGCGTATATGAGAATCAACGTTGGAATCCACTGTCTGGTTACACATCTACAGGCCTACCTACTGACCGGTACATGTGGAGTGATATAACTGGGAAACATAAAAGAACTCGCGAGCACACTAAACTACTTAGTCGTCATTGGCATTGGGTTAGATAAACTCTTTTAGTAACCTAATATATACTTCATACATAAACTCACGTCTATATTCCCGAGGGGATAGGTGAGAAGGTGAACTAGCGAACTAGAACACTCGCATTTCGCCGAGCTCATCTCGGTCCCAGACGTGATGCAGGCCAGCCTATCGCAATATTGGGCACAAATTCTAAACTCTGGGCTTATACTGAATAGAAAAAACCCAATATCAGTTTAGTCAGTGATACGGCACGCGCAATACCACTACGCCATCGATGCAGTCCTATACTTAATGTATAACCAACTAGGGCCTTACTTATAAAAAGAGTTTAGCTAAGCAAATGGCTAAGAATAGTATGTCACTTTTTTCCTTGTGTCACATTGTTTTAAAATAAAAGGGACAGACTATTCTTTACCATTTGGTCAGTTAAACTGTTTTTATAAGTAAGGCCCCTTATGTCTACAAATCCCGAGTACCGAAGGCAACGAAAAAAAATCTAAATGGCTTAAAGTTATTTTTTTTTTCAATTGTGGACTGTGTTGTGCAGTAATGATTCCAACATGAACCATTAATAGACCATATTGATGTGAAAATCTGTTTTTCTTTTTTTTGTGAGTTGACTCATTTCTGCATAACACGGTCCAATTATAGCTAAGACTTTCGGTATTAAACTAGATTATATAAGTATAATAGATTAGGTACCCAACTTTTTGTGGTAATAATTTTTTTTAACTCGTCCCTATTATCTGAATACCTTGTGATGTGTATGGATTTTAGATTTCCGAATGGATGATTGATTACAATACACCAGGTGGAGTAGACACAGATGGATGGCAGTACGCAACTGATTTTCCAGCCCCATACCATGGCAAAAAAATATTTACAGATTGTGTGCGTAGAAGGAGATGGTACAGAAAGGCTCAAATAATTACTGAGGGACCATGGATTCGTGCTGGCAGCACAGCTTTGCTGGATATATCATTATGGGTATGATTTTTTTTTTTCTGTGCTCTACAGATTGTTTCGACTTTATGACAACTTTCTGTAACATTGCCTTACTTTTTATTATCCAGAGAGTCGACTTACGTAATTAGCACACTTTTGTATGTACATTTTCAGACAAATAGTGATGAAGTGTCAGTTTGGGCTGTTACACTAAGCGGTGATGCTATTTACCGTACAGGAGTCACAACTTCGACACCAGCAGTAAGTTCAAGCAGAGTCTAAAAATCCGTAGTTTAAATAGTTAGAAATACGCCTAAGGTTCAGAATTCTTTGAGGCAATAGTAAAACACTAAATAAAGATAACTAATTATTTTAATTTTTATAGTTCCGTAATCAAATGGCAAATGCGGAACCTTGAAAATTGGTGTTATATTCAACTACCCGTCTACATGTTACAACTATTTTACTCAAGTCAAATCAAATTTTATTCAAGTCAGTAGTTAGCAAGATATTCGCTTCTGAAGTCATATTTGTATGCCTGTCTTACTTTCTTCTTGTATTATGGAATCTATCTTTACTTTAGTCGGACACGTAATTAGGTACTTGACTGTTTGATTTTATTCACTTTTTTAAATGCAAAAAAAACATAACATAAGCTAACGCCTGTATCTCCGAAGCGGTAGGCAGAAGCGCACTAGCGAACTAGAACAGTAATAGGAATGAATTAATGAATTTTATATGTAATAGGAAATTCAACAAAAAGAAACCCTTCTGTAAAAACTTTACTGAAATTGAAAAATGCAATGAGCAAGAGTGGAGGTGTAGTGGAGATATCTTGCTGTCCCTTTCCAATGCACGTACCGTTATGATCATGACGTGAATATACTGATGCTTCTCTTTCCTGCAGTTTGAAGGTGACAGTAAACTGCCATAGACTTATATTGTGTCTGGCGGCTCGGCCTTCGGTGGCCGATATGCTTATGTAACATATGAATTATTTTACGTGCCGCTTCCAACGGGATAATTTTAACTACCCAATTAGATGTTTTAGTTATATCCGGACTTTGTACGAACAGCGGTGTAGGCATAATCTTTCTTGGGCCGAGTTAGATTTCATATAACTAAAACGAATCCCATCTATATCTACATCCCCCAATAATACCAATAAGTACAATCCTGCGATGTTTTATAATAATGTCTTGGGTTTTTAACAGCCGAAAAACAAACCGAGGTTCATGTCGGATTAATTAGACGCCTATCTGTTACATATTTGTTGTTTTTTGTTAACGTTAATCACCTTGATAAATTGCGGACAGAATACACATAAACTATTATTCACCGTTTTGTACTAATTAAAACATTGTCTTTATTTGTTTATCCTCAGGGCGCGCATTGGGAACACATAAATAGCCCACAATCTCTCATAGCAATAAGTACATGCAACAATGTCGTTTGGGCAGCTGGACGAAAGGGGGAATTGTACTGCAGAGATATTTCAAAAGAAAATCCAGGGGGACTAACGTGGAAGTTAGTGGAACCACCAAAGGGTAGCAATCCTTACAATCATAAAACTGCTGGTGCAAAAGTAGTCTCTTTAACGGACGTGTCCGCGTGGGTTGTGTTGTCGGATGGTGCTATTGCGGTCAGAACTAATGTGTCCAAAGATAAACCGGAAGGCAAAGAATGGAAATATTTATCTGGTAAGCGAAAATGAATAATCTTTTGTGATAATGATGATGAATGAGTGATGATTGATATTAATGTTATTGTCTACTGAGAGAGAGTGATATTAATTTGGTGCCTTAGTATAATAATACTTATTTACAGGGTTTGTGCATTGTAACTCGACAGTTTTCATTTCTCGATAATCACTAGTTTAAAAACTTAACGAACTGACTTCAAAATGTATTCGATCGTAAACTCGATCGTCATATAGGAATCTTGAAAATCGATTCTTAGCGAATATATAGCGTAAAATATATAAAAATAATCTGACGACTTGATTACCTCTTTATTTTGAAGTCAGTTAAAAATGATAGTTTTCGTTTTCTCTATATTCATACATTTATATTAGTTCCTAGTAGAAATCGAAAACGATCACTTTGCATCTATGAACATTTACTATAGTAGGATTTCTAATTAAACGGAGTAAACTGACATTTCGAATGTTTCCACTTTTTCATGAAATTTAAATAGAGCTGCGGTAAAAAGATCAAGATTATTTAAACATTTCAATTCAGTGAACCATTTCATTCGTAATTCCTGCATAATATGTAATTAGTACTGCATGTCTACTGAATTTTAGTAATAGTAAATAAATGCATGCTAAGTTATGGCATATCTACTAGAATTATAGCCATGGTTTATTATAAACAAAACTTACAAAAACTAATGTGACGAACGTAATTTTTCTCAAATAACAAAAATAATATTTGTAATTTTCATTGTTATAATTTCGCGTATCTGTTGTGATTATTTACACAGACATTTAGTCGAAGGGTTAAGCTGAAATTTCTAATACGCAATAAAATTCGAAATTTGCAAGCTAGTGCTGAGTTATTGTTTCTTTGAGTGATAAAAATTGAACTGGATCAATCTCTATGTTTTGAAAGTAGGCAACATTATTTTGGAAAGCGACACGTCGATCTGTCAGTTTACTCCGTTTAATTAGCAATCCGACTATAGACTCATCGATATTACGATTGAAATGTTATAGTCGAGTATGTCGTGTTCCCAGAGTGCGAGATGTTCAAGCACGTGTCGAGCGTGCAGGGCGCCGTGTGGGCCGTGAGCGCGGAGGGCGCGCTGCTGCGGCGCCGCGGCGTGGCGCGCGAATCGCCCGCCGGCAGCGCGTGGCAGCGCGTGCTGCCCGCCGCGCTCGCGCACGTCTGCGCACGCGCGACACACCCGTAACCACTGCTATCGACACTGTTCACCATGTTCAACGACGATACCACTCTTATTATTGTTATTCGTGTACGACGACGAGGGGTGACGAACGACACGATTCCCCTAGGTACACGACATCCACGCCGATGTAAATCACAACGTGTTTAAATCTAATTACAAATTGCTTCCTATTGTAAGATTGAACTTACGGAGCGCACTTCAGACTTTACTGAAATACATACATAGTAATATCAGTATCGATACATAATAATCAGTGTCTCATAGGCGTAGCGTAGGCAAAAAAATATTGGATTTCTGGATTTCCAATTCTGATATACTCTTTCGCCTATCTTTTCATGCATCATCGTTGGTTGACCGTTCTTCTAACTTGTCCTTTACTTAATGAGTCACAAGTTTAGCTGACGTAAGTTATATGTGGGTGACCTTTACCAACCACGTTCGTCTTATGTCCAAACCATCTTAGCACCATTTATCAGAATAATTTTATTAATGTTTTTTTCCCTTTTTAACCTAATAAGTTACGTGTGGAATGAAATATTCGTAAGATAAGCAAAGTCTAACGGCCGGTTTCAATAAACGATCTCAATTTAGAGTGCAGATAGATCGCGATTATAAACCAATCAAATTAAGACATTTGACGGAGTCATGTTCAAACTGTGTTGTTATTGGCTAATTTTTGTAATCTATCTGCACATTCGAACTGAGATTGTTTATTGAAACCGGCCGTATGTGCGCTCAATTTGCGAGCTAAAGACACATTGCATCAATTCACTAATGTACTTACAAAATGCGCAGACGGTTAAATTTTTTTTTATTTGGTAATTTTTAATTTTTTTACGTAGGTACTTAAAAATAATGATCACGTGAACACGGATGTATAAAAAAGAAGGACACTGTCTCGCCTATTGTTAAACGAACACCACAGATAAGCCACGCACACAAACGCGCCTATACAAAAGTGCACGCACTCATACATGCTCAGTCGCCGCCATTTCGTGTCGATAGATTGAATCGGCAAAAAACCCTGTTTCACTTTCAATGTTCCTAGCGCTACGTCCATCTTTTTTTTACGTCCTTGCACGTAAATCAATATTTTGAAGTGTGTCGATACAGTCGTGATGAATATTTATATTTCTAAAAACAAATCTAACGTGACGGTTTTTTCCTCTCGTCAAAAACCAATGGTATTGTCACAGTTATCGAAGTCGCGCTGTTGGGAGATTGTTACAATGATTGAATTTCAACATTATTTGTGGGTACACCTCGCTTAGTGATGTAGCTTTGTGATGAGAAATACCAATGATAAAAAGTATTGTTAAACATATGCAAGCCAAATTGTAATCTGCTTATGATCTCTAAAGTTAGTATTTTATCGTGTATTTATTAGCTGATAATACTTTATTATACTTTTATTTAAAATTTGTAATTGCTCATATTTACATTGCGAATATTTTTATGATTACTATACTTTTAAGTTTACATAATTATCGTAAGAAAAAAAAATGTTTAAGAATTTAGTTATTTTCTAGTCATTTATCATTATAATAATAATATCAGCCCTGTAATATAACTGTTCCACTGCTGGGCATGGGCCTCCTCTACTAATGAGGTGTTAGTCTATCACGCATACCTAATGCGGTTTGGTTATTATTATACTTTCAGGAATTATTAATGTCGTGAGCTGTGTCTCTGGATCTGTAATCTGACCAATTCTGTTGCAATCTAACTTAACTAAAATTAAATATTACACTATACAATGGTGTCACAAACATTTTCAAATTTATTTAACATTTAGTAACTGACGAACGTTCGACACGCACCACTTGCCAATGCATATACTTACAATGTAGTTTAATTTTTAGTTCAAGTTGGTGAAAACAGAATTACATACGAATGGCTACCGATATAACGGAATTAAGCTTCTTGATTTATAGGCATATACATGATATTAAACTGGCTAAACTCCTATAATATAATCTTTTATGGAAACATTGTAGGTATGGTATTAATGAGCCAAGATAAAAATTTTACGATATCTATATTTTATTATTTATTACGACATCAAATTACACATCACTATCCCAGAACACGTCATTATTATTATGTGTTAAATTATAGCAGATAGTCTAGCTCATATCTGATAAAGTGGTTGTTTGGATCATTTTGTATCCTCGGATACCCGGCGACCAGAGCATCTTGCCCGCCAATGTACAAGGTGTTGTAAATTTTCCAATACACATCACGAACTTTTCTCGCTGGATGGAACAAACCCTGAAAATAAAACGAAATATACAGACCAGTTCATCAAAATTGAAATTTCAATGTATGACAGAAAAATAATTACCTGTAGTGCATACTGGAGTATTTTGACTGGTCCAAGGGCCACTCGCATACCCTCGACAGCGTCCATGAAAGCTTGAACTAAATGAGGTGATGTTTCAAATATATTTGGCCACACATGATTCAACAAATGTACAAGAGCATCTTCACATCCAAATCCGTACACACCGAGAGCCATGTGTTTAATCGCTGCACACGCGGTCTGCCGATGTACTAAATCCCTAAAACAATGAAAATTAATTTTATAATAGTTTACTAATTAAGGTATTATCACACTAATATTACAAAGGCGAAAGTTTGTGAGTGCGTTGTGTATGTTTCTCCAATATCTTACCTGTCCATTAAAGCATCTTCCAGAAGTGGGCACACGGCGTAGATGTAATCTTTGCCCATTTCACCAATGTACTCAAACAAGAACGATAATGATTTGAGCACTCCATTTTGTACATTCAGTTCAGGAACTCTGTATTCATTCATTAGTGCTGGTAATACTGTGAACGGTGAGCAAGTCTCGGCCACAATAGCAATGGCCACGGTAGTACACACTCTGAAAATAAATAAAAACATATTCAGTCATAGAAACCTTTTTATAAATGTTTTCTAAGTAATTTAGGTGAACATACCTATTTTGTCTCTCCTGTACTTTCAAATTGTTCAGTAGTGTTGCCAAAACATCGTGTGGACCGATGGCTTTAGCTATATAACCAAATGTGTTTACGGTTGCTCGTCTGATAGCTTTTTTGTGTGCTTTTAGTAACTCCAGCAATTCAAAACATATTCTCATCCATTCTCTAGCAGACACAAACTCGGGCCCTCTATCGGCTATACGTCCGACTAGATCAATACAATTCTCTTGCACTTTTTCATGTCTGCATATAAAAAATACGTTTGATTATAGAATACATGGAAGAAAATACTCGGCTCGAGTTGATTGTTCAAAAGAGTAGAATTAAAATTTTGGGAGCTAGTTATTTTAAATAATTTGTAGCTAGAGTTAGTTTAAACTTGATTTATTGACGTTGTCGATTTAAGACACTGGAGGCGACTTGCAGCTGTATTACTAAACTAAAGTTACACCTTATCTCGATTTACATATCCTACAGCTCACTCCACTTTTTAAATCCAGATTTGGGATAAATAGATTTATCGCGGAGCTGCAAGTGGCCCTAATAACCTTAAGCCCATTATGAATCGATTATAGAGCCCATGATTAGAATAGTTTTTTTCTAATCAAACATAGCAAACCCTGCATTGAACTCATCACATTTACCTAAAACTTGTTCTTTATACAATTCTAAGAAAAAATAGAAAGTAAGCGAGATGTCATATAGTTTACAAATCTATAAGTTACAGTACAGTTCAAAACAAATAATCATACCGATTCTTCAAAATTGGTGTGAGTCTAGGAAGCAGATCTTTAATGGGAGGTGTCATTTTGGTCATTCCAATCACATTGACTATGGCTTTCAGAGCTCCAAGTATAGAACCAAGCACTTCTGGATATTCCTCACCCAAGTATTCGTAAAGCACGACACCAAGATGACCCATTAGTTTTTCCTGTGAACATTACAATGTGCAGCGACAAATAATACAGATCACTAAAGAATTAAAGTAAGAAATGAGCTCGACCGGTTTGCTATCACTGTCTTACAGAAAACCGACGTAACGTGGCAGCTTGCTGTCGCGTTTCGTTCGGTGAGTGAGGTTTCTGTTGGCCCATTACCCCCCTCCCCTTCCATTCCCTCCTTTTAAGTGAGCAACACAACCATGATTATTTTTGTGTCATGGGTGTCTTTGGACGGTGGAGATCTCTTAGTATCAGGTGACACATCTGCTTGTTTGCCAGTCTCTGCTATATAGAGGTATATACACACACACTGTTTTTAAAAACAATGCCATCATCCAAACAGTGTCTCAGCAGCCAACTAACACCACCTACCCTCAGAAATCATCATCATAGAATGATAATCAAGCTTTAAGGCGTGTGGTCCACAATACATTTTCGGTTTCTATTTAAAAAAAATCAAAGGGAAACAAGCGGACAGCACGCGGTCCATTCTATACAATGTGTAATATAACGCACGCATACTCTCAGACACCCCAAATGAACCATATAAATACAATAATTCAAATTGATTAATTCAAACCGAAGTAATAATACACCCAAAAGTCACACACATAGTCGTAACCCCACACTAGGTATAACCTGTGTCGTGGATATCAGAAACTACGAGAAACTTTCGGCCTCACAAGAGTGAACACCCAGACTTGAAACAAATATCTGTCGGCCACACAAACATTTGTTTCAATGCGACCTGTCAAATAATCTTTACAACGAATATTTGTTGTAAAGACCCTTATTACTATCGGCGTAAAATTCATTATTTTTATTTGTTATAAAATTTAGTTGACTATTTCATTTGCATTTAAAAAAAGTCTTATCGCCTGGCAATACGTTTCAATTACGTTTATTTTATTTTATTTACACATAGCATAACATAAGCTCACGCCTGTATCCCCGAAGGGGTAGGCAGAGGTGAACTAGCGAACTAGAACACCCACACTTCGCCGAGTTTAGTTCCGTCCCAGATGGGATAGGGGGCGAGTCTATCGCCAACATTCCAAACTCCGGGTCGATATGGAAAAATCCAATATCACTTTGCCTGACCTGGGGATCGAACCTGAGACCTCAGGACGGTAGTCGTACCGAAATACAACTACGCCACCAAGGTAGTTATTTTATTTATTTCACACAAAACAGGTTCCAACCATTTTTTCAGTTTTAATGATTTTTATGAAAAAGAAATACTAAAATCATTTCAGAATTCAGAGCCCTATTCTGCACAAACTACTATCACGGTGTGCGTTAATTATGTTACACATTGTATAGTTCGACCTATCCAAAGAATAAAGTTACATATGATAATTAATCGAAATTGCTTTTATATTTTTCTGAGCTTAAATTAACCTATATATTTAACAAATACTAGTATTTTTTTAAATTTATGACATAATAACAAGTTAAATTATGACATAGCTTAAAAAAATATTCACTAGTTAAATATACAGGTCAATAAATAAGCTCAGAAAAATAAGAAAGCAATTTCGATTAATTATCACATGTAACTTTATTCTTTGGATAGGTCGAGTTTTTGATAGTTGGCTATATGGAGAAACCGCATTAACAACACGAGCACAACGAGAGGACGTCGGGAGGGTAGTGTGCGGACAATCGAGTGCTCGATCGGTGCTTTGGTGTTATACTCGTAAAGAACGAAGACTTCAATTAGAAAGGTGTACAGGGTGTAAGATAACGAGTGTTGTACCATTTGTATAAAAACAACTTATAACAAAATATTTATTGACTGCCTCGGTGGCGTGGTGGTATTTCGGTACGACTACGGTTCTGAGGTCTCGGGTTCGATCCCCGGGTCGGGCAAAGTGATATTGGATTTTTCCATATCAGCTCGGAGTCTGCAATTTGTGCCCGATATGACGATAGGCTCGCCCCCTATCACATCTGGGACGGAACTAAGCTCGGCGAAATGTGGGTGTTCTAGTTCGCTAGTGCGCCTCTGCCTACCCCTTCGGGGATACAGGCGTGAGCTTATGTTATGTTAATTTACATAATGCGATAAATATTCTTACCTCCTGACAAGTTTTCATAACGACAGCGATGCGAGAGATTAGATCGGCGGCTTGTTGACGAACTTTAGCAGACTTGTTGTTCATTCGCCATAAAATAATACCACATATTTGTGGCAGGTATGGCTTCACTCGTTTGCCAAGCTGATTCACTATTGTGCCAAAACCATTTAACATAACGACATCCTGAAAGTCAGTTCAATAATAATATCTAATTATATTACTGTCCCAATGAAAACTATTTTCACGACTTATATCTATTTTTAAAATATTTGTTCTAATCATAAATTATCTGTAAATAATACTCACCTCTGTAGTCTGTTCTTGGAATGCGTATAAGATACCATCAATGAGTGCCTCTTCAAGTTTGGAATCAATATCGGCAGCACCTAAATTAGCGAGAATCTTTTCTATTGACTCCATAACCATTTTTCTGTATTGTTCATTATCATCTTTTAAATCGTCCACAATTCGATTAATTATTTCCGATGCACCCACCTAAAAATAAAATATTGGTTATTATTATGCATAAATATATATGAGGGTATGGCATAAAGCTGTTATGAATCGTATTTCATAAGTATACTTTCATACTTTGTTAGCGATCTCGACTGTAGTGTCTACAAGTTGACGATAATTCCGTCTGTCAAGTGCCATGCGATGATTCCAGAAATGCTTGAAGAAATGCGGTAAGATCTCATCCATTATATACTGGGGCTCAACACCATCTGTGCCACAGCATTGTTTCACTACCTGAAATAGAACAATGATTTGTTAGATTGTCACAAAGCCATGTTTTATTATAGAAAATTATTATTAAATAAAGATACTTATAAAAATATTTAAGTGCTGCTTGTCTTGAACCACTGGTTGTCCCTTTCATTTTTAAACAATGTAACACAAGAAAAAAGTGATAGACTATTTTAAGCGAAAAGAGAAACGAAAATGTTTTAAATAAATAAGAACAATGTAAACCGAACATACCTTCAATACAATCTTTTTCATTTCCTCATCAGGCGACTGGAACTCTCGAATAAGAATGAGCATCACTTCTCTTGTGTAATAATTGGCATATTCAGCGTCCATAAGGGGAATCAGGTAGCCAATAGCTTTCAAGAACGCGGCCAGCCCTTTACCACGATGCGTGCGGATACCCTTCCACAGCGGTTTGAGCACCGAGTCGAAGGACTCGATGCCGTAGGGCGTGGCCGCTTCCGCCAGGGCGGCGCTCGCCAACGCCGTGATCGTGCGCACCTTCTGCTGCTCGTCTACTAACCCTGTAACAACGGAAACATTGTTAGTTTCTGACTACTGACTATTCTTTTCTAAATAATATAATGATTATTAATTTAGTATACTTTACCAAGATATGAGTATTATAACGAAAATTCAACATACCATGTTCAATGATTTCCACAAGTGATTTCAGGTGAGGCAAAATTGCACATCCCATTAAAATAGCGATTTGCTGAACAATCTTTATACCAGTGTGTCTTGCTTGCCAAGACTTTTTTGATCTGCACACAGCTTTCAAAAATGGTAACAATGATGGTATACCTGAAAATAAAGATATAAATGTGCACTCAAACCATAATATATAACCATAATATAATCATTAACAATGTTAGTATTTATCTACCTAAAGCTGAAGCAACAACGGCAAATGCCCTAGCAGTTGTATTTCGCACGTATTCATCAATATTGTCAATATCCGGTCGCATTGTGGAGATCATAGTAGCGAGACCTGCAGCTTTAGCTAAATTCGAAATGATTTCACGACCCTCTACACGAGCGTAGTAATCTTCATCAATAAGAAGCGGTTCAATGACGACCAAGATCTGAAATGATTAAATATTGCAATTTATGTGATTTGAAGAAAGTTAATAAAGTTATTAATTACCCATCATTTTTCTCTAATGCAACATCTACTTGCATCACATTATAATGTTTAACTTTACATCCGTGTCTGTTGTTTCACTGAACACTTACCTTATGTACATAGGGTCGAACTAAGTCATCCAATTTGTACAGAATTCTGTCAATAACTTTAACCAATAGATGCCTCTCTTGATCCTCAAGCGTTGGACTCATGAGAAGTGGTAGAATCTGGTTGAATAGAGGTCCAGCACCGAACTCGCGAGCTTTGTCAGTGATTTGACGCAGAGCTGCCTTACACATTGGTGGAGTGCCATTCTATAAAAAAGTTATATGATAATCAACTTATAGTATCACTACTAACACTAGATGTATGTTAATATATTATACAAATATTGGTCTGAAATAAATACTATTATGGACACAAGCCAACTCTATTAATGTTAAGGGGTAGACTTTAGTCTGCAATGCTGGCCTAATACAGGTGAGTAAACGTGCGACCAGCTCAAAACGCCTTTCCAATCTTTTTTCTTCTTTGATGTGGGGTCGGCGCAACACACCTCTTTAAGCATGTTCCAAAAAGTTATAGATACTCGGTTAAAGCACTTGCTTTACCTGAGTATTTTGGATATAAACCAGTATAGCCGCCGTTCCCAGCGCATAATAATATATCCTGTCGACAGGCCTAGGCGACAATAGACCTGTGTGAACTAAACTAATAAATAATTCACCTTAATCTTTAAAAGCAGCTTCATAATCTTCCTCTCTTTTAATTCTTCAGGAGAGAGAGCATCTTCATCGACATCAATGAGAAGTTTGTCAAAATACTGAGCGTCTTCAGGCTTCATGAAGGGCAGTTGCTGAGTCCCCTTGGGCTGCGGGTCGAGCAGGCGCGCCGCCGCTGCCGCGGACCCGCCCAGTTCCTCCGTCTGCATGAAAAAGCCGATTGGGGTACCACCCAGGGGAGTGGGAGTCGCGGTCAGCTTACGAGCCGGCGTCCGAATGGGGACATAACCTGGGCAACAATGTATACTGTTAATGAGTGCTCATGTGCCGTCCTACTGTAAATAACCATGCACATTTATTTCTTTAATACACAATTCAGCAACAGAGAACAAAGCGTAAACTGCAGTTTATCCGACGGCATGAGACTGTAATTTCTGTCATCATTCATCTGAAAGAAAAACTGACTATTAAAATATGTTCTAACTTTTATAATTTAAAAACACATGTATCATTTGATCACACTTGTTGAAATGGTTCCACATGAAGAAGGCTTTAATCAATACATGTGTCCTGAAACTAAATTTTGGATTAATAACTATGGTGTAATCTTAATATATATTCATAAACGATTTATTAAACACATTAAATTAAAATTAATTTAAATTTGTCAAAATTCTGACTGCATACCTGCAGGAGGCGGCAAAACCTTGTACCCAGGAGGGAACATGGCATCCAATTCTTCATCAGTGTATGGTCTATTCCGTTCATCTATTTCTTTTTCCCATCTATAAGCTTGTAACTGTTCTGGAGTCATCGCTGCCACATGTCCAGGAGTTGGTGTTGCCATAGCCATGGCCTTTACACCAACAGGTGTAGACTGAAAAAAAATATTACTTAATATTTCACTACATGATAAGCCCACAGTGGCCTGCATAGTCCTGCATCTAGGTACTTAGATCGGAGAATGTACAATTAATGCCAGTATCATATCGCCAAGTGATGTATTTTTATATTCTATGTTATGAATTCTAGATCTTACATGCAATATCCTGCAATATTGTATTCCCATGGAATAGCATGGTATTGGTAAAGTATATAGTATTCAGTCAGTTATTGTACTTACTCCCCCTGGAGTAAAGACTGGTGTATGTGGTGTAGGCGTGGCCATGGAGGGCGTGGCGTGTGAGGGCGTCGCGTGCGAGGGCGTGGCGTGGGACGGCGTCGGCGTGGCCGCGGCGGGGGTCGCGCCCGGCGTCTCGTCCCACCGAGAACGACGCTTTGTCGACGGAGTGGGAGTCTCTTGGATCGTGTCCACACCCGAGCCGCGGTCGGTGCGTGGTGTCTCTGCCCATCCACTGTTATGTCCAGGTGTCTCTACAAATTAAATATAAACATATTACATAATGTAATATAACTCATAACAGTATATTTTAGTAAAATTTATAACACGTTGACTGGAGCTTTTCCACTTAATATGAGTATATCAGTTGCATTGCGCTATCTATATCACACGCCCATTCACTATGGTGACGACATCATGCATATTGCATACGAATGTATTATTATAACAATTGCAAGTTCAAAATTATTCTAGCTTGAACAAAATTGTACAAATATTTCAAATTTTATATCTAATATTATTTTCTTAAAGCTAAATTGCAGATAAAAATATAAGGTGAGACAACTACTTACTGATTTCTTAAGTTTACGTGAATATTATACATTGAAATAAAACTATTCTTACGGATTCTATCACGATTAGGTTTTAATTATTATTCCCGACGTTTCGAAGGCTTTGCAGTCTTCGTTGTCACGGGTCAGACTGAGGTGTCATTTGTCCAAAAAAGGTTAGAGTTACAATATCTACCATCATTAAAAAATTATACAAAATCAAAAAAGGTTAATTATTTGTGTTCCGATTTATGCAGTACGAGCTCACGGTGTCTTGAGTTCTGGCAGCTGGTCTTTTGGGTTCCGATTTAATAAGATGTATAATTGGATCCCAGGTTTGTGCAAGCTTCCAACCATCTTCTCTATTGAAATTAGGATGTTTTTTAATTTCAATAGCCTCGCGTATCATCCTAGGGAGGAATCGGTGTTCTTTGGCGAGGATTTGTGGTTTATCAAATCTAAGATAATGTTTGGAGCCTTCCTCTGAATGTTCAGCAACTGCAGACTTCGTAGAGCGTCGGTGTTTTACGTCAGCTATATGTTCTTTTACGCGGGTCCCTATATTCCGTTTTGTTTGTCCGATGTAAGAGAGACCACAGTCGCAATCAATTTTATACACGCCTGGGTCTTGCAGAGGTATGTGACACTTGACAGATGGTAAAAATTGACTAATCTTCTTGGGCGGCTTGAAGTAAGTTTTGATAGAAGCACGCCTCAGGATATAGCCAATCTTGTCAGTGACTCCTCTTACATAAGGTAAAACAACCGGGACGCGTTCGACGGTGGCTGGTTTCATTCGCTTTTAAATAATTTTTTTTTCATTTTTTAATGATGGTAGATATTGTAACTCTAACCTTTTTTGGACAAATGACACCTCAGTCTGACCCGTGACAACGAAGACTGCAAAGCCTTCGAAACGTCGGGAATAATAATTAAAACCTAATCGTGATAGAATCCGTAAGAATAGTTTTATTTCAATGAGACAACTACTGTTACCTCTATCGGTCTTTGGTGTTTCATCCCAACGGTTTCGCCGTGAGGTGTGTTGGGCTGGCGTTTCCCTGCCAGGTGTTGCATGACCTGGAGTGATGTGTCCAGGAGTGGCGTCCCAAACACGCGCCGAGGGCGTGGCACCAGGTGTCTCGCTACCGCGTCCAGTTGCACCTGGCGTCTCCTCCCAGGCACCTCTCTAAACATTACATAGTGTACTTTATTGGGGGTAAATTTAATATTGTTACGTCAGCATACTAGAGCCGTCTATCGTCGAGTGCCGCATCTACAAGTATGTGGAAAACTTTAGTAAGGAATATTCCCGAACATTCCCTGCGTTCCCAGAATGTCGTTGAAACATGAAATCGGACCAAAAAATTACAAGAAACTTTGAGATCGTTCAGGATAGTTCCGGAACATTCCACAGCGTTCGACCCGCGTCCCGCTGCGCCGTGCCGTCGCTGATAAGGCCGACGAGTATAAAAAGCGCATGTGTGTTGGCAGGACACACCTAATCAATAATGTCTCAACATCCCCTAGGGTTCAAAGCGTTTACCTGCGATCACCCAAAAGACCAGTATAGCTGGGTAAGCCGACTCGAGTCTGGCTACAAGCTGTAGGGCCAACTCGATCGAGATGTACAACTAGCAAGTGAATTTTGAGCGAGTATTTCGACGTGTATTGTGTGCAATATCAATAAATGTCTGTAGGAACATAATTTTTCATAGAAAAAATGCGTGCAATAGAAATTTATTAAAAATACTCAAAGATAATTCAATAAGGGCGACTTGCACCACTGCTACTAACCAACGGTTAGTCCTAACCTAAGTTAAATTGAAATAGAAATATGTGAAGGACATGCAAGTCGCCCTAAGTAATTTAAAAACTTAATTTTTTATCTGGGAGTCACGTGACTGTTAACACCAATCATGTTACATGATGTCAGATAACTAATTTTTCTTGTTTGTTCCACAAGGGCTTAAGACCTAAGATCCAAAGTCATACTGCAAAGGTTATTTGTTTTTTTTTTCGTATTTTTATTTAAATCTAATTTTAAAGCGGATGTGATCGACGATCGATATCAGATCGACGAAATATCTGACCCGTTTTTTTTTCATTTGAAACTAAATATATAAAAGTAAATTATGCTATATTTTTGCTATATACATGTTTAGACTAAACTAATAAATAACGGTGTATACTTTTTTAAAAATAGTCAAATACCCAAAAGTTAAGTGTATACATTTCCTTATTTGAACATACCTCAGCATCCCATGAAGGAGTTGCTTGAGCACTAGGTGTGGTTGACATAACTTTCTTGATGACAGGAGTCTCTTCAGAACTTTGATCCCATCGTCCTTTACGTTTTGCTGCACTTGGCTTTGTTGCCTCACCATTTGATTGCACAACCGGCTTAAGAGTTCCCTCACGAACTCTTTCCAACAGTTTTTTCCTTAACTAAAAAAATATATCTATGCTTATGTGTTCACAGCTTTTTAAGAATTATGGAAATTCTATGTACCTACTGCACAAATAACATACATAGGGTGATGATATGAAAGAGTACCGCAATATATATTTTTTTTGTTTTCCTTTTAATTTTTAGAGTTCTTTATAACCAATATGTTGTTACTTACTTCAGTTTCCTCTGCTCGAAGATACTGTTCTTTCATAATCTCCGTGTAAGTTCTGGACCCTATATCAGGGGTTTTACCACCTAAAAATTCACACATTAATATTAAATTGCTTAACAAAAATCAAATATCACAAGAATTGCACTAATAAACAAAACACATAAAAAATTACCTTCTGCAAATGGGTCACTTCGCTCAGGTGATATAATCATCCTACGCCTCTTTTGACGGTATTCATCTTCTCTGTCTGCTATAGTAGGTCTTCTTTTGTCAGCAAATGGATCATAATCTTTGTCACTCTGCAATCATATTTGTTTACACAACCACTCATTTTTTTATATATTTTTTATAGTGGGAATGTCTGCATGTTGCTTAGTCATACCCTTGCACAGTATACAACTGTTGTAAATAGGTATAATGATGGTAACAAATTATTTAATATTAATCATCATCACCCACAGGACGTCCACTGCTGGACATAGGCCTTCCCCAAAGATTTCCAGAATAACCTGTTCAAAGTGGCTTGCATCCAGCAACTTCCTACGACCTTTATGACATTGTCTGTCAACTTAGCAAGTGGACGTCCAACACTGCACCTGCTGGTACGTGGTCTCAACTCGAGAACTTTTCTGCCCCATTGACTATCAGTTCTACGAGCTGTGTGCCCTGCCTACTGCCAATTTAGCTTGCTAATCCGCTGGGCTATATCATATTTAATATTAATATACAAAATTAATTAATTATCTACACATTAATTTAACAATGATAGTAAAAAAAACTGTTTAGCTTTATTCTCGGTTAATGTTTGGAAAAGATAAAACATTTCATGGTGATTTTTGTGATTTTTTTCAAAAGGTTAATATTTTGAATTTTTGTGAGTTACCTGTGCTATGTCATTTAATAGTGAAGCAGGGGCAGTGTAGCCACTTGCTCTTTTCTGTGTCACCGGCACATTCTCAACGTCATCATCTTCAACCTCATCATTAGCAGCAATAGATGTCACATACCCATCGTAGCGGGACTTGCCGCCCTGCCCCGCATTGTCGTATATATCACTATCATAATACGTCTCCCCCAAAGACACACCCTTATTAGAGCCATTCTCAGGTAATTCTGTTTTCTTGGACTGTATCTCTCTAATTTGAGCTTCAATAGCTAAAAAATAATGACAATTACAATAATGATACATTTTACCTTGCTGCACTTGGCATATGTAATTTCAATTGGTCGATTTTATAAAGTAAATTACCATACAACTGAAAATTATATTTTTCTATGAAAAATACCATTCAAATTATGAAATATAGACGATTCTTGATAGGATAAGTGGACGCATCATCTAATATGGCTGTCAAATTGATTTTATATAAAATGACTAAAAACATACCTTCGTGTGTCCTAGGTATCTTATCCATTGTTATCCCAACATGGAGACATCAAATAATTAATTATGAAACAGTT
Source organism: Clanis bilineata (assembly GCA_036417725.1). Classification (NCBI taxonomy): domain Eukaryota; kingdom Metazoa; phylum Arthropoda; class Insecta; order Lepidoptera; family Sphingidae; genus Clanis; species Clanis bilineata. Next base: position 9,456,131 of record CM071146.1, on the reverse strand, counting down.
GCAATTGTTTCACTGCAATAAATTCTTTAAGAATTTCTAATTAATTTTTCTAGCGTGTTATTCTCTTCACAGCGTTTGTCTATTATCCTAACTTTTTTAATAAACCAAAGAGAATATAACTAACACAGACTGTGCAAAGTGAGAAATAATGTGAGGAGAATATGGTTGATGTAGTCTATGGTCAAAATCAATTCAGTCTGGACTGATCATGTGAATGTGGCGTTAAGCTCAGTGAATGAACTTTTTTAATGACGTATTGACGTAAGTTGTACATGTTGGCAACATTGTCTCTCGCTACTGCAGCTGGGTATGTGCGTGTAGCTATTTTTTCTAAGGGTTTTATTGTTATTTATAGTTTTACTACAATTATTACCGATTTTTCTACAGGACAAAGAAATAACGATCCTGGCGTCTCAATCATAAACACCCAGGTTGATTAGCTACAGTACATTCGGTAAGTATTGTTGTATGTTGTTCACACAAGTTCCACGTCAAATGTGCTGGAAGGTGACACGTATTATCGAAATCGGGATGCTAATTTCCAAGTTGTTCATTATACGTTGCAAAATAAGTATATTTTGATATAATTCATAAGTTCGTTCTGAAAAATCAATATTTCTAATAATGTTTTCGAACACACACTTTTCTTCCAAACCATGAAGTTATTAAGGCAACAAATTATCATATTCATATTGATAACTTAATCCACGCATCAACATAACTTTCTGCTGTTAATTTTAATCATTTTCCTTCAAACTTAATATTAAGATTATATGTGGTATTCTGATTGAAACGGTAAAAACATATTTACTAAACTATAATTTACAAGTTCTGTTATCATTACATGATATGTAATTCGTGTATTATTGGAACCGTAATATTACATATTTGCTACCTTAATTTGCATTACAACTCATTATTATATTGAATAGGTAGATTTTTTTTAATGTTTAGGTAAGTAGGTAATATGTGCATGAGAAGGATCATTATTCATTACACATTATTATTTATGCACACAACATATTATTTTATTCGTAACAGATTAACAAAACAAATTTGGCATTGTAAAATGTGTCTATTCCTAATTTTTATTCCAGAAATGTAAAAAAATATCTCCCAAAAATCTGCTCTAATCTTACTAAAAAAAAATCATGGTACATAATGGGGCAAAAAACTAAGTAGATGTTTTTTTATTTACACATTGCAATCAAATTACATATTATTGTCTATAATACAAATTGTCAAGTAAAGAATCAGTGCCATCTCCTTTCAAATAAACTCAGTATACATGGATCAACCTGTGATTTGAATCCAGGACTTCCCAGTCCATATCTCTCATATGTAGCCACTAGAACAAGGAGGCAATCTATAGAAATAAAACTATATTGAATTATAATTTTAACGTTTAGACTTATATATTACATAAATTGACCTTCATATAATACCTAATATAATTTCTTTCTCACGTAATAACTTTTGTCAGATTACAATGAAGTCTCCTCAAACACTTGTTTAAATAAAAATAAGTATAAATAGAACATGAATATTATGTAAAAATGTATAGTTCATTAATCTGATTGTAGTACTGTAACGACTTGGCGCGGACAAGGACTGCTGGAGGAGACGAAAATGATGCATCAGCAATCCATGATGGTTGGCGATATGATACCCGTTCACTCTGACATACCTGTGCATGTTGAGGAAATGAATAATGTAGGATATGAGAATAATGTGTCCTATGCGTATGATGACTTATTCCCGGCGTTACCACACTCCCAGCCACCTGTGCAGAGGAATGTGCAACAAGCCACCAACAAGCTGAGGGTTGGCTCTTCGCTGCATACTCAGGTCCATATTTAATTAAACATAATATTTACCATCCACACTCATCAGTTTTACCACTCTCATTTGTATACTTTCATTAGCTTTTGACCTACATGCATAATGATAATAGTGAACCGAAGCTATGTAAAATTGTACACATGGTCAACTTACATAATCATCACAGTATGTATGAATGTGTTATCAATATTCATTAAGTCCAGTCAAATATAAATGAAATCATGCTGTTAGCAACAACTATTAACTAACTAAGGGACAGTGTAAGTCTGCTATTATCATATAGGTTTATACATTCATATCAAATGAATTGTGTCTATTCATTAGTCGTCTGATTTGGAGAGGATCATTACATGACCTTGACATTTAATTCATAGCTTATAATTTACATTTAATGTAATATGAATAACCTCATATATTAATGCTTTGTTATTTTTAGGTTTTCCATGTGCCATATGAAGAGAGAAAACTGGATAATGCTAACACTTTTGGGGAGGGTGAGTCTTTGCGGACTTGTCAGGCCATTACAAAGGAGACTGGAGCCCATATTGAGATATCAACCAGTAAGGATGGTAGCCTGACATTCCTTATCACTGGGAAACATAGTGCTGTGCTGGACGCAAGGCGCCAAATTCTAACCCACTTCCAACAACAGGTATGTGGAAAATCAACTGTTTAATAAATAATTGCATTTTTGGCATAAAATAGCAATGGAATCAACAAAATAAATACAATTTTAAATACTAGTTAATTACTGTAACCTTTGTCTGAATATTGTACATGTCATCTTGAATTTAATAATAAGATTGTAGGTTAAAAGAATTCAATTACATACGAAACCCAATAATAAAAAATAAATTAAAAACTTCTAAAACATGGTAAATATTGAACTTTATATCCCTAGCCTAATCACGATTATGTATTGTATGTTGTACTAGCGGAAGTCATCCTTTCTATCACTTTATAATCCACCTAATTAATTTAATTCTTTCTTCATAATTTAGGCAAGCAAACAAGTGGCCATACCAAAAGAGCATCATCGTTGGATATTGGGAAAGCAAGGGCAAAAATTGAAGGACTTGGAAAAAGTGACTGCAACCAAAATAAGTGTACCAGGGATTGCTGATAATAATGAAATAATTACCATAACTGGCACCAAGGAGGGCATTGAGAAAGCTGAGCATGAAATCAGAGTGTGTTCTGAGGAACAGGTGAATAAATTTTCACGTTTTTTGGTGTTAAATACACTTATAACATGTGCACACTATTCGAATTCTTAAAAAAAGTGTCTGTTACAACTTCAGACAGCAGTCATCTGTAAAATGAGAAGACATGTTAAAATTTCCTATATTTTTTTGGCATAGGTATTGTAGAATCATATTTCATTTTTCCAATGCTCGTATTGAGATGTTGGAAATTGTAAATACCTTACCTTAAATTTTCCAAGACAACTCAAGAATTGGGTACTTGACTATTTTTATTAAATTTATTTAATATGTAATTTACGCCATCTAAAATATAGAACTGAAAAAAATATTGAAATATTCTCAAAAATAAAAAAGATAGAAGCATTTGAAATTTGGTGTAACCTTCAAACTGCGGAAAAGAGAAGTATCAGTAAAATCACGTCAGGGCCCTAACGGTGCATTAGAAAGGGATAGCAAGATATCCCCACTACATCCCCACTCTCGCCCACTGCAGATTTTAAAATATGAATTACTGACACATTTTTCAAACAATTTCGATGCAGATTTTACTGAAGAGTTTCTTTTTTGTTTTATTTGATAGTACATATAAAAATGTGTACAAAATCAAACATAGTCAAATACCCAATTATTTTATTTTATATATATTACTGTGGATACACTACTAACTCAATACTACCATATTTATATGTAACTGTTATCTTTTATTAAATATATTTATCGCGTGCAGTGTATAGATGATCAGCATCACGTGTTGTTGTCGGCAGTCTCGCAAGGCGCTGGAGCGCATATCGATCCCGAAGATCTACCACCCGTTCGTGCAGGGCCCGTACGGCGAGCGCGCGGCGGCGCTGGCGGCCGAGACCGGCGCGCGCATCCACATCCCGCCCGCCTCCACCATCAGCGACGAGATCGTCATCGCCGGCGAGAAGAACGGCGTGCTCGCCGCCAAGGCGCAGATCGAACAGATCTATCAGGACATGGTGAGATCATCTTTATACTCAGCCACACGACGACAAACGTGTGATACGCTGTTTTGTTTAACAGAACAGTTAACATTTTTGCAACATTCTGGTACTACATTATCTAACCGCCACTTGTCGACAGTTTTCTGTTAGGCAATGTGTGGTTGAATTCAACTTCCATATAAATTCAGAATATTTTTATAAATAGTAAAAACTGATTATGTAATTTAATATCTGAGTATTCATAAAATAATTATAACAAGTTATTTTTTAACTGACTGCATTTTTATTTTTATTTGACTGGAAGGAGGGCCATGTTGTTCATTCGAGATTTGATGTCATTCCAATCATAATTGAATTAAGGATCTGATGAAGATTGTTGTAAATAACATTCTCTTTTTGGATTTACCCTTGTAGGTAAAGAAATGCTCTACCGTAAGAGTGGAAGTGCCTAAATCTCAACACAAATATGTGATTGGTGCGCGTGGTACGACGATTCAAGAGATTCTCAAAGAGACTGGAGTTTCTGTAGAGATGCCCCCACCTGACTCCGCAACTGGCACCATCACACTTCATGGACCTCATAACAAAATTGGCTTGGGTTTGTATTACTTTTTGCTCGTGATACTTATCCTAGAATAACATCCACCATTTATATCAGCAAGTTCAGCAGAATCATGTGAATGTAATATGGTTTTTTAAGCTCCTAAAAAAATTTATTCCCTATTTCACCCAGTCAGCTTTTTAGACAAAAGTAGTCTATGTCCAACCCTATAGTTCAGATTAAAAGATAATTTAACCTTTTACCAAAATCGCTTTATAAATAACTATAAAAAAATACTGACATTATCATGTCAATCCTTATCGTTACGACATGACGCTCGGTTGCTATTAGATAATAATAATCTGAATATAATAATCGGGTATAATTAGTTGTAGGTATATTGTTGTACGTTTATAATGTTGAAGGAAAATGTTATTAACGTTTGATAATGTAATTTGTATCACTAGGTCATGTATTTTCCACTTTTGGAGCTAAAATAAGCTAATGGCTCGTAAAAATAACATAACATGAAATTTGTGAGTCTTCTTAACAATGAACTTGAATGATATAACTGTAGAGATAATATGAGATGCTCTAGTTTTTTTAAATACTAAATTATTTCTTAATTAATTTAGATTCGAAATAGGCGACTGTGTATTATATTATAAAGCCATGTCTCCTGCACTAAAGCATTACACAAAACACCTGCACAAAACATAGTATTTCTAGATTTTTTTTGTCAATGGTCCATTGTTAAATGAGTAGGAGACAATGAAAAAATTTGTTTTGTGCAGATTTTTTTTGTGTTTTGTTTCGAAAAAAACATGTGCAAGACACGCGGCTTTGCAGTATTAGCCATAAAATATGTGAATTATTCACATAATTCCATGATTTTTTTGCAGCTTTATCAAAGGTGTGTGAGAAAGCAAACTCTGTGAGAACAGTAACAGTAGATGCACCTACCTGGATTCACAAATATATTATTGGCAAAAACGGTTCCAACATCAAAAAGATCACCCAAGATTTTTCTAAGGTATAATGAACATTATAATTATTAAGTAGCAATAAATTGTCCCATCCTGATGTGTGTTCTGATCCTTTATTGGAATTCGTTTATTTTATGGTGTTTATCTATGTTGATAAATATTCAGCTTTGGAAATGTATTGTATTTCCATTTTTACTGAAAGTTTTTTTTATAGTACTAATTATTGTAGGTTCATGTCGATATCACCCACTCTGAAGATAAAGTAAAGATTGACGGCCCTCCAGAGGAAGTTGAGCGTGCACAGGTGGAACTGGACAATTTCGTGAAGAACTTACTTGCCACCTTGACATATGTTGAACTCTCCGTGGACCCCAAATTTTATAAACATATTATTGGCAAGAATGGAACTAACAGTAAGTAGCATTGATGTAAAAGACACTGCAGATTTACATTTTTGTATAATATTTGTGTTTCATATATGTTGTCTTCTTTTTTAGTTAATAGACTGAAGGATGAGACTGGTGTAGTCATTAATATTATAGAAAACGAGGGAAACAATATAATTCGCATTGAAGGTAGTCATCAAGGAGTAGCTGACGCTGAGAGAGAATTGAGAGAGATGGTTATGAAACTAGAAAATGAAAGATCGAAGGAAGTGTATGTTGACCACAGATATATTAAGTCACTTATTGGTGTTAGAGGAGAAAAAATTAAAGAAATCCGCGAAAAATTTGAACACGTCCTTATAACTCTCCCTGATCAAGGACAAAAAAGAAGTCCAGTTAAGCTAAGAGGACCACAGGAGGATATCGAAAAGTGTGAAAAGTACCTGCACAAGTTAATAAAAGAAATAGCCGAGTCATCATACGTCCAAGAGGTGCCAATCTTTAAACAATTCCACAAGTTCATCATTGGTAAAGGAGGTGCTAACTTGCGGAAAATACGAGACGAAACACAGACTGTGATCGACCTGCCAGCCGAAGGTGACGACAGTGACGTCATCACCGTGCGCGGCAAGCGAGAGAACGTCGAGGAAGCTGTACGCAGAATACAACAAATTCACAACGAAAAAGCAAACATTGTCACTGAGGAAGTTACTATTCCTCCCAAGTATTATAACTCCCTTATAGGTGCCGGAGGAAAACTGATTCATTCAATCATGGAAGACTGCGGGGGAGTACTCATCAAGTTCCCGCCGGCGGAAAGCGACAGCGATAAAGTGATGATTAAAGGACCGGTCGAAGACGTAGAGAAAGCTAAACAACAGTTGCTAGCACATGCGTCGGAACGAGAGCTCACCTCTCACACCACCACTGTCCGTGCCAAACCAGAACATCACAAATTCCTCATCGGCAAGAACGGAGCTAACATTAAAAAGATTCGGGAACAGACCGGTGCTCGTATCGTATTTCCCACCGAGAAGGATGAAGACAAGGAAGCTATCTTCATAATAGGTAAAACGATCTAACAATGTAATCAGTATATTATTGATTTGATCGAATGGTCGAACGCGTAAACATTTGTGAGTGAATCGTTTTTAGGTCGCGAGGAACAAGTGGAAGCGGCGCGCAAACAGTTAGAGGTGGCGGTGTCGGAGATCAGCAAGGTGTCGGAGGGCGAGATGTCGGTGGCGGCGCGGCACCACCGGCACTTCGTGGCGCGCCGCGGCGAGGTGCTGCGCCGCATCGCCGACGACTGCGGCGGCGTGCAGATCTCCTTCCCGCGGCAGGGCGTCAACAGCGACCGCGTCGTGCTCAAGGGGCCCAAGGAATGCATCGAAGCCGCCAAGGCGCGCATCAACGAGATCATAGAGGACTTGGAAGCCAAGGTACGAGTAAAACTTCATTCGTATGCATACCTAACTGATTATCAGATATTTTAACTATTGAGAAACAATTCAAATTGGTTCACAAATGAGCCCAAAATTCATATCTCAAATATTGATTACAGTGCGTGGGCGAAAAAAGGAAGAATTTCAAAAGTGAAACATATCGCTATCTCCCTCACACCGCAACCACGTGGTTGACGCCGTGATATATGGCATTCATCCTTTTAATGTTATTTGTCAGTCTCGCGTTTTAATGCCTTGTATTTTAAATATTTGTGGGTGGATTAAATTGAAATTCTTTCTATTATGAATTACGAATAATGTAAGTCGTTGATTAAAATTCTTAATAAATGCTTGAACCTCGTTATGGATATGTACAATCCAATATAAATATTCTTTTTGTAAAATGTAAACCATTTCGTCTCCCACGTTACTTATAAGGGAGATACCCTAAAATGTTTTTTTTTACAAGATTTAATTTTACCAGTTTGTCCATGTGACTGAAATATATATTTTATACCAATGCCAAACTGCAGCTTTCTAGTACTAATATTCTTTGAACTAAACTGCAGTCAGATAGACAGATGGATACGGCGAAACCATAAGATTCCCTTTTTGCCATTACCAAAACCTTTAAAAATAACAAAATAAAAACTCACAGCTTCCATACTAAAAGATCAATAAAAAATTGGTTGTACACGTATGTATGTGAATTTATGAATTAACGAATATGATGTGTCTGTATCTGTAGGTAACGGTGGAGTGTGTAATTCCTCAAAGGCACCATCGCACTGTGATGGGGGCCCGAGGAACGAAAGTGAAAGATATCACGGCCGAATTCGATGTTCAAATCAAGTTCCCGGAACGTGATACGACTGAAGGGGCTGATGTACCGGTGAAAGAGAATGATGAAAACGCAGAACCTGGACCCAACGATATCATCAGAATAACCGGTCGTCCAGAGAACTGTGAAGCTGCTAAGAAAGCTTTACTTGATCAGGTATTTTGCAACTAACATAAGTAACAGGAATTTTCAATTTTGGTCACATGAAAGCATCATCAAATCTTAATAAAGTTATTATGATATTATTATATTATACTATGAGATACTCCTTTAAATTTAAATCGATTACCTTTCTTATGTTTTTAAATATTAAAAAAATGTTCATTCACATCACTGTGGGGTCGGCGCAACACACTTTTTCAAGCATATTGTAGAAAGGATATGACTTAGTTTTTACGATCGGCTGCCTGCCTGACGTCAACACTCTGTGGGATCCAGTACCGGGCAAATTAAATTAGAACATTAGCTTTGCCCGACTTGGAATCGAACCCAGGACCTCCTGGTCCACAGCCCATATATGCTGCCACTAGATCAAGGAGACAACTCGCCCAACTATTCCGTCAAAAATACAACAGTTAAATTACCCAGTTAATGCCTGACAAGTCAGTTGTGGTCCATGAAGCTTTCCATGAGGATGGTAAAACCATTCTATAAATGGCAACAATAAAATGACAACTAACGTAATCGTAACGTAAAAAATCTTCGGAATTGTTTAGATACAAACAAACCAAGTGATGAACAATAGATGACGTGATTCCTAAAAGTATTTTGCAATAGTATAATTAAGCCCTTGCTACTTTTTGCCTGTTGAACTCTGTGTAACTTAAAGTTCATAGTGACAGACATTTTTAATATCTGTTTTAATGTACTTGTGTAGAAAATAATTCAGACCTTTATGGGTTTGGAGTTCTGGGCTTGGTGTACTATACTGTCAAATCGAGATAACAGTTTACGAAAGCGATGACAAAGGACACTTATAAATTGTTACAAAATAGAAAAAATCTTTACATTTCAGCAATATGATGTGGATCCACGTTTAACTTGTCAGCCTTTATATTATAATTAAATTATGCTTGTAGGTGCCTATTACAATTGAAGTAGAAGTTCCAAATGAACTTCACCGCCTCTTAGCTGGTCAAAAGAGAAGAGAACTTATGCAGACATATGATGTGCACATACTTCTGCCACCTGCAGAAGATAACAGTGATTTAGTAAAGGTACTGTATTAGACCAAGGAATTTATTAAGTTATGTGTGTACAGATGCAGTGAAGCAACAATAGATAACGATTTTTTTATTATAGTAGACTCTTGCCTAGGCTTATGTAACGAATTATTATGTATATAGGTGACAGGAACACCAACTAATGTGGAAAAGGCAAAGCAAGCACTTTCAGAGAAAATTGGAGACATGGAGAAAGAAAAGGAAGATAGAATTCTGAGGTAAAATAAATAACTGTAATTTATATGTACATTAGAATACCCACCGCCATAAAACCTATGGGTCTTTATCTAACAGTATAAACTACTTACTTGATGATCTTGGTAACATACTATTCATTTCGGAAGACTGTGCTGTAATGTCACAAGATGACTATTTTATTTGACGACAGACGTTGATGGCATTCTATATACAGTCTTATGTTTATTTGCAGGTCATTTGAACTGAAATTCAAAGTTGATCCCGAATATCATCCTTTAGTTATAGGTAAAGGTGGCTCTGTTATAACTAAAATTCGGACGGATTATGGAGTACAAATTAACTTGCCCAAACGTGGCGAGCCTGATGATGATACCATAACTATTCAGGGATATGAAGAAAAAGCATTGCAAGCAAAGGATGCGATTATGGCAATCGTACGACAATTGGTAAGTTCGGTCGTTGATTTATATTACCTGCGGTTCGAGCAGCAAAATTTCTGACAGTCATTAATGTAATCGAGCTCGATGTGCGAAATGGATTTGTACGAAATATTAATCAAATGTCATCAGTGCGCACATGCGTAGCGAGCTCGAATACATTTATGATTGTCAGAAATATTCCTGCTTGGGCGCTGTTCATATTAATCTCAATTCCGTATTGTTTAACTATGTGCTGTGATTAATTATTTGGGCTTCTTTGTCAGGATAATCAATGCCGAGAGGAAGTGGATATCGATCCTCGTGTCCATAGACGTCTCATAGGACTCCGGGGAAAAAATATAAGACGCATCATGGACGACTATAAAGTTGACATCCGCTTCCCGAAAAATAATGAAGACAGCATCGTGGTCATAACGGGCGACGAAGATAATGTCTTGGACGCTAAAGACCATTTGCTTAATCTCGCTGAAGAATACGTAAGTGCATCTTTAACATCATAATCTTGTAAATAATGGTTGCTTGGAAGAGATCGTTTTTGCGTAGAGACCGCCATTTGTAGCACAGTTACTATGTTATTTACTGTTACCTGTTTTGTGTGTATGTGTGTCTACAGTAAAGAGTTTCTATCTATGTAAATATCAATATTTGTGTAACAGCTGCAAGACGTAGCGGACCGGTACCAGCCGCCGGCGGGCCCGTCTCTCGGCGACTTCGGTAGCGTGTTGAGTGGAGAGAGCATCGGTGCAGGAGGGAGCGGCGGCGCGGTGGGGGGAGCGGGCGGCGGCGGGCAGGCGGCGGCCGCGGGCGCCGGGCCCACCCCCGGGTTCGTGGTGAAGGGCGGCCCGTGGGAGCAGCGCGCGCCCGACACGGCGTCCACGCACGAGTTCCCGACAATGCCGGGCGCCTCGCAGCCGCAGGCCTCCCCGGCACCCTGGGGTCCGCGCCGTTAATCACTACGTCATCTTCTCGGCCTCCCTTCTCGACTCCGGCCACCAACAACCATACCTATACTACAATAACATTCGCCTCGAAACTGATACGCGTGTGGTTCGCTGATCAGTATGAGAGGCTTAGAAGCGTTCTCCTGGCAATAATAATATATTATTAAAAGTTTTTTTTTAACAATTAATGTTGTAAACTTTTGAAATGATATGAAATCTTAGGCTGATCCCTTACATTATTTCGAAGTGACCATGCCATGTTGTTATTTTTTACATCTGTGAAGAATGCCATCGCCTATTTTTTATTTTATGTTTGTGTAGAATTATATTTACTATAAGTAATTTGTGCATTGATAGCATATGCATAATATTCTTTCGATTTTTTGTACTTATCAAGTAAAGTTATGATGAAATAACATATATTTTACACAATAATTATCATGATTTCCTATTAAATTTTTATAAGCGTTATAACATAAATAAATCAATAACTAGTAAGACAAGAATGAATATTTTTACAAAGTAATTTGTACATAGTAAATTGTGTTTGAATATATTAATAAAATCTTTTACAATAACTAATGTTTCATTAGCTTATTAGAATTTATCAATCATTAGCCACGGAATGTCCACTTCTAAACATTAACTCAATGATAACATCAATTATGAGAACAACTCAAAAATGCTAATCTCTGCTATAAAAATCTTATTCTTTCGAATTAGAAAATGACAGTCTCTGCCTACTCTTATGGTATACAGGTGTGATAATATGTATGTAATGTAAAAAATATACCGTAAAATAACGGAATAAAACATTTTATCGATATCGATAATATACGCAATGAAGCACGCCCTGTTACTAGACCGCCATTCCTGATGCCGTGTTATTATTACTTTGGACCGGGGGCGTGGCTTATTGACGGATACGGTCCACGGATCTATAGGAACAAATACTTGTATATAAATTGTATATTGATCGTACTTTATCTAAGTTGACATTCTTTATAAAAAATATATACCATTATTTTTTGCTGATTCTATCAAATATACTCGATAGCATAGGTTATAATAGACAATATGGCCCCCCTGTGGTCTCGCCTTTAGGTATAACCTAAAAATCGTATATACCGTTTGTCAAAGTTGCAGAGTAAACTTATTTTCTTTAAGTAAATTAAAATAAAAGTTTTAACGTAAAAATAGCACGGGATTGCTTATTAATTATTACCATGAATGTGATGCAAGTACCATAAAAGTAAAATCGGTACTCCCCCGCCCTCGTGCTGCAACTGCAAATAAACTAGAAAGTAGAAACCGAAATTACTATAATGTGTTGTGTTCCCAATGTAATAAGTATTTTTTAGAGATTGTATTGTGTTTATTTATATCTATATTAAAAGTCCTATTTATATTTACTAAAATGACAAATACAGTAATTCAAAGGGAAATGTAAGTTGTGTTTAAATAAATACTGTGTTGGTTTTATAAATGTTAATGTTAAACTACTGATATTCTTTTGTAAATAATGTAGCTAAGTTTAGAGAGTATTTATTTATATTTTCAGATCTCTGTGCATTCCATTTCCGTCTGAAGAATCTGCTACTTTAGTTTATGATGTTTTGAATGTTGATAAGGAGTTAAAAGGTAGTGGTGTTGAGAGAAATCTGGATGCTGATGGTGCTAATCTTATTATGTTAGTAATCATTCTAGTTCAGAGTTTTAGCCAATGGGAATGTCAATCGAGAATGTATTACAAACCAATTTAGCTGCAGACTGTACAATTCTACTTAAAAAAACATATTTTGCTTTGTGAATGAGGTTTTTTCAAAACTCAAAACATTTTCAAAACCTATATTGGCAAATAACAAGTCATCCATGATTCCTTTGATGATTCCCTTTGTCTTAAAGGTGTTCTTTGGTGATGATATAATCATTTAAGTAGGTAGTTGTTTTTTCTATAGCAGAGACTGGCAAACGAACAGATGGGTCACCTGATGGTAAGTGATCTCCACCGCCCATAGACACCCAAGACACAAAAAGAATCATAGGAATGTTTCCAACCTAAAAGGAGGGAATGGAAGGGGAGGGAAAAAGGATTGGAAAAGGGAAATGGGTCACTGGAAATCTCACTGAACGAAATACGACAGCAAGTTGCCTCTTTACGTCGGTTTTCTGTGAGACAGTGGTATCAGACCGGTGAAGCTGGCACATTCGGGCTGTAGACGTAACTGTCTACAGCATGGCACTACCACTCACAAGTAGTGCTAGTTTTTGTTATAGAAAATCTTGTATTTGTCAAACTTTCTTCTTTATTTAAAATATGGCCTCCATCAAAGTTTGATAATTTTGCCAACGACAGTGTTTAATAAATCCATTACTCAAAAAAATAGCTAGTCAGTTGTCAAACTTTATTAATTGACACTCCCACTAAAAAAATTACACTAGTCAAATACTTTTTTTATGGAATATTTGTTTGTGGAAATCTCATAATTTCAATTTTTTTTTCAGAAATTTCCGTGGCTCAGACCTTAAGAAATTAAGAGTGTCTCTTAACTGTATGTTAAAAAACATCTTATTAATAACAAAGACTTTAGAATTATATGAACACAACTAATAAAAATAACGATGCCTGAACACACGCCAGCACCTTCACCGGCCCGGTCTTTATATGGATTTTTCATGTATCTATTTAGTAAAACTACATTATGTTTGTATATTATGTGGGCATTTATACCTGATAATATTTTTCATTATGTTAACATATACTACTATCCCCAAAAGTATTGGGCGACAGCAATCCCTATACAATGTTTAGTTGCATTGTCAATTTTTGCATTTTTAATATACCCTAGTATAAATTTAATGTTGACTAGTAACGTAAACGATGTGAGGTCCATTCAAGACGGTTTTTCACATTACTCTTGCAACACAACAGAAAATAGTAATTCATCCAGTAATTGTATTTGCTCAGATGTTGACAAATGCAAATACAATTTTATTACTAACTATGATACATTTGAAGAAAATATAATACCACAGTTGTGTGATTTGGACATTCGAGTAATTTGTAAAAAGATGTACATAATGCCAAAAACTTACAACACATGTAAACAAAATATGTAGCTGTAATATAATGATAATTGAATAAATGTTATTAATATTTAAAAAGTTATTAAAATAAAAATAATTGACCTGAGTACAGTATTCACTGTACACAAGCCAATGATACATAGGTCCTTTGGATTTGAATCAAAGCTACCATCTTCTGGCATCCCCAGGGAAAGTCTTTGTTGACAGCAGTTGCAGTTTTGTGACCATGGTAGTTAATGCTGTTATTATACTATAACACTCAGTACTGTCGCCTCGATGTAGGAAAAATGGTTTGAATCTGTCAACTGAATTCAAGGATTTCAAGGGCTCTCTAGGGCGGGCCTCCGTATGCGGTAAAAGAAAAGACAAGTGACCCCCACTGCTATGAAGGACCTGTTCGTCATAGCATCACAGTTTAAGGAATCCCACTGCATGTTTCCGAGAGTAATGGGATTCTCAGTGTAGACATTTCAAGGGTAGTTCAATTTAGCAGTCCTTTGGAGGTAAAACGTGCATGGTTTCCCTATCTGTACTACTTTTTGATCCTCAAAATATTAATTATTAAATACCTGGGAATCGAACCCAGCGCCAACCTAGCCACCCAAAATGACATGCGACTTATGGATTACACCTACTCGTCTGTATGCGGTGACCAACAATGGTAATTTGTGATAAAAACCGATAGTAGTCATGGTTACAAGAGTAGTAACTACGATAACGAATGGTCAGGCGCGCCGCGCAACGCAGCGCACACATAAAACGGAAAACTTAAAAAAATAATATATATTTCAATTTACTCAACTACTTAGTACTTACAGACAGTGGATGTAAACTATTACCTACTTATAAAAACATTTTCACGTTATCCACTTTTTCCTTGCGCCACATTGTTTGAAAATGAAAGGGACAAGCTTTTCTTAAAAATAAGAAGCGAGTAAATATTTTTATAAGTAAGGGACTAATTACGTGTAACCTATAGAAAACTCAAGATACCAACTAGATGTTCTTGGGACGGTGCAAATACTGCAGCGCATCATTGTCAGTGGCGTGTAGTACATATAGATAAGAGACACTGTCTACTATGGCAATATGCAATTTAAATAAAGAAAAAAACAACAACAAACACCTTTAGTGTGACCTGTGTGAGTAATGTCGCATCAAACTACAATGATCAGGCAATACAATAGTAATAAAATACACAGTACTTAACCCAATAAAAAAGATCGTAAGCTCAAAATTCCTGGAATAAAAAAAATATCTCCATAATTTCTTTTGACTTTTCTCTGATTGCCGGGCCTTGGATCTGTCGCACTCAGATTATAGCGCTAAACTCCGCTAAAGTAATACCTACCTACCTACTTTATAGCAAAATTCTTTGTAAATTTCAGTAGTACCTAGTCACAACAATATCGAATATACGTTTTTTCAAAGCGTGGGCAAGCTGCCAATTTGCCCGATTTTACCGCCCCCAAATTAGAGCGCTCTCCAGATTTTGCCATCTCCCAAATCCTGCGCCCGGGGCACGTGCACACTCTCGCAACACCCAACCCCGTCCTAGATTCGGCACTGAGTCCCAATAGGTACGCATTTGGTCCGATGGCCATAGTATTCAGAGTTCACACAGCATTTGATTGTCAGTAGATTGTCTGTAATGAAATCTTGCATGCTGAGGCTGTGATTCGACTAAGTCTGAGTCAAAGAAAGGAACTCGGTGAAGATTTGGAATCTTTAAATCGAACTTCAACTTGGTCCAAGACTTGGTCAAGAAAAACAGACAAACAAATTAAGCAGTTTTTCTTGTAAAAAATGACTCAGACCAGCTAGTCATGATCGAGACGGAAGGTGGCTATCAGAACTTCGGAACTAAACGAGATAATCCTCTAAGGATAAACCCATCGAGTTTGGGCTCGATTCATTAGTCTTGAAGAGTACTTTACACCTGGCCGATATCCAGGGTCTGATGATAAAGCTGGAAAGTGGCTCATATCAGTGATAAAACAACATC
Organism: Clanis bilineata; assembly: GCA_036417725.1. Classification (NCBI taxonomy): domain Eukaryota; kingdom Metazoa; phylum Arthropoda; class Insecta; order Lepidoptera; family Sphingidae; genus Clanis; species Clanis bilineata. The sequence continues at coordinate 9,440,026 of CM071146.1, read as the reverse complement.
AACCCACAGAGTTTGGACTCGATTGATTCGCGTTGAGGAGCACCTTACATTATCCGTATAATATTTTAAAATACTTACCTAGTACATACTTACCGATATTCTTAAAAGCTTGAGGCACAGAATTATAGTAAGTACCTAACTAAACTGTAACGGGTAGTGCCTCAAGTTTTTAAGAATATAGGTAAGGGGCCATTCATTTATTACGTAAGTCGATTTATCGGTTTTTAATACCAGACTTGTAACAACGCCATTGTAATTGGTTGAAAAATAAAGCAGTAATCAATAATTTTAACTAGCTATTGCCCGCGACTTCATTCGCTCTCGCGGGAACCGTAATTTCTCCCGGAAAAAAAGTAGCCAATGTGTCATCTCTGTGCCATTGGACATTGTTCTTTTTAAGATTTTAGACTGCATCGGTGGTGTGGTATTGCGTGCGCCGTACGACTATCGTCCAGAGGTCTCGGGTTCGATACCTGGGTCGGGCAAAGTGATATTGGATTTTTTAGTATCAGCCTGGAGTCTGGAATTTGTGCCCTATACAGTGCTATCACTGTATTCGCCCCCTATGACATCTGGGAGGAACTAAGCTCAGCGAAATGTGGGTGTTCTAGTTAGCTAGTGAACCTCAGCTTACCCCTTCGGGGATAGAGGCGTGAACTTTTATGTAAGCTCACCCTATGTATTTATGTGTTATAAAGTGTATGTCTACTCGTCGGAGGCGGCACATATATATGTTACATAAGCGTATGGGCCACCGGAGGCCGAGCCGCCCGTGACTATCTACGATTTAAATAAAGCTACCTCTAATAATCCAATAATTAATAATATTTACTATCATACATAAGTTGTGATGAGCTTAATAAAATGCTTAGCGTGGTATTCAAATACCACTACACCTACTGTGTACCTCTATATTTACTAACGCAATATTTATTATAGGTCGCTTATGATATGACTTCATATTTCATTATTTTCTATATTCAAAAAGCTGTATAATAAAATTTTTAGGGTTCCGAAGCCAAATGGCAAAAAAGGAACCCTTATAGGTAGTTTCGCCATGTCCGTTCGTCTGTCTGTCTGTCCGACAACTGTTTATTTCAGAGACTATAAGTACTAGAGGGCTCTAATTAGGCACGAGTATATATATATATATCTATCAAACTAAGGAAGTCGTGGAATAAAATATTGAAAAAAAAATGTTTAGGGTCCCTTATATGTAAAGTGGGGATGAAATTTTTTTTCTCGCCTATGGTGTGGGGTATCGTTGGATAGGTCTTTCAAAAACAATGCGGGTTTGCGTAAACTATTTTTCGATTGGAAGCTCTGTTCGCGAAATATTAAGCGTCATCCCTCTCCCCCTCCATTACCGAAACGGTTGGTTTTGGATACGTGAAAAATATTACAGTAGTAGCATATATATATAATGAATTTCAAAGGAAAACATTGAAATCATAGGCAGGCTTTACAAGGTAATGGGTAGACGACCAAAGTAAAAGGAAAAAATTACAAATTATTTTCAATATCACTTACATGAAGTTGTTGGTTATGTAAAACAGGTAGTAAATAAAAATAAGTTTAAGTAACAGTTACCCTTACTTCGGAACTCCGTACTGTGCGTGATCAGATATGTAGCATGCACTTGCCCGTTTTTTTGTTAAATTAATTCTACTCAGTTCGTTATAACAATTATCCTCACATGTTATGAAACAAAGTCACCCCGCCGCGTGTCACGAAAATCTAGACGCGATAAACAAAAAAAATACCGAATTGATTTTTATAACGGACAAATGCTATTAGTTCAAATAAATGTTATGTCAAGTAATGAAGTTACCCTTGCAGCAAATAAAGTAGGCGTGGCACATTTATTTTCCTTCCCAAATGTGTTATTATCATATAATATTTTACCAAAGTGCACAATGCATCGATAATTTCAATCACAGTTACTGTAAATGTGCAGGACTTATTGAAACTATAATATTATGGAGCTCAATGTTAATATATTTTATAAGGATAAAACAACACTTCCCATGATTAGTACAAAATAAAATTAAATATAATGTTAGTTTTTTTTACATAGATAAAATTTATTTAAAAGTACAGAACATATGAAGGACTACACACTGAATTGAGATAAAATACTTAGTACTGACTGAAAAATGATGTAAGCCACTTTTAGTATTCACAATATGAACTTATTGCATCAATTTATGATTATTTGGCAGACCAAAAGAGATTTTCCAACAGTGCATAGGTCATTAAACCTAATTAATAATATATATATAAGTGAAATTTGGAATAGAAGCTGTAAGAAAATCTGCAATTAGACTAGCCACTACACCTTATATACTGAAACATTATGGCTAAGAATTGTTTAATATGTGATGTTCCAGCATACAGGCTCAGCTGCATGCAGGCAACAAGGGGCCAGCATACACCCAAATATAAATTAAATTTAAGAATAGTTCATAGATAGTAATTTTAATATATTTTGTACAATAAAATACAATTAAGTACAACTTGTAGCAAAGATATTAAAGAGAGTAATATTTATCTCAAGTGTTAAAGCTGCAATAACGTGTGTGTACGCACAAGGCATATTTACACAGCACACACGCACGGCAACAACACACCATGTGCTGCACAATGCACAGTGCACAGTGCACACTGCACACTATAGTACATAATATTATTACTTAATAGAATATAAAGACACGCCCAAGCTGACAACTTCCCACTCATTTTACATATTTCAATGCATGATTAGCCAATGAACATCGAACATGCCTGTACTTCACTAGCAGGTTGCTATTAAATAATACATTGAACATCGCTTAATATCACAGCTAATTATGCTTTGAAAAATTATAGACATGTCTAATTTTCACTAATGTAGATAACAATGTAGAGTATAAGTAGACAATCTGAATTATTTTACATTACAATATCATGTCTTTTCATATGAAAATTTTAAAATTACATTACCAAAAATTAAACAGTGCAGCGCATTATAAATAAATGTGCATACCTTAATATTTAATTGACTAAATAAATTTGTTGCCTGCAGATCTGACATATTTAATTTAAATATCGAGAGGTAATATCTTAAGAGAAATTTTAACTTCAACTATTGAAAAAAAGTTAAATCCAAATTTAAAAATATTTTGTATCTATTATTATGACAATTCCCTTCAAATCCACCTAGTTATTATGAATGTGAAATACCATTCCAAAAGCTGAGTCTCCTTCACATATATTTCACTACCACTATAATCGTGGACCAAAATGTAAGGATCGAAGAGAAATACAAGCTAGCACTTCACGAATGTGCATTGCTGTTGACATGAGGCTTTTTGTCTTGCGCATCAGGTGTACGTTGGCCGTCACGCCGTGGTGGCATGCGCTCATTGATGGCATCCAGCCCCTTGGCTTCAGCAAATGAAGTGATCTTGTGGTTGGGTGAGAAACCTTGCAAGGCATTTTTCAGAGATGTCTTGCCGCCAGAAAGAGCGCCCAATGGCAAAGCACCAGTAGGAGTGAGCCCTTTGAGCTGCAAAACAGATTCACTCTCCTCACGAAGCACAGAGAACACATGAGCCATTTTGCCAATAGCACGAATCTTGTTTCGGATCACTTCTTTTCTGAGATTTGCTTCCTCCAATGCATCATCCCCTTCAGACATTAATTCATCATCAGAACAAATGTTTAGCACATTCACGAGCATTTCTGTGACTTTCTCACCCACAAATGGAAGTGACCAGGTAAAAACATCCATGAAATTAGGTAGCCAGTACGGATGAGGAGAACAGTTAAACTGTCTGATGTTCATGACATTATTCTCATACTTTAAAACTGCAGCCTTATTGTTGTACACATCCAGGTAGTTAGGAGCTGAGAATATAGTTATGAGACTGGGGAAGCCTGTAGTTTGACTTTTACGATACATCCGATAGCCAGCATCCTGTGCTTCATGAGCACGTATGATTGATAGTAAATTATTCCTTTGAAGAAAATCACAACAAGCAGCATAGCTGTAGAAATATGAACAACCTCTGACTGAGTTGTGCGAAAAATGTTCTGCATTCTTTTCATTACCAAAATCCTCAAGGGGATCTGACCACAATAGATCACACATGGCCCCAAATGCAGGTGGTTCTTTGAATCTATCTAGTTTACGAATATCATCTAAGCTGTTAATTTCAGGAGAAAGTCCTCCATGCACACATAGGAACTGCTGGTTCATAAGCGCAGCAAGAGGCAAGCAGTCGAACGCCTCCATGCAAGCGTCGTACACTTTTTCGGAATATTTGATTTTGCATTCTTGTTTGAAAGTGAAATATTCTGTCAAGTGTCGGCACTCGTGGTTGCCGCGTAATAGGAATAACGTCTTCGGATAACATAACTTGAGGGCCCAGAGGTAGAGAACACATTCTATACTGAAATAACCTCGGTCGACATAATCACCTAAGAATAAATACTTGGTACAAGAGGGAGAGCCTCCCACCTCGAACAATTTCATCAAATCGTAAAACTGCCCATGGACGTCCCCGCATACAGTCACCGGTGAATCGATTTCGATCATAGTTTTTTCTGAGCGTAATAAGGTGGCACCATCTTGAATAATTCGTAAAGCTGCAGTTTCCTCGATCCGACCTTCCAAGATAAAATGTTGCTTCAATACATCTGGTAGTGGCTTTCCAGTTTTTTCATCGAATACTTCCGATACTGTGAGCTTGTGGCTAGGAGGGAAGGCGACACTTTGGATCATACGCTGCGTAGTCGACACTTTATCATTCCCGGACATATTTGTCACATAAAAAACACTAGGTCTAATCCATACACGCCACTATTTTCAAAATGGCAGAATAGATATAATACTAAAACAGAATCCCGATTTCACGACAGAGAAACTACTGCGCACTGGAAAACAATGCGCAAACATCTGGCGAGTGGTCAATAAAATAAACAGGGATATCGAGCGCGTTTTATTACTTTTGAAAATATCATTAAATAGTAACACTGGCAATTTAAGGAACAGTTGCCAGTGCTATTCATTAAAAAAATGTGTCACGTTACACGTAATTAAACTGATGAACTTATTGCTTTGAGGCAAATTTATAAATTATAAATTACTAAATATGATATATTATAATCACTTAATATTATTCGTTTATTGAAATCTTTTATGGGATAAATAATTATTTACATAAAATTATTTGAGGCTACTTTTAATTTACCTATCGGCTTTATGTCGAAACTCAAAAGTGGTTTCAAAGTACTAAGACAATACTTTTAAAAGATGATTTTCCAATTATTTTAAGTTTATTTTAAAGTTTTCTAATAATAATACCGATTCAAATATTCGCCACGTATTATAATTAGGTATATTAAAGGAAATAATCTAAGGAACCTATAGGTATAATGGGCTGTGAACCGGAAGGTCTTGGATTCAATTCCCGAGCGGAGGATAGTTCTCTAGTAATTAGGATTCTCCCGAGATTGGATCCCGTTGGGGGGTTAGGCAAGCACCCGGCCAAATCTTTTCTGCAACACGCTTGAAAAAAATTATATTGCAAATTGCAATGGTATAATAAAAATGTTGCTCCATAGTCTGTCTACTACAGCGGGAGACAGATGCGATTTTATATACTTATAACATAAGTATATTATGTATGTTTGTAAAAGCCTAGTAAAAAGATTAGAGTATTTATGGCTGGAGACGCCATTCATAGCATTTCCCCTCTGCCGAGATACAAGATTCAAAAATCTACCACGTTTATAAAAACATTTTGTGGAATCGATTCAGTTATTGTCACATTGGTCTTCACTGAGGGTCGTCCTTGTCGATCTCTGTTAAAAATGCCAGTTTGTGCAGCTAGCACGTACAAAAAAAAAGTCCAATACATCCAGGTGACAAAAATATGGAGTTATATTTCATATGTGACTATTACAGAAGTAAACTATTTCCATTTCCCATTTCCATTTTTGTAATACATATTACGTAAAATTGAAATCCATATAATCGATTATCAATTGTATACGGAGCAATCGAATGACCACATCGTCTCACAATTTTATAGTGATGCGTATGGTGTTTAGAAAATCGACATCGATGAAATATGTTGTTTTAATATTTACCTATTGAACATCATGTTTAACTATGATATTAAGTATAAGGATCTATGGTCAAACCCCTAGCCGGCCTAACATTTTTTTTTCAATTGATAGGAAGCTCCATAATCTCTTTATAATGGATATAATATGTTTTTTAAGGATTTATATATTAAGTGCTAATAAGTGCTTTCGTATTTCTTACATAACAATTCTTTATTTTTATGAAAGTTTAAATTTATATTCAGACTATCGATACAACTATCGACTGTAGTCTGCCCTATTCGTTATTCCTTCCCCTTTCGCCTTCAAAAAGAACAGATTTTTTCCCTCAGAGTAATAGGTGCAAGGTGAGTCCATTCTTAGAATGTCCTTGGATAAGTGAGATAGATAAATTATAATGTGAGTGATACAGATACAGTGAGACAGACGAAGATTTTTTTATCTCGTTCTGCGTATGCGTTTTTATTGTCTGACACCAACTCAGAGTCGGTGTCAGTTTAAAAAAGAAAGTTTTACCCAAGGTTTCGGATGGTGGTGAGATTCTCCATTCAGGTATTTATCGGTATGGGTCTTTTTCCTATACACAGTATGACTATAAAAATAAAAATGTTAACAAATCATGATAGAATCCGTAAAAATAATTTTATTTCAATGTAACACACTTTTTCAAGCAGAAAGGTTCTGGCTTAGTTTTTACGACCGGCTGCCTGCCTGACGTCAACCCACTCTAAGGGATTATTTACCAAAAATAAACTCGTTATTGCTGTACTGACGCTTTTAGAATTTTATTTTTAAAGACAAATGAAAATAAATTTACAATAACCACATTTAAAATAAATGATGGATACATTTTTCAATATGGTATCAAAGACGTAAAACATGGCATCAATAACATTTTTGTTTATATATGAGTTGGATTGTCGCCCTTAGAGAAAGAATATATAGAGTAGCCATGCTCGTATATCCGTAAGCTTTAGGATAATCTAAGCCCGTAAGGGACAGCATATAAGACACAGGGATACCGTGTTGGAAAAATGTACCCATCATTTATTTGAAATGTAGTTCATATTAACATTTTTTTTCATTTTGTTTGGTAATAAACATTTAAAAGCGTTATTACAGCAATAACTAACGAGTTTATTTTTGGTTAATAATCCCTCAGAAGTCGCCTTCTTGGTCTAGTGGCAACATGTATGGGCTGTGAACCGGGAGGTCCTGGGTTCGATTCCCAGGTTGGACGATTCTTTTTAATTTGCCCGAGACTGGATCCCTCATAGGGAGTTGACGTCAGGCAGGCGGCCGGTCGCAAAAACTAAGCCAAATCCTATCTGCAACATGCTTGAAAAAGTGTGTAGCGCCGACCTCACATTAAGGTGGGATAAAGGCAGGTAGAAAGAAATAAAAAAAACAAAAAGATATAGAACACAAGTTGTACATTAAGCCGCGTCTCCTGCACTAAAACATTACACAACACATGTACACAAAACATAAGGAGCTGGGTGGCACATGGTTTCTTCTTCTTCTGGCCTTAATCCCATTTCTATGTGGGGTCGGCTCTCCTAATCGTGTGTCTCCAGAGGTGTCTATTCTGGACCGTCGACGAGTCTATATTATTATATTCTAGGTCTTTATTAACTACAGCAATCAATGTTAGTAGGGGTCTTCCGGGCTTTCCTACTGTGTTTTTGTGTTTCAGCACTTTTCTGGTCATGTGGTCCTCCGGTCTTCTCATGACGTAGCCGTACTATCGTAGTCGCGACTCCGTAAGATTGTCCTGAATAGACGTTACTTTAAAAGTTCCCCGGATATAGCGAAGCGTAGCGGAGACATGGTATTTCTATTTTTTTTGTCTATAATCCATTGTTACATGAGCAGGAGACAATGAAAAAACCTTGTTTTATCTAGGTATAATTAGGTTGTATAATTAATAATAAATATTAATAATTAATAATACTCGAAACAAAACAAAAAAACACACGCAAAACAATTAATTTCGCTGTCTCTTCCTCAAAAAACAATGGACCATAGATAAAAATGTGTAGCGAAACCATGTATTGCTTAGGTGTTTTGTGTAATGTTTTAGTGCAGGAGACGCGACATAATGTAAACTTCCCGTTATTTGTGAAATTAAGTTTTTGTTTTCCTGGTAACACTTAATTCCATTCATGACACCAAATCCGAGTTGGAGTCGGACATTAAAAACGTATACGCAGAACGAGATAAAAAAATCGTCTGTCTCTATCACTCATACAAACTGCATTTATCTATGTCACTTATGCTTGATTTTACTACTTAGACGCCCAATCTATATCATTCTTTATCTAAGAATACATCACGCTATTTTACTATAAACTACTTAAGAATAACTCTTTTGACCTCTCATTTTAGCAAGAAATAATGGATTTATTAAAATTTAAAATTTAATCCAAAATGAACACGAAACGCAAGACCGAAACGTAACAATGACCAATTTGTATCTTAAGCCGGGTACCCTGCACTAAATCATTACACAAAACACCTACACAAAACATACATTATTTATCTAAGGTCCATTGTTCTACAAGCAGGTGACAGCTAAAATCGTTGTTTTGCGTATGTGTTTTTAGTGTTTTGTGTAGAAAAAACATGTGCAGGAGACGCGGCTTTACAAATGAAACGCCGAGCTATAGTGACGCCATCTGGGATTAGCTTTCATCGGCCAACCCATCAATATGATATAGGTACCCTAGATGCACAGTTCTTTATAAATATCCTCCTAAAACTGGCCTCGGTAGTCAAACAAAGAAAAAGATCACAAGCTCTAATTAAATCAACACAAATATATCCCTACTAGCTTTTACCCGCGGCTCCGCACGCGTATTTTGTAGGGCCAATGGAAAAAGCTTTTGATTTGTCGATCCGCCCTATCATTTTAGTCTAAATATTCGACAACGGGGCGACCCAAATATAAATTTTTAGTCAATTAGCCCAAAAACTAAGAAAAACAAAATGGCGGCCGTTTTTGACAGTTTTGACACCGGATCTGTCGTTAGCAACCACTGGGCGACCCAGATATTGATTTTGAAGTCAATTGGCCCAAAAACAATGAAAAACAAAATGGTGGTCAGTTTTGACACCGTTCCGCCGTTCGGAAGTACGGGGCGACTCAGATATCGATTTTGATGTCAATCGGCCCAAAAACAAAATGGCGGTGACTTTTGTCAATTTTGACTCCGGTTCCGACGTTTGGAACTAGGTGGCGACCCAGATATCGATTTTAAAGTTAATCACTTTTGACAGTTTTTACACCGGTTCTATCATCCGGAACCAGGGGGCGACTCAGATATCGATTTTGAAGTCAAATAGCCCAAAAACAAAGAAAAACAAAATGGCGGTCACGTTTTAGATTTCGACCACGGATCACTTAACGACTTTAAAATGGTACATAATTGATAAAAAAATCAATGTGACTCAGAAAATATGGTAACGGTATCTATTGATAAATTTGAAAATCACTTTCTGTCTTTATAGAACTCCCAACAATCGCACACATGATACAAAAATATCCATATCTTTTGATAGAGTTGACTTATTTCAATAAAACAAAGCCTAAATGTTCTTCCAAGATGTGGTCTGCGATTTTCTATCCAGTTCCGTAAAATTACTTTGGTGGTTTTCATTTGATACGTGGTCAAACATACGGACAGACAGACAAAAATTCTAAAAATGATACAAATGTGTTCTATTACTAATTCTAAACCCCCCCAATTAGTTTTTTTGGAAATCTAAGTAATGTACAGACGCGCGATATTTACATTTTTTTTATATGTATTGATGATAAATAATTTTATTATAAAAATGATGAAAAGACTCTATAAACGTATAATACGTACACCAAAGAATATGTACACGTAATACAAAACACCACTAGCACACACCACAAGTTCTGTACTACGCATGCGCGCACTTTTTACTGACGCTTTTTCATTTCATCGACTTTCAAATCAAACGATTTAATTTGAATATTTTATATAATAATTTTTGCTTTTTTTAACTTACCACATGGAAATAAATTACGAAATATTTTTTTACATGCTTAGGATCATCTTAGGATAAATTAAATATAAATAAATCCTGTATACTTTTAAAAAAATAGTCAAGTACCCAATTGGAAACATTTTGTTATTATGATATGATTACGTATACCTACAGAACACTGGTGTGATTTATGTAGTTTGTTATTTTTAAGTCCACGTGATTTAGCCCTCGCGCTATGTCATAGATCGAATTACATTGGACTCTTGTAGCGTTACAGCATCACGTGGCCATGAGAATCCATGGGCAAAAATTACAGTCACCTTTCGTAGATAATGTTTTCATAATTTGTATTTTACATTGTAAACGCCCTCCATTAATCATTTTAAATAAAAGCGATGCTCAGTACTTACTTGTAGCGTTAAACATTAATAAATACCAGTGTTTGATCATAATCCATTATCTACACATTGTTTTTTTAACTGGATAAGTTTCGATAAAACCATAATTATTTCTGTATCACGCCACGAAGAGTAGATAGGTAGTATCAAGAGTTATACATAAGTCACTCAGACAATTCGTTAACGTTTTATTAGCATAGTACCTATGTAGGACTGCTGATACTTCTATACTTTTATCAGTTATAAAATATCTGGTCCTCTGTGTCTGACTCGACTGACTGCCTCGGTGGCGTAGTTGTATTTCAGTATGACTACCGTCTTGAGGTCGCGGGTTCGATCCCCGGGACGGGCAAAGTGATATTGGATTTTTCCATATCAGCCCGGAGTCTGGAATTTGTGCCCGATATGGCGATAGGCCCGCCCCCTATCACATCTGGGACGGAACTAAGCTCAGCGAAATGTGGGTGTTCTAGTTCGCTAGTGCACCTCTGCCTACCCCTTCGGGGATACAGGCGTGAGCTTATGCTGTGTGTGTGGGGATAAAAAAATTAATAAATGCACGCATACGGCATACCTATTCCCGATTAGGAAATTTTGATAAAAATGCATGTAAGTAGGTATAACAGAAATATAACAGAGAGGAAAGAAGTGAAAGAACACAATAATATCTCTGTGTACAAATATAATACAAATACTCGAACAAAATAAATTTCAGTACACAATCAACATTTTATACATTTTTATACACTAGTTAGGACTTATATCCGTAGATGCCTGGAGTGTCAGCTCAGAGATCCAAGAATATACAAAGCAAAGTACTTCATAACATGTATTAATTAAAAATACAACTTTGAGTTTTCTTACAGCCGCGCCGCCTTATCCCGCGCCGTCCCATACGTTTAGAACGTTTCCGTGACATGGTGGGAGTTGGATTGGGAGTGGGACACAGTCCACGGACACGGGATATTATTAACCAAACAGACGGTACAGACCACAGGGTCATAGGTGCCTACTTGAGAATTTATCTCAATGTACAATAAAATATATTTTTGGTCCCCGTATTACCTACACACCGCCCGATGATAGTAACTGAGTGAGGTATATTTATATTTGTAAAACAGAACGTTACTACCTATTGTTTTTATAGCTGGGTAGCGGCTATTTTTAGCGTCTTTATTTCAAGACATCTAACAAATTACTGTTTCATTTATATTGGTTCATTAAGCGTGACTTATAACTATGATAACACTATTTTATATTGATACTAATCTTTGTTCCCAAATTCTATTATAATTGAGTACTTGACTAACTTTTGTTAATTAATTTTATACGAAATTTACGTTATCTTAATATATATACAGAAAGAAATATTAAAATATTCTCAAAAAATAAAAAAGTTATAAGTCTTTGAATTTTGGTGTTAAAGGTAACTAACTGCAGGAAAGAGGAGCATCAGGATATTCACGTCACAGTCATAACGGTACGTTCGTCGTAAAGGGATAGCATGATAGATATCTCTACTACGCCCCCACTCTTGCTCATTGCAGTATTTAAAATATGAATTACTACATCATTTTTCAACCAATTTCGATGCAGTTTTTACAGAACGGTTTCTTTTTTACCCGACTACGGCGAACCAAAAGGGAGGGTTATGTTTTTGATCGGTATGTGAGTATGTATGTATATTCATCTGTTTCCTCATAACTACTAAACTACTTATCATAACTTGACAAATGAGGTATCGTTGGAAGCGTCTTATTGGTCTTCAAAGTTGGTCTTGTTTGTACGCTGGTTATAGGCTATGTGAGTGACATTAAACTTAAACATTAAACTGAATATGGCGCCCTCTAGAGGGAATGAAGACAAGAACAATCATTTTTTCGCTCCATTCCATCATAATGGGATGATTTTAAAATGACTGCTATTAAAGTATTCGCGAGGTTCCACGACGAAGTATTTACCAAAGTTGATCGAAGTCTGAAGTAGGTACGCGTCCACACTCTCGTGCAACTTCGCGAAAACCTCGGTCGTTCTCCGGCGCCCGCATGCTAATTGGGTACTTGACTTTTTTTTTTTTTATTAAATTTATATCATATTTACGTATATAAACAAATATTGAAATATTCTCAAAAATAAAAAAGTTAAAAGCCTTTGAATTTTGATGTAACCGTCAAACTGCGGGTAAGAGAAGTATCAGTATAATTACGTCACGCCATAACGGTACGTGCGTTGGAAAGGGATAGCAAGATATCTCCAATATACCCCCACTCCAGAATATAAAATTTATAAAGCTCTTAAAGGTGTGTACTCCTGTAATTGGTACATACATCAGAATATGACTGTTTAGTTAAATATTATCTTTAATTATATAATCTATGTACTGCTGGAGAACCTTTTAATAAATAAATAAATAAAATAAATATGCAATTTTGATGCAGTTTTTACAGAAGGATTTCTTTTTTGTTTTATTTGCTATTACACGTTAGCTATTACATAGGTATAAATATGTGTATAAAATCAAACATAGTCAAGTACCCAATTGCTATGCAACATGGACGTTCAAGTGACAGCTGCCATTGTATATAGGGTGAGTGCCCCAAATACCAGCCTTTTTTTTTTAGCTTACTAGGAGATTCCAACCTTATCTAATAGTTTAAGATGTTTGTGAGAGGAAATAAAATTATTTCATTTTAAGTACAATTTTAAGTTAAATTTTGTAATAACATGCGTATACGTACATACAAATCATTATTATACTATGCACAATACTAATGATGTGTTACAATCATCATCAGATTACAAGGAAAAATATAACTAATCATTTATTGTAACTTTTATAAGTTTTACGCCATCCCCGATTTATATCAAACGGCTGTAACTTGATGCCAAAGCTTGATGCATAACAAATCTATTACCAGCCTCACCGGTTAAACTTCGGTACGCTTTACATTTTTGTACCTACCTAATTACTTCGGGATTACCTTGTGTTCTTTGACTCGGGCGCAAAAACGACAACTGGAAGTCACCCGAGGCGAGGCGAAGTTACACAGAGTTCTAATCGAAGTATCCCTCCATACTGCCCGCCGCGCTGAATGTCGCGAGTAGTGATGGCGCATAAGGTTAGTACATCATATTTTTATCAAGCGTACACCATTTGCAATGATGTCAAATAAACATTCCTAAAGAGAAAAGAAATATGTAATGTAGCTTTGAAAATCTTAAAATACTTTAAATAAGAAATAATTTCGAAAACTATTGAAAATCACGATAAACTTGTGCTGGAACAAAAGTGTTGCAATAAGAGATTGGGGCAATCAGCAATGCTGTTATTGTTCCGTTGTATAAGGGTAAGGGGCATTGTTGCCATATTCACCGTAATTACGGTAGATCTGCCGTATTTTCAACCGGCTTCCACAAAAGGAGGAAGTCCTCAATTCGTCTGTATTTATTTTTACATATTACTCGATAGGTATCTCCGCCAAATGTGGACCGATTTTCAAATTTTTTTTGTGTTCGATAGAGCTTATTTCACGAGTAGTCCCATATACATTTGGTCACTATTGGTAAATTGGAAGTCGGTCAGTTGAGTTTTTAAACTCAAATCTGCCACCTACAGTAATCCAAAATTACGGTGTATGAAAGTTACCGTATTTTTTTATTGATTTATTAATACAATTTCTCGTTATAATTTTCGTGCAAGTTTTCCATTGCCACAGTAGTGGCGTAGCGTGTGTTTTTACTGCGGGGCCACCCGAAAATTTGCCGCCCTTATTTTACGCCACTAGCTACGATACGAGCTAGCCACTCGCCTGATGGAAAGCTATACGACTTTCCATTATTACAGCATTACTCTACGTGAGGTGCTTAATAAAGCGATAATAATTCATATGAACCCCGTGAAGTAGATACTGTTTGGTATCATCGACCGGAGATCAGAGTACAGTACAGATACTTCTTCTACAGATACTGACGTGCGATAAGTGTGATGGTGAGACGACCCCAGAGGGGACAAGAATAGAGAAAGGAATGTTGATGGTTCGGATATATTGAGAGGATGGATGATAGGAAATTGACAAAAGAGATACACATACACACGAGTGTGGATAGAAAAGTCGGTATAGGGTGACCGCATCGGACTTTTATTAAGCAAGTCGATGACATATTACATTAAGGACAGGTCCAAGGTACCCTAAACCGACGCGAATGCATGAATAGATTGATGAAAGTGGATGAAACGAAAGTAGTATTTTAGAATCTGGCGCAGTGGAAATCGACAGTCTTTGCCTGCCCCTTTGGGATACAGGCGTGACATTATGTACCTATGTAAATACGGAATGTCAAAGTTAGATGAAAATTTTTGTCGTACTATGAGTCACGTAAACTTTATTTTTACAATACTGACAATGTTGTATGGTTTCATTTTTGGCTGCAGTTATGAGTGTTGTTCTCTGAGATCATGTTAATAAATCCTGGCAGAATTCGGGTGATAACAGTAACAAAAGATGTACCCCAGGGTGACGCTTTTCTAAATTTTCATAAATATGGCTATTCTGACTTAACCATGGTACATGGTTTTTTTCTTATTTTTCCCAGGGCTGGTATGATACCCTTTCACCAGGTGCCCGCTTGACGTTAAGTAACGGTACACCCTGTATACCGGATTTATTGGAAGTTGTTATCCATAGGTCGTATTCAGGTTCATATGCATAATATTATGTTGATATTAAACGTAGTTGTTAGCATATTTAACAATCATTGTTACATCTTGGCATATAAGTATTGAAAATAACAGAGGCGACACTGTGCCATTCATATCCCAATATTGTCCACTATACTAAGTTACAAATGTAATATAGATTAGGTCTGTTTATTCATGTATTCATTAAGCGCCTTCTTTGGAATGCCTGACAAAGGCTACTATGTATGCACATAGTATAAAACCAAATTGTACACTTCATATGCAAATAAAAATATGACTATAACTACTTATTCATATTTTATTCACTATTGACGTGTTAATTACCAATTATTTCGTTGGAAACGAGAATACCATAAAATTCCATTATTACTGTAAGCTTGTCTGATGGTTTTAACGTAATTGCACTTATGTCAATTTCATGAGGTCTGGTCAAAAAAATGTTAGTTTCTTTTCTACACCTTTTTTCAAGTTGTACCTGCGGCCTGAGCAAGAAAATTTCTGACAACCGTAAATGTATTCGACCTCGATGCGCGTCTATGAAATTTGTATGAAATATTAACCAAACTTCATCAGTGCGCAGCGAACTCGAATACATTTACATTTACATTAGTTTTTCGTGCTCTGGCTACTGATGTGTGCGTGGTTTTTGCTGTGGTCCTTTGCATGATCAGTTGATATTATTTATTATGAGACGGTAATATTAACCATTGACAGAGTGAAATTAAAAATGAGAAAACATTATAATAAAAACTGTATTTCTAGAAATATTTCATACAACAGTTTTTAAGTTAATTTATCTATGACTTCTTCCGGTCTTAATTTACAGGTAGATTGATCGTATGACGTCAGTTTACGGTAACTGCTGGGTCCACAGTTTTGTATTTTGGCTTGCTGTGAGTGAACGGTAAATACCGATACTTTATCATATGCTGAAAATAAATGATTAATTAAAATTAACCAAAGAAATAATCCGAAATTGAGTTAGTGGAATGAAGTGCTTTGGAAATCTGGGGGGGAGGGGCGTCTATATTCAGCAGTGGACGTCCTGATGATGAGTGATCGCATCGGCTGTAAATATCCGCACCTGTAGAACCGGACATACAGGGTGTCCCGATACTCAAGCCGGTATTGAGCGAAAGATCACGTCATACCGATTTTGAAAAAAAAAATAGAAATAATCCATGTCACTTGGCTGAGTGGTGAGCCTATTTTTTAATTTTGAAAATTGACATCCAACACACATTTAGTCACTGTGGTCATAAAGTTCCTAATCTTAAATTGTTTTTTTAATATGATCCTAGATAACAACGCTACCTGATCAGAGTAACAAATAAAACGCAAAAAAATATGTGAGTCATAGTTTGAAGAAAATTTAATCTAACTGACACCCCGTAATCTTAAAAAATAACTGGGATCACCGATGGAAAGTGTTTCAAGATTCCAAAATCTTATCACACTTGCTGCCGTTCTTTTTGAAAAAATATTACAGCTTGTTTTTTTGCGAAGGTACCTAATATCCATTTTTTGTGAGGTTGAATTTTCTTCAAACTTACATAATCTTGTTTTTTTTTACTAAACTAGCAATGTTTAGCATTTTATTTCTTATTTTGATGAATAGTGCTGTTAGCTAGAATCACGTTGATAAAAAATGTGTGATTACGAAAATTGTGATTACAGTGATTAAAAATGTGCGCTAGGGTTGCGATTTTCACAATAAAAGAAATGGCTATTACTATTCAGACGAGTGACTTGTTTATTCATATTTTTTTTTTCCAGAGCCAGTATCACGTGATCTCTCGCCTGGTTCCCGCTTGACGTTGAGTATCGGGACAGTCTGTTTACAATGCCTCATCCTAGAAGCTGTTCACACTATGGCAGGTTTTACGGTTTTCTGCGGTGGTCGCTATCCTTATAACATACCTACGAGTACCATCACCAAGACTTGTTAGATTGATGAAATTAATTTTCGCCGCATAGTCGTATTAGGGGTATCTGTTAAAAGGGCTTTCAAAATGATATTATGATATACCCAGATATGGATTTTGAAGTTAATCGGCCTTAAAATAAAATAAAACACAATGACGGTCATATTTTTCAGTTTTAGCACGCCTTCCGTCAGTTGTATCTATGGGGCGACCCAGATATCGATTTTGAAGTCAATCGGCCTTAAAACAAAATCAGCTTATTTTCATTCCCATTTTACTTTTAGGGGTTGATATATATATGTATCTATACGTTAAAATGTCCTTCATATTGATTTTTATCAAAGTAAGTTCAACTATTTCGTAATTCCCAACCCATACAAACTTTCATCCCTTATTTCAGCCCCTTAGGGGTTGATTTAAAAAATAGAGTACCCGATATCCATCTATAAGCTCGTGTTATCCCATACCTAATTCCATCAAAATCTGTTATGCGATTTCTGAATTTCTAAACACATTTTCATCCCCTTAGGTCTCGATTTAAAAAAAAAATTATACCATATCATACCAAATTTCATTTAGATTCGTTTGGTAGTATCGTGGACAAACACTGTGACATTGATTTTTTTTTATATACCAGGTGTTTCATAAAGTTGGTACCAATAATAATTCCACATACAGAGAGAATGATTTTAAGCGCAATAGTAAAGTTAAAAAATAAAAATTGAACATAATTTTTTTTAACAATTATTAAGCATGGGGATTACAAAATTGTAATGCGATGTAAAATGTCGTAAATGGAAATGGCTTTGTTTATGCTAAAAATAAATATTTACCACATTTGGTTTGCAAATGTACTGGAGCTAGAAATTAATTTTTCGTCACAAACCCAAGTTGCCGTTATTCAAAAACTATGAGCCTTACGAAATCTTAAACTTTACGACTAGATTGCTAGCCTTCCTACTTTAAGTGTAGTTATTAATGCTACCAAATTTATGAAACACCCTGTATAATAAGAAGAAGAAGAAAGATGGTTACAAAATGACTATTAACCCAATACATACCCTGATTTGTCGCTTCATGGTTATACAGAACAGTGTGATAAAATACATAACTAAGATTGGCCAGAATACTGGAATATTAAAAGCATCAATAAAAGTACAGCAGAATCCTACTAATGTACTTTTCGTGACAGAGAGCCAAAATTTAAACTCCGGTAATCTTCTTATAAATGGTCTAAATTCTTCAGTAGCTCTAGTAGGCAAAGCGGGGCCATTTTCGTCATCTGCTGTAATAAAATAATTCAATTAGTTCCATAATAAAATCAACACAGGCTGAATTGTTTCTACTGTAAACATGTAACTGCTGTAGCTTAATAATATTTAAAAGGTTGTAGTTGTGATCTGTTTTTTGACCCATGTAACCCATGTAATTTTGTTAATACATATGTGTAGAGCAAGGTTATTTCAGTCGTGTTACAGCCTAGACATACATCTTTACTGCAAGAAGTGATTATAGGATGAAGACTATGACTGTGTTTTTGGGGTGTTATTAGTGCGGAACTTGATATTATGAATGCACGAAAATGATAACGAGAAATTGTGTTGAAATATCTATAAATTGTTGGAATTTGTGCCCGATATGGCGATAGGCTCGCTGATAGGGGATCACATCTGGGACGAAACTAAGCTAGGCGAAATGTGGGTGTTCTAGTTCGCTAGTGCACCTCTGCCTACCCCTTCGGGGATACAGGCGTGAGCTTATGTTATGTATGTTATGTTATACCTATAAACAAAACCTTGAAATGTGCTATGATGAATATATATATTTTTCCAAATTCTGAAGAAAATTGTTGTTGTGTTTATGATGGTGATTAGTAAATAAGATTTCAGAGGTCCTCTTCTTCCCAAATTCCTTTCCTCTGGTAACCTTCCTACCTCTTCGCTCAAGATTCAGGAGTACAATTTTTTACTTTGTTATTTTAAGAAATAGCTTTAACGTTTTGGGGATTTTTTGTTTTTTATGGGGAAATTTAATATGATAAGCAATGTCACTAGGTGTCAATTTCAAAATAAAGCAATTGTCAACCAACATCCACGCGTTGACGTCACGTCCCTTTTTAGCACGGGCTTTGTAAGTCATATTTTGACTTGCTATAATTAAATTATTTGTGCATATTTTAATGTTTTTTTGTGGTGTTTATTTGAGACCCAGTTCTTTATAATGAACTAAATTTTTAAAAAATACATGCAAAATACCTATTATTATTATTATTTTTAACATCCTTATAAAATATTAATGTCTTATTTTGAATGCGTAAATTGATCGAAATTTTGTGTTTATTGCAAAAATCAAAATTATTTTGTGGTAGTATTTTTGTTTAAATTATAATATTGAATTTAATGCCATGTAAAAATATGGCAGCTGTAGTGATTCAAATAATCAGTAAGCGGATGTCAAGAATTCAAGATATCACATTATCATTTGTATATATTCATATTCAACTGGTTCCGTGATTTGATTGATATAACCAGGGCGTTAAAATGTTGTATTGTTACGTGTGGTTGATGCATTATAATTGTATATTAAAGTATTAAAAATACGATAGTTATTACGTTTAGGTTGCATTTCTCCAAAGGTGTGAGAGGTAGTGAGACTCTATGAGAGTACTTAAAAATAATAAATATTTTAAAAAGAACAGGATGTCTACTGCTTCCCCAAAATGTTAAACCAATTAATATTATGTGTCAGGTATTATAAATGAAATCTTAAAAGATCAGATGAATTTTTAAACGTCTTTTGTAATTTCTATACCAGCCTTTATGTCAATTTACATACACAGACTAACACCTGTATCCCCGAACGAGAAGGTAAGGCGAACAAGAGAAATAAAACACCTACATTTCGCTACGCTCATTTCCGTCTCAGATGTCATGACATCGGGGTAAGCCTATCGCCATATGGGACACAAATTCCAGCCTCCGTGGCGCAGCGGGCGAGTAGCTATGAAGCGAGAGGCCGCGGGTTCGATTCCCGCATTGAGACAAATGTTTGTGTGGCCCACAGATATTTGATTCAAGTCTGGGTGTTGTGAGACCGAAAGTCTCTCATAGTCTCTGACACCCACGATAAAGGTTGTACCTAGTGTGGGGTCAGGACTAGGTGTGTGACTGTTGGGTGTATTTATTATTATTAAAAAATATCTATATGTCCGACCTGGTGATCGAATCGAAGACCTCTGGACGATAATTGGGTACTTGACTATAGTAACCAATATCAATGAATTTCTGTAGGACCATAGATTTATCATCTAAATGACGTATTCAATAGGAATTAATTAAAAATACTCCAAGGATAATTTTATTTTAGTAATTTAAATACTTAATTTTTTATCTGTGAGTCACGTGACTGTAAACAGCAATCACGATGCATGATGTCAGATTACTCATTTTTCTTGTATGTATATATGCTCTACAAGGGCCTAAGATCCAAAGTCATACTGCCAGGGTTTTTGTTTTTTTTTTCGTATTTTTATTTAAATCTCAACTTAAGTTCAACGTGGATGTGATCGACGATCGATATCTAATCGACGAAATATCTGACTCGTTTTTTTTAGTTTGAAATCATAAATGTTATTTCCTCAATATCTTTTTTAAAAGCGATTTTGTATCTATGGTAAGAAACAATGACGTCACCCGTAGCTACAGTTAACAGATAGCGTTTTGGCGGCAAACTAAATTATACATATTAATGTTTGCTTTTTTAAACTAAATATATGAAAATAAATTACGAAATATTCTTTTACATGTGTAGGATAAACTAATAAATAGACCTGTATACTTAAAAAAAAATAGTCAAGTACCCAATTGTACGTCAGTACAACTACACCACCAAGGCACTCAATTTTGTAATTTTTTCTCTAAAAACTTAAAATGTAAGTAACTTCAGGTCAATAGTTTTACAAGTTTCAATGTTGTGGTTATAATATCCTTTTTCCTCAAGTTCTACTGCCACTTTATTGTCTGATATCGGCATAATTATTGCTATTGCAGTGGTGATTCATTTTAAAAAGAAGAATATAATATCATATTGTATAATTTTAAATCAAATCAATAACATGCATCATATTACCATCAAAATCCATAGCAGGATCAATCTTCGGAGTTAAGAATGCGATGAACAAATTCAAATGGTAAATACCAAGTGCATATGTGACTATGTACCATCCCTGTAACAGAAAACAATATTGTTATATATACAAAAATGGAAAGAATGAAAGGGAATACCCTTTCATCTGCCGTTATACTGCCCCCATGAGGGCGGCCCTGGAGGGCTAACGCCCAACTCGTTTTTTCAAGCTTGTTGTAAAAAATATTTTTTACGACCGGCTGCCTACCTCACGTCAACACACCTCTGAGAAATCCAGGCATACTGTGTTAGAAAAATAACCGCACATCCCGGGGTAATGAGCCCAAGACCTCATGGTTCACAGCCCACATATGCTGCCAATAGACCAAGGTGGCGACTATAAAATATCTCATTTACATAAATAAAAATTGAAATATTTTTAAAATGAGCGCACCATCATGCTAGACAGTATGCAAATAACATCTGGAGTTGTATACTATATGGACCTTGTGGAAACTAGGACGCATTTCCGTGCATTCCGACGTTTTTGCCATACCTATTATTGGAATCAAGTTTAACAGCTCGCATGATAGGACCCACTAAAATTAAAATTATTTCCGTGGTGCTTTACATCTGGCCTCTCCAGTTGTAAATATCCCTATGTATGAGGCTGATGCCTCCTTAGTTCATTACATTGTCTCCTGCATTTTTACGGAGGGAAGTGGAAACCCTATAATTCCAACTCCTCCCTATCTTTCTGTTTGATTAATTTCGTTGCGGGATGAAGACAATTTTGCATTCTCTGAGACTCGCCGAGCTTCATTGCTCGGTGTCGTAAAATGCGTGCCACTGTTGATCCTGGCTTACAGGAGTTACAGTGGCGGGTGTGTGGGCGGGACAGTCTCGTAAAAAAAAATAAAAATTGTAGGCTTCTTTTGTAAGACCAATAAATATATTATATGACAGCCTCTGTAGTGCATTGGGCGAGTAACCCGCTGAAAAGCCCGCCCATGGATTTGATTCCCACACAGAGACAAATGTTTGTGTGGCCCACACAGATATTAGTTTTAGGTCTGGATGCTGTGAGACCAAAAATCTCTCATAGTTTCCGTTACTCTTGATACAGGTTGTACTTAGTGTGGGGTCAGGACTCGGGATTATGTGTGTGTCCATTGGGTGTATTTATTTATTTCTGCATCAACAAAATATTATTTTTGCACTGAAAAATAGTACCTTTATTAAGTTTAGAGAACTTACTTGTTTTGTGAATATCCTAATAAGAAATATTGCTAAAAGTACAGCACTGCCAAACCATCGTGCTCTTGCATGTGGTGTCCATTTGTCTAAAGTACCTTGATAAATCTGAAAAAGATATAAAACATAATGTCATTCAGGACTAATATAGCTTTTTATTCTTTCTGCCTGGCGTTATCCCAGGCTTCTGCCAGGGCCCAGGATACATGTGCCAGCTTACGTTATGTTGTATATAAAATGTAATATTGAAACTTTCTGTCTATTTCGTACATTGGGCACAAAGTTAATATATTTTTACCAGACTATGGCAAAGCAAAAAGGAGAGTTATATTCTTGACTGCTATGTATTATGTTCATCTGTTCTTTAATAACTTCTAAACTATTTATCATAAATTAACAAATGAAGTGTTGTTGGAAGCATCTTATTTGTCCACTTGTCATAAGCTATGTGGTGGCACTTTAAATTGAATATATTGGAATAAAAACAAGTTTCACCCCACCCCATTATATCATTGAATAGGGATTTTAAAAGATTTTATCCTGTCAATGTCATGAAATTAATTTTGTAACCAAACTGTGGAGTTATAAAGAAGTAAAACAGCAAACCCTAAACAGAAAATAAATGTGATGTGGCTTTGCAAAAACCTCAAAACACTTTAAATAAAGAATAAGATCCAAACCTAAAACCTGACTAATAAAAAACCGTTCTTTAAAAAGTATGAAACAAGAAAATATTCTCATTTGAAATTTTCATGTACAAACTATAAACTATTCAATAATGTTCAAAGGATAACCATGGTTGTATGTCACCTACTTTAACAAAACAACACATTCTACAAAGTAGCTGAATGTTA
This sequence comes from Clanis bilineata, assembly GCA_036417725.1. Taxonomy (NCBI): domain Eukaryota; kingdom Metazoa; phylum Arthropoda; class Insecta; order Lepidoptera; family Sphingidae; genus Clanis; species Clanis bilineata. Next base: position 9,416,643 of record CM071146.1, on the reverse strand, counting down.
TGGTAAGTGACCAGTCCTGATGGCAATCTTGAGTTTTAGGTAAGCCAGGTAAGAAGTAATAAAAATAAAGCAATAAATGTTGGGAGGGAAAGATGGCACTACAAGAACAAACAATGATTGTAATATTGCCAAGCATGCCCAATCATGTCAGACAAGACAGAATTTAAAAAACTTTGTCATGATGACAGTACAATTTTGTGAGTATATCCTAAATTATCACCATGTTTTCTCAGTTTAAGTAGATTATACACAACAATTCACTTAAAAAATGTATACTATACAGGTATTTATGATAAGATCATAGATAACGACAATGTTATTTGTATGTGATATTGAACACCTTACTTGGAGGGACTAGATCGTTGACGTTAGGCAGGCAGCGGGTCGTGAGAACTAAGCCAAATCCTCTCTGCAACATGCTCGAAATGTTATGCTGGCCCAATATTAAGGTAGGTTAGGGGCATGTAGAAAGAAATATTTAGAGCATTCCATTTTATACCTAATATACTATATTATGAAAACTTAAACTATTTAAGAAACTTCCAATTATATGCAAACAAAAATCAAATACGACCAAAATACTGATGAACATAAATCTTATAATGTCTGCATTTTGATTTTTCACGGTTCATTAAGTATTATGTTTGTAAACTTTGTAGTGGGTAATGTAAGTTTTTACAATAGTCACGAGTGTAACGAATATTTACTTGAGAACTTTCAATAAAGTTTGACTGCGTGGTCGAGCCTCAAGTGACACGTCTGAATCGGATCGTAATAAAAGTAATCCATTATAGTATACTATGTACCTGAGAAATACGTGTCCAAGCTTGAGAAAATATACTTCTCCTTATAGATTCAGAAGCTAAATCATTTGCGTCCATCATAATAAGAAAAATGTATCTTCATAAAATATCATTTAACTATTACCTACTTCCTATACATTACACACATCAATCAAATCAAAAACTGAAGGTAGACAGTATACTTATATTATAATAAATACAATATTGAAGCTTTATCAATAGTCAATACGTAAAACAGCACTATTTTAATGTAAATCTCCCTTTTTTTATGTACCAAATGGCATTTGGCAATTATCAATGGGAACTAGCAATAAGTGGATGACGGATGTGAAGTTGGAATAGGCACCGGGTCCGCAAGCGTTTTTAAATCGATTGCGGAATTCGATTTCTAATATAATTATTCATGTAAATGTTATCGATAGATATACAGAATGTCCCGTTACCCAACATCAAGCGAGCACCAGGTGAGTGGGATCTTATACCAGCTCTGGGAAAAATAAGAAAAAAAATCCATGTACAATGGTTAAGTGATAAGAGTGTCTTATCACTTAACCATTGTACATGGATTTTTTTTCTTATTTTTCCCAGAGCTGGTATAAGATACCCTCTGACCTGGTGCCCGCTTGATGTTGAGTAACAGGAAATTCTGTATAAATGATCAGATCCATAATAGTAATCATTAAAGTAATTCTTCACATCACAGTGACTAAAAAGATTGACACAGGGAAACGAATTTTTATAATTTTATTATTAACAATATACGATTTTAGAATTATGAATAAAATATTTAAAATCGATTTGAAAGATCAAGATCATGCATGCCGTACGCACGCCAATGACGTGGGCACAGGGCGGTCCCTATTGTCTATTACGATCTATCGAGTATAGAATCTGATAGAATTAATTAAAATTAATGCTTTCTCTTTTCTACTAATGAATGTAAGTTCAGTTAATAAAGGACAAATACACATGTGCCTATTCCTATAGACCCGCATGCGTCAATAGGCATAGAGAAAGAATGAATAGAGTAGCCATGCGCGTATACCCGTAAGGGACAGAATATAAGACACAGGGATACCATGTTGGAAAAATGTAACCATCATTTATTTGAAATGTAGTTCATACTAATTTTTTTTTTGTAATAAACATTTAAAAGCGTCAGTACAGCAATAACTATCGAGTTTATTTTTGTTTAATAATCCCTCAGAAAGGGTTGTCAGGTAGGCAGCCGGTCGTAAAAACTAAGCCAAATCCTTTCTGCAACATGCTTGAAAATGAGTGTTGCGCCGACCGGACCCCACATTAAATTGGGCTAAAGGCAGGTAGAAAGAAATAAAAATAAAAAGATATATAACACAAGTGGTTGTACATTAAGCCGCGTCTGCTGCATTAAAACATTACACAAAACATGAGGAGCTGGGGGACACATGGTATTTCTACTTTTTTTTGTCTATGGCCCATTGTTACATGAGCAAGAGACAATGAAAAACCTTGGTGTTTTTCGTGTTTGTTTCGAAAAAATATTAATAATTAATAACGTCCTAACATTACACAAAAACACATACGCAAAACATGGTTTGGTTAAGTCGGATCTTCTGCACTAATATATTACACAAAACACCTACACAAAACATGCATTTTTTATCTATGGTCCATTGTTCTACGAGCAGGTGACAGCTAATAGCGTTGTTTGGCGTATGTGTCTGTTTTGTTTCGAAAAAGCTAGTGCAGGTTTTTATATTTTATAAGGCGCGCCTCCTGCATTTGTTTTTCTCGAAACAACTACAAAAACACATACGCAAAACAATTAATTTCGCTGTCTCCCCCTCAAAGAACAATGAACCATAGATAAAAATGTTTAGCGAAACTATGTCTTGCTTAGGTGCTTTGTATTGTATATGTACTAAAACATTATTTTATTGCAGGAGACGCGACATAATGTAAACTTCCCATTATTTGGGAACCACGTTTAAAAAAACTGTTTGTGGAGTTGATTCAGTTATTCTCATGCGTAGCATCCTATAGTTTGTGGTCACAATCGTTTGCACTGCGGGTCGTCCTGTGTTGTTCTCCGTTAAAAATGCCAGTTTGTGTAGTTAGCATGTACAAAAAAAACGTCCAATATATCAAGGTGACTAAAATATGTTGTTATATTTTAGAAGTAGACTTCTATTTCCTATTTCCATTTTTGTAATAGATATTACGTAAAATTGAAACAATATAATCGATTATCAATTGTATACGGAGCAATCCAATGACTACATTGCCTTACAATTTTATGAGTACGGTATTTAGAAAATCGACAACGATGAAATGTGTTGTGTGTTTTTTTTAAGGATTTATATATTAGGTGCTAATAATAGCTACCGTTTGTAGATTAAATTTCTTCCATAACAATTATTATTTATTTTTATGAAAATTTAAATTTATATTAGACTATCGATACAACTATCGACTGTAGTCTGTCCCTATCATTTTTCGTTCCCCCGTCCCCTCAAAAACCGTGATCTTTTTTCCTCAGAGTAATAGCTCTTTGGCGGATCCATTCTTATAACGTCCTTTTCACCGAATGCCAGTTTGTGAGTATGTGCGCGTGCGTACATTTTCACGCAAAAACGACTGAATGGATTTTGATGACATTTGGTATGTGTGTTGCCGACACCCTGGATTAACACATAGGCTACTTTATTTTTTCAAATCAACCCCTAAAGGCATGAAATAGGGGTTGAAAGTTTGTATGGGAATTCTGAAACCTCAATAAATTTTGATGAAATTTGGTATGAGGATACATTTCATCCTAGGGACGCAAATGGGATTCTTATTTTTTTTTATAAGCCCCTAAAGGGATATTTTTCTCACATGTTAATGATAAACCAATCAATAGTCCTGTATACTTAAAAAAAATAGTCAAGTAAATAGCCAATTATAACACAATGTAAATAATATTACAAATAGTTAGTGTTTAAGAAATTTAATGAAGTTGGTTTACTAATTACATTTTATACATTGTTGTTTTTTACATTATGTAAATTATTTTACGTCTAGGTGTTCTTAAGACGAAACTACTTTATAAATAATACGAAAGTATAACTAACGTTTTATTTAGTTTCCAAGTCTATGTCTATTATTGCGAGTTTTTATTTACATTATAATAATACGATAACATAGTGGATTATACAATAGAACATACTTCATCAAAATTTATCATTTATATGAATATAACAAAAATTTTGGTCCAGCTAAATCCTATCTATACTAAATGCAACTTCTAGAAAAAGATATTGCCATAGATTATTATAATACACTGGAATCACGCGAGTGATTAATTCATCATTATATTATACGACATCGCAAATAGAATTTTAACTCTTGTAAACGATGAATAGGCGCTACATCTCAAATTTAATTTGATCTAAATAACTTCACGACGATGTCATGTGAAGCTCCCGATTGTTTTACTCGATCATAATATCAATACCTCACTAATGCTACAATTTAATTAAATAGTACAATTTAAATCAACAAATACTGACAAATTATTACATTCCTTAATAAATTTCATTCTTATTATAAAAGTACATACTTAAAATAATTACAGTCCTAATTTTCATATAATAAGGCGAAAGGATTTGGAATTTTATATTTTTATATATTTGCAGTCTATTTGTAAAAGATATACAATTTATAACTATAATTTTTTTGCATGCATAAACACAATATTTCTTAAATCTTCATTTTAACAAGATTTTCGGAGAAGTAGAACAAACCAGGTGAATTAATTATAACAATCCTATAAATGAAAAAGATTTTCCAAATAAGCATTAAAATAATGACGGTGGCCGAGCCGCCCATGTAATATAATGCCGTCTCCAACTCGTTAATTCAGGTACTCCAGCATTTCCCCGATATATTATAATGATATTGGACGAGAGATGAAAGGTGGTTTTGGAATCATGGAGACCGCGGCTAGCGATCGTGACCTAGCTGCACTATCCAGAAGTGCGTCAGTATTCATTCATTTATCATTACTTAGTGGAATTTGTAAAAAAATAATTACATATAACCCATTTAAAAATTTGTTGGACACAAATGGAAAAGTTATGGAAACCCAAAGGGTGACCCTCAATACTTACACTAGGGTACCAACCTATAGCATGGTGAACTGTTGCAAATATATTATGCTGGTCTAGGTCTAATATCAATATGGGCCTTTTACCCTTAAAGCACACGACATGGTCACTAATATCGATCAAGTATATGTATGATCAAGATCCAACGATTACAGGTAAAGAGTATTGCTTAGGTTTTCAGCATGTGCCTCAAATAAGTTTCGATTAAGGATATCGCACTGGTATGGCAAACAAAGTACTAAATACTCGAACTGCTTAGAAAAAATATTTTAGTTATTACTGCAAGCTGGAAGACATATAGCATTGTAACTTGGCATAATAAATTTGTTAGAAAAATTTAAAGTAAACAAAAAAAATTACAAGTCAATAACATTTAGTTTTGGGAGTGACATGTTCAAATTTGAACAAACCTCCTGCAATAAATAAAGATAAAAAAAACCATTTAGTTTATGTATGTTAACACATTGATTTGTATAATCACCAATTTATGAGTTTTGTTATAATAAAAGTCCTGCGCTTTATATTTTCTCCTGTCATTGTCCTTAAATTGAGATATTTGACTTTACTGTATATACGTAAATAAATGTACATAATAATATGTATTTTCGGCTTCTTTCCGATATGCGATATATCCATTGTTTATGTATTAACAAAACTTTAGCCTCAAAATAAATGGCAATAACGCAAGAAAAAGCTAGATTCTAAATTAAATTTAACACATACAAATAACGTTATTATTATAACCATTTTTCGAGATATTTATTACATTCTGTCATAAACTCGCTATAAGTGGGCATTTATTGAATTTGATATGTTCCTAAAATATGTCAATATTTTACTTCACTGCAGAGAAATTTTGCATTTGGTTGCTGTTGTTGGATGCCACCCACGAACTGAAAACATCTCTGAAACAATAATACAATCCTTAGTATAATATTATAAATGCGAAAGTAACTCTGTCTGTCTGTCGCGTTTTTACGGTTAAACCGATTTTGAGGAAATTTGGTATGTACCTTTAACCCCAAAGACAGATAAAGGGTACTTTATTTTTTTAAATCAACCCCTAAAGGGATGAAAGTTTGTATGGGAATTTTGGAACCGCTTAATGGATTTTGATGAAATTTGGTATGGGAAAGTGGATACCTTTGAGTTTAAAGACACAAATGGGGTACATTTTTCAATCAACCCCTAATGGGATAAAATAGGGGATGAAAGTTTATATGGGAATCCAGACACCGTTGAACGGATTTTTAAGAAAGTTGGTATGATGATACTTTTAGCCCAAGGACAGAAATTGGGTAAGATATATTTTTAACTTACAAAGGGATGAAATGGGGGTTGAAAATTTGTTTCTTTGTTTTTGACCCGATTGACTTCAAATCAATATCTGGGTCGCCCCGTTGTTCCGAACGACGGAACCAGTGTCAAAACTGTCAAACTTAACCGCCATTTTGTTTTATTTGTTTTTGGGCCGATTAACTTCAAAATTGATGTTTGGATCGGCCGGTTGTAGAATACTTAGACTAAAACGACAGGGCGGCTCGACATCTTCGAATTAAAACCTTTTTACGTAGGCCCTACAAGATATTCATGCGGAGCCGCGGGCAAAAGCTAGTAATCTGAATAAAGTAAAATGGGCTGTTACCATATACATAAATAAAGTTTAACAATGCAAATCGATATTTGAATTTCTTGATAGAAAATAGTAGTATCCGACCGAAGCATCGGCTTCGGCAATCTTCGGCCAAAAAATCGCCTTCGGCCGAAGGTTCGGCCTTCGACCAAAATGGGCCGAAGTTTTGGCCGAAGCCGAAGTTTTCTAGAAAGCGTTGAAATTAAACGAAATGTTACGGACACGGGAAAGCGCGGTGCAAGAGGCGACGTGCGGGTGGCGAGGGTCACACTGTACGCCCGGTACGGCCAACCGTCTTCTCCAGTAGTAAATCAAAACAAAACAAGTTCGTACGCGTATTTGGTAAGTGGTATTTAAGTTCGTACGGTGTGTATTGGGAAGACACAAAGAGAATCATGGGTGCGTTGCTAACCTAAGAGGAGGGAAATAGGGATTGAGAAAGGGAGGAGAATTGGGCCACCGGAAATCTCACTCACCGAAAGAAACGCGACAGCGAGCTGCCACTTTACGTCGGTTTTCTGTTAGTCAGTGGGATCAAACCGGTCGAGCCGGCCCATTCGTAGACGCAACTGTCTACAGCGTGCCTCTACTACTCAAAAAATATACAGTTAACATAAATTTCCTAGGAACCATTCATTATTTTATTTACTTTTAGTCAATTTGAACTGACAAATTTTTGGTCGCCTACTTGGTGCAGTGGCACCTATACGGGTTGTAGACCGTGGGTTCGTTTCCCAGTTCGGGCGGGGTAGTGAAGATATGGTGTTTTTCTAACACTTTATTTTCATCCAGTCCCGGGATCCCCAAATGAGGGTTGACGTCAAATGGGCAACCGTTCGTAAAAACTAAGCCAAATCCTTTCTGCAACATGTTAAAGAGGGTGTTTGCCAACCCCAAATTAAGGTGAGTTGAGTGGTAGAGTCTCGCTGTAGACAGTAACGTCTACAGCACGAATGGGCCGGCTCGACCGGTTTGATACCACTGTCTCACAGAAAATCGACGTAAAGTGGCAGCTTGCTGTCGCGTTTCGTTCGGTGAGTGAGATTTCCGGTCGCCCATTTCCCCCCTTCCTTTCAAATCCCTTTTTCCCTCCCCTTCCATTTCTTCTTTTTAGGTTGGCAACGCACCCATGATTCCTTTTGTGTCTTGGGTGTCTATGGGCGGTGGAGATCACTTACCATCAGGTGACCCATCTGCTCGTGTGCCAGTCTCTGCTAATAAAAAAAAGGTGAGATAGACATGTAGAAAGAAAGTCAAATTGAACTGAGTTTCTTAGGGTTATTGAACCTTCGGCTTCGGCTTCGGCCGAAGGTTGTGGAAAAAGCCGATGATCGGCTTCGGCTTCGGCTTCGGCCAGAAATCGACCTTCGATCGGACACTAGAAAATAGCGCAGTGTTCATGATTAATATTATTTATGGTGAGGGCGTCTGCAATCGTACAGACGGGTGACCAGCTTACTTATATAGACAATTGGGTACTTGACTTTTTTTTTTTTGTCGCGGGGAAAAGTGTTTTACCACTGCCGCCGCGCCCGGGGGGGTGGACGCGGCGGGTATGTCGGGTTCGCCGGCCTTACGACCCAGCGCCGTGATGCCCGGGAGAGATGGTCGACATCCGGGCGACGCTGGGCCGCGTCCCTAACAAATGCCCTACACCGGCAATACCGACTAAAAACCCCGCGGTGGCCTACTTCGGCGCTTGAGTGGGGCGGCCCCGGGGTATCCTGAGATAGCCTCGGATTGCTACCGGAACCGCCCCTGCGCGGTGCCGCCTTGCGGCCCGTCTCCGATTTGGGGGGGGCTCAGAAGCCCCCGCCGCCGAAGGACGCCCTCGGCGTCTACGGCAGCACGAGGCCGACCGTCCGTGCTGCCGTCCGTCCCGGGGTCGCAAGTACAATAGTACTATAAGGGCCGCACAGCCCCCCGCTGCACGCCCGCGACCCCGGAAGGCCCCTATTAGTCGCCTCTTACGACAGGCAGGGGTTACCGTGGTGGAATTCTCCAAACGCCCCCATTCCACAGGGCGGAATTGGGTACTTGACTAACCTAACCTAACCTAACCAATATCAACGTATTTTTGTGGGAACATAGATTTATCATTAAAATAACGTGTGCGATTAGAATTTATTAAAAATACACCAAGGATAATTTTATTTTAGTAATTTAAATACTTAATTTTTTATCTGTGAGTCATGTGACAGTAAACACCAATCACCATGCTTGATATCACATTACTCATTTTTCTCGCATATTTGTTCCACAAGGGCCTAAGGCTTATAATCCAAAGAAATACTGCCAGGTATTTTTTCCGCATTTTTGTTTTAAAGCTCAACCTAATTTCAACGCGGATGTGATCGACGAAATATCTGGCTCTATTTTTTATATATTTTTTTTTAGTTTGAAATCATAAATGTTATTTCCTCAATATTTTTTTTATAAGCGATTTTGTATCTATGGTAAGGAACAATGACGTCACATGTATCTACAGTCAACAGGTAGCGTTTTGGCGGCAAATTAAATTATACATAAAAATTTTTTTTTTAAACTAAATATATAAAAATAAGTTACGAAATATTTTTAACGTGTTAAGGATAGGTACATTTAAAAACATAGTGAAGTACCCAATTTTACCCTATTAATGATGACGCTATTGACGTCCTGACGTCTGTACCAACCCGCATTAGGCCAGCGTGGTAGACTAAGGCCTAACCCCTCTCATTAGTAAAGGAGGCCCGTGCCCAGCAATGGGACATTAATATTATTTATTACTTATATTGACGAAGTTGCAGTTAAATTGTCTGCCTGACTGCTTTGGTGGCGTAGTGGTATTGCATGCGCGTTACGAATATTGTCCTAAGGTCTCGGGTTCCATCCCGGGTCGAGCAAAGTGATATGGGATTTTTCAGTATCAGCCCAGAGTCTGGAAATTGTGCCCGATATGGCGATAGGCTCGCCCCCTATCATCTGGGATGAAACTAAGCTCGAAGAAATGTGGGTGTTCTAGTTCGCTAGCGCGCCTCTGCCTACTCCTTCGGGGATTCAGGCGTGCGCTTATGTTATGTGGGTAAACTACTAAAATTCTGTGGAATACACAATATATTACCTGCAATGGCTGACAACACATTCATTGGAGCAGTATTCATTTTCCCACTCGTTGTTTGGAATAGCAGGGTTTGTGCAGCCCTGACGAATGCATGAGGTTGTACCTTGTTGTTCATTTTTCTGCAAAGTAGTTCTATTTTCAATTCAATGTGCAACAGGAAATTCCACAAAATATCTATAGTGACCAGAATTAACACTCAAGCGGCGTCTCCTGCACATGTTTTAAACCGACTTCAAAAAAAGGAGGAGGTTAACAATTCGTAGGACTCTTTTTTTATGAATGTTCCCCGATTACTCGACGACGCCTAGGCTTCGAGAAATTATCTTTTTTTGTTTAAAAGGATATCATTCCCAGATTGTTCATTTTTGAAGTCGGTTTTCAGTTTTTATTAAACTTTTTTGAAACAAAACTCAAAAACACTGTCTTTTCTGCTCATAGAGCAATGAACCATAGTCAAAAAAATTTAGAAATACAGTGTTTTGTGTAATGTTTTAGTGCAGGAGACGCGGCTTAAGAATTGCAGTCATTTATTTGAGGTTAGGGGTACTCTCTTATGTTGGGCCTCCAGAAATCACTTCACTCATATCTCTGAGACAATGGGTGGTCAGTTGGGTCGGCCCAGTTGTATTTATTGTATATATACAGTTGTAGTTATAGCTATAGGCAATATTGTCTATGGCATGGTGCAGCTTGATGGATGGACTAAAGCTATATCTAATTATTATTATTACCTAGGTACTTTAGTGCTTAACTTATAAAGGTTTAGCTTCACGAAACTTTTAGAAGTTAAAAAAATTAGGAGTCTGGCAACATTTTGTCTATGTACTGGACAAGATGAAGATAACATTTGACAAATACTGGCATAATATTTCCAAAATCCACCTTAATAAAGTTTTTAAAGATTATGCTATAAAAAGTAGATATTAAAGAATAATTACATCCAAAGGCTGGGGTGGTGTACCCGAATTTCCATTTGTGTTTGAATGTTGTTCTGATTTTAGTGGCTGTGTCTGTGGTGATTGTTGCGGGTGTTGTTGTTGTTGCTCTTGCTGCTGCTGTTGCTGTTGTTGCTGCTGTTGCTGCTGCTGTTGCATTTGTTGTTGTGGCTGTTGTTGAAGTTGCTGCATTTGTTGTTGTTTTTGCTGCTGCTGTTGTTGTTGTGGTGGTGGTTGGTATTGTTGCGTTTGGTGGGGCGCCTGAGCTTGCTGTATTTGTTGATGAGTTGCTTGAATCTGTTGTAATATACATAAATATTTTAAAAGCCAATAATAGATAGTTTTAAACTATAACAATAAATTTTTAAGACGATTTTACAATTCCAAAAAAGGTGAGTTATGTACTAGTCATTGATGTTGATACATATTGGGCACCATAGACAAATTCAAATCAATATGGAATATAATTAATGATGAATGAATGAGAAATCAATTTAGATGTAACTTAACCTGCTGGGGATGATGGTACTGCATAGGTGTGTGTACTGCACCCATTGGAGGTGACTGAGTCTGGACCTGTCTATATCCAGGAGGAGACATTCCCGAATTGGCTTGATAGTTGGGAGACTGTGTTGGCTGATAGCTTCTTGGTGACTGTGCAATATTAGGTTGACACCCCTGAGGTGACGTTGCTGGGTTTACTTGATAACCCTGAGGAGATTGGCCTGGTACAGCCTGTTGAAAATAGTAAATATGTCAAACCAAACAACTGCAAAAAATAAAAGCATAGACAACACTCTAATAAAAAAAATAAGTTAAATGTAGCCAAATTAGGATTTTAAAGAATAATGCAATTATTTTTTAATTTTTTGTTTATAGTATAAAAGAGTCATGAAACACAAGCTGTTAATAGGTTCATAATTTATTTATTATTCATCCCAAGTTTGATGTTTTCATATTGATCATCAACAAGAGTTTGAAGAGATGCAGATTTTGAATCAGAGTATGATTGAATTTGAAACATATAAATGATTTGGTTTTATAAAAATTGTTGTTACATGATACCACAACAATTATTTAAATAAATATCAAAGATCAAGCTTTCAAGATCAATTAACAGTATATTCGGTTTATAGTTCTTAAAACACGCATTACCTGATAAGACTGCGGATTTAATGTCATATTGCCCTGGTAGCTTTGTGGAGACTGTTGTGGGTTTGCGGGATAGCCCTGAGGTGTCTGACCAGTGTAGGCAGCTTGTTGTTGACCACTCGGATAACTTTGTGGGGAGTATCCTTGTGGTGAAGGATTTGGCACATAGCCTTGAGGTGAATGTCCATTACCATAGGACTGGCCTTGGTAATAGTTACCATATGAGGTATTAGAATTGTTTGTGTGGTTGTACATTGTTGGGTTTTCTTGCTCTCCTCCCTTAAACAATTAAAAATAATAATTTTAGAACCTTTATGGACTCAGTTCAAAACTAATCCAATCGTGACCAAATTTATATGGGACTACCCCTGAAATAAGCTCTGTCGAACACAAAGAATTTTGAAAATCGGTCCACATATGGCGGAGATATCACGTTACATAAAAAAATAAACGAATTGAGCACTTTCTCCTTTTTGGAACTTGGTCGAAAAATAGAGCATACTCCCAAAAAAAGAAAATAAAAATTGGATATCTGAATCTTGTCTTGTTAATTGTTATTAATAATGCTAAATAATAATTAGCCAAACAATAAATAAAATTAAAGAACTCTTATTATTGCTCAATATTACTTTTAAGTTATGAGCACCTCTTCCTCTTAGTTCCATCTCAGATGTGATAAGAGAGAACCTATCGTTATATCGGGCACAAATTCCAGACACCAATATAACTTTGACAGACGCAGCAATTGAACCTGAGGCCTCAGGGCGGTAGTCATACCAAAATACAACTACGCCGCCCGAGGCAGTCATATGAATCTATTTTTAAGGTAACCTAATACAGCCGTTATGTTAGCTGCAGATTGGTGTGAAAATAACATTTCTCCAAACAAATAAATAAACATAAACTCTAAATGGACTAATATTTTGTATTATGAGTTAGTCAGGAACAAAATATAACTTGGTTGATAACCAAGTAAGGCAAAATAATCATTAGCATAACCAGATTCAGCCACAAGATGTCCATTGCTAAACATAGGCTGCCCAAAATATTTTCAATGTAGTCTGTACATGGGTACTGCTGGTTATCACATAATAATAATAATAATGAGTAGAAACATAGTAGTAGCTTCACTGACAGAGGAGGATTGATTTATATTATGTATTTTTTATATTATATAATTATATCATCATCATCAGCCACAGGAAGTCCACTGCTGGACATAGGCCTCTCACAAATATTTCCATATTGACCGATTGAAAGCGGCTTATATATTATATCTATATAATATATAAATATTTAAAAACACATTTTGTAATAAATAGTTTAGAATATAAACAGTAGATATTTACATATCCGCTGAAGATAATTGTATAAAATAAACTGTTTTCCTAAGCTGTTTGCATTGTTAAACAAAAACGACGGTATCTCAAAAATGTGAATAAACTACATTTAATTTAGTACCAGCACAATTTTATTTCAGAAGTATTTTGTAAATAAAACCAATATTTTCATCAGTTGTGAACTTATTCACTTAAAGCTTACTATAACCTCTAAAGGAAAAAAGCTTAAAGACAAAGCGGCATGGAGCTTACCGAAGTGAAGCCTAGTAGAAAGTGAAATGCGCAGACCACACTAATAATTAGAATTTTAAATGAAACCTACGATGGTAAGCCGTAAAAGTTATTACAATGTCAAGCTTTAAATAACATCCAAACATTTCACTCAAAAGTGCCGACAAAAATAAAACCTCCGTTACCTGTCAAACAAAATAAAGCTGTTAGGACGCCATCTAGTGATACTGTGTTTATCGCTGCTAAAGGTTACCTACAAGGTAGAGACTTTAGTTTACGTAAAAAAACATAGATGGCGTTGTCAACAACAGAGGGCAACACTTGTACAACCTGATTAGGAGATTCGAGAGGGAATAGGGATCGACGCGACGACGTAACCGCGGTTTTTTTAAATACATTTAAGGGTAAACGTATTTCATGCTGCCAATTTGTGTAGGTTTAATATCCTATAAAACCAGAACATATACATTTAAAATAGTGCTCTGGGTAGCACTCACTATCACAATTCACAAAGTAAAACGAATTTTCAACCAACTTCAAAACGTTGAGATTCTCAATTCGTCCTTAATTTTTAATGTTTGTTACCTGATATTTCTATCAAATGTGGACTCTTTCTTCGGACAATTTTTGTCTTTGTCAGAACTTACACTAATTAGGGAGGTCCCATATGTTGGTACGTACTTTAAAATCGTATTGTATACTTTTACGGTTAGATAGATAGTTATTCATTCATGATTATATTGTAACTCCAGATAATGGATCTTTTCACTTAGAATAGCCTGTCACTTTTTTCCTTACGTTACATTGTTTAAAAATGAAAGTGACAACCTATGGTTAAAGATAAGCAGCACTTAAATATTTTTATAAGTAAGGGGAATTACGTATGCAGGTGGATAAGTCAGAACACACTATTGAGTCTTGTTGGTGTACTCCAAAACATTGTCAACTATTTTACCTTATTTAAATCTACCGTATTTTTAATTTACCTAATATTGGTTACTAGTATTACTAATCGGGACCAGTATATTTAAAATTTGGCCAACAAACTTTCTGGTTGGTACCAGATATAACATATTCCTGTATATAGCCTAAAAAATGGTAACTTTATACATGTAAATGCTTTTAAATAACTTACCTTTGACACTAAACTAGCTCGGTATGCAGCAAGTGCTTTAAGGTATTCTTTCTTGGCGACTTCTGTTTTTTGTTTGTATACCTGTAACAAATAAATACATACATTATCGAGCGTTATAAAACAAAACCATCGGAATTTAGCCTGGTTGATAATAATATGAGCTCTTACACTTTTATGTTCAGAGTCCAAACCATCCCACATAGAAGCCACAATCTTTGATACTTCACCAAAACTGGCATTTGGGTTTTGCCCTTTTATTGCTGCTTGTGTGTCGCGAAAGAATAGCGCGTATGCTGAAACAGGCCTGTAAAGATAACACTTGTTAATATTACAAATGAATAAATAAACAGTTGCACAATGTAAAAAAAAAAATAAGTGTAAACTGAACAAACTTTTGTGGCTCATTAGGGTCTCTTTTCTTCTTTTTCTTTTGAACTTTTGGTTTTTTCTGCATTTGTCCTCTATTCATTCCATTATCCATTGGTTCAGGAGACGATCTTTTGACACCCATAGGACCCATACCAATCTGTGAAAGAAACTTATATTAATACTAATGTTTCTCAGCTTGTAATTGTCATTAAAATGTATATATCATTTTGGAGGTTGGAAATAAGTCATTGTATAGTAAAATATTTATAAGTAATAAAAATATAGTTCATTGGCATACATAAATATTAAGGAAGTAACCTACACACAATGAAATCTACGTAAAGCGATAAAATTTGCCTATACCTGATGAAGCGTAGTTTGTTGCTGCCGGCTCGCTGAGCAATAATGGATAGGCAGAAGGCTTTCCGCATCACCAGGCAACTACCAACAAACAACCAATTCATTAGAATTTTTATTATTACATTCTAGTTAAGTAATGTATTCTACAAAAATCATGGTTACTAACCAAAAACTTTACTGCCAATGAACTATATTCAAAACATGGCTTATAGTGATAACTGATAAGTGAATGATTAAATTAATTGTGAACTTGTTACAAAAACAATTTCGTGTCATAGTGAAAATAAAAGTAAAGTGATGTCTAATAATTATATTTTACGGATTTGAATGTTCCTACACTAACCTTATATTACCTCAATTACCCATTTAATATTGACTTTTAATTAATGCACATATTACTACCAACGACAAATTCTAACACATTTTGAAATATTCAAATTTTTCAAATATTAATCTTAATTTAAAAATGTACTTGTGTTGACTTGTCATAAGTGCTTTTTTACATGCCTACGTGATCAATAAAGATTTAAAAAAAAAAAAATTTGAGAGTGATGAAGTGTATATATATGTATATATACTGGGGATATACTGGGTAACGAACTAGAACATCCACATTTCGTCGAGATGACGTGTTTATTAGAATATTATGAAAGCACACATAGAGAAATATGTTTAACATAATATACCACGCACTTGTCAATTTAACGCAGTAGTATGCCAAATACAATACATGCGCCACGTCCCTAAATTAAATGATCTAAGATTCACCCACCCATTATACTCCTAATTGTCCTTTGCCAGTTTTACTCTCGTAACTGTTATAGTGCCCAATAACTAAATTTAGAGTAGCACACGAACAAGATGAAAAAAATTATGCTCAGTTAAAAAATATCTCAATTTCACTCCATGTTTGGGTAGCGGTTTATAGAACACAATATGATCTATCATGCAAGTTTCAACTATATAATTTATATAATTTCCAAATAAAATAGCTTGTCTGTATGTCTTAATGGAAGCCTCAAAATAGATGTCGCTAAAAGTTGGTTGGCATTTGAAAAAAAGATGAAATGTACAGCCACACAATCAAAGAAATGGTGTTTTAACATAACATAACGTAACCTAAGCTCACGCCTGTATCCCCGAAGGGGTAGGCAGAGGCGCACTAGCGAACTAGAACACCCACATTTTGCCGAGCTTAGTTCCGTCCCAGATGTGATAGGGGGCGAGCCTATCGCCATATCGGGCACAAATTCCAGACTCCGGGCTGATATGGAAAAATCCAATATCACTTTGCCCGACCCGGGGATCGAACCCGAGACCTCAGAACCGTAGTCGTACCGAAATACCACCACGCCACCAAGGCAGTCATGTGGTGTTTTATAGATTACATATATTGATTCTTTAGAATACTGACAAAATGTCTGCAACTCATGTCTATATTTTTACACTCATTATATAATTAATAAACACACTATGTTTGGTATATCATTTTGTAACAAGTCTAAACAAATGTAACTTTATATACTTTAGTCTTATGGATCAGTCAAAAACAATAGGTATTTACATTTCTAATATAAGGACAGTGATTACTGTTTAATGTGAATTCTGTTATCTTGGGTGAAATAATTTGAACAAATTATACCAGGGAAAAAACAGAAAAGGTAAGTAACTATAAAAATAAATACATTCAACCATGATTAAGCAAATTTAAAATCAATAGCCCAACATGCAAACACAAATGGGAAACATTGGACCTTACTTATAAAACGTTTTCGCTTATCTTTTCGCTAAGAATAGCCTGTCACTTTTTTCCTCACTTTACATTCTTTAAAAATGAAAGGGACAACCTAGGCTTTTTGATTTTTCAAGATGTCTGACTAGCTATTTTTTTGAGTAATGGATTTATTAAACACTGTTGTTGGCAAAATCATCAAACTTTGATGGAGGCTATATATCTATACTAATATTATAAAGCTGAAGAGTTTGTTTGTTTGTTTGTTTGATTGAACGCGCTAATCTCAGGAACTACTGCTTCGATTTGAAAAAATATTTTTGTGTTGGATAGCCCAATTATCGAGGATGGCTAAAGGCTATATAACATCACGCTATGACCAATAGGAGCGGAGCAGAAGTGAAAAATGTTGAAAAGCGGGGAAGTTGATATCTCAGAAACTACTGGTTCGAATCGATAAAATATTTTTGTGTTGGATAGCCCATTTATCGAGGATAGCTATAGCCTATATAACATCACGCTATGACCAATAGGAGCGGAGCAGAAATGAAAAAAATTGCAAACCGGGAAAATTAATATCTCAGACAGAACTACTGCTTCGAATTGAAAAAATCTTTTTGTGTTGGATAGCCCATTTATCGAGGATGGCTATAGGCTATATAACATCACGCTATGACCAATAGGAGCGGAGCAGAAATGAAAAATGTTGCAAAATCGTGGAAATGTATATCTCAGAAACTACTGGTTCGATGTGAAAAATTATTTTTGTGTCGGATAGCCCAATTGTCGAGGGTGACTATAGGCTATATAACATCACGCTATGACCAATAGGAGCGGAGCAGACATGAAGAATGTTGAAAAGCGGGGAAGTTGATATCTCAGAAACTACTGGTTCAAATTGAAAAAATATTTTTGTGTTGGATAGCCCATTTATCGAGGATGGCTAGAAGCTATATAACATCACGCTATGACCAATAGGAGCGGAGCAAAAATGAATAATGCTGCTAACGGGGAATTTTATATCTCGGAAACTACTGGTTCGATTTGAAAAAATATTTTAGTGTTGACCGACGGGATGAATGGTAGGGTGACTAAGGGGTGACTGATGGGGTCGCGGGCGGGGTGTCTGACGAGGTAACTGACGGGGTGACAGATGGTGTGACCGACTGGGTGACAGATGGGGTGACCGACTGGGTGACAGACGGGGCGACGGGGGCAGAAGGGTGACAGACGGGTGACCGACGTGGTGACAGACGGGGTGACAGACGGGTGTCAGAAGGGTGACAGACGGGTGACCGACGTGGTGACAGGCTGGGTGACAGACGGGGTGACTGATTGGGTGACAGACGGGTGACAGACGAGGTGACAGACGGGGTGACAGACGGGGTGACAGCCGGGTGACAGACGGGGTGATAGACGGGTGACAGACGGGGTGACGGACGTGGTGACAGACGGGTGGCAGACGGGGTGACAGGCGGGTGACAGACTGGGTGACAGACGGGGTGACCGACTGGGTGACAGACGGGTGACAGACGGTGACAGACGAGGTGATAGATGGGGTGACAAACGGTGGGAAAGACGGGGTGACAGACGGCGTGACAGACGGTGTGACTGACGGGGTGACTGACGGCCGAAGTAGATCATCCCATTACCTCCTTTAGAATTATTGGATTATAGGTACCTAAGACTCACTCTTTCAACCCTCTCTCTCATACGCAGACGAAGTTGCGCGGGTCAGCTAGTTTTAAATAAAGAAGAAGAAAGGACAATCTATGGTGAAAGATAAGCAGCACTTAAACATTTTTATAAGTAAGGGGCATCGTGTATATAGTTTGGCTGAGGCCACACTGCACCGACAGACGTATGCATGAAACACAATTTGTGGCAAGTGGTTAGTTGGGAGACTTATTTTAGTGAACTCAGACACATCTTTGTATTGTGAACAATACTGCCTTAGTGGCACATTTAGGTATCACTGACCAACAATTAAACTTATGCCAGCATTCCGGCTTTATAATGTTTTAGTTCTAAGATTGGTTTATTATAAAAATAGAGCAACACACTTTATACTTTGTTGGCATACGACTGAAACTAAAACATAAATAAGTCCAAAATCAACTTTATTTCATGAACTTAGCCATGATTATGTCCTTGAGATAAAAATGCAAATGGAATTATCAATGATTAATAGAACACAAAAACAAAGTCAGTTTAGTTTTAATCACTATGCACTTAACATGGGTAAACCATGTTAACATCAGAATTGTTCCTGAATCTGAAACAGGCCAAATATAATAAACACCATACAATTGACCTTTTGCCTCTAAGAGTGTGACTGGCTAGCTGCTGTGTAACCTTAATTTTAACATGTATTAGTTACAAACTATAATACCTGTGAGTGTTGTGAGGGTACACTGTCATCAGAGTCGTCGCTGGTAGTTCCAGGTGGTGATGCTCTTTGTGGAGAGCCATACACTGGACCAGCAGGTTGTGTGGGCGTGCTAGGTGTGGGTGGGCCGCTCATCACCTGTGTTGGCTGCATCATTAACAACCTGTGTTGGCCTCCTGGCTGCTGCTGGATCATGTAGTTGCCGGCTGGAGCCCCAGCACTACAGAAATTGGGTTTAGATTAGAAAATGAAGTTATATAAAATGTATGTGTTAGAATGTGATAAACAGTTGCGATTAGTACTTCAGTATTTGGAGGTTATTATATCTTATTACCAAAACTTTAAGAACAAATCACTATTCATTATGAAAATAAGTTATGTTCTTCTACATTTCATAATAATAAATCTTATATAAAATAAAGTTCTGTAATAAATTAGAACAAAATATATAACCACGTGAAACTACCAAGCACCTGTGTGAGGTGACGGGCGTGTGGGGTTCTTGTAAATACAGAGGTTGTTGATAAGAAGGAGCACCACCTGGTGGCGCTAGTCCATCTTGGGCCGGATTCATCATGCCGACCTTAAACAAAACACCACTTTATTATAATTATTCCACTAATGGAATATTAATATGTACTTAACCACACACCACATACCTAAGCCACATACGAACAAATTACATTACACCAACTTTACTTTTATTGTTGATTATATTTTCCACTTAATTTATAACCTTAATATAGTTTTGTGCGAACAACCCACAAAGAAATTAATATTTAATAAATATTGAATATGAAAATAAAAAGTCATAAATGAAATAAATATTAAACAACGAAAAATAACTATATCAAGACAGTGTATGTCTATTGCTGATTGTCAGGAATAGGAATGATACGATTCATATTACTCAATCGATATACAATGTGTATCGATTCATCGAATACAATTGATGTATATTTATTTACGAAAAGCCACGTCCTGCACTAAAACATTACACAAAACACCTACACAAAACCTGTATTTTTTATCTATGGACTATTGTTCTACGAGCAGGTGACAACTAAAATCGTTGTTTTGCGTATGTGTTTTCGTGTAATGTTTCGAGAAAAAACTAATGCGACTGAAGCATCAATTTGATGATTCGCTCGAAGCATTGGTTGTCCATCATACGAATTTCTAGATTTAAGAAAACCTAAATTATTATTATTTTTTGGGATACGGCTCTGTCTTTATGGACAATTCTGCCAACATCAAATGTGACAAATATGAAATACATGCCAACAAATGAAGAGACCAAAAGATTACCATAAGATAATGCAACAACTTTTATTTTTTCTTGTAAATCTGCTAGCATTTGTTTCACCAATATTGAGGAGACATTTCACACTGGTACAGTTGGTAAAAAATATTTAATAACTAGTTTTCTTAAGTGAATTTTGTAGTAAGTGGGCATTCAAATTATTATGATTTCTAAATGTATTTTTAGTTTTATCCTATATATTACTTTTTTACTGTTTTTTTTCTTGTCTGTATCTTGATGATGAGCGATCATAACAGTCAAATCGATTTTTGGTATGTTGCACTGTAGACGGAAATGACAAATAAATGATTTTTACAGTAATATTTAGAGTTGCCAAAACGTATTTATTATTTTCCACTAGCTTATTAATGTTCCTGGCTTCGAGTCGCAAATAACTTTCCTTTTTTCGCTACACAACAACGACATTGGAACCGCTTATCTATTAGTGATGTGGATAATCGATTATTTTTTAAGATGTATTATTATATTATTAATGGGGAACTTGCACGAAAATTATAACGAGCAATTGTGTTGATAAATCAGTAAACAAAACCTTGAAATGTGCTATGTTGAAATTTGTAGGATAAAATACTTGATATTTTACAAAATATGTTAATTAGAAATTACGTATAATGGAACGTTAATGCAAAACCCAAGTGACGTCGTTGCATTAGACAGTGTTTCCAGGTTGGGGTATTTTTCCCAATTTTGCGGAAAACATTTGTTATGTTTAGTATGGTGATCGATGAATGAGATTTCGAATGTCCTCCTCTTTCCAAATTCTTCGTGTAATTTTCCCATCGCTCCGCTCATGATTCAAGAGTGCAACTTATTTTTAATTCGTTATTTAATGAAATAGCTTGTGGGGAATTTTTTGTTCGGTATGGGGAAATTTTAAACGATAGGCAATTATAGCGGTTCAAACGTCTTCTTCTTCTTCTTTTAAGAAATATGGCTCCACCGCCCTGGCGGTGATTTTGCCAGTGTCACAGTAATTTATTTTATTTTATTCACCTTTTGAATAAGCATCCGGCCCGTTAAAAAAATATAAAAAGAATAATAGTAAAAAATAAAAAATATTTAAGGAAGAAAATAAGAAAAATTCTGTTAAAATACGCTAGATTCGGACTAAGTAAAATTTTAGACAAACGGATAAGGATTGTTAATACAAGGTTCTTTTTTTGTTAAAAATAGCTTGTTAAAAAAAATTATAGAAAAAACCTCTTCCCCAAAAATTAATAGGAATGTAAGACTTATTTTTAAAAACTACAGAATAAAGAAAGGGAGGGGAAGGGCTAATTGAAAAAAAAAGGGTACAATTGACTAAAAACACCTAATTGATACAGCAAGGAATATTGGATAATCTTTGTAGAGATCCAGGAATCATATTTATTTGGAATCTCTTTCGTTCAAAAGAAAAAACGAAAACAAGAAAACCGATCTAAATCAAACTCTTAACCATAACAATGTTTATAAGCAATGATCTGATGAGGTTTAGGCACATGTTAAGCGATCATCAAAGGTAGAGATTATTAACTCGGATAAATTTACTAAGAATATTGATATAATTATGGGAGTTGTTAGCTAAAATAGTCTTGACATTTACAGGACGGGGAAAGTCAACAGGAAGAAGGTCATATATGGAGACTGGAAGTCTGGGACAAGAAAAAAACAGATGTTCGAGAGAACCTTCGTCCAACCCGCATTCACATATAGAATGATCTCGAATGCGGATCTTCGCAAGGAAGACTGGAGAACAAACATGGCCCAGACGAGGTCGGATAATAGCCGAAGTAATCTTTTTGTTTATATGTTGGTATTTATAAAACCATGGCTTTAAAAGGATAAGTGGTTGTAAAGATCCGAAGTGCACTCCTTTATTGGCTCTTGAGAGCTGCCATTGTTCATTCCATGTTGACAAAAGCTTAGATTTCGTGAGGGTGAGCATGTCACGGGTAAAGCACTCTTGGTTCAAACGTCATTGTTGGCAATGTTCAAACGTCATTGTAGACGTCAGTGTCAACTGAGATGTCAACAAAAAGCAAATTTTAAGCAGTGACGTCACGTCCTATTTTGGCGCGGGGTTTTGAAAGTCATATTTTGGCTTGCGATAATTAAATGATTTGTGCATATTTAAATGTTTTTCTTTTTGGTGTGTTTATTCGAGACCTAGTTCTTAACAATGAACTAAAAAGAAAATTACATGCAAGTTCCCTATTGTCGGGGATGGTTGGCGCTCTCTTGGGGAGGCCTACGTACAGCAATGGAAGGCGATAGGCTGACATAATAATTGACTAACCCATCGATATAATAATATACCGACTAACCGATCAATTGATTACGTCTTTAAAACATACATAACATAAGCTCACGCCTGTATCCCCGAAGGAGTAGACAGAGGCGCACTAGCGAACTAGAACACCCTCATTTCGCCGAGCTATAAAAAAATATAAGTATCGATGTATAGTACTAATAAATCTAACTTTTAAATGATTTCATAAAAATATTACTGTAAAGGAGCGATTCTAACGTCATTGAATGATTTCTTATATAATCATAAGTTTAAAAAACCGGGCAAGGGCATGCTACATATCTAATCACGCATAGTACAGGGTTCCGAAGTAAGGATAACTGTTTTTTTTCTACCTGCCCTTATCCCATCTTAATGTGGAGTCGGCGCAACACACTTTTTCAAGCATTTTGCAAAGAGGATTTGGCTTACTTTTTATGACCGGTCGCCTGCCTAATATCAACTCCTTATAAGGGATTAAGTCCAAATTAAATTAGAAAATTTGCTTTTCCCGGCCTGGAAATCGGGCCCAAGACCTCCCAATACATGCTGCCACTAGACGAAGGAGGCGACCGTTACTAACTGTTAGGTACTTAAATATATTTTTATTAGATATTTTTTCAAGTGTATGGTCCATAAACCCAAAGGACATGGCCGAATCTTGCCCTAAATATAAAGAAATCAACTGAACTGAAATATACTGCCAATGTTGATATCTTAAAATTAACTACAAAATTAATTAAAATATATGGCACCATTAATATTTCTCTAGAACCTGCGACAAAAATATGCCGAATAAATAATATGTATACCAATTGCGTTCCTTTAACTTTGATTTCAAAGATACACGTTTAAGAAAAACATGATTTTGGAGTATGACTGTACATTCTTCGATCGAGATCTTTACTTACCCACATAATTACTAATAGTGCTACTGTACAAAGCATAAAAATAAACATAAAAGTCAACTTTTTTACCATTAACGATAGGTATTTTATGAATTTATTATTAATTGGTAATGAAGTGGAATATCGTCACTACTTGCAGAAGACAACATTTAACGTTAACTAATTCCTACACGTTATTGTGTATTATACATAGAGTATTTATTATACTTATTGCTTACGAAAATAATTTTAGGGTTAAACAAATAGGTCGGTAGCGGAATTGAGGTCAGCTCTCTACGTAAAATAAATAATAGAGTCCACTGATAGGCAATCCAATTTCAATAAAAACCAATCAAAAAAGTAGGACGAATACGGGTTGAGTAAGGTGTTTCGATAAAACAAACTTGAATCTTATTTGTATACCTCGTTGAAGGTAATATATCAGTTTAGGTTTTTCTATTTTTTTCTAATTGACTGCCTCGGTGGCGTAGTTGTATTTCGGTATGACTACCGTCCTGAGGTCTCGGGTTCGATCCCCGGGTCGGGCTATGTGATATTGGATTTTTTCATATTAGCTCGGAGTCTGGAATTTATGCCCGATATGGCGATAGGCTCGCCCCCTATCACATCTGGGCCGGAACTAAGCTCGGCGAAATGTGGGTGTTCTAGTTCGCTAGTGCACCTCTGCCTACCCCTTCGGGGATACAGGCGTGAGCTTATGTTGTTATGTTATGTTTTTCTAATATGATTGAAAGTTGAGTAGTTAATTTTATTTTACAGGAATGTCGTCGCATTAAAAATGCATAGGTTGGTTCTATTTTTCGTATATAACATAACATAACATAAGCTCACGCCTGTATCCCCGAAGGGGTAGGCAGAGGCGCACTAGCAAACTAGAACACTTACATTTCGCCGAGCTTAGTTCCGTCCCAGATGTGATAGGGGGCAAGCCTATTGCCATATCGGGTACAAATTCCAGACTCCGGGCTGATATGGAAAAATCGAATACCACTTTGGCCGACCAGGGATCGAACCCGAGACCTCAGAACCGTAATCGTACCGAAATACCACCACGCCACCGAGGCAGTCAGAGTATATCACTCAAGGAAAACGTCACGAGGAATTCTGTGTAGGTACGTCTGATTCCGAGAAGTTTTCATAAGAATTTGAAATTTTCGTAATGTCTACCAACTTAGAAAGGAAGAATTCATCTTATTAGTGAGGAAGCCCGAGGCTCCAGCAGGAAGCGTTGCAATATAGTATCAGTCCTATGTTTCCCCCTGCGGGACCTGAATAATATCAGTTTTTTTTTCTTTCTACCTGCACTTAATGTGGGGTCGGTGCAACACACTTATTCAAGCAGCTTGCAGAAATTATTTGGCTTAGTTTTACGACTGCCTGCCTGCCTGCCTGACGTCAACCCTCTAGAGGATCTAGGTCCGGGAAAAACAAATTAGAAAAATCGCTTTCCCCTTTGTCAGCATATATGGGTTGTGGACCGGGAGGTTTGATTCTTAGGTCACGTCAGGCAGGGTATTTTTTCTCGTGATTTGCCCGAGATTGTATCCCACACAGAGAGTGGAAGTCAGAAAGACCTTTTTGTGATTCAAGATTCTTTTTGTGTTCGATAGAGCTTATTCCAAGGGTGGTCATATATAAATTTAGTTACGAAAGATAGAGTTAGATAAATTTTGAAGGTACTATGTAATATGTGTAATTTGTAAAGAAATAGATAGTTATATAGTAAAGTCGAGCAAATTGCTGATTAGATAGAGCCTCATTAACACGGATCATTAGTATTTTGAATAGGTTATTTGTATTTACAATGGAAATG
Source organism: Clanis bilineata (assembly GCA_036417725.1). Classification (NCBI taxonomy): domain Eukaryota; kingdom Metazoa; phylum Arthropoda; class Insecta; order Lepidoptera; family Sphingidae; genus Clanis; species Clanis bilineata. The sequence goes on along the minus strand of CM071146.1, from coordinate 9,391,017 downwards.
TTATGTTATGTTATTTTACCTGGGGAGCGGAGTGGTGCAGTTGAGTGTATTGTATATGCGAGTTTTGGACGTTGGCACCACTAGCATGCTGTCCGTGAATCAATGGAATGTCAAACTCCTCGTCACCAAACGAAGGCGTATGAAAAGTCTGCAATGAAAAGAATTTTTAAATTATTTACCAAAGAAATCACCTCAGTCTATTAGCATCCACTACTAGACGTGGATACAACTCGTATATTGAAAATATATGACATCAAATTTTAAGCTTACGTTTGTATGTCATACATAAATACTAATTTCTACGGGCATTGTCATATTTTGTCACTGAAGACATACCACAGACTGTGTCCCCTGATGGTGTCCCTGGATAAGAAGACTGTTTATTGTGGTACTGATAAGTAAAAGTTATATACATAGACGAATAAAATATATTAACTCTGTAATTTACTTTAAATTCGATTGTTGTTGTTTGTAGGATAGAAACATTTTCCTTTTTTTAAACTAAGTTTTTATTATAGTGGTATAGCTGTATTTTCGACGTGTTATTAGGTTAGTTTATAAACAATTATTAGTAAAAACCATAATAAAAACTCTTTATTTCTGTTGACTATAGAGAAATCTATTGTTGAAAAAGTTATCTATTGATATCTAAGTACTGGTTAGTCATGAAGTCTTTAAACAGTATTCCAGCTAATTATTTATTTCATAAGGTTATCGAATCTTGAGAAATGTTATAAATTCCGGGAAATTTCGACACTTTATTTCATTTGTAATGTTCGTTGATGTAAAGATTAATTAGTTTAATATTTTATTAGCATGAAGTATTATCCTAGAACAATGATGGCCCTGGTTTTTATCAAGAATAAACGTTTATACAAACTTCTACGTTCTGTAATAGTCAAGTGTAATAATAAGTTTAAACAATCTGCTTCATGTTAATTTATCTCTTCTTCATATCTCTTTATGAGATTTTGTCCACAGTTGAAGTGAACCCAATCGAATACAAAAACACATTAAAGTTAGCAAAATTACAAAAGTATTTCAAATACAGAACAATCTATAAACTCCTCGTTTTTAAAGCCGGTTAAAGACAAAAAGGTCGTTAACGAAGTCTTAGGCTGAGATCTATAGAGCGAACTTCGACTAAGTCAAAGTAACGAACTCAGTCAGGATTTGGAATTGTTAAATCGAACTTTACCCGACCCGACTTAGCCTGAGTCATTTTTTACAAGAAAATCTTTGCTTAGTGTGTCTGTCAGCCTTTTTTTCTTGTAAAAATGGCTCGGACTAAGTCGAAGTTCGATTTAAAAATTCCAAATCCTCACAGAGTTCGTTTCTTTGACTGGGACTTAGTCGAAGTTCGCTCTATAGATTATAATAAGCCTTAGAATATAATAATCGTCAGGAAATATCTGATCAACTTCTATAAATACCGTATAGTTAGTAATGTAAAGCTTACAACAAAGTGAGAAACCAACCCACGACTGAATACTGATACATCATTGACTTATTTTATCTTAGATAAATATTCACTATCACTGTATGTATATGGTTAAAAATTAGAAGGGGTCCTTATTGCGTGGCATTTTTGTGAAGTTTTTCACTGCGGCCGCGAAATAAGGCTACACCATGCTATATTTAACTATTTATTACCTCCGTCTATTATTATTGCGAAAAATATATTCGCGTTTGTGGAGGATTAGTTTTAAACCAAAGTTCTCATTAACCATGCCAGTTATCATCAAGGAACAGTAATAATATAGAACGAATATTCCATATCCAACTATTGTCTTAAATCCCTATCCGTGTTTTGTTGTGATCAGGGTATACATAGACGGGACAATGGCACAAAACTTGTGATCCAAAAGTTAGTTTAATCCAAAAGGTAGTTAAGTGACATCGTGGTCGCTCAGTTTATTTGAAATATACGCTCGCCAGACGCCAGGTCGGTCAGTGTAATAATATTGAGAGAATAAACTTGTCTTACGTGATTCTTAACCATTCATACATTACACATTAAAAATTGTAATAATCGCCCTCGTATTGTAATAAGTGGTTGATGGCGGTACTGAAGTTTGAGAACATTTTTTTTGTATAGAAACTTGCTTGAAAGCTCCTCTGTAGGTTGTGATACAATAATTACTTCTAAATTAAATTTAGATTAAGTTTTCAATCCACGTTGCTCAATCTTGCTATACTGATAACTACTATTCAGATGTAGGATTCCTTATTTGGTTGTAGTAAGTTAAATATGTAAACTTTTTTCAAGCATTAAACATTTAAGCGGGTATGACGACAGATTCGCCAACTAATTAAAACAAGAAGTATTGAAAATGATCTTGGCTAAGCCCGGCTTTTGGAGAGAGAGGCGTGAGCTTGTGCTGTAGGATTTGAGTATATACATAGGGCCGAAACTAGTGGTATTATAAAATTATAAGATTTTATATCTCTGAACCAAAATAAATATGTTTTAGTGCCTCAAGTTGGAACGAATGACGGTGTTACAAATGCACATATATATATAATTTTAGTGTTACGAAGTCAAATAGCAAAAACGTAACTCTATTTTTTTTTTGGAAATCCATGTCCGTATATAATCCGTAGGTATTCTATGAACTGCTACATAAAGATGGAGTGAAATTGGGAAAAAATATCTCTCCATACACTTAAGTGAATTATGAAAGCTTTTTCAGCTATACATAGATAATAAACCGAGAATTATTACGTTTGTACATAAGTATAAAATTTTAAACAAACAAAAAGACTTTTGATACGAAAGCCTTTTCACACGTTTTACATACCAAATACCTTACTTAGATAATATATATAGTAATAATATAAACATAATTGAAACAACCCTTAAAAACGTGAAACATTGCGTCGCGTCGTTTTACCCGACTGGGCCGGAAGGAGGGTAATATTATAGGCACCATTAGCTCACTTAATATTGAAGCAACATACCGGGTTAGTATTAATTGTACCAACCTGATCATTCATAGCGTACACACCAACTTTAGTGTCGCGCGGGACAGACAGCGGAGACTCGAGGTTCTCTGGTCTCTGAAACAATCAAAATAGCATTGTATTATTAATGTGCAAGTTTTATGAAATAACTTTTTCTTTTACTTGTGCCTGTAAATTACATGTTCTGATTGACTCATCCACGTCCAGGTCAAACCGTTGGACCTAGATACAGAACTGGTACTCAATCTAGTTTCTTCTTACACAAGCACACACACAAACTTTGACACAAACATGATCTGAAATTTTTGAGTTGCGTTTCAGTATTCGGCCATCAGAAATCTGGATATAAGGGTTTTGATAGGGTATTTCTACAATATCGTAAAACCGATCCACTAATCTGCAGTCTGGGATTTGTGTAGGTTCACCTCTACCATAATAATGTCATGAGATGGAGATAAATAGTGGGTTCCGGTAGTTACGTCTGTATTTTTTCAGAGCTAACAAGCTAGAGTATATGTGTTTTTCTTGTAAGATATGTATTGTCTTTTATAATAATGAATTAACAAGAGATAAGTACTCAAATCCATCATAAAATACTATCCGGAATAATTTTCTGAGCTCATTCTTGTATGTACGTAATATGTTGACAGCCTCAGTGGCGCAGCGGGCGAGTAGCCGGCTGTGAAACGTGAGGTCGCGGGTTCGATTTCTGCACCGATACAAATGTCTGTGTGGGCCACAGATATTTGTTTCGGGTCTGGGTGTTGTGAGACCGAAAATCTCTCGTAGTTCCTGATTTCGAGGAGTTCCAAAGTGTGTACAAAATATCATCATTCATCTCTTTTTTGTACAATTGGGTACTTGACTATAGTTACCAATATTAATGAATTTCTGTAGGAACATAGATTTATCATAGAAATACCGTGTGCAATATGAATTTATTAAAAATACTCCAAGGGAAATTTTATTTCATTAATTTAAATACTTATTTTTTTATCTGTGAGTCACGTGACTGCAAACACCAATCACGATGCATGATGTCACATTGTTAATTTTTCTTGAATATTTATTCCACAAGGCTCTAAGACCTAAGATCCAAAGGCATACTGCCCGGTTATTTGATATATTTTTTTTGTATTTTTATTTAAAGCTCAACCTAATTCAAACGCGGATGTGATCGACGATCGATATCTGATTGTTTGAAATCATATAAATGTTATTTCCTCAAAACTTTCGACCGCTAAACAACAGGTATTTGGTTGTTTTTTAATTGAAACCACAGGGAATGCGTTAAACATGGTTAAAACGAATTGAAAAACTATTTTGTTCCCAGAAAAGTATGTTAACTAATATCAGCATATAAGTTTCACAATTACGTTCGGCAATAATATGCCTCAGAGCAGTACATGTAATTTCGTAAAACATTATAACTAGATATTATTTCAGCAATTCAATTTTGGGTAATTTGCCAATAGCAACGACCACGATCGTAATTTGATAAAATAAAGAATGAAATTCTTTTAAACTGCTTAAAACTTTATAGTACCTAACTACCAATTGCAGTTCGGTGTAATGCAGTTTTTTAAATCATATTTAGATGAGGACCATTTCTTGTACGACAGATAAGATTAATTTTGATAGAAACATAGTAGAAGATTGTCGTTGATGTAAAATAGGTATTCGGTTTTGGAATTATTATGGCAGCACTACATAGAATGACCTCAATAGATTGAAATGGCAATATTTCAATGTAATTTAATTTTGAAAATATTATTATAAAGAATGATGTCTTGCATGGGTTGAGTAATGAGCTCAATTTATTTTTCTGATTTTCAACCGACTTGAAAAATTAGAAGGTCTTCACTTCGCCCTATTTTCGTTTGAATGTTAAGTAATACTTCATCAAATATGGATCGATTTTAATGATCATTGTAATAAACATACTTTGTACGTCTTCCATCTTCGCGTCGATAATTGAAGTCGGTTATTTTAAATTTCAGTAAAGTTAGGTTAAAGAAATTAAATTCGAAAATTTTATACTACTACGTGGATATAATGTATTTCGCATTACTTATTGCAGGTTGGTGCGCCAATTCTCTATCCAGTTAATATTTCTTAAGATTGCGATATTGAATGGCAAGAGTTGCGCGCTTAAGCAGCGTTTACTGTCGTAGAGCGTTTGGTTTGAAATTGAAATATTTTACTTTTTAATATTACGACATTAAAAATAATGTTTTTCAAACTGAGAAAAAAGCTAAGAAAAGCACATATTATAACTTTTGAATTCGAAGTGGGTAATTAAACAAAGTGCATTGTTTTTATGGATAGATATAATATATATATATATAGGGTTTTCTTATAGGTAACATTTACGAAACAAACTATAAAAAATATATTTTATTTACATAGTTGGTTATTTTTATCCAAATAATATACCACTATAATTATGTAGACGTTAAATTAACTTTATCTTATAATTTACTTCTAACACTATTTAAGATAACGAAGGTATTACGACTGTCATAATAAAAAAAGGAATAATAATATATTGAAAACCAACCATAGCAAAACTAGGTCATATATATAAATAGTTTAAGTGAATACGGTTTGGAATGTTTATGGCTAAGAGTAACAATTTTTAATATTAAACAGTTTTAATCTTTGTTCCAAAATGCGATCGATCAACGTTGTAATAGTACCTTGGACCACGAGTCGCTCTCATACCTCTCAGACCGGTTTCTGTGGCACACCGGCTGTGGTACCAATGGGCCTTTATATATGAAGCTATATATACTTACACACACTAATATCAACAACTAAGTGAAAGGACACGCCGATAATTGCTTTCTGTGCTATTGGATTTTGTAACTAGCAGCAGTTATTAATATATCTAATATTTAATCAAATATTAATATGCCGCTGCACTGTAACTCTCACTATTTAGTACCTACATACCTGCACACTGGGGCTAGTAAATGTATATTTATAGTAAATTCTAATAAATGTTACAAATCAAATGATTCATTTGCCTAAATAAAGAGGATCCTAATGGTACAACGATTGTATTTTCTAACCGATAAATCTTCATAATAGATATTTATAATGTGGCATCCATAACGATACGATGTTTCTAATATGTTTTTAGAGCGTGGAAAGTAGAAAGTTTTATAAAGTAGGCAAGTTTAATACACTTTGGAAAATATTGTAGTATATTATTTATCTAATTCGCTCACGGTTTAAAGATAATGAGAAAAACATTTCAAGTTTGTATAAGCGTATAATATGAATATAACGTAACTACTATTCAGTAACTGCTACATATAAAGTATCCTACAATATTGTAATAAATAACAGTTAAATAAAAGTCCCATTTTATGTCACAGTAATATTTCCATTGAAATAATTTGGTAGGAAAGCACATTGCTATTCATAGTTATGTAGCTGAGTGGTGGTAGACAAGTCTCTAGAAGGACGTAATTGTCGGTCACTGACCTCGTTTTGTTCCTTCCACTAAAATAGCATTAAACCAATTGATGTTATTACAATTGGAACTAGGTACTTTCATCATAACTTGTTCACTGTTTGTACAAGGACGTAGGTATAATGTATATTTTATTTATAATAGTATTCTTACTATGTAGTTAAAGGTTAAAGAAATATAATTTTGTTTAGTAAACTTAAATCAAACGAAAATGGCGGTTATACACACAGCGTTTTAAAAAAGGAAAACTTTCAGTCTATTGTATTGGTAAAAGGAACCAATTCTTTTGTATTATTAAATGCGCCTTTGTATTCGACGAATTAATATTTGACCAGTTGAATTTATTCTTACAAGCCAAATGCCATGATTCTTCGTAATCCGAGATATTATGTATATCTACTATGTACTTAGTTATTGTATTAAGTTTTTTGGTAATTTGGTAACGATTGTCAATGTTTTAAGAATATATTATAGAGGTATAGGTATACTACTCGTGAATACGGATATTCTACATATATTCATTACATAGCTTTTGATGTTGTTTTAGTTACTATGAGTATTTATTCGCGTCCTAAATTCCTTCATAGTTATAACGTGACCGTATATTGAATATTTCATTTGAGTAGGCTGTGTAATATGCATATTAACGTGTACAAAACGAGAGCAGGCTAAGTGGAAGTGAATTATTAATAAATGTTTATTTTAAAGTTGTGATTATTTTTGTATGTTGTTTTTATGAACAGAATATAATTATTTGCCGCGAATCTTATCTCTATTTCAATATCTTTGTTCTACTTTACCATAGATAGTAGTTCTTTATCTACTTTTGATATTACTGTAGAGATACGCGTTCGGTATAATTAAATACTACGTAAGTTTACTGGCCTGTCTCATTTTGACTAGTGTGTTCTGAGTGATATAAAATATAATTGAAAACGAAGACTACAGTTCGAAATGAAACATTGATAAGATTTATCAAAACATAAAATATTGCTTTTTAGTTTACTTGAGTTCTTTATAGTTTACTTATTGTGCATTTTGTTGATGCTACGAATGTAGAGTCGCAATAGTAGTCACTAATATTCTTAGAAGTCACTACACTTATTTTATCATTGTCCTAAAGTTAGTATGATTTGGCGTGTTGTAGCTTAAGTTATAATAAGTATTTATATTTTATTTATTATTTAACTATCTTGTAGGAACTAGAAGTACGTAAAATATGTTTGCAAGCTCTTTTTGTTACACGAAGATCAATAAGTAAGTATAAGTTATTAAATTATTCTAAAGATACATACATATGCTTTAGTGAGATGGAAATTTTTAAAGGCAAAAAGACATTTCCTAAAGAATAAATGAAATTAGAGCTTCTTATTGGAATCAAAATCATCTACCAAGACTTCGTACTTATTTACTTACCTAAGGTCAGTGAAAATACTAATATTACCAGTAAAATTATATTTATAATTAAATCTAGCTTTTAAATGAAGTCGGTCAAAATCCGCCCTTAAAGATATACCTAACTCTTACACTATAAAGCTAGAATACACGTGCGATGTACATAGAGGCATAAATATACTGATTACGACCTAGGTACCTTATACTTGTGTCGTTAAAAAATAGTGAGCTATCAACTAATTAACGCTAACCACCTCGGTCAAGGGACGTGGCTACACTTATTGATATACTTCTTTACTGGTAGTAATAACTCATTATTTTCTGAGCGCCAAAGAAATTAAAGTTGCATAAAAACATGATTTATCACTTAACAGATCCATTTCTTTCATTCTTAGTCAATTTGACGTAAGTAAGAAAGTGACAAATTAGTTCTAACGTTAAACACCGCTTAAATATGTTACTTATGTTAAAGGACAAGCTTTACATATCTTTAACATTCGTTTGTTGTTCTATATTTTAGCGCATAACCGTTTAATATAAAATCAATCCTTATATTACGCAATAAAATTTTATACTTAAATGTATAAACAAACAATAAAGTAGTGGATATTATTATTAGAGAAAGTTTTACCTACCATTTAAATACCCAGTTAGTTGTAATACATTCCATCCAGCGAAACGATATCGTCAGTTATTAAAATACATTCATTAATTTATACGTTCCGGTTTCATGTAAGATCTAATTAATCTACGGAGGAAGTAGAAAATAATACAATTACAACTTTAATTGAAAGAGCACTGAAGTCATTCATTCATTACACAATAAATTAAAAATGTAAAAGTTGAACTACCGACGTGGCGTTCATTTCTTCTCTACCAAATGGAAACACATTTAATATTTGTTCATATATCTGATTCACTTTTAATAAAACGTATCTGTAGTTAGTTCGGAAATATTAAGGTGTAGCACGACATGAAGGCACGCTAGTACACGTGCGGACCGCGCGGGAAGACTGCGTGGCGGTCGAGGCGCGCGCTGCGGTGGGGCGCTGCCGCTCTGCGCGTCACACTCACATAGTAGTGCACGAAACCACCACAATGTACCGGGGGCGCTATTCTACATAAGATATTTTAAGTCCAAATACTTGTCATGTGGAAAATGCCCATATGAACAATTTTTGAAGTCGACTGAATGAAAATTTGACTTTGGAACGCGAACTCTACATTGACAATGTTTTCCATGTTTTATTTCCTATTCTTCCTTTTCATGGAGAAAAACTATTATATTTAGATAATTTCACAATAATTTAGTTTCTTCCTTTTCTTTCGTCGCGTCGGTTTTCTGTAAAACAGTGGTACCAATGTGTCGAACCGATCATTCGTATTGTAGACGTAACTGTCTACAGCTTGGCTCTACCACACAAAATCATTAGATTTAGTCTAAGTAGCCCAATTTTTTCCCATTATTTTTTCCTTTTATTTTCTCTAGTAATGGAAGGGGTTAAGCCTAGGGGTTAGTCCGCTATTTTAGTGAAGAATTATGTCATGCATTCAAAATTGATTATCTGATATACATATTTTCTTTAACTTACTACAGATAGCAAATTAATTTACAGGATTGATGATTTGTATGAAGATCTACAGATAACTTTGTAAACTGAAAGGTGTCATAAAAAAAATAAAAAAATGACGCTTGGCATCGTTCCCGCATGGGTTTATCCATAGCTCTACCTTAGTAGTTGACTCTTAATCTTGACAAGGACTACCTTACTTGAGTAGGTTTTACCTACCTTTATTCCAGTCCATTGTGGAGTCAATAGAATTTGTATGAAATTCTGTATTTTACTTTTATCGACTATTGCTCGTAAACTTGTAAAGCCTGGTTAGCCATGATAGTTTTTCTTTTAAATTCGTTATATATGTGACGACATTTCACATTTCCAGAACCAACCGTGTAAGTGGTAGGGGTGTAGACACTTGATTTTAACAAATATTTGCACTTTAAAGTTTCATATTTCGCTACCGAATTCTTGGATCCAAATATGGTTTAGCAAACCCGCAATGTTTTTGATCGACCTATCCAACGACACTCCACACGTGAAAAAAAATGTCATCCTCGACTTTGGGTGTAGGGGATCCTACAGAATTTTTTCAAGATTTTATCTTACCATTTTGTTGGCGTAATTGATATTATATACTAAGTTACAGATTTCTAGTACTGATAGTCTCTGAGCTAAGCCGCGGACATGACGAAACTATAAGGATTCCATTTTTCCCATTTGTCTTTGGAACCCTAAAGATTCCTGATTATGTTTCTAGTGCGTTCCTCCAATATTCTGGGTCCAAGCCAACATTTGATAGTAACACCTTCATTTGTGTGATGTGTTAAACGGTCTCTACACCTCAATTCTGCATCTGTGCAGTTTGAGTAACGATCGGTAATTCGACACGGTGACACCTGATAAATCTCTCTTTATCCCAACATAAAATACAATAAGCTCACGCCTGTATCCCCGAAGGGGTAGGCAGAGGTGCCCTAGCGAACTAGAACACCTAAATTTCGCCGAGCTTAGTTCCGTCCCAGATGTGATAGGGGGCGAGCCTATCGCCATATCGGGCACAAATTCCAGACTCCGGGCTGATATTGAAAAATCCAATATCACTTTGCCCGACCCGGGGATTGAACCTGAGACCTCAGGACGGTGGTCGTACCGAAGTACAACCACATCACCGAGGCACTCTTTAACCCAAATCTTGATTAAAAGATAGAAGTGAGCTGTTAGGATAAATCGAGATAAGGTGTAACTTTAGATTAGTAATAGCGATGCAAGTAGCCCTAAGTCAAGATAATTATAACCCTTAATATACCCATAACTGCCTAATTAATTTATGACCCTTGTTTTATGTAGTCGTCGATTTCTTTACGTAGCATTTACTATCCTTGAATTTGGACCGACTTCAAAAGAAAGAGGTGATCAATTAGTCTGATTTTGTGTATATTACGCAATATCTCCCCAAAAGTTTGATAGATTTTCACGATTCTTTTTGTGTTCGATAGAGCTTATTCCAAGGGTGATCGGATACGTTTTGAACTAAGTCCGTTAAGTTTTTGAACTTTTGATTATTTATAGCAGATATCGACAAACGAAAGTGGGCCATCTGATATTAACGCAACGGCAATCTGCCACAAAACGTTAATTTTCGACAGACTTCCAAAAAGGAGAAGGTCCTCAATTCGTCTGTTGTTTTTTGTTTTTATGTATGTTACGCGATATCTCCGCCATATATTGACCGATTTTCAAAATTCTTTTTCTATTCGATACAGCTTATTTCCCATATAAATTCACGGATCTGAAGTCGGTCTGTTAAGTTTTTAAACTCGTGATTATCTGTGATACAGTGGTAATAAACATGCTCCAGCCAGTCCATGAATTCTGAAGGGGAACTTTTAGACTAATACATGGCGCTACCACTAAAATATTCTGATATTAGTTACCAATTTGTTATTTATTGCATATACATCTTATGCCACGTCATTGCTATAGTGAATTATTATTAATACTTGTGCATGAAATTAATATTGACACACAGAGCTGAGTGAGGACCTGGGAGGTCACCACCTCGTCTTATAGCAAATAATAATCATAATATAATAATAATATTAGCCCTGTAATATTACTGTCCCCCTTCTGGGCTCCTCTACGCTGAAATGGGTTAGGCTATAGTCTATCACGCTAGCCTAATGCGGGTTGGTAGACTTCACATGCCTTCAAATTTTTGTGGAGAAATTCTCGGGTATGCAGGTTTCCTCACGATGCTTTCCTTCACCGATATAGCAAGCGATAATTTACAAAGAAAACACACTTCATATAGAAAAGTCAGAGGTGTATACTCCATTTTGGGGTTGGTCTCGAACCTCTGACACTCTTCTCGGCAGTCCGTACCATTCCTAACTGACCTATCGCTGCTTTCTGTCTTATAGCAATATTATTATAATCTTACTGCTGTTATAATCTGACTGCCTCGGTGGCGTGGTGGTATTTCGGTACGACTACCGTCCTGAGGTCTCGGGTTCAATCCCCGGGTCGGGCAATGTGATATTGGATTTTTCCATATCAGCCCGGAGTCTGGAATTTGTGCCCGATAAGGCGATAGGCTCGCCCCCTATCACATCTGGTACGGAACTAAGCTCGGCGAAATGTGGGTGTTCTAGTTCGCTAGTGTGCCTGTGCCTACCCCTTCGGGGAAACATACATAAGTATGTTATGTGTTATAATCTTACTTTTCTTTTTTGAACGGGAAACAGTAAAAGTAAAATTATAATAATACTGCTAAGAGATGTGAACAAGTGGTAACCCACCTGTTCTTTAACAAACATTACTGTGGGTTCTTACCCACTACTAACCAGTAGTAATTACTAATTACCATTTCTGATTGCGCTGAAGGTCATGCTGCAAGCTTTCTTCAAAAGACTATGATACTGCCCCTTACTAACAAAAATATTTACGTGTCTAATAACTTTAAAACAAGTATGTTCCTTTAATTTTTAAACAATACATATAGCGCGAGTAAAATAGTATCAAACTATTTTTAAAATAAAGGAGCGCGTCTGCTATAGGACGTGGTGGTAACCCCCAGTATCCTTAGTATGAGTTTTCTGGACAATTATGGAAATCTTCAATAGTTTTCGTCTTCTCCATATATTTTACTTCCAGCGTCACTTGCAAAAATTGCAACGAACTAAAACAAGTATGAGGAGAATCAAAACTGTCGTCGATTTTGAGAATCTGAATAATAATAAATAACGCCCAACAGTCACCCACATAGTTCTGACCCCACACTAAGATCGAGTCTTGTGTCGTAGGTATTAGAAACTATGAGAGACTTTCGGTCTCAAAGAATCTAAAACTGTTACAAAATAGTACTAGGGATATAGGTGACCCACTTGCTCGTTTGGTCCCTCTTCCAAAAAAAGGAAATCTGCCCTAACGTAGCGCTGACTTCTAGCCGAAATCCTATAGAGCTTCGCATTAGCAAAAAATAACAGTAGGTATTAATACAATTTTTTTTTCTACCTGCCCTTATCCCACTTTAAAGTGGGGTCGGCGCAACACACTTTTTCAAGCTTGTTGCAGACACGATTTGGCTAAGTTTTTACGACCGGCTGCCTGTCTGACGCCAACCCCCTCTGAGGGGTCCAGTCCCGGGCAAATTAAACTAGAAAATTCGCTTTGCCCGACCTGGGAATCGAACCACGACCTCCCGGTCCACAGCCCATACATGCTGCCACTAGACCAAGGAGGCGACTAATACAATATTATATATCTCTATAATAGTATAAACGTGTAGTTCATAATTTACAGCTATGACCTTATTGTAGAGGTGCGAAATCAAGTTTTGAGATATTGGACATGTTGTACCGATAAGAGTGACCGGTGAATCGGTACTAACATTAACTTAACATACTGGTCGTATATACGTCGTCATAAGTGGTACGGACTGCCGATACGAATATCGGAGGTTCGAGACCAACCCCAAAAAGAGCATACACGTCTGACTTTTCTATGTTTAGTGTGTTTTCATAGTGAAGTATCGCATGGTATAACGGTGAAGGAAAACATCGTGAGGAAACCTGCATACCTGAGAATTTCTTCACAAGAATTTCAAAGTTATGCGAAGTCAACCAACCTGCATTAGGCCAGCGTGGTAGACTAAGGTATTAACCCCTCTCGTTAGTAGAGGAGGCCCGTGTCCAACAGTGGGACAGTAATATTACAGGGCTAATATTATTATTACTGGTCGCAACGAATGCCAACTCTACCACTTACCTTGTAGATGTTGTATGTTTTGTAAGTTCTTTCTTGGTCAACAGCAATAGTTTGCGGTGACTCCATTTCGAATCATATGAGTTTAAAATGCTGCGACGGTCCATTTACCAAATTATATACTTTAAGTTCATATGATATAACAACGTCCACAGGAATTGAGCTTCAATTCAGTATCGAAGCCTTCTATTGCATTATCTTAGATTACGAAGAATGAGAAAAAAGAAAGAAGTGAAAGCACACCTTAAGTTAATTAATTTTAAGACAGAGATACCAATATAAAGAGAGCTTCTTTAAATGCATGTTGTATTATTATAAGTTTCAAAAGAACTATGAGAATATAATAAGACCATTGAAGTAATGCTGCTATGTAAGCGCCTGGTTAGGGATAACCCGCTCGCGTAATATTGCCGTCGGCAACAAATCGAATTCGTTCACTAGTGAAAAATATTTGCTGTAAATAGACATACGTAATAAAAAATACTTTATTTCCTTTTCAGCCGGGAATACTTTCGAAAAATATAATTGTAGGAAATTACTGAAATGATGTTTCCGGATGATTAATACATACATATTTTGGATTTATTTATTGCTACGATGTTATTAGTCATTATGTAATATCTTATATTACGTAATCAAACAACGTAATAAAATGTTTACCTACAAAAAATACCATTAACTGTGGATTCGAGTTTAAGAAGCTAATTAATTGCAAGTGACTATTAATTACAAACTTCAATGGCGTACGTCTAAAAAAAACCAAGTGTCACCGGTAGTCGGGAGTCGGTAGTCGATAGGTGAAGGAAGGCTATGGCCACGTGGCCGGCACGCGGGACCGGCGCGCGGCGCGTCGGGATACACTTGCGAGTTGCGAATCCGCGAGGGAGCACCCGCCGGAAACCGAGGTGTACCGGGGCTCCTCGAGCACAGAGAAGTGGCGGCCCGCGGCGCGCTGCCCCGCGCCCGCACCCGCGCCCGCACGCCCCGCACCCCACAGCACACACCCGTACATGCACTGCTCCGAACTCCGCAGCCTTCGTCTCCACACCACTCACCCCGCACTATGTTTGCCTTAATCGCGAATTAAGGTTTCAGTAATGTTTTCTGTTAAGCTTGGAGCTTAATTTGACGTCATTTATTAGAAATCCTATTTTAGTTTAGGGCCAACTGAATGAGGACTGAGAAAACGTAGAAGAAGGTTCTATCGATTTCAATTTGCAGGTACTCGCAGTAATATCGAGTCATATGTAGTTAGAAGGAGTGTAAAGTGCTCTATAGCTCTACATTATTATTATAAAGTCTTTTTTTATTGGTCGGTTAAATATTTTGACATTTCGCATCTGAAATAATTTCTTGGAATATGATGACATAGGAAGATACAGTAAAAAGTCTGAGGGAGGTGATGACATGTGCAAGACGGACGGACCGGCCAGATTATTTGAATTTTCGTTACGGAATTTCTGGATTCGGTCTCCACGCTCAAGGCGCGCAATAGAAGCTATGCAATAGCTTAAAAGAAAAAAATCGTACCAATTATCTCTCTCTCTTAAATGCAGTTGTTAGTTATGTAAAACAAATACTAAATATAAGAGTTTATGGACCATATACTTCATAAGGTCATGCCTGCATCCCCGAAGGAGTAGGCAGAGGTGACTAGCGAACTAGAACACCCACATTTGGCCGAGCTTAGTTCCGTCCCAGATGTGATAGGGGGCGAGCCTATATATATCGGCTGATACGGAAAAATCCAATATCACTTTACTCGACCCGGGGATCGAATCTGAGACCTCAAGACGGTAGTCGTACCGAAATACAACCACGCCACCGCGGCAGTCTAATAAAATAATATTTAAGTAATAGTTACTCTTACTTCGGAATCCTATATTGTGCGTGATTAGATATGTAGCGTTCACTTACCCGGTGTTTTAGGATTGCGGAGCCAAATGGTAAAAACGGAATCCTTATAGTTTCGCCATGTCCGTCTATATGTCTGTCCACGGCTTAGCTCAAACACTATTAGGTTGAGAGCTATAGAGCGAACTTCGACTAAGTCTAAGTCAAAGAAATGTCCGTGCCCCCTATTAGCTAAACGGTTAATTCTGGAAATGTGAAAAAAATTATGGTAGTTGCAAATACAAGGAGGTTAAAAGGAAAAATAATCACGGCGAAGCGGGCTTTACAAGTTAACGAGTAGGAGTAATAGGCGACAAACGTAAAAAGCATATATTTTTTAGTTTTTTTTTTTTTATTTATTTCGGGAAAACAAACAATTACACACATACATTAACATAAACAATTTTACATATCGGTAACATTTTAAATGTGTAACTAACAACGTTATCCCCAAATTAATATAGAACGTAGTAACTATGAACTTATATAATCGAGCGAAAGTGAAACCTATTTAAAAAACAGTCCAGTGATTTAAATTTATATGTTCTATATAGAAAATGTTCAATACATTATATTTAGTTTATATTAGTTTTAGCTGATTAAAATTATCTAATCGAAATTTTGTACTTTAACTACTATGCAAATTTGCTGTAGTGAGGTTAATAAAAATATAATTAACGATAAAACCTTCATTAAAACATTTTAATTTCTAACACTATTCATTTGAGAAAATAACAATACGTTGAAAATCGCTAAGAGCATTGAAGAAATTTAATTTCCCACGGGAATTTACCAAGTAAGTAATTATGTAGCAGCTTATAGATAGCTACTTACCTTATGTATTTTGTAATCTTATATTTATTTTCGCAGTTCGACGTTTGTTTGAGTAACCTCGGGTCGATGTTCCTGATTTGTAAAAAAAATACGTGACATTTAATATTGTTTGTTTATTGAGTTATTCAATTTTGTTCTATCATGTGTAGATCGTTTTAGACATGCTTCCTTATATTCTTTAGAGGGTGAAATTGTATGAAAGGTGAAGCCGATAACAGTCTCTTTTGATTATGACTAGTCTGTCGACAATTTGACAATGGTGAGCTACTACTTAGGAATCGAATTGCCTATATGAACAGTTTGTCCATCACTGATGTATTTTAAAAGCTAGACAGTTGTGTTTTTTGAGTTTTTAAAGTGCCCGATGAAAATGTGTGATCAATACATAAATTATATTATGGAAGTTGGATTGGACATTGATGGTTCCTTTATTTGAGTATTTCAGATACCCAAACCATCGATCAATGATTTTATACACTACGTAATTAAAGTATATGATTTACGATTATTACATCTGCTCTACATTTCATAAATTATCTAAAAAGTACGCTGAAATCTGCAGGGCTTGAAAATATATTATTAGTTCAAATTGGCAATAAGTAGGTTAGTAGCGTACAGTGATATTCACAATAGCTATTTGTTACTAACATCAAATGGCTTTCTCTTGCAGATAATAGCATTCTTTTGTTTGACAGATAGCAAATAACAGGAAATGCAAAGTATAATAAGCTTTTGGGTTAATGGTCCTTTGTATTGACTATCACGTTGGTGTTTACTATTTGTATCCATAACGCGGACGTATTATTTGGTTTTGATTCGAAATTTACGGGGCGCAGGGACAATTACTTTTCTTGAGATTGAAATAAAGATATTTCTTACACATCAGACATAGTATAGAACTAAAAACTTCATATATGTATGTCCGAAATCAGTATAGAAAAAGTTGTGCAAGCTTACCTTTAATGTGTCATGTAACTAGACTTCCTTACGATCTTATCACCCTGTCAAGGGCAGTGAAATCTAATAATGAATATTATGTAAGTTCAAGAGATTGGGAAGAAAGGTTAGAGTTACTTAAGGTTGAGATAGAAACTGTGACCTACATAGACGATATTTCTCGGTAGTACTTTTTAGCACCCGATAAACTATAGCCGCTTTTCAGCGAAATAGGTCTTTCAAAAGAGTAATTGAAGAATGCGTCAAGAGAGCAACGTCATTTAAGCGGTAGTTAAAGAGGAGGGGACCGGTGTCACTGGGTTTTACAGCAACATGCACTTGTACCAGTATACTCCTGCCAAACAGACAGCGAAGATAAGACGTGACGAGGCCATTTTATTTTGCAATATATGGGGTCATACTGATCATACTGATCTACATAGCTTCTCGATTCGCATCGTAGCCTGTTTAACACAGTAATTAGAGTTCCATAGTCCCATAAACTGTCCAACAGTTGATTTGTGATTTACATCTATTATTCAGTTCTTGCAACTGCATTCTAACCTTCGCAAGCCACAGATGAAGACATTTTGCTGCCATTCCAAATCATTTGTGCCACGGTCTATTGAGATATAGAGAGTTTGCAAATGCTTCTTTGCTCTACATTTTACAATAGTGTTGTTGTATGTCGAAGTCGTGAACTTGGCTTGGCTCTTGATCTTGATAAAACAAGAATGTGGCTGACGTAGATTTTGTGTGTGGTTCACTTATTGTCGCCTTCAGGAATATAGTCATGACGGAGGCAAATCCATTACCGCTGGCTCGTGTAGTATACAAAATTATGCAACATGATTTTGTCTAAGCCGTTAAAGAGTTGATTAAATACGTTTGTACTCATTAGTCAATCGCCTTTTCTCAGCTTCTACTCTATGAATGATATCACACAACCGAATATCATATTGAAATAGGTCAATACGCAAAAAGATCACCCACAATTCCGTGTGGGAACAGAGACATCCGGATATTTGCCGGTTTAAGTGGGCGCTGTCGGTTTGCGGGCATGTCTCGGGTTGTTGCGGTAGATCATAGTGGTTTCGAGTAGGTCGGTCTATTTGTGGTGACAGAAGAGGCGTGGGTGCCGCGTGTACCGAGCTGGAGTGGCAATGACCTTGACACTAAGCGAGTGGCCTTGGGTAGCACGTGGCGGCTGACACCCGCTGTCTGTTGTCGGAACGCCGCCGCCGCCTTTCCCAGGGGAGCCTATTGTGGACATGCCCTGTGACTGTAACTTCGAGCTTGCTACACTCCACTTTCAATCCACGATCTGTGGCTGACTGTCGAGGTGAACAATTATGTCAAGCTAATTCTGTGAGTCTATTAAAAAATATATAAAAGTGGTTATTTTATTCGAATACAATCTGGTATTTTGGTTTTTTATCGGATTAGTCACACAAGCAACCATTAACACGCGTAACTTTCTAGTGTTAAATATTACGTTAATGGAGAAACGCGTGTAAAGATTAAAACGCGATTAAGTAGTAGGTATAATAATTATAGATATCTCACTAAGAATGAACGAATTTAAGGATACATATTAATGGGGATAATATAATTTTTCAATTTGAATATTTTATGATAGTTATATCTTATCGACGGACTTCCAAAAAGGAGGAGGTCCTCAATTCGTCTCTATTTTTTTATGTATGTTACGCGATATCTCCGCCAAATGTAGACCGATTTTCAAAATTCTTTTTGTGTTTGATAGAACTTCTTTCAAGGGTGGTCCATATAAATTTTTTCACGAGCGGATTTGAAGTCGGTCCGTTAAGTTTTTAAACATGTGATTATTTGTTTCATTCTTTGTTTTGCTGCTGATCATAAATTATAAAATTTCAAAGATTAGTCATGGATCACTTAATTCAGTTCGGTGTGGCGCGGCGCCTCGATCCTATTATCTTATGTTTGCAAGTTTCTCCTAACGCAACCGAACTGAAATTGCCAAAAGTACTAAAACTATAAAAAGTGAAAGACAGTAAGTACATACAGAAGTTAAATCGAAACACATTTGACAGAGGAATATAGCGCAGGTTTGGGGAACATGGTCGAAGGAGTCGAAGATTGATTGCTCAAGGCTCTGCTCTGGAATCACAAACACAATGTATATATTAACTACATAGACAATGTGATCACTGAAGGGTTTTGAGAGACGCAGATTTGTTGTAGGTGTTTACTAGCTGAAAATAAAAATAAGGTAAACAGTGTAAGGGAGTATCCAGCATAAGATAATGTGTGAACGGGTGCGATTCAGAGCGTTGGCGACGTGCGGCAGCGTGTCGAGTGCGGTCGCCGCGGGGCGGCGCGCGGCGTGGCGGCGCGGCTGGGCCCGGTGCGGCGTGCCGGCGGCGGCGAGCGTTCAGTAGCCCCCGCTTGGCCGATACGTTTACGAGCCAACACTAACTTTAAGTGACCCCGCCCGCACTCGTGCGCCACACAACCTTGTTTATATCCCATCTGAATGAAAATAAAAGCGATGTTGTTTCCGCAATGGGAAAACACATTCCCTCATAGTTGTTAGTCTAGCGCCTGGCTGCCCGCCTAACTTGCATGTCTGGAGACTCGCGAGCTTAACTGTTTTTCTCAGAAAAGGTAGAGATATGACTACACTTTATTGCAATTTGTAATATTTATTTAAGATTCTAGTTGCATACTTTATTGATTATATTGTAATCAGAATTATATTATTATGTAACTAATACAGATTATTTGATAACTTTAGACTTAACATCTATTAACTCTGAGTATTAAATTGAAAATTGTCGAAACTTGTTAAATTATTAACGAATGGATGCTACCGAACCCGAAGTAAATCAGGAATGCGAATTTTTACCATGTGGCAGCTAGATTATCAAAGAGCATGTAAAGGCGATTCGAAGTGTGAAACAGCGAGTGACGTGCTCGAGCGATGCGTCGCGTGACGCGTCGCGTCGGCCGGCATGCGGTACTCGGCGGCCTGCGGCACGACCATGAATGAAGGCGCCAACACGCTTTTTATCTATACATTGTCGTAAGCGACAGTTTATTTACACACACTTGTAATTTTCTTGTTCCTATGTCAATCATTTTGATTGATCAGCTCTGTTAATAAATAAGCTCGTAACGGTAACGGTTTTTTTCGTGAATAAATTTTCGATAGTTGCTATTTTCACTACTGTACCATGAGTTTTTTGACATTTCGCCCTAGCGGCTCTAAAATATTTATATGAAAAACCCTCAAACACCTCTAGCAGTTACGTAGGGAACTTATGTTTTTCATACAAATGGACAGTAACTAGTCAACTGGCTTTCAAATTGTCTTGCAATTTGATTTGCAAATAATTATCGTTGTCTATTGTTTATGGGTCAAGCAGTTCTGCCGCACTCGCTCATCTTCTCACGCGTCACTTGACTCTCCACTTGACGTAGTGAAAACAGTTAATATAATAATAATAATATAATATTAGCCCTGTAATATTACTCTCCTACTGCTGAGCACGGGCCTCCTCTACTAATGAGAGGGGTTAGGCCTTAGTCTATCACGCTGGCCTAATGCGGGTTGGTAGACTTCACATACCTTCAAAATTCCTGTAAGGAAATTCTTGGGTATGCAGGTTTCCTCACGATGTTTTCCTTCACAGTTAATATATGTAGTGCGTACTAATGTAAGAGTGCGGAAGTGAATAGAATTTTGCGAAAAATCACACGTATTCTTTGACGGTGCACGCCCATTTTGACAGAAAAGCACCACTTGAATCGCTGTAGTGTAAACTGTCACTGTTCAGGCGAGTAATTAATACTCATTAATACTTACCGCAAAACTTTTACTCGTCTTGCTAGTTGCCACTTATTCCGCTGTTCTTTGTTTTATATCACAGACTGGCAAACGAGTAGATGGGTCATCTGATGGAAAGTGATCTCCACCGCCCATAGACATCCAAGACACAAAAAAATAATTATGAGTGCGTTGCTAACCTTAAATGAGGGAATTAGGGATTGGGAAAGGGAAGGGAGTAATTGGAAATGGGAAAGAAGGGGGGAATTGGAATTGGGAAAGGGAGGGGAGAATTGGGCAACCGGAAATCTTACTTACCAAACGAAACGCAAGCTACCACTTTATGTCGGTTTTCTGTGAGACAGTGGTATCAAAACGGTCAAGCCGGCCTAGTGATCTCCACCGCCCATAGACACCCAAGACACAAAAAGAATCATGGGCGTGTTACCAACCTAAAATAATGGAAATAGGGATTGGGAAAGGGAGGGTGGTAATTGGTCAACCGTATACATAATAACCAACACTAAAACAAGTCTTGACCCCACGGTACCCCATATGCGAGTCATGTGTACAGGACATCAGGAACTATGAGAGACGTTCAGTCTCACAACATCTACAACATTTGTCTCAGTATGAAATCGAACTCGCGACATCTCGCTTCACATTCGGGTACTCGTCCGGTGTGTCGGCACATCACAGAGGCTATCGGTATCATTGTATGAGAGTCGGCGATTCTATCGTCAACTCAGCACTAATTTTGGGTCATGCAAGTTTTTAATAAATCGTAAGTTCAGCGGCCTGAGCAGGAAAAATTCTCATAACCGTAAATGTATTCGAAATCGATGCGCGTCTATGAAATTTGTATGAAATATTAACCAAACGTCATCAGTGCGCAGCGAACTCGAATACATTTACATTTACATTAGTTTTCCGTGCTCGGGCTACAGATAGTGATTACTTGAAATTTGTAACTAGTAATTCAATGAAAGGAAACTGCTACTAATAGCGATCACAAGGGAAAAGTGAAATGAAAATAATCCTTACTACAGTTTTTATTCATCAACATTATCTTTTATAAAGTACTAGCTGACCCGCGCAACTTCGTCTGCGTATTAGAGAGAGGGTTGAAAGAGTGAGTCGTAGGCACCTATAGCACAATAATTCTAAAAAGGTAATGATATGTTTTGCTAAACTTCGAGAGATAGTACGTGACTTCGGTGCGGTTCCGTCAATCACCCCGTCTGTCACCCCGCCTGTCACCTCGTCTGTCACCCCGTCTGTAATCCGTCTGTCACATCGGCTGACACCCCATCACTCACCCTGTCTGTCACCCTGCCTGTCACCCCGTCTGTAACCCGTCTGTCACCCTGTCAGTCACCCCATCAGTCACCCTGCCTGTCACCACATCTGTCACCCCGTCTGTCACCCTGTCTGTCACCCCGTTTGTCACCCCGTCTGTAACCCGTCTATCACCCCGTCAGTCACCCCATCAGTCACCCTGTCTGTCACCCCGTCTGTCACCCCGTCTGTCACCCCGTCTGTTACCCCGTCTGTCACCCCGTCTGTCACCGCGTCTGTCTTCCCGTCTGTCACCCCGTCTGTAATCCGTCTGTCACATCGGCTGACACCCCATCACTCACCCTGTCTGTCACCCTGTCTGTCACCCTGCCTGTCACCCCGCCTGACACCCGTCTGTCACCTCATCAGTCACCCTGTATGTCGCCCTGCCTGTCACCCCGTCTGTCACCCCGTCTGTCACCCCGCCTGTCACCCATCTGTCACCCCGTCTGTCACCCCGTCTGTCACCCGTCTGTCACCCCGTCTGTCAACCCGTCTGTTACCCGTCTGTCACCCCGCCTGTCACCCGTCTGTCACCCCGTCGGTCACCCCGCCTGTCACCCCATCTGTCACCCAGCCTGTCACCCATCTGTCACCCCGGCTGTCACCCGTCTGTCACCCCGCATGTCACCCGTCTGTCACCCCGTCTGTAACCCGTCTGTCACCCCGTCAGTCACCCCATCAGTCACGCCGTCAGGTATCCCTTAGTCACCCCATCATTCAACCCGTCGGTCAACACTAAAAGAATTTTTCACATCGAACCCGTAGTTTACGAGATATCAACTTCCCCGCTTTAAAACATTTTTCATTTCTGCTCCGCTCCTATTGGTCATAGCGTGATGTTATATAGCTTCTAGCCATCCTCGATAAATAGGCTATCCAACACAAAAAAAAAAAAATTCAATTCGAACCAGTAGTTTCTGTCTGAGATATAAATTTTCGCGATTTTGCAGAATTTTTAATTTCTGCTCCGCTCCTATTGGTCAAAGCGTGATGTTATATAGCCTATAGCCATCTTCGATAAATAGGCTATCCAACACAAAAATAATTTTTCAATTCGAACCAGTAGTTTATGAGATACCAACTTCCCCGGCTTTAAACATTTTTCATTTCTGCTCCGCTCCTATTGGTCATAGCGTCAAAAAGAATTTTTCAAATCGAACCAGTAGATACTAACGACACTCAATTGTTTTGCCTTCCCGGAACCTCTCCACTAATACTTGAACTTTATGGTATGGTATTAAAGTTCAAATTGACTTTTAAGTATTATTACGAATCGATTGTATGGGAGTACAGAAAAGTGTTGTTTTTAGACTTTTTCAGACAATTTTTCATTTTTTTCTCTCCGTAAGAACCATCCTCGTACTTCGAGGAATATTCTAAAAAAAGAATTAGCGAAATCGGTCCAGCCGTCCACGCGTGATGGCGTGACAACGGAAAACGGGTTTCATTTTTATATATATAGATATGCTCTACATTAACTGATTAATATTAATAATGTTTCCAATAGTTTGTAAGAAAATTATGCGTTCCAAAGCATGTTTTTCTCTTTTGCCATTGGGATGCATACTTATAACTGAGAGTATTCACCAAAATAAATGCAAATACGAATATTAGAAACAGTTCTTATGCATTATTCAAGTCGTTACTGTATTATAAAGTATTATAGAACATGGAAACGGAGTAATTATTTAACGGAATGTATATGAAATAAACGCATTTTCAAATGAAACTTAAGTTATTCCTTGTCCACCTGCCCTTATCCCAGCTCATTGTGGTGTCGGCACAACACCTTTTTTCTGCGTGTTGCAAAAGTGTTTGATTTTAGTTTTTATTATTATTAGAAAAATCACTATGCCTGACCTTGAGTTTCGAACCCAGGAACTCCCGGGTCACCAACTATATACACTTTGGACAGTCAATTAGTGGTGAAATACATTTTAAATAATGATCGAAAGATTATAATCCAATGCCCCATGAATAAATTTAAATTATAATCTATTCAAGTGTTTATGTGATTCGTAATAATAATAACTAAGCAGTAGTAGAGAGTAGAGCATAAATCATTTTACATAATATTAGTAACAATATCAGCCCTTTTCTGGAACAATTAATCACTATCACTACATAATATAAAAGAAAGTCGCTTCCCGCTATCTGTCCGTCCTATATCCCTATGTATGCTTAGATCTTTAAAACTACGTAACGAATTTTGATGCGTTTTTTTTATAGATAGAGTGATTCACGAGAAAGGTTTATATGTATAATACATGCATAAATTCATCCCCTAATGTGATGTAATGGGGGATGCGTGTTTGTCAAGATTTTCACGCGGGCGTAGCGTCGGGCAATTTTAATAAATAATATAACAGTAAAGTATATTCACGGTCCTAATTCCGGAAATATAAAAAAATATGTAATTTATGTAACTATTTACTTGTTAATTCTGACCTCATAAGTAAGACAACAGCGTTGGACGTCCAAGTACAGGGTGGACAGACGACCAGATAAAAGTTGCAGGATGTCACTGGATGCAGGCCACTTCCAACAGGTTGATCTGGAAATCTTTGAGGGAGACCTATGTCCTGTGGCTGATGATAATGATAATAAAGTAAGACAGTGGCAACTTATATAATAATAATATTAGCCCTGTAATATTACTGTTCTATATATGGAGATACTATTATACAAAGTTACACTTGTCACGGAATAATGCCATATTACGAAAAAAATATAGAATTACATCGAACTTGATAGATACCGTGCGGGTTGGTAGAATGATTCAAATACGGTCCAAATGGAGAAAATGTCAGACGATGGTATCTTTCATCGTTATATTTTTGCATGCTGTTAAATCTATATATAATATTTTAATTTCAGAAACATGGGCCGTGGATACGTAAAGGACATAAATCGTGTGAGCTTCTTCACTCGGAACGATTACATGAATTCTTTGTATGTAGATTTATGTTTCAAGAAACGTTTAGATTTTATTTTTATAACGTAAAATGAAAATCCATAATATTGCAAATAAAACATAATAAATTAATGAATATATATAGATATCTATTAGAATGGATCGAATCGATCGATCGACATAGAATAGATCGAATTCATAGTAAGTCACATCTTACCGTGGATAAGTGAAATCCGGCTGTGAAGTCAGAGGCCGTGTGTTTGACTCCCGCACCAAGACAAGTGTTTGTGCGACCCATAGATTAATGTTTCTGTGTGTAATGGTCTGTTTGTAGCAAGATCGAAAATCTCTCTTAATTCCTGATACCCATGAGTCCCGACACAAGACTCGAATCTTATTGTGACGTCAGGACTATGAGGCGCCACGGAGGCTGATTACACTTTACACGTATTCACGTATTACACTGATATTGGTCGAAGAGCCCGTGGCCGTCAAACGTTAGTTATTTTATAAACGCTGAAAGTTTCTCAGCGCCTGCCCCTAACACAGGTAAGAACTATGGTCTACTATGAAATTTAGATTGTGTTGGCTTTGGCAGTCAACAGGTAAGAAAGTTATTTTTATATGCTAGGTTACTTTCGATAAATTATAAAACCCTTTTTTCATATATTCTTCTGAGTAGTACTAGAAAACGAACCCATTGCCAGACAATGAGTATTTTATAAAATAACGAAGGTCTGGCTACCACAGGCTCTTGCTTTATATGTTGTGTTTTGCAATTCATTAAATGCGAATATTATTGATAGATATTATATACCCACTAGCTGACCCGCGCAACTTCGTCTGCGTATGAGAGAGAGGGTTGAAAGAGTGAGTCGTAGGCACCTCTAGCACAATCATTCTAAAAGAGGTAATGGGATGATCTACTTCGGCCGTCAGTCAACCCGTCTCTCACACCGTCAGTCACACCATCTGTCACCCCGTCTGTCACCCCGCCTGTCACCCCGTGTGTCACCTCGTCTGTCACCCAGTCGGTCACCCCGTCTGTCACCCCGTCTGTCACCACGTCCGTCACCCCGTCCGTCACCCCTTCTGTCACCCGTCTGTCACCCCGAAATGATTAAATTACTAAAATGGCTATTAAAAAATAAGGGTTGATCGTAGAAGGGTGAAAATTGAGGATTGTATGTATTTTTGTATGTTGTATCATAAAAAAATAGAAATTAAAAATTTTGTCTAAAAAATAAAAAAAAAAATTTAGTGGTGGACTACCCCTAACATTTAGGGGGATGAAAAATAGATGTTGGCCGATTCTCATAGATATCGGATAAGCACAAAAAATTTCATCAAAATCGGTCAAGCCGTTTCAGAGGAGTATGGCAACGAAGATATTCACTTATGTTTTTTTTATTTAGACGAATGTTTGGGCTAGTTATTAAGAATTTTTTTCCGATTTGTTATATAGTCCTGACGTTTCAAAAGCTTTTTCCGAAAGATATTTACTGTTACTAGGCAAGAATATAATGTAAATCTTATTATCAAAATAAGTAATATCAAGCGTAATGGCATAGTCCAAGCAGTAATTAAACCGCATATTTGAAGCATATTCGATGTTCCACGCTAATTGACTTCAGACGAGCGTGTAACTATCATATGACAAATCAATTAGTTCTTTAATTCCACGCGAATTATCTTTGTGTTGTTTGAAATGCCGTGAACGGAATTATTGGCGGGCGCAGTCTCCCTCAAGTAGGTAATATTTCGGAAAACTATAAGCAGATTGTATTTATGTAGTTTAATCGCGTCAATATTTAAAATAGTAATGAAAACTAGTCAAGACAACAAGAGAGAACAGCGGCCTGAGCAGGAAAATTTCTGACAACCGTAAATGTATTCGAACTCGATGCGCGTCTATGAAATTTGTATGAAATATTAACCAAACGTCATGAGTGCGCAGCGAACTCGAATACATTTACATTTACATTAGTTTTTCGTGCTCGGGCTACTGAAGTCGTGAAACCTGTTCATTACACATTCAATGTAATTGTTCTGAAATGAAAGTTATACCTACATCAGCGTAAATCTGGGATCAGTATTATTATAATCTTACTTGTACCGATTCCCATACAAAACAAACGAAGAACGATAATAATAATACTGCTATAAGAGGTGGTGGTAACCCTGCAGTAGGTACTGAATAGAAAAAATAATTAATCGAAATAATCATTATATACCTTAGTATAATTTTACAGTTTATTGCAATTATTCAGCTGTTTAATGTAAACTTTCTTTAAATAACTAGTTCTATTATTTCCAGATATTATATAGAATCGGGATTCAAACACATTTAGAATTTAGGGTCACTTGCAGTTCCGCGATAAATTTCTATTTATACAAAATCTTGATTAACATAGGAGTGAGCTGTAGGATAAATCTAGATAAGGTGTACTCTAAATTAGTAATAGCTCTGCAAGTCGCCCTTAGTTCTTGAAGTTTGTGAAGAGGGTTAAAGCAAATAAATGTTTAAAAACGTAATATGTAGGTAAAGTTACAGAATTAAATTATGTTTTAATTATCATTATTAAGATTTTTATTTATTTCGCGTGAATTGAGAATGGTATCAGGCTCATAATTCCGAGATCCTGTAGTTTACTCTCGTTTAAGTAAATAATTAATATCTTTTCCTTAGCACAGATTATAGGTTAACATTTTCGCAGCCAAAGTAAGAAAATTGTGATCTTTGCAATGCAATTGAGTTTAATATTATTCCCCTCCACGCCGAGAGCTTTAAATTTAATTATATAGGGACATAACAGCGACGAGTTTCAGCAAGAAGAGACAGTCTGCATGGCGAACAACTATAAGTAGTATTTTTCTGACCATAATATTGTTATTCTAAAGATGTTTAAATACAAATCTCAAAATGTATTTTCACTCAGCGTAAGTATGTATTAAATTCAATTTGTAAGTATTCGTTGGTGCCTATAACGTGTACGCGCTGCATGAGAAGAAGTGGAGCACTCTAAATGTAATACAGATAATATAATAAAATAAAATTCCTATACGAATTCGTGAGAAAATTTAAATAAATGACTTTTCTGTTTGCACATAAAAAGAAATATATTGCGGCACAATGAATGTTGGGGGTGATGTGGGGGATGGGGACAGTCGCGAGGCGGACGAGAGAGGGCTCCCGGGGAGGGGCAGGGAGTTGCGGGGGCTAGGGGGTGACCCACTTTAACGGGACAAGTAATATTACTTTTTACTTTTAGGCAACTATTTCATGTTTTATCGTGATGATAATATATTTGGTACCTATTGTATGAACTATACGCGTTTCTATATTAAATGTTACATATAACATAACTATATTTTTTATATACACAAGTTAAGAAATGTGAATAATTTTTATTTCTATTTCATTCCTTTAAATTAATGAAACCCAATCACAAAAATGTTTACGCATTTTTCTCAATAGAGTTTGTAGAAAACGGTTCATATTGTTATAATTATATGTATACATCGTTAAGAATTGTAGTTGTATTCCTGATAGTGATTTTTGATTTTAAATATACATAATATATTTTAAATTCGCGTTAGGATTCTTAAAATCAGCAATGTTGTAAGTCGTTATTACAGAATGGTTTAAATGTTATTATACGATGTCGCATTCAGTTCATGTTACCAAATTGAGAAGTAACATACATAACATAACATAAGTTCACGCCTGTATCCCCGAAGGGGTAGGCAGAGGCGCACTAGCGAACTAGAACACCCACATTTCGCCGAGCTTAGTTCCGTCCCAGATGTGATAGGGGGCGAGCCTATCGCCATATCGGGCACAAATTGAGAAGTACTTTTTTATATTGCCAAATCAAATTGTTATTATAGCAAACCTTTGACATAATGTTATTACAAACATGTTATCTATTAGTTCATCCCTTATCTTGCATGATTGCCGAACTTGTTTGTATTCAAGTGTATTGCTAAGGTTTTACACGAGTATAAAAATAGATTGTGCTTTCCCTGAACATTCGAGCATCACACCGGTTCTACATCGATACGGAACCGAGGGTATAAAGGAAATTACTTTATCTATTGCTAAAGCGAAAGTTTGTCGTAATTTAATTAGTATTTTGCTACAGTATGTATAAGGTTGTAAAATTATACATATTTAAATATTCTGGAACTACTGAATCAATTAGATTTTCTCGTATTTCTTCATGTTGATCTAGGCTAGGATCGACCTAGACAACAATGCGCCATAATAATATAATTTTGTACGCCAAACTGGCAAAACATGCAGCGACTCTATAGACCTTTAAACACACATTAGTGTCGCTCGTGTTTTTACAAAACAAATATTTTAAAATATCACTATTACTTGACTGCTTCGGTGGGGTGGTGGTATTTCGGTACGACTACCGTTCTGATGGGTTCGATCCCCGGGTCGGCCAAAGTGGTATTGGATTTTTCCATATCAGCCCGGAGTCTGGAATTTGTGCCCGATATGGCGATAGGCTCGCCCCCTATCACATGTGGGACGGAACTAAGCTCGGCGAAATGTGGGTGTTCTAGTTCGCTAGTGCGCATCTGCCTACCCCTTCGGGGATACAGACGTGAGCTTATGTGTATTATAATTTATTTTCGAATACTAAAGAGCTACTCAAAGTTAAGGGCCACTTAAGTTAATTTGCGCTATACAACTACGACAGATAAGGCCGCCATAAATAATAACATAACACGACATCTACTGGTTAAGTTGTGTTCCAGAAAAAGGGTTAGAAAGCTGTATAGTTAACATGAAATGCTTTTATATCATTCGCCTCTTCGATCGATTCTTGGTGGTCAGTCGAAGTCTTGGGTTCGAATCTAAGGTCAAAATCACAGAGCGGTTAATTGGGTTTTATACCAAACACGATTTGACCGAGTGTGGATCCTCCAGAGTAGGCTGACGTGACGCAGGCATGGGGTCGTAAAAACTTAGCTAAATGCTTTCTGCAACTTGTTTAAAAATGCACCATTAAGTGGGATAAGGGTAGGTAGAAGGTATAGTATTATTTAAATACAATTGATATAGTAACTTTAATTTAAAGTCTACATTGTGGTGTGGGTTTCGATTTATATTTCACAAAAGAATTATTGATCAATATCTTATCTTATCATGACAACCTCCGTTGTGCAGTGGGTGAGTAGCAGGCTGTGAAACCAGAGGCCGCGGGTTCAATTCCCGCACCGAGACAAATGTTTGTGTAGCCCACAATTTTTCGTGTTTGGGTGATGCGAGACCGAAAGCCTCTCGTAGTTTCTGATATCCAAGATACAGGTTATACCTAAGGCCCACCTTGACCCCAGTCAGGACTATGTGTGTGACTGTTGGGTTGGGTGTGCTTATTTATTTTTGCTTATCTTAGATTACTAAATGTGACTTATACGTACGGTCATTTTGACATTGTATTGTATACGTAGTGCTCGCGTACTAAGTACTAAGATTTGTACAATTTATTTACACCTATTCACCAAGGTTATTTCCGTCCCATGATGGGATAGGATAGGAGTCAATTTCTTAAATTCGCTCATGCTTATCACTTCACTCCTGTCGGCACAAATTTCAGACTGCAAACGGATACTAAGCAGATATTTAGTCCATTATCAAGTTACCCGACCCAGGAATCGAACCCGAGACCTCAGGACATCAAAAACCACTTACGCAATACCACTATGTTACTGAGGCAATATAAAGTTTTTAAAGTAAGTTATTCTACCTGCCCTTATCCCATTTAATGTGGGGTCAGTGCAACACACTTTTTCAAGCATGTTGCAGAAACATTTAGTCGGATAGTCGTCTGATTACTGGATCCCCCATAAAGAGTTGATGTCAGATAGGCAGCCGATCGTATAAAATTAATCATTTCTGCAAATTTCTAAGATAATCATGATTTTTTTAGTTATCTGTTTTTTTTTGTTAGGATTATCGCTGAAAATGTGCAAGTACCTATACAACGAAGTAGTTACTGCGCAACATATATGTTATTAAAAGAGTACTTATAGATGTAAGCTAGAAGAAATTGCGTTTTATGGAAGCTTTGCCACAGGTAGAGCCGGGTTTGCTGTCGCGCGGCGCGGCACAGGAGCGAGCTACAGGGGGGGTTACCACCACCTCTTGTAGCAGTATTATTATAATTTTACTTGTACCGATTCCCATACAAAACAAACGAAGAACGATTATAATAATACTGCTATAAGAGGTGGTGGTAACCCTGCAGATGGCTGTACAAACTACAAAGCAACACTTAACGTTCTATCAAGTGCACTGAATTTCTACGTGTCAGCATACATTTAGGTTTAAAGTTGTAGTAACTCATTACTTACTTCTAAACTTTGTGATTATAATTTTTAATATTATTTCAGAAGTAATTATATAATTGTTATAACTCTTAATTAAATTTATAATAGGTTCGGGGTTGACGTCAGACAGGCAGCTAATCGTAAAAATTTAAGCCGAATCCTTACAATGAAACAAAGAAAAAAATTAAAAAATCCTGAAGAATCGTGTTGCGACGACCCCACAAGATAGGGGACTGCCTCGGTGGCGTAGTGGTATTTCGGTACGACTACCGTTCTGAGGCCTCGGGTTTGATCCACGGGTTGGGCAAAGTAAATACACCCAACAGTCACACACCTAGTCCTGACCCCACAATAAGTATAACCTGCATCGTGGGTATCAGAGACTATGAGAGACTTTCGGTCTCACAACACCCAGACTTGAAACAAATATCTGTGGGCCACACAAACATTTGTCGCAATGCGGGAATCGAACCCGCGGCCTCTCGCTTCACAGCCGGCTACTCGCCCGCTGCGCCACGGAGGCTGTCACATTAGCGGAGTGATATTAGATATTAGCCAGGAGACTGGAATTTGTGCCCGATATGGCGATAGGGTCGCCCCTTATCACATATGGGACGGAATTTACCTCAGCCAAAATGTGGGTGTTTTAGTTCGCTAGTGCGCCTCTGCCAACTCTTTCGGGGATACAGGCGTGATCATATGCGTATGTATAAATAGATAGTAATATAAATATATTAAAACAGTAATAATACCAAGCTTTTAAATCACACTAAGAGACTGGCTAAACGAGTGACATCTTCAAGATTTTCTACGTTAAAAAAATGTAACATTACTTTATTATAGAGGTGTGTTTGTTGTTTTTAGGCGATGTGATTTAATGCTTCTCAACTTCACTGAAGGTGGACAGTATAATGTGGAAAATTGTAACCGGTGATCTTTGATGAGTTTTGCTTGTTGCGTTGGCTGGCTTTGTTCGGTGGATTCCCCAAGTGAAGGTCATCTGAGGGGCGTCGCACTGGAAGGAATACCGCCATAGTCCCAGCAGGACCTTAAGATCATCCACATCTGGGTCTCATGGTCATTGTGAAAACGTAATTGCTCTATTTAACTTGACATTGGCTAAATCATCGCATATTATGCGTGGAAGCGTTAAAAAAGAAGAACATTATTTCACAAAATTGTTCATTATACAGACCAAGAAAAAGTATGAATGTGGCCGTTTCTGCTATGGCGTCTTCCCTCCCTTGTCCCGCGGTTGATGCTTGTGAAACAATTCGCCGTACGTTTGATGACGTTGTACTATTGCATTATCAAGTTGCAGATTGGAGTAATCTACTATGATATAATTTTTAAATAAATAAATTATAATTATATTCATTTGTCAGTCTACACTATATTAAAGTCTAAATAATCGCAACTATGTATTTTGATCTACCAGTCGCCCTGATTTTACCTAATGTTAATTATTGATATTAAAAAACCCAATAAAACATTCCCGATTAGATTTAACATTTTGCAATATCTATGTATACTTGCTTATATAATTAGTAAAACTAGAGGGGCCAAAAGTTTTCCACTGGGTGTACAGGAAAATTTTAATGAAAACTAAACTCGTATACTTGAGCAATTTCAGGAATGAAACGAAGACGAGTGCTCGTTTATAAGCGTGATTTAACAACTCCAGCATATTGATTTTTACGTCGCCGTGGGCCCATCCCCTCCCCCGCGGGAAGAGTTGTGCACGGGGGTAATGCTAAAATGCTTGTTCCCCTATTTGAGAGTACATGCTGGAGGGACGTTTAATTGCGACACCCACGATGCGAAAATTTTCTTATTCATTTATTATCACTTTTTTACTTATCGTGAATAGTTTACGTAAGATTTACGACCGGATGCCTCTTCATTGGAACGCGAATGTGACACACTTTCTATCGTACTCTGTTATCTGTAATGTTCAAACTTTAAGCAACTAACTACATAGTTTCGTGGCTTTTTGTATTTCTTGACTGGGTATTAAGAAAAACATAAATTACTATTACCTTGTTACATTTGACGGGCCAATAGCTTCAAACGGTTCTATAAAAGCGCATTGTTAGATATTTCCGCAACGTTGTACTTGGATAAACGGCTGCTGAAATTGAGAAAATGCAGATAATTCTTCATTTTGTCATGACTTTTTATTCGAGCCAATTATACTTAACTGAAGTTTTTAACAAAAGAAAGTAACACAGCGAAAACATTCATTATTTTGAAGAAAAAATATAAAGCTATCGATTATTTTTATATAATAGTTTACATATTTTTTTAGGGAAGAGGCCTGTGTCCAGCAAGGGATAATATAAAGCTGATATGATGATGATGATATTTTGTAGACCTCCAAAGATTACCAGACCTTTTGAGGTGTTGGAAGTGCATCTAGTTCAGTTTGTTCATTCAGCAACGGACATCATGTGGATGATTGTGCCCAGGTGATCTACAATTAAAAAGGTTTGTTTTTCGTTGGAAATAACATTAATAATATGACAGTTATATTCAGAGGGTGCAGTTGTATGTCCCCGCGAGTTTGTTCAGCCCCACCCGCGCACTTTTCAGTGGGCCGCCCCGCGCCTCGCCGCGCCGCGCCGCACCCTTCGCTGCACCCCATGTGTTATTCTCCACTCCGTCCCGCGCCGGGACGCTCCTTCATTTTACTCCAATTTACAACCAAAAAAATTCAAACAAACATTGCCGAAATTAAATTTAATATTAAACTCGAGATTGAATTCGATATACTTTATTGTAACATTCTTAGATACATTACTAGACGCTTTCGTAGGAATTGTACATGCGCATAACTACAGAGCTTGTTTATTCTTATCGATTACAACACGACAAAGTAGATCGATGTTAAACGACGTCTAAACGAAATTTTAAAACTCAAATTACAATTTGAAGCGCTGAGGTTGTAAGCTGAAAATATATCTAGAACGAAATTTAGTTTAGTACGTATAAAATTGAGGGGTGCCACCCCAACCCTACTGAATTTGAAAAGGAAAGCTTTTAAGAGCTTTTTGTTTTGTAATTAATTATGTTCTTTATTTACATTCTTTAACAGTGTTGTGATTTTAGTACTGTATTATTGAAATAACTATTGTAATTGTCTTCTATAAATATTTATTGACATAAATTATGTTTTTATTTTTATGAGTAATGCGTGTATTAAACGGAAGTAAATTAAGATATTATAAGGTTTATAAACTTAGTAAAACTAATCGTAATCTAGAATAACTTTACTCCTATTGTAAATATTAATGTTCGGATAGATGTTTGTTACGCAATCACGTCAGAAAGGCTAAACGGATGTTTGGCAAAGAGATATATTATATTTCTCACATGAATACTTTTAATCTCGGATAAACGTACAGTTCCCGCTCTACGCTTCCACTCTTTCTTTCTACCTGCCCTTATCCCACCTTAATGTGGGGTCGATGCAACACTTTTTTTTTTAAATGTCGCAGTAAGGATTTGTTTTCGTTTTAACGATCGGCTGCCTACCTGACGTCAACCCCCATCTGGGGGATCCAGTCCCGGAAAAATAGTATTAGAAAAACACCACGCACGACCTTGGAATCGAATCCATGACCTCCCGGTTCACAGCCCATATACACTGCTTCTAGACCAAGGAAGCGGCCAAGGGGCTCTACCACTCAAAGGTATGTATAAAATAGTTATTGTGTAATAACTTATATGTTCGAAAATCGAAGGTTCTGGCAGTTTAGATAGGATCCTCCATTTGGATCGTAGCCAAGACTTAATCATAAACAAAGAAACATATAATCTTGGAATTTTTATCCTTATTATCGGTCTTTATTATATTTTAGGTCAATATCACACTTATATTATAAAGGCCATGGTAGAGCCACGCTGTAGGCAGTAACGTCTATAGCACGAATGGGCCGGCTCGACTGGTTAGATACCACTGTCTCAAAGAAAACCGACGTAAAGTGGCAGCTTGCTGTCGCGTTTCGTACGGTGAGTGAGATTTCCGGTGGCGCATTACCCCACTGCCTTTGCCAATCCCCTTCCCTCCCCTTCCATTCCCTCCTTTTAGGTTCGCAACGCATCCATGATTCTTTTTGTGTCTTGGGTGTCTATGGCCAGTGGAGATCACTTACCATCAGGTGACCCATCTGCTCGTTTGCCAATCTCTGCTATTAAAAAAAAGGCGAATGTTTATGACTGTGTGTGTATGTTTGTTACTTCTAAATATTGATGAAATTGGGTATGGAAGTAGCTGAACCCCTGGATTAACACATAGGCTTTATATCCCAGAAAATGAATTTCCACGCAAACGTCGTGCGGGGCAACAGCTAGTGTTTTTATAATACGCAAAATGGTAAATCTAGACCGATCTAGGAAGTAAAATCCAGACGGTTGTTGTTTCCTAAGCATTCCTATTGTATGGGATCAATAAACATGTAGTTGAAATGAGTATCAATTACTAATACCTAATCAAAAGTTTAAAAACTTAACTGATCGACTTCCAACTCGATCTCGCGTCACCAAATTTATATGGGTCTACCCTTGAAATAAGCTCTATCAAACACAAAAAGAATTTTGAAAATCGGTCCACAGTTTTTTATAGCAGATACTGGCAAACGAAAAGTTGGGTCACTTGATGGTAAGTGATCTCCACCGCCCATAAACACTCAAGACACAAAAAGAATCATGGGTGCGTTGCCAACCTAAAATGGGAAATGAAATGAATGAAAGGGGAGGGAAAAGGCATGAGGGAAATGGGCCACCGGAAATCTCACTCACCGAACGAAACGCGAACTTCCACATTACGTCGGTTTTCTGTGAGACAGTGGTATCAAACCGGTAGTGTCGGCCTATTCGTGCTGTAGACGTAACTGTCTGGAGCGTGGCTCTACCACTCAATTTAGCGGGGATATCGCCTAACATACATAAAAAAACAGACGAATTGAGGACCTTCTCCTTTTTTGGTAGTCGGTCGAAAATAATTTGTTATTGAAACAATGTTCTATAGCTTTAGGTGTTTTACACTATTGCTTTAGGAGTTAAAGAAAGTTTGAGATGGAAACTGAACAAATCCATTCAATCTATTCTGACTTTCCAAAGATTCTAGAGATCAATAGTACATTTTAATTTTAAAAAGGTTACGTTCTATTAATTTTGTACAGATTTCTGATTCAATTAAATCAAACACTAGAAAAAAAAAATCTATAATAATTTACCCATGATTTGATCGAACAGTCAATATTTCACAAATTAACAAATTCACAATAATATTTATGTATAGTCACATATGTACACATATTATTTGCATTTTAAATCGAATATACGGTTACTATTAGATATTAGCATATAGTATTATCATATATATCTGAAATGGGTAAAATTGGTGTTGTTTTTATAACGTTTTTTGGACATTTTATTTGTGGAAAGGTTTCCTGTTATATTATTATAATAGCAACCGACGTGGACAAAGCAAAAAGCTCACTGTATACATATATACTCTCACGAAGATTTCCAACAAAATATAATGGCACTAAGCCATTGAAATAGTCACCTCCTTGGTCTAGTGGCAACACATATGGGATGTGGACCGGGAGGTCCTGTGTTTGATTCCCAGGTCGGGCAAAGCGAATTTTCTAATTTAATTTGCCCGAAACTAGATACCCCATAGGGGGTTGACGTCAAGCAGGCAGCTAGTCATGAAAAACTAAACCAAATTCTTTCTGCAACATTCTTGAAAAAGTGTGTTGCAGCGACCCCACACTAAGGTGGCATAAGAACAAGTAGAAAGAAGTGCCATTGAAATAAAAATAGTTTTTTAAGAAATTTATAGCGATTTGTTTTGATTTTCTTACGAAGACACAGGCAGTCAATGCACTTTGTAGTCAGTGTTTTTTTTTCCGGTGTTCTATCGTGATCGTGGTGATTTGTGTCGCTGTAGAGTGCAGTGTGTGTTCTGTGGGATGTGCCCGGCAAGGGAGAGGACCCTCGCTATTTGATACGTAGGTTGTGGTCGGTGGTTACCGAATACCGTCGCCAATAGTCTACCAATAATGCTAGGGGAATAGTCAAAGTATTGCCTACCATGAATACGAATA
Source organism: Clanis bilineata (assembly GCA_036417725.1). NCBI lineage: Eukaryota > Metazoa > Arthropoda > Insecta > Lepidoptera > Sphingidae > Clanis > Clanis bilineata. Next base: position 9,353,162 of record CM071146.1, on the reverse strand, counting down.
ATTTAGGCTTCCGGAAATCACACTCGCCGTATGAATCGAAATTCCAAATATAGATAGTGGAAATAACCCGGTCGAGCTGGACCATTCATGCTATACGCAAAATTATAATAATATTATACTAGTGGTCATCCTGTAGTTGAAATACGACCATAATTCATCGACCGACTTTCACAAAAGGAGGAGGTCCTCAATTCATCTACATTTTTTTTTGTATGTATGTTACGCGATATCTCCGCCAAATGAGGACAGATTTTCAAAATTCTTTTGTGATCGAAACAGCTTATTTCAAGGGTGGTCTCATATAAATTTGGTCACGATCGGTAAGTTGGAAGTCGGTCAGTTAAGTTTTTAAACTTGGGGTTATTTAATTTTTAAGTTTTAACTTTATTAGGGTATTTTTTATCAAAGATAAAAACAAATGCCTTATGCACTTCTTCTCCATATAAACTTTAACTGTGTCTTTCAGGTTCGTTCGTTTCTTTCCATAATTCTCTTAAAACGGTGTATAAAGTTTTCGCTTCAAGTATTAATATATAGATACAGCGTGGCTCTACCACTGACAACTACTTAGGAAGTTTTTAGAATGATCGTATGAACGAGTATAATGTTTACAACTTAATTCTAGAATAATATTAATGATTAACTTTATAGCGGTTTTGTTTATTGGTGATAGTATCTTTATTAAAATATTTTAATTCGTTATGACTTTGACGATGCCACTTAGCAGGTTTGACGAGTGTCTATGTTCAAAGCAGGAAGTGCAAGGTAATATTGATGCATATGAATTATATTATCAATTCTTTGTTTGCTATAAATCCGGTGTCAATACTCAGTAGTTCTCAATACATTATTATAGGTTTTTGAATATTATTTAAATGTATGAAGAGATTGATGAAAGTAGATGAAGCGAAAGTAGTGTGTCAGAATCGGGCGAAGTGGAAATCCATAGTCTCTGCCTACCCCTATGAGATACAGGCGTGATATTATGTATGTATGTATGTATGTATTTAATTAACATAAATGTTTGAACCTATACTTGTATTATGGAAATATTCAATCAGAGCTCAGGAGATATGAATTTTACTTTTTAGTGATTTTTATTACTTGCCTTTTACCTCTCCCTATCTCACTTAGTGCGGGGTCGCGTCGGCCCAGCACAGGTTTTAAGAATTTTGCAGAGAGGAATTGGATACATTTTTATGATATCCCGCCTGCCTGACTTCAACCCCTTCTGAGGGATCCAGCTCGGACAAACCGAGTAAGAAAAACCGCGTTCTATTTTTGTATTACATCAGAATGTTTCATTTTGAATAGCTACGAGTACCTATTGTCATCAAACGATATATAAATTGTAATCACTTAACTCTTATTCTCAATGTGTTCATATTGCAAAGACGTATTCGTGACAATAATAGTAAAGAAATCGTGTAACTTTATACGTATTCATAAAACGCATTTGACCTTGTACATTTAACTATATTTGCACTTTTAAATTTTACAATCGACTAAGTTATCGTTAGCAAAGCTGAGTTTCATATATAGATACAGTTTTGTTCCATAATAATAGATTTCCAGATGGATTAATTTTTTTTACGAAAATTGACTCTTTTTGATCCTGTAAGATAAATTCAACGTCAACCATGTCCATGATGTTTAAAGTTTTAAGTGGGTTTCTTTCCATTTAATTTGTGTCAATAATTATATAAGATATTATTATGTTTAGTAAGTGTGGATGTAATCACTCCTCTTTTTAGCTTGACTTAAGTAATATACGCGTGGTAGAGCCTGTAAGGCACTGTATGCAACGTCGTTCATTTTACGAGTATCCTATTTGTTAATACATCTATTTAAGTAATTCTATATAAACTATGTATGTCATATATTGATATATCATATTAAATTAATTTAATTTCAAGATTTATGTATATCAATCTCTAATCTTAAATTATTACTTTATCATTTCTGTAATACGTATATACAATGCAATTTCAACCACTTAGTTATGAGCTATGACATAATGATGATCAACTAGAAGAGGAAAAAAAACAAAATAATTCATTCTCTGTTATATAGATATATTTTGTAGAGTTGGCAATCTGTTTTTAACACCCAAATAAACTAGTATTCATATTACTATTAATATATTTGAAATTATATTTTTAGTACCAACGATTTGCTTTTTTAATAGAATCCGTAAAAGTTTTATTTCATTGAAAAACATTCCGGTAAACCTAAGAAAGCTATTAATATAATTTTTTAAACATTACGTTTTAGCTGTCCCAATAATTTATCTACACTATTCTTAATAATACATGTGAGAGATACTAATCTAAAATTATATCTTTTAATTTAATCCTTTATGTATCCAATTCGAAACTTATAATAACAAGGTTTATTTCCATTCATCATGAATCGCTCATGGACCATCTAAAGAAAAGGTTTTAAATTGTTTCTCGATGTTAATAAATTTTAAACAGATAAACCTGTACATCTCGGGCTCGCGGCTTAAAAAACGAGTATCGTGAGTGTAGAATCCAGACGAAAAAAGTAGTCGTGCAACATTTCACAAGGCACAACGGCCCGCTGCACTCGCATTGTGTGCCCTAACAATATCCAGAGGGCCAGAGAACACAACACAACCACAGTCCTCATCCACAACACAATAAATACAACACGTCTACGACATCATTTCAACAAATCAAATACCCTACGCAAACAAACTCAAATCGACATTTCCAGCCAATTTAAATTTTATGTCTTGCATGTATGCATGTATGCGGCATACGATAATCCGAATGAGACATTTATGAGTACGAGTGTATGTTATTATATATTAAATATGAAATACTGCTTTGGACGATATTTATTTAACTTTAGTTAGTTAAGTACATTGAATTTTATTACAATTAATGTAACCCGATTTGTCTGATTTCATAAATCCAACCTTACGATAATTGGTTAGAGCTATTTGATACCAATTTTATACGCACGTAAAGCTTTCGATAACAGGTGCATTGTCATCCTTCATAGTAGGAGATAGAATTACCGATAAATCGTACGACTTATATAAGGTGCAACATATTTTTTGTATCGTAATTATTTTATAAAAAAGCATGACGAAGTGGGAACAAGTTTTCAAAACATTTTGTATATGATTCATAAAGTTTATATTTGATTGTTCATCGGTCGGTCCCGACTCCCGACTCCCAGGTCACTAGAGTACACGAGAGCTCCGCAGTCCCGCAGAGAGGGGTCGCAAACAGGTTATGACCCCGGCAAGTTACTTGTTCAAAACCTCCGATGGAACCAACTTAAAAGAACTCTACTGCGTTTATAAACGTACCCTCTACTTTTAAATTCTTGTCACTACAGTGAAGAGGTAAAGGTCATCTTAGTGTGGTCGCTGTCCTTCTTGCCCCAAACCAGGATGAGATAAAAATCTTGACGTTAAGTGTGACTTAATCGCATATGATTTTGAAATAAAACCTTATGTTGTTTTATTTGTTTTTTATAATATAGTTTAACTGACAAAAAGTCATGGAAGGTAAAATATGCAGTTATTTTATTTACACGTGTAATGGTTTATAGCCTTAATTACTCTGATGTTTATGACAATGGAATCAAATATAATCAGTGTACTTTATGTAATAAATCGATAAGGCAGTCCCGTCCCCTCGAGGGCTATAACAATGCAGCGATTTGTTTAGATACTTTTTTCTGAGCTCAAGCAAACGAATATATTTCTAATATTACCACATAATACTCCATTGTTCTTTAGTTCGTTGATATTTTCTCCAACATTTGCAGCGCTCGGACGCTGTTTAACTGATACGTATAGTGTATACCTAGCGAAGCATGAATACCACGAAACAATGTTAATAGTTCGCAATTAAATAACTGACTCATAATTTTATATCTTGCCCTTTTAAAGTTTTTGCAATGAAATTAAAATGTATTTGTTTTTATAGTTTTGTTCTATTTTATGTGTCCTGGATATTGAGCTTTTGCTTTTTAACCACTTTATTCCAATTCCGTAGTCTTAAGACATTTGAAATAGTAATGTAATATTTGTTTCATCTTATTAATATTTATAATATGGATATAAGATTAAGACTGCCTCGGTGGCGTGGTGGTATTTCGGTACGACTACGGTTCTGAGGTCTCGGGTTCGATCCCCGGTCGGGTAAAGTGATATTGGGTTTTTCCATATCAGCCCGGAGTCTGGAATTTGTGCCCGATATGGCGATAAGCTCACCCCCTATCACATCTGGAACGGAACTAAGCTCGGCGAAATGTGGGTGTTCTAGCTCGGTAGTGCGCCTCTGCCTACCCCTTCGGGGATACAGTCGTGAGCTTATGTATGTATGTGTGTGTATATAAGATTAAGATCTTACAAAGAGTTAGAAGTTTATTGTCTGATAAAGTGGTACAGCGCCATCTGCCAAATTGACCAGGTTCAGCTTAAATGTTTAATTTATAATATTCTTGGGTTATTTTCAGATATCAATGTTTAAAAAGATGTACATGATTATGAACTAATTATCTACTATATTAAAACCCAATAAAAAATGTGTACCTACACATGTGTACTTATACATATGAGTATAAGGGCGCATCTGCATTACACCCTCAATTAAGAACCAAAAATATAAAATTATTACTATCTGAAAAACTAAAATCATTGTAATTTCGGAGTGAATTACGTTCTGTTAATCATTTAATATTATTTGCTGTTTTATCTGAATGTTTAACTTGTTTTAAAGCTATGTTATACAGTGACTTTCAGCATCCGGATATATGTTTGTGTAATAATTATTGAACTTATAAAGCATGTCGTAAATTTATTTTTAATCACTCTAAGTGATTTTAATATTTATTTGATTTTAAGGTTTGGGTTACAATTAACCAATATCATACTTTAAATAATAATGCTTGGCGGATATCCGCCGGCTGTAATTTTATGTTACATTGTTATAGCGTTGTTTTAATTACATTGTGTTTAATAATAATTTATTATTTAAAGGCCTAGAGAACTCATAGTTTTTATAATATAAGTTTGCTATTTAAATCCATCTATCATATCATCCATTTATATCATCTGTTCTACAGCAGTGACAGTAATTTTGTGAAAATGATGTTTAATACATGCAGTGCTAATGTGTGTTAATGTGTAATAATAAGTTTAGTTGTCAAAAAGTACTATAAATTGTGTTGTGAACTTCTGTGACTCATTTTACTGACTTGTGGAAAATATAAAAGCCCGATATGGCGCCGATAAGTACTATGTTTTCATCGGAAAATTAGAAAAATACCTAATCGTTCTTAAAAAAACGAAGTCATTTAGTATCTGCTTCTACTGCTGGGCTAAGGCCTAAGACTCATCATACCTGCTAACTGGTTAAAGACAGAACGTTAATTGGCTCCAAACAGTCACAGCTTTTGAATAATGAAACTATCAACTACATAACCGTAATCATCACCATTCAATTTTGGTATGAAGTTTTGAGCTCTTATATTTTATTTGAGAAACGGGATCTTTCCAATAAGATTGGCAGATACATTATATGCAATATGGTATAGCTATTCGTTGATTGCAACTTCATACGATGTAAATAATGTTTGCAAGAATATAATTCATAAAATTTTTGTAGTGCGATAATAAATACAACAGTAGTAAGTAGGTACTTATTTTTTGGATACAGAAGTCAACGTGTTTATACTTCCTTAGAGACTACCAGTCCCACATAGCTGGAAAACCCAAAGACAATGTTAACGACTACATTCGTGTAAATTATTGTGTAGCTATTTAGAGTACTCGTGTGCGTAAAAATTCTATGGCTCGGACGAGGGTGGCGTGTTTATGGCTGTTAAGAAATGAAACCATACAGTATCTGTGGATACTACGCGAGTACTGTAGTCACGCCATCTGGTGGCCATCAAACATTCCAGAAGAAACAAACTTTCTGGGAAAATAAACATATCTACATACTAGGTATTATAAATAGAATGTTTTGTTTAATTCGAACAATTTCTAAATTATATATGATATTCCTCTAATCGACATGGTTGTCTTGAACTATGCCTAATGTTCTTCCTTTCTTTTTACCTGCTCTTATCCCACTTCAATGTGGGGTCGGCACAACACACTTTTTCAAGCATGTTGTACTGAGGATTTGGCTTAGGTTTTACGACCGGCCGTCTTCCTGACGTCAACCCCCTCTGAGAGATTCAGCCCCGGGCAAATGAAATTGGAAATTTTGCTTTGCCTGACCTGGGAATCGAACCTAGGACCTCCCGCTCCACAGCCACTAGACCAAAAAGGTGACTGTGTCTAATGTTATGTTGACTTTTTTTTTTGTTATAATCGAGTTATCAAATTAATCTAAATCGGAAACAAAACCTTATACACAAATAATATTATGCTTATTAGTGGCTTAATGAAAATGAGAAGGTAAATAGCCTGATGGAAAGTGATCTTGACCGTCCATAGACACACATGGTACCAACAAAACTATGGGTACTTTGCCAACCGTAGCGAGTTGCCACTTTACGTCGGTTTTTGTGAAACAGTGATATCAACCCGGTCGATCCGGCCCATGCATGCTGTATAGGTACGGTACTACGCTCTACCACTCGAAAATTCAATTAGTTACATATATTTATTACAGAAATCAATTTTATCGTATAAGCTTACACAAGTATTGTCGAGGAGGTAGGCAAAGAAGCAATTAGTACGACCGCGGTTCGCTAAGCATAGGGCCTTACTTAAAACAGCATTTTTTGCTGAGCAAATGGTTACCAATAACCTGTCACTTTTTTCCTTGCGTTACATCGTTTAAAAATGAAAGGGACAACCTATGGTATAAAGATAAGCAGCGCTCAAATATTTTTATAAGTAAGGGGCATTATTTTCGGCCGATAAATGTGCCGTTGTGAAGTGCCGATCCTTTCGCTAAATAACCAGACACAAATTCCAGCTCAAGTATTTTGAATTGATAGACAAAACTAATAACTAGTTGTGATTGGTCGGTAAAGGGCTAAATGACACTGTTTTGAAAAAAGTAATAATAACATTTTAGATGTTTTTTATCATAAAGTATGCCGGTCGTAAATGCCTGGGGTTAACCGTGATAGGGGAAAGACACCGACGATAGCCCAAAAATTATTTTGGAGGAAAATATAAGATGGAATCAATGTGGATACTTTAGACGAGGCGTTGAGGAAGCCTATATCTACAGAGGCGGACCCAGGCATTAAGGCAGGATAGCTCCAGGCGCAATGAAAGAAAGATTTGTTTTTATGTGTGAGTGATAACATAAGCTATCCCTATGAAATAGTGATTTAGCATGAATTGCGCAATGCTTGAGCTTATGCAAGCCATTGGCCACAGTGCTTCTAAATAAAACTCATACTCGACCTAAATAACAACGATAATGGTTTATTTCATATAATAATAACTAATGCACTAAAGTAGTTATTACAGACCTACAAAATATGATAAATTATCTATGTAATTCATTTGAAAATTATTTGAGTTGACTATGCAATAAAAGTTAATTCCATGCTGAGTCGTATAAACACTGTTTAGTCTCAGCGTCGTGTATACAAAAATGAAAATAAAAAGAAACTAAAAATTGTAGAACCGGTCCGGGCATCGTGGCTCGGAGAGCGTCGGAGGACTGACCTCGCTTGGCCTTGACAGCTGCGTTCACTCCGCGCTCCACCGTCCGTCCACCGTCCACCGTGCACCGTGCACCGTGAGCCTCTCGGGTCTCGGCTGATTCAACCACATTAATAACTTAACTACACCATTATGATGCTTTCGATGTAACTATTCGTTACATTATATTACGTACGTACAAACTCACTGCTCTGCTCCGTTCCGTGCCCTGTGCTCGCGAGCCGAGCTTCGCGGGATGCTGTCGGCACGTCGCGTCGCGTCGTCGCGTACCTACGAGTACTCGGTGCTGTCCGTGATCCGTCTCGTCAAAACAAAATTTGTTGATGTTCATTTGTCTTAGGATACAAAAAACCTCAGCCGTATTCAGCTTCCTCAGATGGATATTTTGTCACACAAAGAAAATAAGTTGTACCATACTAATGTCCTTTGTATTTTACAATCACTTAGTTTATATCTGACTTTTATTTAAGTTATTTTTATTTTAATAACATCAACTCAGTATTCCACGATTGTTGTAAGAGAACATTCTTGTGATACGTCTACATTTACAAAATCAAATAGGTTAAATATTAACTTTTTGACAAAATATCTTGATTTTACACTCTTACACAAGTGTAAGAGTCTAGGATACAGGTATACTACTAGGATACAGGTATACTACTAGGATACAGGTACTAGGATACAGGTGTGAGTTTATACTCACACCTGTATCCTCGAAGGGGTAGGCAGAAGCGTACTAGCAAACTAGAACACCTACATTTCGTTGAGCTTAGTTCCGTTCCAGATGTGATAGGGGAAAGCATATCGAGTACAAATTCTAGACTCTGGGCTGATAATTGATACTGAAAAGAAAAGCTCTTACCCTCATTTACCTTGACCCCTGATCGAATCCGAGAACGGCGCCGAGGCAGTCTTAGATTTTAATATTATGGTGCACTAAAGAAACTCTAATTGTTAGCTGCATATTTATGAAGAAACAGGAATGTAGAGGTGTTATTAAGTCTTAAGTATTATTGTTAACATAATAAAACTTAGGGTTATTGTAAACATAGTAAAACGTTGTGACTTATTAAGGTATTTGAACATGGAATCGAATAAAACATATTTTACTCCATAAATATGCAGCTTTTACGTAAAAATAAATGGAGCTTAAATAAAGGACAAACCAAAACTTTCTAATTCCATCCTTTTTAACATAACTACACATAATAAAAACACGTGAATAAATTGGATATTTACTAACGACAAATGTTACTATTGACATAAGTGGCTTCGCAATACTTGGCATAACATCATATCGGCGGGACAATGGGCATACCAGGCAGAGGCTTGCGTGGGGGGCGGGGCGGTGTCCGGGGAGCAGGGGGTAGGATCGACATGTCCCGTCCTATCCTATTGTGCAATCCGACATTCCCTGACACCAACTTATTAATTAAGTACCAACATAACAATAATACGTCTATGTTCATACGCTCTAGTAGGAGAGCAATATAGTCTAGACAACTAGAGCAATTACTTCGTTATGTACGAGTATTTGCTCGGGTCACTATTTAGAGTTGTAGTTTATTGTTACTTGCGTCACATAAACTGAATTTAAGTGTTATTGTAACAATTATAGCATTTAATAATTTTGTAAAATAGTACTGTGCTGTGTTCAATCTTGTGAGATTACTTGGTATCTTCGTGTAATGTCCCATTGTTAGTTGTTTCTTAGTTTCCATTGAATTGGTGCGATTGATTAGTTGCTATAATTTGTAATGTTATTGTCATGTTGAAAGGAGTATTACATTAAGACTGAGATCTATAGAGCGAACTTCGTCTAAGTCTCAGTCAAAGTAACGAACTCAGTGAGGATTTGGAATTGTTAAATCGAACTTTGACTTAGTCCGAGTCATTTATTACAAGAAAAACAGACTAACAGAGAGACTAAGCCAAGATTTTCTTATAAAAAAATTACTAGGACTAATAAAAATCAAAACTAATAAAAGACAAAAAACCCACTGAGTTCGTTGCTTTGATTTAGCCTTAGTCAAAGTTCGCTCTATGGATCTCAGCCTAATTTTAAATTGCTTTGTAATTAAAAACAAATGAACGTGTGCGAGCATATGTCTAACTCCAGATTATGAAATAAAAGAACGGAGACAAAATGTGGATACATTTTTTTCGTGCCTCGATTTGTTTCTCTAACAGCGTTAGTGTTACCAAAGGCCTTACCAGTTTAATAACAATGAAATGAAGAATTCTACAAACTTTTGTAGCGATGCTCGAGCACGAATAATTTTAACAATCGAATTCGAATCGGGGTCGCTGCGCATGACGCTATACCTACTCGTATATCAATACAAAATGTCGCGAGCACGCATTGAGCTTGATTCGAATTCGGAGTAATTAATTTAATCAATTTCAAGGATCTTAATGCAACTTTAGATACATATGACTGCATATTTATGGCCACTACATGTAAAACATTTCTATAAAATTGTTATATTTATGTCATCATCATCATTCACAGCTTTTTGGTACCTACTGCAGCCTTCTGCTACTCCTTTCGCTGTTGAGTTTTATTTATGTAGGTGAGCTTAAATAATATATTATTATCATATGCAAGTTTAATAACTTATACGTGTAATGCTGTGCTATGTAGGTTCTGTTGCTACTTTGTAAACTTATACCGAACCAGCATTGGTTTCATAGCATCATATAAATGCATAATTATATTATGCTATTTAATAATACTAATGTTTCAACTTTAAGTTTGTGATGCATTTATGTTTTACACAATATTGGCCGAATTGTAATTAATAAACGATATTATCGCAAAAAATTGTTAATCAGTTATGCAATGAAATTAATTATATATTTTGACGCGATGGCACAAATGAATGGCACAATTATCTTTTATATACATGTCGAGTTGTTTTTAATAATAATATATGCGTTGTGGTTAACAAGTATTTAAAAATATCCAACATCAAGTCATAAAATGTACTTATTTAAGTTTGTTCAAACCAAAGAACCGGTCCGAAGAGAAATTGTTAACTGTACTTAATAACTTCGTAACTAAACATATATTACAGAACATTGTATAAGAATTATTAATGTATTCCGACCTTACTAAAGGTTCCAAATATCTTTAAGATTATAATAATATTAATAAGTGATTTATAACGTTTTAATGTAGGTCAACTATTCAAAAATGTTTAATGATGCAGACTGATTGCTCGTAGACATCAAACAAAATAATATTAAGACATGATTTTTCTTAAAATTCTAGAATATGTATTTTATGATGATGAAATATTAATCAAATGTCATCAGTGCGCAGCGAGTTTACATTTACATTAGTTTTTCGTGCTCGGGCTACAGATCGGCTTGACCGGTACATTACCACTGTTTCTTTTTAAAACCTGGCGTAACGTGGTTGGTTACTATTGGACTACGTGTGGTGAGCGCGATTTTGTAATATTTTTTTGTTATAAGTATATACTCGTTCTAAATTCTAATGTGGTTTGGTCAAAATCTAATTTTATCCAAGCGATTTTTCTAATTTTTTTTGCCCTGACTAGAACCCCCAGAGGAGGTTGACGTCTGGCAACGGCAACAGAAACGATATTCTGCAACATGCCGATCCCACATTAAAGTGAGATAAGTGCAGGTGGTAGAATATAAGCTAAGACTTCTATATATAATACTACTAGACAAGCTGTATAAAAGTAAAATTGTGTCATATTACGGCAAGTGTTTGAAGCTTGATGGCTAAAGAAAAGAGCGTATCTCTATAGTGAGTTGCAGTCAATTGACAGAAACTTAGCGCGCAAATTCTATGCACCGAACAGCCTATCTAATAGTATACATAGAAAGAAGACTTTGAAGATAAGTATGCTCGTTCTATGTTTAAGGAGAAACTCTCTTAATAAAGATTCGTAAAGGACAGAAATAAGAGAAGGGAAATTATTTTAAAAGCATTTTTATGTCCATGAACCTACTAATATTATCTGTGGTAAAGGTCAAGACCGATACCCGCAGGCATTTACTGTTGCAAAAGATTACAGCCAATGGGAAACTCCTGTAGCTGTCAGTCAGTTAATTTTTATTGCCTCCAGCTGCTTACTTTGCTTAGTCTGATTTCTTTTCACGTAAAGTATAGTTTGTGCATTTCACAAAAACGGTTCGTCACCGAATTTTAAACTTAATTTTGTTTGCTTTTTGTTGATATTGGTATTTCCTAAAATAATAAGAAAAACTAGTACTGTATGGCCTACTACAATATGAAAAATATAAAATATGGGGCATTTCACGTGAAGCGGGCAACGAAAAAAAAGTGAGGTTCTGAAATTCGTTCATATTAGGCTTATTCATACTTCTAGAGAATATGAACGTGTACACAAAATATTTTTGTTATATGAGGTCTACTTGTCAAATTATGGCCTCCTAAAGAACTGACCTGACTGATGGAAGGGTTACTTTAGGAATTATTTTTCGTATTGGAGTAATTTATAATAAAATAACAAATGTTGTGTTTTGTGTAGAAAATTAAATGAACTTTTTTATTTTTGAGGCAGATTCGAAATTTAAATATTTTATCATGTGTTATACTGGAAGGAAGATTTCAAATCAAAATTTTAGTAATTTGGACCAGACTAATTTTCGTTTTTTTCATACCGAAATAAAGCTTGACATAAACAGATTCTACCATAAAAATTGTAGAATGGGTGCTACATGTGTTTAGGACTTAGATCAATTGGAGTACGTACATGTCGTACTGATCGAGGTACCTGATATTGCTAAAGTCGTCTGTTTTGCTTTATGCAAAGAATACACATAGTAAAATTGCTTTGGTGTCACCTATTTCTGTATAATTATAGTATTTACAGTACATTTTATATTATTAAACTACTGATCCGGAAGGAGGGTTAGGTTTTTCGAGTATATGTTTGTGTTTATATATGTCAATTCTTTGGCATGCTCTGCAGCCCAAACGGCTTGACGGATTTTAACATATGAGGTGTCATTTTATTCGTCTCAATAGTGGACGTAATATAAGATATAATATTTATTTGCTGCGCCTGCGCATTATATCAAATTATGGATATTAAACGCAATCAAAACTAAATAGAAAAAAAACTTTCCCATTTTAATATATATATATATATTAGCCCTGTAATATTACTGTCCCACTGCTGGGCACGGGCCTCCTCTACTAATCAGAGGGGTTAGGCCTTAGTCTACCACGCTGGCCTAGTGCAGGTTGGTAGTAAAGTTACTAAAGTTACTAGGGAGGACTAATGAAGTGTTCAAATTACAAAATACGATTACGATTTTATGAACCTTTTACTTAATTATTACAAAGAAATATAATTAAGTTCCATATTTATTTTTTGAGTTTGAGTTTTCTTTTTAAATGGTACAACTATTAGCACCATCACTATGCAACACCCTGTATATACATACACATAAGTAGTATTATAAATAAATAATAGTAATAGTATTAGTAATAGTAATTATAATATTTTGGTTTGAGCACTATAATATTTGTACAAAGCATAAGGTTAAATAGAACTTGTATAATAAAATCAGTTTCATAACCTGTAACATTTTGCATGAGTTATTTTTATTGATTGCTTATAAAATTTAACATGAGCAAATACAGCAAAATTGCTTCTATTTGTATGTAATAATGCAGACTAGTGATTTAGTACAGGTTTTGCTCGCAAGCATCTATATTTCTTAGTTCGCATCGAGGGAAGACGTTATAACCAAACTTAAAACTTTGGAATCGTTGTTGTGATAAAATAAAATATGACGCTACCATATTTTTAGTTTTATGCAAGGAATTATACTGTAAGAGGTATAATAATGTAACGTTTGTTTTGTTTTATTACAAATGTAAGCGATACATATTATTTATTTCAAATATAAATGAATTCTTAAACTTTCTTAATTGATTAATGGATTCTAAATAATTTTTAATAGTAAGAAAATTAATACGACGCCACACATATTTTAGAACATGCTGAACGAATGATAAACTTAGAATAATTTAGTACTTCTTCAGTGAGCACAGGGAAAATCGTATAGAAAATAATATGAAAATCAAACTTATATAGGCAGTAAGTAGTCAGTACAATCTTAATACTTAACGACAAAATAACGTGCTTGGGTTATATAAAATAATAATATTAGCCCTGTAATATTACTGTCCTACTGCTGGACACGGGCCTCACCTACTAATGAGAGGGATTAGTCTACCACGCTGGCCTGATTCAGGTTGGTAAACTTCAGATACCTTTGAAAATCATGAGGAACACTTCTCAGGCATGCAGGTTTCCTCACGATGTTTTCCTTCACCATTATAGCAAGCGATAATTCACAAAGAAAACATACTTAACATAGAAAAGTCAGAAATGTACCTATGCTCCATTTTGGGGTTCATCTCGAACCTCCGGCACTCGTCTCGGCAGTCCGTACCAATCCCAACTGATCTATCGCTGCTTGAAATGAATGCTGGGTTATACAAATGAAAGAAAATATTTAAATTGCATCACGAATGAAATGTTTGGCTTTCATGTCTATAAAGTTATTTATTAGTCTTTTAACTCATAATTGCGTTAGGCTTTCCTTACCCACGATATTATAATAAATAGTTAGGAAGTAAAGTTACCAAGCCATTAATTAAACAAATGTTTATAGGTTAATACCACCAAGCATAAAATATGAAAAACCATACAAAATGCGAATAATATTAAAGAGTGCATATTCGTATCTACCGAAATATTATAGAAACATGAGCTTAAATTACCTTAGGAATAAGTTCACTGTCGTTGTCTATTAATATTTCATGAATCTCCAAGGTTTCCCTGTTCTCAGAGTAAAAGTAGGTTTACTCACACTAAAGAAAATCCAATTCGCTGGGTTGTACACATGCCCGCACACAGAGACGCGTGACTTGAGGGAAAAATAAAATTTCTCGCTAAGTTTATAATGGGAAAACTTTGAGAACCACTTAATTATGTTAATGTTTGAAACAAAATTTTAGAGGAGATGTTTAAACACGACAATTATTTAATTCAGAAATGTCATATGGCTGGATATGTTGTACCTCTAGTAATAACCCAGAGCCCGAGCCGCTGTCCCTACCTCACAACATTCGGGGATGTTAGCGTTTACTTGCTCTTTAATGGGCTTTTGTTTGTTTTTATAGGTGTCTGGTTTTTCAATTTTGTTCGAAAAGATTAAAAGTCTGTTTCTTATTAACTTCGGCAATTATATTTTAATTCTTATTTGCTTTGGTAAAATTAGATTTTACTGTATACACAATGTTATCGATATATTCGTATCTTCATACAGTTATTTAAGTTATGATTATGGAATTTATTGATGACGAATACGAGTTCGTATTTTTTTAATAAGTGGTTCCTTCCATGTTTGGGTAAAGGTGAACCAATATTTTATGTACCTAATGTTGAAAAACATTCGCCTCCTTGGTCTAGTGGCAGCATGTATGGTCTGTGGACCGGGAGGTCCTGGGTTCAAGTCCTAGTTCGAGCAAAGCAAATTTTCTAATTTAGTTTGCCCGGGACTGGATCCCTCATAGAGGATTGACGTCAGGCAGGCGGCCGGTCGTAAAAACTAAGCTAAATCCTATCTGCAACATGCTTGAAAAAGTGTGTTGCGCCGACCCCACATAAGGTGGGATAAGGGCAGTTAGAAGAAGTATGTTGAAAAACATCCCAGTATCAAAACATATTGTAATGCTATCAGTTAATGTCTTTCTCAGGTTTATACAATGTGTTATTAAAATGGCTACGTTTACATGAATTATGGACTCCTCAAATTGAACCAAATGGCAATTAAGAATTTTAATGTGGAATGAGTTTCAATAATATTTCTTATGTTTTTGAAAGAATCTAAAAAATAAAATGATACATTACCTCATTTTCATTTTAATGAAAATATCATTTCCTCCCAAGGAGGTGTATCCAAAGTTTACATCCGTCATTTTGCATGGGCCAACGGTCGAGTGGCGGTGGCAGGGGTGCAAGGGGGTCGGCGCGGCGGGTGGAGCGGCGCCACCCCGCGAGCTCCCCCCGGCCCCTCCGCGGGATCGATACGTCATTTGAGCTGGTCGCCATGGAGACCGCGAACGGAGCGGGGCGGCGCCGCGGCTTCAGGATGGTGGGTGCACGGGACTCCACGGAGCTCGCGAGCCCGCCAGCCCGCCAGCCCGCCGCGCCAGCCTTCACAGAATGAAAAAATTGATACAACCTTATTTGGAACAAATCCCTCAATAAAAATTCGCCTTTTATATCCATAGGTATTTTAATAACAATTGCTATTTTTTTGTCAGGGCATTTTTTGGGGTTCGTTGTCTGAATTTAGTCTATGTTTACTAGAGTACTGGCTGGTAAAAAACGTAAACACTTAAACAGAACACGGGACACGGTCCCCGGAAATTGAAGATATGTTGTTATTGCACAGATGCGCAAGGCATCTCTCTACAAATGTTTACGTCATCGTTGGCTTTAACTATAACCTAGCTGTCCAACGAAGCGGTGCATCAAATATTTATCTGTTTGGCGATAAATAATATCCGTGAAAGTATATGTCCACTTAATACATCTTTGTATCGTAAAACTTATTTCTTCTCTTTGATTAACCAATGACACCTATGATTTCTACTTTTCTTAAAAGTTCTTTATTTTATAAAAAAAACAGTCAAGTGACTGTCATCAAGATTAAAAAAAATATATCCAAAAGTCTGAATACCTACATGCGTATTTTATTTATTATTAATAATTCACGGATGGAAGATCTGCTTGAGTATAGTAAACATAACATAACATAAGCTCACGCCTGTATCCCCGAAGGGATAGGCAGAGGCACACTTACGAACTAGAACACCTACATTTCGCCGAGCTTAGTTCCGTCCCAGATGTGATAGGGGATGAGCCTATCGCCATATCGGGCACAAATTCCAGACTCCGGGCTGATATGGAAAATCCAATATCACTTTGCCCGACCCGGGGATCGAACCCGAGACCTCAGCACCATAGTCGTACCGAAATACCACCACCCCACCGAGGCAGTCTAGTAGCAGTCAGTTGAGTATAGTACTTATGTATATAGCTCGAGATTTCGCTTTTTTGGTCTCATTACATATTAATTTTCGTAATAGTGGCTATTTACATACGTTGCTGAATGAATATCTATATTCTTGGTGGAATGAATATCTGCTTCATTTGACAGCCTCCGTGACGTAGCGGGCGCGTAGCCAGCCGCGAAGCAAGAGGCTGCGGGTTCGATTCCCGCATCGAGACAAATGTTTGTGTGGCCCACAGATATTTGTTTTGGGTCTGGGTGTTGTGAGAAAGAAAGTCTCTCGTAGTTTATGATACCCACGATACAGGTTACACCTAGTTTGGGATCGAGACTATGTGTGTGATTGTTGGGTGTATTTATTATTATTATTCTTATGATCATACATTTTGCTTTGGGTGCGTTTGCTTCGCAATAATCTACTTAGATTCCATCAATTCTTATCGCGCTTTAATGTGGTGTTTGCGTAACAAACTTATTCATACATGTTGCAGAAAGGATTCAGCTTTAGCTTTAATAACCGGCTGCCTGCCCGTTGTAATCCAGTGGCGGGCAAATCATTTGCTAGACCTGAGAATCGAATCCAGGACCACCGCCACAACTCAGTTGAAGGCGACTTCATAATACTATGTATACAGGATGTTTCCTAAAGTTGGTATCAATGATAACTACACTTAAAGAGGGTATGGCTAACAATATATCGGTAAAGTTTAAGATTTCGTAAAGCTCATAGTTTTTGAATAATATAAACTTGAATTTGTGAGGAAAATCATTTTTCTGGCTCATTGTGTCAGCTGCAGCACTTTTGCAAACCACTTATGGGGTAATTAATTATTTTTAGCATACACAAAGCCATTCCTATGCTAGTTGCGACGATTTACAGGTCGCATTCCGATTTTAAAATCCTCATGCTTAATGTAGTTGATTAAAAAAAAAATCCATTTTTT
Organism: Clanis bilineata; assembly: GCA_036417725.1. Lineage (NCBI taxonomy): Eukaryota > Metazoa > Arthropoda > Insecta > Lepidoptera > Sphingidae > Clanis > Clanis bilineata. The sequence goes on along the minus strand of CM071146.1, from coordinate 9,335,438 downwards.
ATTTTTTAACTTTGTCATTACGCTTTAGATCGTTCTCCCTGTGGTATTGTTATCGGTACCAACCTTATCAAACACCCGGTATACAATTGACACGAAAATAATGTTTAACTAAATATTTTATATCACTACGACAAATTGTTTTAATTAATCTTTATTACATGCGAGCTTACGTTTGTTATATGTAACATTCCATTGCTGTATTCAGACCTCCCGAGCCGGGCTGTTACGGTGAGGAGAGGGGTATTCTAATATGCATGATTGTATAAATATAAAATGTATTTTAAAATTATGGTTTAAAGTTTTATATTAACTTTTTTTAACCCTTAGTGTATAATTTTGATTATTGCAGTTACGTCACTATAGTAAAAGAGTTACAAATAAAAGATTTTAAATTAAAGATTTCGACAATTTTTAAAATTAATGTATTGTCATTTTTCACTCATAGACTATTTTTTTTTAAAGATGAATAGGCAAACGACCAAGTGGGGGACGTAAGTGATCACCGCCGCCCATAAAATATATCACTGTTCTCCCTTGGTCTAGTAGCAGCATATATGGGTTGTGGATCGGGAGCTCCTGGGTTCGATTCCTAGGTAGAGCGGAGCGAATTTTCTAATTTGATCCAGGGGTTTGACGTCAGGCAAGGCAACTGTTTATAAAAATTAAGCCGAATCCTTTCTGCAATATTCTTGATATTTTAGCTAAGTGTTAATTGTGTTAATTAATAGGGGGAGGCCTACATATGTTCAGCAGTGGACGTCCTATGGCTGATGATGATGATGATGATAATATAAAAAGCCATTATCACAACAAGTTGATAATAAGAGAAATCTATCTAATGATCTAATAAAGTATTGAAATCTGTTAAAACATGATATACCTACATGTACTTATTATTGTACAATACAATCTACAAATATACAAACTTTCAAATACGTGTATTTGCTTATACAAACAAGAAAGTTAGCGAACAATATAAAAGTAATGGGAAAGAGTGAAACGGACGAAATGAGCAAAGCCGAGTACGAGCGAGACGGACTTATTCAAATTGAGGGTACATATTTCTACATAGGTAACAAATAGCTTGTTGAGAAAAATATGGACATTCCTTAAATGTGAATCGAAAACTATAACTTTATTATTACTATTGCTTTTTAAATTATGCGTACTTAAGGTTATATATAATTTACGATAATGATTATTGAAAAAAAAAAAATTTTTGTGTTACGTATTCTGGTATGCTTGTAATTTGTGTAGTAATTACTGTGGTAACGTGAATGAATAGTAAATAATAGGTACTTGATTGTTCAATGCTATATTTAGTAAATATTTAGGAAGTTATCGAAAGAGATACCTATTTCCTACGTAGAAGTACTTAAAATATTCAATATTTCTATTATACTACATTCATTCATTAAGAGTAATTTAATCACATCTTACATAAAATCTTGATTATAGGTATAAATGATCTTTTAACAGAAAAAATAGCAATCGACAAATGGTATTTCCACGTTATGATTATTAAACAAAAAGTAGAAAAGTTAAAGAGAGTTGCAGGAGCAACTTTAAGAACAGGTATTTACACTGTTTGAATATGTAGGTTGTGCAGGTCGTTTCAAATTATTTTCTGTAAATAACGTAATGTAATGAGAACACAATTTATTTACAGTGGATTTGTCAACATCTGAACCAATCCAGTTTATATATAAGCCTTAATATTAGCTTCTAAAACTACCAGATGTGTTTATTAGTGGCAACATACGTAAGCCGTGACTATATCCTCGAAGTGGTAGGCAGAGGTGAACTGGCGAATTAGACCACCCAAATTTCACCGACCTTATTTCCGTCCCAGATGTGGCGAGTCTATAGCATCTGAGACGGAAATAATTATTAGTGAAAATAAACAATATAATTATGTATATAATATATGCTTTTGTCGTCGCTCCAACCGTGTCTATGTCGTGCTTTTCTGTTGATAGATACAACTATAGAGTAAAAAAGTGTATTATGTCTTAATCTTTTTCAAGGTCTACCTGTATACCGAATTTCATCTCAATCCATTTACGACCGGTTTCAATAGACGATCTCAGTTTAGACTGGAGATAGATCGCGATTATGAACCAATCAAATCAAGTCATTTGACGGAGTCATGTTCAAACTGTATTCTTATTGGCTAATTTTTGTAATCTATCTGCACATTCGAACTGAGGTTGTTTATTGGAATCGGGCGTTAGTCGTTAAGGCATGATTACCACATAACATAACATAACATAAGCTCACGCCTGTATCCCCGAAGGGGTAGGCAGAGGCGTACTAGCGAACTAGAACACCCACATTTCGCCGAGCTTAGTTCCGTCCCAGATGTGATAGGGGGCGGGCCTATCGCCATATCGGGCACAAAGTCCAGACTCCGGGCTGATATGGAAAAATCCAATATCACTTTGCCCGACCCGGGGATCGAACCCGAGACCTCAGAACCGTAGTCGTACCGAAATACCACCACGCCACGGAACCAATTACCAAACAACCAAATTCAGTAACTTACAAAATATCGAAATATGATCCGATCGATTGACTTTCAATAGATAGATATATTTATCTGAGGGATAATTTTGTTCTTTTGACAGATGTTTCGTACTGTCGTACATCAAAATAATTAGTCTCTTGATAAACATTATCTGGTTATTGATATTAGCCATAAGGAGGAATAATAAGGCTACTTAACTTTAACGGCTTCTTACATTGATTTTCGCCATATAATTTTGACAGATAAGACGACCTTAAGGGTATGAGCATTCGGCGGTGAGTTAATCGTTTGTTCAGGAATGTGATGATTTTAGTTATACCGTTATGAGGCCGTCTGGCCTTATTCTTTTATTGGTGGTCTGCTTAGGGTGAGATACCATGAGGTCTTGGGTTTGATTCTTAAGTACTTCAATCGTAATTAATGCGAAAACTCAGATATAAGTTAATAATAATAAATAAATAAATACACCCAACAGTCACACACCTAGTACTGACCCTACACTAGGTATAACCTGTATGGTGGAAATCAGAGACTATGAGAAAACTTTCGGTCTCACAACACCCAGATTTGAAACAAATATCTGTGGGCCACACAAACATATGTCTCAATGCGGGAATCGAACCCGCGGCCTCCCGCTACACATCCGGCTACTCGCCCACTGTGCCATGAGAAGTTGTTCAAAGATTTGGCCGTAGTATATCGCTGCGGTCATATAGTGTCATGGGACTAGCTTCATGGTCTATTCCATAGCAGAAATGAGCGAATGAGCAAGTGAGTCACTTCATGGTAAATGGTTCACCAGTCGCCGCCCAAAGACACTCACGATACTAACAGAATCATGGGTGCACACTGCATTGACAACCTTAAATGAAGATAATAGGGATAGCCCAGACTTAGGTGTTGAAGCCCCGGAAATGTCCTTTACCGAAAGAAACTTATGTCAAACGTCAATTTTCTGTAGTTTCAAACCGGTCGGATACGATTACGAATTCGATTGTCAAAAATAATTCGCTCGGGCGGCAGTAAACTAACAGTCATTTCGACTACGATTCGTTTTCATTAAGGGCGACTTGCACCGCTTACTAACTTACAGTAAGTCCTAACCTCAAGTTGTATTGAAAAAATATATGAATTACATGTAATGAATTAAATGTCATTCATATATTTTCTGTAATTACCGACATGTAGATCATGAATTACATAAATGTAGATCATGAATTACATGGCATTCATATATTTTTTTCAATTTAACTTGAGGTTAGGACTAACTGTAGGCTAGTAATAGCTCGATTAGATTAGATTTCATTTAGTTACTAAAAATTCCAGCGAATTCAAGGTAAAAAGTGCACTAAAGTCGCCTTAAAAATTACCAAATGACAAGTTCAAAGAAACCGAATCGTATTCGAAATTGAATCGAGTGTCAAAAGCCAGAGGGCAGGACGGCAGTCTTAACACATACACGTCATCGAAACACCGTTTATAGTCTTAAGGCGAACATTGTGTATAACTATACCAAATGCGACAAAACACGTCCTCTGGTGGTGCAAGTCGGTATCATTACAAAAAGTTGTGTCAAGTGTCAACGTTGTATTGGATAGGTAGCGACTAGCGACTAGCGAGTGCATGGCGAGCTGAGTACTCGTTATGGGATATCAAAATAGAGCGAAATCTCAGCATTCGATGCGATATCCGAATTTTGTTGTTGTTTTGATTTCAGATCTTAGATTAAATTCTTTATTGCAGATTGATATTTTGTTATAATCTTCTTCGTCTACTTAAAATTATCCCAATTTTTAAAACGTGTTGCACAAAATATTTGGTTTTAATTTAACGACCAGCTGCCTGCTTGACGTCAACGGGCATCTAGCCCCGAGCAAATCATATACGAAAACAGTTTTACCCATTCTGGGATTTGAACCCAAGATATCTTAGTCCACAGCCCACATATTAAAATACATTTTTGGCTCCCGGTTTCACTTTCTTAAATTATGTAAATACTTTATACGATAAAAAGTTGATTTCTTATGAAAACTTTATTTTTTATTAATTATGGTCGAATTTCCATCACTGGGTGATCATTAGTACGTATAAATAAAGCTTCCGGAAGAAAATAAATGAATCTAGTAACAAAACGTTTAACTAATTTCAATAAGTCAAAAATATTTTTTTACGCTCTTTGAAGTCTGTGCAACATTAAGCTCATACATAAGCTCACGCCTGTATCCCCGAAGTGGTAGGCAGAGGCGCACTAGCGAACTAGCATATCCACATTTCGCCGAGCTTAGTTTCGTCCCAGATGTGATAGGGGGCGAGCCTATCGCCATATCGGACACAAATTCCAGACTCCGGGCTGATATATGGAAAATTCCAATTTCCAATATCACTTTGCCCGACCCGGAGATCGAACCCGAGACCTCAGAACCGTAGTCGTACCGAAATACCACCACGCATCACGTCATCTTTGAAGTCTGTGCAACGTTAAGTATTTATAAAAATAATGTCACACTATATAATGTACTCTATAAAAAGTATAACTAATCTTAGATTATTATTAACTGCATACAAACTATTTCACATAAGAGGCACTGTCCGAGAAACACAATATTTAATGTCACTCGATAGTCGCAATGCTCCTCATTTTCAGTTATTGCAATTATAAAGCATATTGACTGCCTCGGTGGCGTGGTGGTATTTCGGCACGACTACGGTTCTGAGGTCTCGGGTTCGATCCCCGGGTCGGGCAAAGTAATATTGGATTTTTCTATATCAGCCCGGAGTCTGGAATTTGTGCCCGATATGGCGATAGGCTCGCCCCCTATCACATCTGGGACGGAACTAAGCTCGGCGAAACGTGGGTGTACTAGTTCGCTAGTGCGCCTCTGCCTACCCCTTCGGGGATACAGGCGTGAGCTTATGTATGTTATGTTATGTTGAATAATTATGGTCATGCAGTACGTACAATTAAATATAAAATGAAATAACTACACCATTTGAAATATTTTATTTAAAATTCGATTTCACAGTTGTACAGACAGCTAGATCGTAGCTATATATACTCGGTAGAATATTAAAATAAGAATTGACGTTTTACTATTGTTTTGATGTGCAATTGTCTAATTTTTCACAGTAGAAATGTTTCTCTTGTCGATATAAACAAATCTAATAATGTTTTATATCTTTATTGCTACGATTTTAAATAAATAATAAGAAATATACCTACAACCTTAGTAGACAGAAGGAAGTTGGTACGAATTAATGCGATCGTTCACTTTATCTACCACAAGTGTTCCTGCGCCAGGGCGAACGCAAAAGTTTATATAACTTTCGTACCCTCCTCGATCTGTTTCAATTTTCATGTATTAAAATCTACCAGCACTTTAATATCAAAAGTTATAAAAGTTACTACAATATGTTTTATATTGTTACCATATTGTAAAAGTTCTTTACAAAACGATTAAAATATCGGCCACCGACACTGAAAAGTGCTAGTAAAATGTGCGTCTCTCACGAGTTAAAGAAAACAAGTACAGTCACTTTCTGTAAAACGTGAAAGGAGGAAAAGCCCCGGCCAAGGCCATGCGTGATGCAACACATCGACTGAAGCTTTTCTCTACGAACGGCCTTCATTTTACTTCTAAAATTATAATAGTCACTGGTCTCAAAACATGGCTTAAGTACTATACACCTAAATATATAAATTATTACAAATTAAGTAAGGCATTTACAACATCAGGGTTCCTTAAGATTACTTCATATTTACACGATACTAGAACAATTACTATAACATCGTGTAAAAACAAAGAAATTGACTAAGTTTTTATCGGTAAAACAATAAAATGTACTTGTTATGAATATAATGGTCAAGATTTCGGCGATCTAGATGACCTTCGAAGCCCGAGCTGTTATTGTATTGTTATTACAGCTTCGCTATGGTCAAATACATTTGACTGAATTTAAATTTATTTTAAAACATTTAAATTTACTTTCGAACCTCTTTATCATAAAGGCATAGTCGTTTACAACTTAGCACTATCGTTTGGCACTGACGTTAATAAAAAAGATAAATAATATAATAAATTAGCCTTATATGAAGACCCAAAAATGGTTTAAACATTTCAGATTTTGAAATAATTAAATATTTTAATCACAGTCAAGGTTGTTTCCTTATATTGAGTTGTGCGTGCCACGACACTTTATGAAAAGTAACAAAAATATTTTGTAACCCATAAGTTCTACATAATTATGACACGAAATCTTAAACTACTCCATCGGGATAATTTGAATTGAGCATTATTCTTGTGCATAGAAGAGTAGATGGAAATATTGATCACAGGGGTGATTCACCCTTGTAATGTCATGTTCGAGACAACTTGAGAGCTTCCATAGGTTTTTCACCTCCGTCGTTTAGCCGACACTGCCGCTGCTATCATTTGCCTCAGCATTGGTTCTGGAGTGCACGCTTTAGGATCGCATTTCATTTGACCGTCTCCTCCACATCTGCAACAAAGCAATGAAATATTTTAAAAAAACCTTGGAATCTGATGTAGGATTTTACGGAAAAGCTTAAGGAAGCATAAAATTTTGCAAGTTTGTAGAATCGCCCACAAATACCGAGACTCCCTACCAGTATTGCTATGGCTCGTGCGATTGCAGTAGGTTTGGCCGATTTTGGAAATTTGCTACTAGGACGTGTGTAATTTCCTTACGCGTTAGTCTATCCCCTATAAAAAAAAATATACTTACGTGCAATGTAAACATGGTCCTGATGAACCGCGTACAACTTCCCCTACTTTGTATGTATGTCCTTTTATCTGGCAGCCTCTTCTCTGAGCCGCTCCTTTGTATGAATGGGTTGGGAAATGTGGTGGCAGTGTCGTTGTTGTTGTTGTCGTAGTCGTGGTGATGTTAAGAGTTGTTGCCATCGATACAGGACATTCATATCGGGGGCAACAGAAACCTTGTATAGGTTCTTCGTGACACCCATGTATGGGAGGAGGACAACTTTGTTGTAAACAAATAATGTCACTTCTGAAACAGAAGCAAAAATCACAGGGATCGTCTCTAGGTATTTGTTGCGCAGATACATATACTTTTCCACCGTAGCGACATGTCCCTGGGCCAAAGGCTTGATCTTCTTCGACATAATCCGGCTCGTTTCCGTATCCGCTGGTACCACTTGGAGGGAAGTGAGAGTCTTCATCAGGCGATGGTACTTCATCAGTTGGTTGAATATCACTCGGACCCGGTTTAGATAAATCTGGCAAAGGTTTTGGAACATCACTAGGTTTTTCTTCTGGTTTAGTAATTTTGTCCACCGCCACCGGTGCTTGTGTTGGTAATTCTTCGGGTATAGCTGAGGTTGATTTTTCTGTAGATTGTACACTGATTTCTTCTGGCGTAGTAATCTCCACAGCAAGGTCACTTTGTAGTGTTTTTTCCGAAGTTGTTAGAATATTTTCGATACTATCTGTAACAATCGATTCTGGAGGAGATTCTTTTTCAATTTCCGATATTTTTGTGGGTACTGATGTAGTTAACTCTTTATCACTGTAAATTGTTTCTTTTATATCAATTTCTGCAGATTGAGTCGTTGGTAATGATTCTTCCTCTTTAGAAATAGGAGGCTGTGTAGTCTTCTCATATACTTCAGACGGCGTAGACGTTTGTTCGTAATATCTAGTAGGCTCTTGGACCTCTGTCTGTTTATCCATAATAGTTTCTGTAGTTATATCTGGAACATGGTGTTCGTGTTCGATATCTCCAGAAATAGTTTTTTCTGTAGTTAATTCTTCTTCAGTTTGAGACGATGTCGTGACTTCTTGTATAACCTTATGTGTGTGTTCTTGTAGTTCAATAAGATATGGTGTGGTTTCTGGTAGCTCGTATACTGGCGCAGATGTCGGTTCTGTAAGTTCATCCTTACCGTGCGATTCGGATGCAATTTCTACTATGGATTCCGTGCTCGCTTTAATATCTACCGTCTCAGTAGCTGTTTCTTGCGGAACAGTGTGAGATTCATCGAAATGTGTGATAATATCTACACCAGCAATGGGTTCTGGAGTTTTTGTAACTGAGTCTTCAAGTTCCACCTTTTCAGAATCCGGTATTTGTGAACTAGCTTCTGCTGGTCCTTCTGTCAAAACTTCAGATGAAATTGTTTGTGTAACTTCATGTTCCGAATGGTCATCTGACGGCAAAGTAGTACTTATTTCTTCTGTTTTGATACTAGAAGATTCCGGTAATGTTGTAACTTTATGAAGAGATTCCGTAATATCGACAGCGTCAGTTTTGTGAGGCATAGCTGATGGTAAAGTAACCTCTTCATGATCAGTACCTAGTGTTCCTACGGTTGTAGATTGTAAATCGGGCGATACAATGTGTTCGTCCTGCGACGTTGATATCTCCACTGGAACTTTTGGTTCATCTGTTGAAGATTCGGATTTTATTGGTTTTACAGATTCTTCTTCTTCTGGAAGCTCAGTTACTAACGAATGCTCTGTAACTAGTATCTGAGAATCGGTCACTTGTGCCTCATCTGATACTTTATTAATGTCTATCGATTCAGTAACTAGAGTTTCAGGGATCTCCTCTGGTGATCTTGAAAACTCTGGAATATCTGTTACGAATCCTTGTTGCTGCGTGCCACTGTCGTGTATTTTTGTATCCAAATCTTCGTCTATATTATTTTGTTCTGGTGATATTGTCGTAAGTTCGTCATTTTTGGTTAAATCTACCACCGAGACTTCTGTAGTTTCTTGAATTTCTGGTGTTTCCATTTCTTTTATATCAGGGACCTTTTCTGTTACAAATTTATCAATTCCTGGAGCCGCTAAAGTTGTGGTATCTATAAATACTGGAGCTTGTTCTGTTGTGAAAGTTTCAATAGTTTTTGTTGTAGAATCTAATGATAGCGTTTGTGTTTTCTCTGTTTTACTAATTTCTGATTCTTGTGTATCTGGAACATAAGATTGAGGTGATGTGTATTCTAAGACTGTTTTATCAGTGCTTACTTCTTCTTCATCTTTTTTAATATTGACGTCATATTTATCAGTTACTGGAATCACATCAGGTAAGTCCGTGGCTGTTTCTTTTTCGATTGGGGTAAATACAGTGGTCGGTTCTGTCTTAACTGGAATATTTAATTCTGTTTCATGTGTCTCTGGTCGCTCTGTGGATTTTTCTTCGTATTCTGTAGATTTTTCTACATCCTTTATATAAATGTCTTCTGTGGCAATTTCTGGTGGAACGACCACAGGTTTTTCTGTTTTTTCGATTGTGATATCTGTACCGGGTATTTCATCATTTATTATTGGTTGTTGTAGTTCTTCTGTTACGTCTCCTGGTTTTTCTGTTTGAGCTTCTAACTCATCAGTAATTAAAGTTTTGTCTGTTGATGGTTGTTCTGGCTTTTGAATATCAATTTCTTCGACTCTAATAGGTTTTTCTGTTATATCTTCACTTTCTGAAACGATAGGTGATTCAGAACTATGTTCTTTTTTGTGACTTAGTATCTCTGGGAGCCTTGTTGCTTTTTCAGGCATTGTGACGTGCTCCATTGAAATTTCTGTTTCTAGTTCAGTATCCTGAGTTTCTGTTTCAGGCTTTTCAGGTTGTGTTAATTCTTGTTCAATCTCATGTGGTTTTTCGGTAACGTGATCAAGACTTATAGTAGCTACGAACTCTGGTCCTTCAGTATTTATATCATGACCTGCAGTATGAGCAAGGTCTTCTTCAACTTTGTCCGGGATTGGTGATGACGATTCAATTACTTCAGAAACTATGTTTTCAGTTGTTTCATGTAAAGTGAAAATGGATGGTGGGGTAAAATCGAAATCTGTTTCCTTTTGTACTTCAGTTGTACTTTCTTTGTCTGGCAAACTAATATGCAATTCATTTTCTGTATATATTTCATGTTCTTTTGTATAGGGTTCAGATGTAAAATCAGCAGTTTCAGTTATATATGTGCCTGGTGCCTTTGTACCCATTACATGTTCTTTTTCAAGTTCCTGAATCTTATCAGTACCAGAAGGAGCGAGATTTTCTTCAGTTACTTTATCCTCATCTTTCATATCATGCTTTATAGGTGTTACAGTTGATTCTGTTGGTAATGCATGTTCTTCACTAGCTATCGTTATATGTGGTGAATAAGCTTCAGTGTTTTCTTGTGTTGAAGATTCTAAACTAACTGCTTGTAGCTCAGTTACAGATACATGAGACTGAGTATGCTTTTTATCGTCATCTATAATTTCTGGTTCAACTATCTTTTCCTCAGATTCTTTCAAAGTAGTGTATAGTTCAGTAGGGATAAGAGTGGTTGCCATCGGTTTAGATTGGTATTCTGGTGCAGACTGGTATTCTGTTGTGTCATAAGCAGTTTCTACAATAGGCTGTTTTGTGACATCTTCAAATGTATTTGTATACAGCGGTTCTTGAGTACGTTCTTCATTTTCTACAATATGTATTTCTGGTAGCATTGAGGCGCCATGTGATTCAATAACTTGCGCTTCGGTAACTTCGCTAACGCCGTAATCTGGTTCTGCTGTATGCGTTTCGGACTCCGAAAATTTGGGTTCAGATGTCGTAGTTAACTTATCATTAGATTCAACTGTAGTTGGCTGTTTTATTGGAATGTCTTCGTCTGTTATGACTCTAATAGTTTGTTCCTCAGCATGTGTGATGTATTGGGAAGGTTCCGTATATCCAATATCGTCATATTTGCTTGTCTCAAATGTTGGTTGCTTTTCAGTTAGTGTATCAATTTCAAGTTGTTGACTTTCAGTAATGTATTCTTCGGGTATCTTGGTCGGTTGAATATCATTTTCACTATCTAATATAGGTGATTTTGTGTGTGCTTCAGTAGCGGATTCCTTATCTGTGGATATTGATCCTGGCAATTTAGATTCTTCTTGTGTTACATGGGAAAGCGGTTCTTTGTCAGACTCGAATTGCGAGGTTTGAATTGTTTGTTGGGTGGTTTCAACTGGGATCTTCGTATCATAAACGTTGGTTTCTGTAGCGGAGTCTTGTTTTTCAGGAGCCGTTGTTTGATCCACAGATGCATCAGTTGTTACAGTATCAGACACGTGAATTTCGGGTAATTTCGTTATAATTTCATCTAATGTAGAAGTTTCTGTTACAGCCTGAACTGGCAGTTGTTGTTCACAATCATGACCAATGCAGGAAGGTTTTGCTTGAATATCTAAGGTTTCTTTTCTTCTGCATGTTTCGTCGACACAATCTTGAACAACATTTAAATCGGTTGCTTTACAACCACCTTCTTCCGTACAAGGTACAGTCACTGGAGTAATTTCTGGTGTATGATCGTCTTTACACCCTCCATTTTCACATTCAGGTGCATGAGGAACATTCACCACGGAAGATTCACAATTTTCACCTTCACATTTTTCTTTCGAAGAATCCGTGATTGGAGTATACTTACATTCACCGTCAGTGCATTCTTCTGAAGTTGATATACATTTACCATCAGCGCATTCAGGTGTGCTAGAAGGTTCTGTACAACCATGCGGCCCGCAAGAGCTAATAATATCTGTCTTTTTATCGATTTCACCTCCACAGTCTTTATTAGTACATATCTCAGAAGGAACCGCAGGCTGTACCTTATCTTCGTCTATTTCACACTGATCGCCGTGACACTCAATAGAAGAGGGATGTGACGGAAGTTCAGTTGTTATTTGAATATGAGGCATAGGTGGAAGAGTTTCTCTAAATTGATCGCACACATATGTAGGACAGCAAGAATCTGGTGAATCGTACGTTGGCTGACAATTATCCATATATTCTGGTGGCGAGCTACAAATAATTGGGCTACATTTAATAATGCTGCTCATGCATCTACAATCGGAATGACACTTGTTTGTGCTTGGGACTGAGCTTTCATTTCTGTAAGTTATACCGTTTAGAAGACAATCGCCTTCACCGGGTATCCTTCCTGGCGGCGAAACTTTGTCCTCGTCTATCTCGTTTTCACCAAGGTTAATTGTAGTGATTTCCGGTAAAATTGGTGTTGTTTGCGTAGTCATTGTAATTACTTCTTGGACATCCGGTTTTGTTTCAATTTCCGCAGCAACCTCTTCAACTTTCGAAGTTTCAGTAGTAAGTTCTTGTGGAGGAACATTTTCATGTATGTCATGTGTTTGTTCAGATAAAGTAGGTGGCGATTTTGTTTCTTGTTTCTCAAATGATTCAGTTGTTGGAGAACTGTCATGGAAAATTTCTGTGATTAATTCGGGTTTCTCAGTACTTTCTATTTCAACATGATGTTCGTCTTCTTTCCTGGACGATGGTTCGGTGGTAGCAACAACTTTATCTTCTTTTACAATAGAATCATCTGATAACGAAGACGCCATTGTAGTAGCTACATCAGCATGGTGAACTTTGGTATCGGTCGTTTCCTCCTGTGGATAATACTCATCTTTTTCTGCTAAACTGCTTGCTTGTGTAGTTTTTTCATGCACCGGAGTTTCTGAGCTTTCTTCCGCTTCAGCTATTCCGCTAGGTATAGTATTTAAACCTTTATCTGGTTCAGCAGTAGTAATATCTGCTGGTTCTGAAGGTAAGGAAGTCTCAGTAGCGGATGTCACTTGCTTAGAAGGTTTCAAATCTTCTTTCTCCGTGATTATATCAGTTACAACATGGCCATGAGAGATTTCAGTGGTCAATTTTTCAATTTCTTCTAAAAATGGTGTACTAGATGTACTTGGAACGTACTCGCCGGGTTTCAAACTGTCTTGCTCTAGAGGCGCAGTGGTAACAAAGTCTTGATCCCTAATAAACTCGGTAGTGGCCATTTCCATTTCATCTGTTATAGGAGTACTAGTAGGACTAGGTTTTTGTGTTTTGTCTGTTTTCTGATCAAACATTTTTTCTGTGCTAACATCATAACTTGTTTCATGAGTAGTTGCTCTTTCATTATCTTTCTCAATGTATTCTGGTTTTGTTAAACCGTCACTATCTTGTACCTGAGGAATATTAGTGTCTTTGTTTTCGACTGTTGATGAATCATCATCATAAATAGGTGCACTAGTCGGAATAGATATGTATTTTTCAGTATCTGTGATTTCATCTCCAGCAGTTGCACTAGCTATTGTAACTGGTTCTTCACTTGTCTTTATGGTTTCTTCTATTTTTTGGTCGATGAATGGAGCACTTGCCGTAGTAGAAATATCTGCATGATCTTCGTACATTTTTTCATCCGCAACATGATCGTATTTTTCTGTTTGAGACTTTTCAGTTTCAAAATCTAACTTCTGGGTATCTAAAAGTTCTGGGACTTTGGTTGAAACTGGACTTTGTTCTAGATTTTCGGTTACTGCTTCCTCATTTTCCATAGAAATCGGTTGGTGTGTGGAAGTCGAAATAATCTTGTCTTCTTCATGTGTTTCCTCAGATTTACTGGTAATTAAATCGATAGAGGATGTCGTAAACGTCTTTTCAACTTCTTCTAAAGTAGGGACGCTTGTTGTAGAAAGCGCTATCTCGTGACTTTCCAGTTCTGGAATCTTAGTAGATTCCACATCTATGTGTTTGTGTACATCCATTAGATTATCAATTATTTCTGCAGCAGGCGTCGTGACTGCATCTGATTTATCTTTAGAGACATCCTGTATATCACTTTCAGTTATTCTATCGGTAACAACATTTTGACCATAAGTTCCTGTAGGTATACCTTCAACTTCTTCTAAGAACGGCGCACTAGTGGTACTTGTTATATGTAATCCAGGCTCATAGCTATGTTCCTCAATATCCCCAGTCAATATAGTTTGTTGTTCTCTATCTGATTCAGTTGTAATACCTTCGTCTTCTAAAATGGAACCAATGGTTGTTGTCGTGATGTATTTATCCTGCTGAATTGATATCGCATCAGTTACAATATTTTCTTCATGGGGTTTAAATGTTGTGACTTCTTTCTCTTCTAGAATGGGAGCAATTGTAGTCAGTGTTATTTTATCATCATGGACCAAAATTTCATTTTCGGTGACTGCGAATACGTCAGGCTGAGAAGTTTCCAATTTATGATCATATGAAGGTATACTACTAGTGGAACTTTCTGTACTGTCCAGTTCTACAGTTTCTGCGCTAGTAAACTTCTGTTCTATGTCTGCAACTGTTGATGGTTTCTCATGGTCATCCAAGAGGTGAGTAACAGTTGAACTTTGTGTTTCATCACTTGGTTTCACAGACGTAGCATCTGTTACGTCTTCTTTGTTTACATCTTCGATTAATGAAATTGTTGTGTAAGTATATTTAGTATTATCCTCAGTGGTAAATACATCATTTACGTGTACGGTATGTTCCAATTCATGATCATCTCCACTTCCTTCATGTGCAGGTTCTGTAGGGTGTGGTTCTTCTAATGCTATATTGTCAGGTTCTTTTCTGTAACCACTACCCTCGACGCCTACTCTCCTAGGAGGTGATAGCGTTGTTAAATCCTCAGTTACAATGTTTGTCGTTAGATCCGACGGATATTCAGTATTTAGTTCATCTCCCTCACAAATGTATGTGTCTGGGCAACATTGTCCTTCCCTTGGTGGTAAAGAAGTGCAGTTTTTGCCTTCATTTTCCATCGGAGTGCCACATTCTTGGACTACGCATACTATATCTCCTTTCATGCAATAACAATGTTCGCAAGCCTTTTCAGTTTTTATTAATGCTCCATCAGCGAAAATTTGGTCATCGTGGACACAATCTTGTGTAAACTGTGTAACCGGGGAACTTGTTGTTGTCGTCAATAAAAATCCGGGTGTTGGTCTTACAGTAGTAGTCTTGTCATCCAACAGAAGTATTTCATCTTCAGCATGATCTGAAATTTTAATATTTTTGTATTTTGTAGATTCCGTAATTCAATTTCGGATATATTAAATAAAAAATCGGCTACAGAAATCATTACAAAAATTCGTTATTTTTTACATTACTGTTACTTTCTTTCTTTCTACCTGCCCTTATCCCACCTTAATGTAAGGTCGGCGCGACACACTTTTTCAGGTATATTGCAGAAAGGATTTGGCTTAGTTTTTACGACGAGCTGTCTGTCTGACGTCAACCCCCTCTAAGGAATCCAGTGCCGGGCAAATTCAATTAGAAAATTCGCTTTGCCCTGTCTGGGAATCGACACCAGGACCTCCTGGTTCACAGCCCCTATGCTGCTCCCGGATCAAGGAGGCGACAATTACAATTTGTCAATTTTACATTACTGTTACATTTGTATAAAATATTTGGATCGTGTTGTGCAAAAATAGTCCAACCCACAGAAAGACCAAAAAAAATAATATGGTTTCGATCATGTTGGCATCAATTTTTTTTCTTTTTTGGGGGTTGGTTCATTTCTGTACAACACGGTCTATGTATCTGGACTATCAGACCATTGAAAGACATGCGTGGGGCCGAAGCCAACACGTATAGGCATGCATAACAATGAGTATATAATTCAAAACAGTATTTTTATTCTTCTAATAAGAGTAGGTATTTATCTCATGCGTATAGTTATTATACTTACCACAAGAGTATCTGACCGGGCAACACACATCTTTGTGATATATGGGCGTACAGCCGTCCACGTGAAGAGTACACTCTTGCATCACGCAGGTCGTCATGTTTCGAATACAGTAACAATGTTCGCAAGGCTTGTTCGGAGTCGGAGGCACCTTCGAACCTTCAGGGAAGTATTTGCCATTAATACTGCAGCCATATTTATCATATTTGCCGACTCCAGTTGCTCCATATTCAGCTGGCGACGTGGTTGAAGTTAACGTGAGTAGGTCAACTGGAACTGAAATTATAATTACGTTTGTATTGAATATAGATAATTTTGTCAATACTAAACATTGTTTCAGATGTTAGGAAGAATACGTCAGCAAATCTAAAGTAAGTAAGCCCTGATTCGCTGGAGAGCTTTTTCAACGTACGTTAAAAAAACGTGTCAACATGTGTTGTCATGAGCTTTCGTGCGAATGAGGCCTAAATTCTTAAAAAATAACTATTCCATTTTTAAACACGCGGTTTTCGACGGCACTTTTTAAGGAGTTAATTAAATTCAGGCAAACAAAATACAAACATTACTTATTGTGGTAAATAAATCTAATTAGAATGCGCAAAAGTAACATGATCAACTTAAAACCTTAGCATGAATAACTGTCGACTACGCGTCCGAATCGAGCTTGCACATATGTTTTCCTTAAATAATAAACTCATTTTATCTATATATAAAATAAATGTATGGTGTTACCGTCTGGACAGGTGACGATGGGGCAGCACTGATCCGCGCGCTTTTCCACTGTGCAGTCCTGACCGATGGGTTTGGTGAATGGACACACTCTCAAGTAGCACATGAGCATGCGGTTGTGACAGGTGCAGTTCAAGCAGGGCTCGTTGGTCATAATGCGGTCTCCTTCACCGTAATGCTGGAAATTGTAGTAGCAGCCTTCGGGTTCGCCTGGAATTATAATTTTATCTTTTATGTATTTACTTTAAAAAATCTTCTGTTCATGTAACATACGATGAACGTCGTATGTCGTATGTTGTTGTCGTACGTTCATACGCATATTGACCGTAATTTATTAATCATTCACTACGTAATGTATTTGAGTCATTCTGAGTATTACTTATTTAACTTTACTAAAAATCGTTACCCTTCATCTAAGAATGTCGGGTAAATATAAAGATGTCTTATTCTCAGCTTTCGTGAAAAGCCGAAATAAACGAAAACAAAACGTAAATTGAACGTATAATTTTTCAACAAGATCACTAAGATATACATACCATCGTATAAATCTAATGCTGTGTGATTACTTGCTGTAGGAGCTGAAAAAGAAAATTAAGTAATAAGCACAAATTGCAATGACAGCCATTACATTATGTCTGATGAAAATCCTAAAAAAGAATAACCGTGGAATTCTAAGGGAAGTCAATATAGTTTTTTTGTCTTATTTATGGTGTGATAAAAAAGACCACCAGTGGCCCGAGCAGGAAAATTTCTGACAATCGTAAATGTATTCGAGCTCGATGCGCAGTTATGACATTTGGTTAATATGTCATACAAATTTTATAGACACATCGAGCTCGAATACATTTACGATTTATATGTGAAGGCTTTTAAATGGATATTGCCATTTAAAAGCTTTCACATATAAATCGTAGTCTCGTAGATCTACTTTTATGCTACCTACTTTGTAATTAAGTACCGTAAGTCTTCTGCAAAATTAAATAAATAAATAAATTTTCCTGCTCGGGCCGCAGTTCCGGACAATAAACTGGCGAGAGTTGGTGGAAGGTCCCTATACTCCTATAATGGTTGCGACTTTTTTATCGGAGGTTCAGAACTAGTTCGGGTCATTGCACCGTTAATAATATACTTTAAACACAACATCACCCCATAATGTATAATTTTTCGGGGTTTATGGAAGGCCATGTCTGCAATAACCACATTACGTATTTGAAATGAATTCTGTTTGAAAGTTCCAGAAATTTTCTTATCGTAATGCGTATCGTGAGTTAAAGTGACTCGTGTAAAATGAGTTCCGCTTGCATATAGCCGGACAACATTATTTATTCGAGTACTTCAATTATACTCAATGTCGTTGTGCAGTCATGCTTGATATTATTTTTTGAAAGTATATTTTTCAAATCGTTTTTCGTATAATTTTATTGGCACGATGGCGGACCCGTTCCTCTATTATAATACGAAAATCTCTATTAAAGTACTAGAGTTACTCGTATAATGTTGTTTGAAACAACTACTTTTGAAGTTATTCTTGGACCTAAAATTGTATTGTTACAATAAAACTCCAAGTTCTCAGAAAGTTTTACTGCTGTTTTAATGGTCCGACTTATTAAACACGTCACAGCTGTACAGGATATTAGCTGCAAATCGCTTAAGACTGGCGATCGGTCATCATTTTAGCTCTTAAAGTCATTTTACATATCCGTTTTACTGCGTATAATTACTGAAGGCAAGCGGTGAGGCGACAAAGCTGTAATTAAACTAACGGAGCGAGTCGTTAACATCGAAACACGGCTTTACACTCGTATCGATACTTAGGGCAAAAGTTATAATGCCGGAGGAACCGCCTTGGCACTTGGCAGTCGTGCGTAATCGATTTGGAGAATATTCAAGTCACTTTATGTAAAAATACCGTTCTCTCCAATTACCGTCGACGTGGGCACGTTGATTGTAACTGTCTGATTGTGCAACGATAATCGAAGTACATCAACTCGGACCCGATGACTTTAATAAAATAAATAGTTATATTAAATACCGTTCCGGATTCGAGCAATTAGTTTACAAATTGAACCGAATCAAATATTCAATCTTTTACATCTCTTGACACCTATAGCGTTTAAGATGGTATAGTCGGGTTTTATGTAAATTGGTACGTATGTAGAATGTCTCAAAAGGAGTTTGTAATTGATGATGCCTGTTAACCGGTATGTGAGGTTATCAGCGGTTGAGTGTAGAGGTTCAGAGACTGGCGGCGCAGTCCGGACCGGGCCAGGCCGGCACCGTTAGTGCGCTTTTCTCAGTTTTGCTGTATATGGCGCGGACTGTACGCAGAGGCGCCACTCACACTCTGTCAGCTCTTCCACCTAACGGTCGCAAGGAATGTCGTTAGTATCCAGTTTAGCCAGCCGAGATTTCGGTTATAAACAGACTGACGTTTAATATCGATCGTAAAAGTAAAATTATCCTCATAACGGAAAAAGACACCGAATCTCTTTCTTGTGATGCAAATAAAAAACGTCGACCGTGCTAGAATAAATGAGCTATGTGGGTTACTCCCACGGACGCAGTGGTGCCAGTGTCTGTCAAGTAACAATGTGTCCAAATTCCGAAATGTTCCAGTGAATATATAAATACCGAACGATAGTCGCGTCTCGAGTACGTGACGTAGCATTTATAATTCCCGCGATACCTAATGAATCGCTTTTACGTACAAGTGTGACGTTATAAATGGCTTTGCATGAACAAAAAACTACTTAATGCAAAATCGTGCGCTTAGGAACATGGGCCGAGGCAATCGAAATGAGGAGCCAACATGAATTTGAAATTTGCACTACATTAATATGGATTGTTGTTTCAATGAATGAATGTCGCCGTGGTCGCCATTCGTGATGAAGTTCACACGGGTAGACCTAAACATTGTAGGCCGCATTTAAATAT
Organism: Clanis bilineata; assembly: GCA_036417725.1. Taxonomy (NCBI): domain Eukaryota; kingdom Metazoa; phylum Arthropoda; class Insecta; order Lepidoptera; family Sphingidae; genus Clanis; species Clanis bilineata. Next base: position 9,315,735 of record CM071146.1, on the reverse strand, counting down.
ACTTCCTATGTATAACATAAATTCAATACCAATTCTTTGAAGTAACCGTGCAGCGGATACTAAATCTGTGCAGACCAAAATAGCTTCATCTAATAACATGCATCGCGAAACTGATACGCACTGCAGTCACTGCACAGACCCTTGTACAGTTATACACGATGGGCAGGGGACGGAGCGCCCGCGGTCGCAACCGCATCCTCACCCGCTGCCGCTCCCGCTTTCGCACCCGCTTATGAACCTGTGCCCGCGTGTAGCCATGCCGCGATTCTTGTTAAAGCCTTCTTTCCATATTGACGGCCCCAAGGAGCTCATTGTTCGGTGAAAATTGGCTACTTTATGCTAATGCTGCAATTTCATCGCAACGTTTGTCCCACTTTATAACCTTGTAGATATAGTTTCGTTGTACGTTGTACTGGAAGGCGCGGTGGGAACCAATAAGCGGCATATATGATTTGTGGCTATTAATAAAAATAGCTGTTCGTTATAATCCGTAAGAAATCGATATTCATTTATTTTATAACACTGCACTTTAAACGGCCGCATACTCATAAAAATGTTTTTGATTTATAGCATAAATATGTAAAATTTATTTCACAACGGAACGGTGCATCGTTTGATTTGTGTTTATAGTCAAAAGTTCAACAACCTCAAAACCAGTTCGGAATTGGCTGAATCAATCACATCATCAATAAATACAAGTTGTAAATAGCAATCTAGATTTCTATTTAAGAGAAGCGTTAACCCATCAACGAATATGCAACCAAAGAGACTAATTTATAAAATGTATTGTTCAAGTTATTGCGACCCCATGCAACCTTAGTCTTTACGGATCTTTATAAGCTTTATAATTGAAAAAAGGGTTCAATTGAGCTTAACATGACAAAAAATGACCTTAGTGAATATATAATGATTTAATAATATACGAAAAGATTCTTTAAAATAGTGCAGGTTGCCAGCATTTTTTAAATTTAATATTGCAAGAATCTTTTATGCGGAACATCGAAAATAGAAACGGCAAGCCGACCGCGGAACACAATATTACGTCCGAAGTTGCGAACTCGTTGTATTTTAGGTCACTACGAGACAACCAACGGTAGATACTTGTTCCTCGACAGCATTTAATGTTGTAAATAAGATCTACTGTAAAACAAAAATATATGTTGCCATTTGCATTAAAATCTTGACATTAATATCTTGCTTTAAAGTTATGTATGGTTACGGTAAATTCAAAAATGCAGACTAAAAGCATTTTGGTGCCATACATAATGTATTATATTATGCGCTTCGTAGCTGTTGCTAGTTGCTACAAAGATTTTAACTAAAACTTAGATATATGCTTTAATCTTAACGAGCAGTTGTTTTGTGGTTTTTCTGGGCAGTTGTTTAAGCCTAAAGATAGCCTTGTATCTAAATCTCGTAAACTATTTCGCTCTAGGAACTTGTGATATTTTATAAGTAGTTTCGGTCTTTGTTCCAATATCGTCCGAAAACGGAACTACCGTTTTATAGCCAATACTATATGGACATGTAAAACCTTTGCTAAATAAGACTCTCTCGATAAAGAAGATTGCGGCTCTGATACTCATATAATACAGAATTTTATAGCCATGGCACCATATAGTAGTAGTCTGAACATAAGGCAAAACTAAAAATCATTAAATGTTGAAAGTGAATACGAGACCTTAAAAGTTCACGTTTAATGAAAAATACATTAAAAGTATGATCGCGCAGTGTGTTTGACTATACCAGGTTCAATGAGAGACATCAGACATCTTCGGACTAATTATTATTGTAAAACATGAGTTGTTTTTCATAATCACAATTAGGTTAAGAATAATAATAAGAATAGTCTCTGCTGAAACTAAGATTGTGATTATACATTACTGTGACAATCAGAGCACAGATAGTGTAAAAAATCTTGTATTACATTTTGATTTTCCTGTTAGAGGAAGATGGTAGTAAAAACTGTCCGCACCTGTGACTCCCACTGCGCCGTGTATGAGGTGTATAAGGTAGATGAGGTGGATGTGATCGACAAAGTACTCACCCGCAGCCGTGCAGAGTATACATGCGGCTAGGGCGAGCAGCGCCCCCGCCGCGTGCCGCCTCTCCATCTGACCTCGTCCGTCTGCAACAATCACACAATCGAATCAATTACTCTCGCACGCCAATCACACTGACTCATCATCACCCGGCCCGCAATTCAACTTTCTTTCAATAACGCTCGACACATTTATTTGATTTATTTACAAGCTCGTTTCATTTGCCTCGATAAGCGTCAGCGTTATACTTCCCTACAACAAATCAATTCAATTCGACGAACATCTTTGATCGTCATGTGCATGGATTATATCTAAATGCGAATATTTATATAAGGAACCGTTTCAAATCGGAGCAGTTAATTTTTAAGCTCTAGGAATAAATCTTAATAAAAAATTCAGATTCCCACCACTTAACAGCTTTGTAATTATTTTACGTTAAACTCGGTGTGGTAAAAACCGAAGCAAAGGAAGTCAATGATCCGGAAAAAACAATTATTTTATTTCCATGACATGGTGTATTTTTATTGTGGACGATGCCGGCCAATTAGAATATTCGTTTGAGATCCTTTGTGTTATTTATCCGTTTTTATAGTATTGTGGACTCGATGGTTTTAAATCGTTGCAATAGTTTTAAGGCTATAAAATAATCGATTTATGTTATTATACGCAATAAATTACATCACCAGTACAATCATTTTATGAATAAGGTTTATATTCCAATGTTCCATTGTTGTCCTAAGCATTGAAGCAGAGTGTGTAGGAGAGTCAGTGGGGTTAAAAGCGCTACTTATAATATGCACCGCACCGCGGACTTCGCGGAGGTACCTAAGTATCTAGGATGCGTGCTTAAGTGGAAACGGAGACGGGATAAAAGAAATTTTATTTTTGTGTTTTTTGGCAAAATCTATTAACTTTTATGTTTATCTTCCCGATCTAATTTAATTGGCTTACCGAATCGATGGATTGTACGTACATACGATATATCTATAGCCACATAGCTAGTGTCTCACTACAAAGTACACAAGTTTTTATTATTGGGTCATGGTATTTTATAAACGTGGGAGGTTTGTATGTCTTAAATATTTAATATTATATACCCTCAAACATTAAAATCTCACTATACTCACGAGTGGATTTCGTTTAAGAAATAGTAATCAGTATAAATAATAGTTAATGAGGGGTAAGTAGTTATCGGTACAAACTACAAAATACTATAGTGGCACGTAGCGACGGGCGAGGAACGCGGAAACGTGAGGTTCGCGCAAAAATGTGCCCATTTACCTTTGAGTGAATAGGGAGTTTAACTGTCCATTCAGAGGCTGGCACGCCGGCCATTCAAAACAATGTTGATACTAAGTAGGGTTTTCAATGAAATACACCGTGCATATATTCTGAACACCGTTGCGATTATTTTGTACACCTGTCACCATAAGCGATAAGACAAATACGTGAAGTACGAGTAATGCTGGAGATTGCTACATTGTATGCCATTTATGTTCAAGAATTTACCAGTTTTCAAAGAAAAAAATTATACAGAGGCACTAAGAAACAGGCTCTTTCTACGGTTTTTTATCGCTTATATAATCCGGTTTAACGTCAGTCCTGTATTTATAGCTCACGCCTGAAAGCGTATCGCGGACGAATTATTGTTGCCTACTCTGGAATCCGCAGCATTCCCGACTGTTGCCGTGGGAACACATCCGTCTGTGTAGAGTGTGTACACGCCTTTCTGCACACATTCATACATCAATTTAACAGATACCTACATAAGTAACACGATCATGTGAACCTACTTAAGTTTTCAATTCTAACGATATAGTGAAGGGATTGAACAAAAAATATCTTTCTAAACCTAAATTAACTAAGTTTCAAATACAAATAGGTTAATTATATACATATCTAGTCTATAATATACTTAGGTTATTACCATGTATTATTCTTTACCTGTTTTAATAGAAATAAATCACTCTTTTTTATTTCATTCAATTTTGCGACAATATGCGAGAAAAAACGAATGAATTACGTTCTTAAGGGGACGCCTAAAATACATTCAATAAAGTTGAAATATGTACAACGAAGTTGATGTACTCTTAATGGTATCAGTAGGGGTCCCTCCGTCTAGACGCTCTCTGCGAGTCACCTACAGAGAGAGGGCGAGGGTGCCGACAATTCATCATTATCTAACTATTTACTTTGCTGAAATACCACGTGTTCCCGACTTGGAGTGCTCTTTACACATTCCAATTGATAGGTCGTTTTCTCTATTTGTCGAAGAAAAACAAGCCGAGAATTCGATTAATTTGTATTTTCTAAGGCGAGTTGTATGTCTTAAAAAACATTAATGGTCAATTATTTTGCGCAAAAATAACTGAAGTAATAACTGTAATACTGGCATACTTAAACACCGGAGACGAGACTTAAGATTCTTTAGGTGTTTACAATGTGGACCCAGTTCCCATGTGTAATTTGACATACCGTTTGCTACGGCAGCGCAACGTCAATGTAACAGTTAATCTGATTAAAGAACGCCTAAATTCAAAATACACGCGCATGGGAAATAAAATCGTATTTGTTTTTCTCCTTAGATTAACAACAGTATTTAGAGGTAGTATCTACCGCGCTGAAATTCTTTGGTTTTCTCGAACGTTTATTCACGGGGAATGAGTGGCGCGTTGCCTTTGTCATCTCGTCGAGAGCCGAGAGTCGAGACTCGAGACTAACTACTGCCTACACAGCGCGCTACGTGGTGCTACGAAAGCTCTGCATTTGTTCGCTCAATTCGCGCGCTGTATGTTTTCTATATTTTAATATTTTTGCATGACACTGAGATTAATTATATTATTTGCAAGTTCTTTTACTGGTATATAACATAACATAAATGTAAACGTAAGAAAAAATGTAAGTTGGAGTTTTCATAGTAATGTGTATAAAATTAAACACACATAACATAAGCTCACGCCTGTATCCCCGAAGGGGTAGGCAGAGCCGCACTAGCGAACTAGTACCCCCACATTTCGCCGAGCTTAGTTTAGTCCCAGATGTGATAGAGGGCGAGCCTATCGCCATATCAGGCACAAATTCCAGACTTCGGGCTGATATGGAAAAATCCAATATCACTTTGCCCGACCCGGGGATCGAACCCGAGACCTCAGAACCGTAGTCGTACCGAAATACCACCACGTCACCGAGACAGTACTGTTACTGGTATATATGTCAAGTTATTAAATTTTCAATATTATTATAGATAAGTTTATCCTTTCAAGTACATACTTGACTTCTACATACATAATTATGTAGAGTATGTATTGTTAATCAAGTTAGTACTATTATAAGTTTAGGGCACGCCCTGCATTACTTGTCGAATATAATTACGATGAAACACTGAATGGGTAAATTGATGAGATGAGATCAGAAGGGCATATGGATCATTGTGTGATCGCAGATCGGTCGCGTGGGGTTGGGTCGGTGGCCGGTGAAGGCATGGCGAGCGGCGCGGCGTGGCGCGGCGGTATGTCCGGGCTCACTGCTCAGTGCCGCCTTGTTGCTCAACACTTAATTTCGGAACACTGCAACCGCAGCGAGCATTGACACCAATTTCTCGGACACTGAATAACTCGGAAATCCGAAAGGATTATTATGCATTTATACTTCGTTACTTTAGAAGGTATGAATATAATATTCATATTTTATGGTCCAGCCCTCTTATGTTTCCGCCTTAGTTAAATGAAAACGGTATGCATTACAATTCAACGACTCTTTAGAATGTTTGAATTTGAAGTGACCATTATAAGCCACATTAGGCACTCTGCAAAAGAACAATAAGCTGTAGTAGTATTTACAGTTTATCTGGCTATAAATGTAGTGGACTAGACAGAGATAAGTATAGCAAGAATGGGCCCAGTGTGCACTAGATATGAGACGTGATGACCGTAGGGTCACTCGATGGGAGGGAAACGAGGCGGCCCGAGCCGCTCCCGCCTACCTTGCAAATGCTAGGCGCGTTCAGATAGCACTTTTGTGTTCGGAGTAGAGATAGCGATCTAAGTGCTGCGAGTAACACTGTTCTAATATTATACAGATTGGTGAGTTCTCACGGGACGTTGATATAAGCTGGAGGTATGTGTTAGCCGTCGTCGCGTCGCGTCGGCGCGGGTCGTAGTCGGCTCTATGCGCGCGCGTCGCTCGCTCAATGCGCTCACGTACGTCTGTCGCGATTATCGACCGTCGTAAATTACCTGTGATTAGCATAGCAGTCGTGGACATGGCGACGGCGAATCGTTATTAGATTCGGCTACAAGTCGACACCACATTGTTATAGGCGATAATTGTCACTGAAGTGTAGCGGTCGATTAACGGCGGAGGTGCGGCAGCTCGTCCATATTAAATAGACGTTGCATGAACACGTCGCGCTCACGTCGCATACCACATCATACCGCCTCGTGGCCCTCGTGGGCCATGTACGCTAACTTCTTCATTTAGATCACGTTATCTATATTCAGAATTATAGATTACAAATTGATATATTGTATTTATTCTTGGTACACAACAAAGGTAGAGACGATTTTTATAAAGTTATGAAAAGCCACGCACAATCTGACGCGAGAGAAAAGGCATTCATATTTATGTACATGGTTAGATGTGCAGAACACTCACGCGGAAGTAACATAAAGAGACAGGGTTTGTGTCCCTTGAGGGAACGCACAGAAATATAGCAAATGTTTCTCTACATCGAGACTCGGAAAGTTCGTTGACCCCCACAAATTTTGTGTCAGACGCATTCGCTACTCTCTATCTGACACTATAATCTAGACCAGTATAATATAACATAACAGTGCCTAGATGTTTTTAAAAGACTTAGTTACGGACAATTCTATTACGTGTTTTTAATAATAATGAATAACACATCTTACCAATAACCAACTTTCATTTTATACAAATAAATACAATATGTAACATATATGCTTTTTATTCATGTTTTAAGATAATAAAATTATGTATTAACTGCCTCGGTGGCGTTGTTGTATTTCGGTTCTGAGGTCTCGGGTTCCATCCCCATGTCGGGCAAAGTAATATTGGATTTTTTCATATCCACCCGGAGTGTGGAATTTATGCCCGATATGGCGATAGGCTCGCCCCCTGTCTCATCTGGGATGGAACTAAGCTCGGCGAAGAGTTGGCTAGTGCGCCTTTGCCTACCCCTTCGGGGATACAGGCGTGAGCTTATGTTATGTGTGTTATGTTATGTAGTATGTATAGGTTACTACTATTAGTAACATTTTGAAAAACAATTAGATTTGTTCTTCGAACTGGAAGATGTGCTTTTAGTTAAACTATAAGTAAGTCAGTGACATAAATCACATGTTGCCATAAATGCCAATATGAGTATGTATGACTAAGATTTCAGTATGTAACTACAAACCACAATCAACAGTGAGGCAGTGCGGCACAATGCGATACGATGCAGTGTAGCCTAGTGTAACACAGCATGGTTCGATTTGCGAGTTGCGAAATTTCGCATTTGTAGAGCACAGTGGTGCTCTACGGCCGCAGTTCGGTACGATTCGTTCGACGCGGTTCGTTCGGTACGATTCGTCCGGTGCGGCTCGGTTCGCAGTATCGGATCGTGCACAGAAGCACGCACGCATCGCAAACGTAGTCCGAATAATTTAGGTAAATCCGCTCTAGACGTCTTCATCACCGTTATATCGCGTTAGCATTCCACTCGAGTACTCTTACGAATTATCTTATTTCCATTTTATTTCGTGATTTCGATTCGATCTACAATAGTATTTTCGGAGAATTATTTTCCTATTCATTAAAATTTCACACGCATCCGTGCAACATTCCACTCATGAAATGTTATGCTACACATATAACGCAGCACATAATTATAATTTATACATGTGCGGAGGAATTCGCTCCGTTTCATGAGAAGCGGTCGACTTAACGTTTCGAAGTCCATCAAAGCTTAAAGCTCGCGTATGCATTCTGTGTCTGTGTGCTCGAAGAAAGCCACCGTTAGTGTGAGTGGCTGTTGCTAGGCATACGTTGAATTCGCAATTGTTGGTTCGCGGGCGAGCCGCTCACACGATGAGCGTTGCCCCCGCAACGGGCGCTACCAGCCGCTGACTTAGCTAGAGCTGCGAGCGCTCCGTGCTACAAGCGCACCTAGCGCAGGTACGTCCCATGGACAGGGACGTGCATAGACATTCCGATCAGGGTAGACAAAAATCTCTCACAATTATTTTCTTCAACTCTTGCGACACCATCATAGTGATTATCATCTCTGTGTCGATTTTAGCCATAATCCGGGCATTGCTATTTTGGAAATCTGTATTTAGTCATAATTTTATTCTTTATTTATAGAAACAGCAAATTGTTGAGGTAGACAGTGACTCTTTCTCTACATGGACTGCACGCCACTGCCCAGGGACGCCCCGCGCCCGATAGCGTCCGACCGCGCCCGATCGCATCCGACCACGCCTGCTACTACCCTCACTCTACACTCCGCGAACACTTCTCACGATATACTCACATTATTTACGTAATTACTGTATCATTATACATAATCATTTTTTATCGTGACATAAACACGAATACATGAAAGGTATTGGAAATGTTGCAATATGTTACAAGTTAAGGTTTATTAAAACTTATATGTTTTAATTAACTGAAAATACGAATAATTAGATTAATTAATTGAGATATTTAATAATGTAAAATCTTTAAATTAATAAATCATAAAGTGTACTGTTAAAGATGCGGAGACACACAAGATACACCAATGCACCCCTGGTGCAGTGCGGTGGCGCGCAGCGTTGCGTCGGGATCTTAGACAAAAGAAGATAGAGGACAGGGCATAACTACGAAAAAATGAAGCATTCCTAATGTATGGAACGAAACCAAAATGACGACTTTGCGAAAGAAAGATCCCATTAATATAACAGTTAGGCATCTTCTTTATATACCGAAATTAGTATTATTGTAAATAAAACACTATATTTACAATAAAATCAATGAGTGTTCATACGTTATTTCATTCTTATGATACGTTGACAACTTACATGTAAATAGATCACGAAACTAAAATGGCGGAACCAGCTTCATAGTAAACACGTATTTTTCTTAGTTACGCCGGGTCCTCTTATTTTTCTTTAGTCATTGGTCGGGATGCGGCCGCTTTCTGATGCTAGTTAGGGCGATCACTGACCCGGCAAATATAACACCCTAAGCACGCACAAATTAATGTTTGTCCCGTCACGTGGGGTACACTAAATTAGTGACTTTAGAATCCCGAACTTTTATGCACCATTTAATTAAATCCAGCTGTGAAGCTCGTTCGCCGCCACAGTGGGTTGGCTTTGCTTAATTTTATTTTTCATTACTAGGAAGTGAGTGAGGCGTGATGTCTTTTGCACGTACGTTCAAATGCATTGCATCGAGCAAAGTTTACGAGCGGCGGCCGACAGCTAGTCGGCTGGCCACTCATTATTGGCCATATCTGTATGTAGCAAATGAATGGTAAGTATTTACAACATAACATAGGAATACTTATAAGAGTACAAATACAAGCTCGTAACGGAGAATCTATTCAAACATTCATCATGGCAAAATAAGCGTAGATACAAAATATCTTACAACATTGAACAGAGGTATATTTTTCTATTCGTTATAATTTTATTATCCAATTACATAACAACAATGTGAAGAATACTTTCTATAAAACAGAACAAACTTAAATAGTACTTCGATAATGTAAACAACTTTGCGTGTAATAAAAAACATTGTGGGAAAAAGTGGATGTACAAGCGTAAAGTTATATTGAGTCAAATACAAAAATAGAAATAATAGGCACGTAGCTCCTGTTTTCCCTGTGAAACTGCATTGTGGGGAACTGGTTGTGGAGCAAAAACGATAATAAAGAGCCCTAGACATGAAATATTTATACAACGCATTATCATATTACACGAGAATCGTGGTCATCGCTTAGAAAATTATGCTATTCGTTTTCACTCGGAAACTTGTATAGAAAAACATGTAAAGAAAACGTTAGAAAGGATTCACATCATAAAAATTAAGCCCCTTTTAAACGGAGCCAGTCTTTCGTACCCCTTAGCCAAATATATTACAGCCAACTAACATTTGAGACTGAGACATAATATTATTTTCATTTAAAAAAAATATGATATGGACTTGTAAATGACTTTTCGGCCGACTTCAAAAAAAGGAATTCAATTCGTCTGTAATTATTTTAAGTATGTTACGCGATATTTCTGCCAAATATGGATCGATTTTGAAGATTCTGTTTCGTCCGTTACTCGGTGCGTTAAGTTTAAGCTTGTGATTATTTAGTTCGACTTCAAAACAAGGAGGTAGTCAATTCGTCTAAAGGAGCCCGTATCCGTTTGTAATTCCGCCAAATGTGGACCGATTTTCAAAATTACTTTTGTGTTCGATGGATCTTGATTCCACTTTAAAATTACATTTGGTCGCGAAAGAATACATTCTGAAGCCATTCGGTTAAAGTTTAATATTTATATTCTCTTAGCAGTATAATAAACACATTCCATCTAAATGTATTTATATCAACCGAGAACATCCGTAGAAAAACACTAATTTATGAGAGCACTGACAACGCGATGCGACGCAAGTTCTATGACTAGGGTGATTGCCTCAAATTATCTAAATAAGCCTAGGTTGATTATTATGTGGCGTTATAAAGCTATGGGAACTAGGATTTTAATTAGTTCTCTGTTCATAAGGTAATATTACAGGTTTTATAACTAGTAATCTTTACTTTATATCCTGCATACATTACTAACTTTTATTGCGTAAACATTTGAAAGAATGTACCGTGTAATAGGTAATGAAAGCTTTTCGATACATTTTGTAATGCGAGTTGAGACTTCATTTAAGGCAGTGTTTAACAAAGACATTAGTGGTTATCTATATCATAACATAAGCGCACTAGCGAACTAGAACACCCACATTTCGCCGAGCTTAGTTCCGTCCCAGATGTGATGGGGACGAGTCTATCGCTATATCGGGCACAAATTCCATACTCTGAGCTGATATGGAAAAATCCAATATCACTTTGCCCGTCCCGGGGATCGCACCGAGGTCTCGACCTCAGGATGGTAGTCGTACCGAAATACAACCACTTCACCGAGGCAGTCAGTATCTATATAGTATATAATTATACAAGATTCTTATTCGACCTATTTCAAAACACCTTCATAAAATCGTCGTGAATAAACAATATTTAAATAATTACCAACAATAATGACAAACAATATAAAAATATAAATGTAAACGTAAGAATAAATGCAATATGTGTAAGTTTTCATAGCAATGCGTATAAAATCAAAATCTCTACAAATTTTCTGTCCGCTGAGGAAAGTACACATCGGCCGTACGGTATTCAATGTAATATTTAAATTGGTTAAGTAATATGTCAATATTAGAACATAATGCACGAAGGAGTATTGATTTAAGAGCTGGAGCCCTCGAGTCCCGCTATGATTCAACCGAATCGCACTTGAGCTCAGGACGAGCGCCGACCGGGGTCAACTAGTGCGTGCAGCAACGTCCTACATTTGAATGATTATAAGTAGCTAGCGAGAGAATTTACCGCTAACACAGCCATATAAGCTGTATGAATTTTAGGTCACTACAAGCATAGCATGCTCTTGCGCCGACATCTGCACAAATATTGATTTAGAAGTCGGGGCTACAATAGCGGCGGTCGGCAGCGAGCTCGTCGGTCGCCGGCTACCCGCCCGCGCCTGTCTCCTGAGGACTTGCGCCGCGTCGCCACGCCGTTACGCCGCCGCAACAACACGGTCAACATCGCGTTTCCTTCACTCGCCCATAGTGATGGTCAATTTAGGTAAATAATCGTTGAACTTTTCCCACGGGACGCAGTCTTTAAATATTTTCAAATACTCATCACATATTTTTGTTAGTCATCATGAACGCACGAATCACGAATGATGACACATATTGTTTCATCAACTTATGATTATATAAAACCTCTATCGAATGGTTTGCTAATTCTTAACATAGATAACGTATGTAACTAAAAAGGTTAATAATGTAGACTTAACAAAGCTTAGCTCCACCACACAGCAAGGTATTATGTACCTACACGATACCCATTACATAAAGGAATTTATAGCCCTAGGTACAACATTAAAATGTCGATAAAAATATAATATAATTACGAGCCTCCATCGGACGAAAATATAAAATAAAAGAAATTTCGAAACATAACAAATGTTAATAAAGGTTTACAATTAAGGTTTGCCATATCCCATAATGCAATACGAAACCTGTAGCTTTTATGGCATTTTGTGCAGACAGTAATAAAAGTTAGCATCAGACAGCGAATGTTCCAAGCGGAATGTACGGTATAATATCCAATAGCCATGAAAAGAGATTCCGTAGCAGGAAATTAGCTTGTTTTACTTATACGTTATTCAATATAAGCACGATCTTAATGGTGGTCAAGTACCGTTATAGCGATGCCGCAATTTTTAACAACCACTTATCGAAATGATGTGCATTTCTGGATAATAATAACCTTTGTATTCCGGATACATAAACGATTGCAAAACAAATTTTTATAACATGAAATCTTTTTAGATGACATCACTTTCAAGCTATACAAAAAAGATATGTATCCAGTAAAATTAACATTACACGAAAAATGTAAATAAGTGTTATGTTTTAAACTAAGTACTCACTTTTGAAAAAACACAGTTCTATTTTATAAGAAATTAAATATTTATTTTCAAATATTAATTTGTAAAGAACAAACTTACGTTAAGTATGGCCGCGCGTGAATAGAAGTAATCTCACAATAACCGCACTGTTAGATGTGAAAAATTCAATTAGGATACGCCTACGTTTCTTTCTGCTTATCGCAACGGTTGTCCATCTCAATCGTTTTCAAATGTAATCGGACCGAACCCCTGACGCTTTTGAGTGGTTGCTATAAAGATTATTTACGTTTTAACTACCAATGATTCATGGTATAAGTAATTAAAGTTACTTTGTATAAAATATGGTTTCACAGTACTTATTAAGATAATTACAAAAATACATACTATATTTTCTATGGACACACCACATTCAGAAACTATGAGAATAAATAATTTACTTATACGTAATAAACCAACACAAAATCGACAGGAATATTTTAGGTAATCATTAAAATGTTATGTATTAGCGTGTAATATAAACAAATCAAAATAAGGAAGCGTATAGAGTTACGTCACATCGCTGGTTATCAAAGTTACATAATCGCTAACAGCCGCAATTTTTTATGAGCTTAAAGAACACCGACAGTCGTGATTAGCTTCAGCTCGAAGATATTGAATGAATACTTTTAAAAATTATCGTTATTGACATGAAAGAAAAAACAGACGTGGAAAAAATGCCTATGATCTTTCAAGGTGAAGATGCCGCCGCACGAATGTTTAAGACGAACCTAGGGAGGCAACATCATTCAGGAAATGTTATGCAATATTATAGATAAAAAATACTTTGATCAATTAACGTATAGTTTACTTAGTAATGTGATCTATATCACGATAATAATCGCTGCAGACTATCATAAAATGGTGCTTTTATTATATTTGACAAAATATATACTCGTATTATTTAATCATCATCATTAATAACAGGACGTCCATAAACTACTGAACATGGTGATGATGATGATGGTATTATTTAATTTTAATTGAATTTCGTTAATGAATATTTTTACAATACAGCTGTCCATTGTCTATTTGTAATATAGCTATAATATGAATTCTAATTTTGACTCTCAAGGGGTAAGACATAAGATTTTTTAATGAGAATACGAACAATATTTTTAATTTACATCACACTGCTTTTGAACGAAGCTTTGTTCGAGTAAGACTTAACGGTACGGAAACGTTTGATTTATACAGAATAAAAATGTACACTTGATAAGGGCAGTTGTTAACATTAATAAATAACTAAAACACAATTCATACAATCGTTTTTTCAAAGTATACATAGAAGTCTTTGAGTTCTTTACGTTAAAAATACTTTATACATAAAACTCTTTCGCTAAGAAGGCAATTAAATTCGGCAAGATATATATTTCCTTGAACTTTCTACTTAGGTGAATAATTCATGTGGAGCCCCGGCTAACATATTGCTTCCACTGAGGCCCTCGCGAGATAAAAGGAAAACAAAGCATGTAAGTACTTCATGCTAATGGTTCGTAGGGTGAATTTCGTGTTCTAAAAATATCTTCGAAAACATCATTAAATATTTACTACTTCTCTTTGTGAATGTTTTTGATATATTTTCCATTGACAAATGCTGTTATGGGAAATGGTAGAAATGCTGTTTGTTAAGCAAACGTATACACGCGTTCCATTATGGGAAGTTAAGAATTTCTATTTTAATTTGATAAAATTACGGTAAGAAATTGGTAAGAAGTTGGTGGTAAAGTGCGATTCAACGTTGGTGGCGCTGGAGCGCGGCGCGGCGCGGTGCGGCGCGGTACGGCGGTGGCGGTCGGCGGCGATCCGCGGCGGAACGGCGAAGGTGCATGCGCCTTACCCACTCGTAGGACAATGACATCGCACGTTCCGCACCATAAAACAACCTGGACATTATGAAGTGTTGCCTCAGCCTTTTTTATTCTTACTCAAAAACACAGACCCGGCTTATAATTGCGTCATTAAAATTTTCGCATTTGGTTTGAACGCGCGGAATGTTTTAAAAAGTTGACTGAAATGATGTAGTAGCATCGTAGTGAGGTAATACGCGGAATGACAACTAATTTACCGTAGTTTCTCACAAGCTCAGTAACGCCTGCACCATACTTATTTGACGTACAATTTTTGTGTGTACCTTTAGTGATTTTCGTCAATCCACAATTTTCCAATTTTATTAAAAATATTTAATAAAATTCGAATGTCTGACAAGTCATTATAAACACCACACCGCCGTGCTGCGCCGCCATGTAAGTACATTCGAATCGTCACTTTTTTTTAACCTTTAATTTACACACGCAGAGGTGTCGGGCTTAACACAAAGTACTTCGTGAGTGCAACAGACAAACCAAAACCGTAGCGGACGTCATACTCATACACACGTATCGGTTCAAATACTAATTGGTAAAAGACCTATTCAAACATAACATGAGATTTTTTACTTGGTAAATGGTAAAGTGGACATGTCTATTTGACTTGTTATTTAGAGTGTGGGTGCCATGAGCGTGGGCACGGACAGACTGCCTCTTTAGGCAGCCAAATGCATTGGTCACTTTACTCAGCCACAATACTAGCCGCCTGCAATCGAAGAACCATACGTTAAATTATTATTCTGTCCATACATTTTATCTGATTTTCTGATTTCTCGTTATCGATACGCGTTACTATTTAGTAATGGACGTGGCAATAAAGTTAGAACTAGCTAAAGAAATGTAAATGTATGTAAGCTGCGCCTTATATTACCGCCTGTATTACCGGGAGTACTTTTACATAGATGATCTATTTCAATATATACTTTATTTCATTTGTAGCGGTTTTTTTCCTTTAGGTACTAATTATTACTTCATTGAGGAAAAAATATTCTTCTAAAAATATATGAGTTTTATGTAGAGTTATGTAGAGCATTGTGTAGAGCTTTTTAAAGTTAATTAAAAATTATAATATTGACTGTGACTCATGGTAAATAATTAATAACGTAGTGTAAAATAAGTAGGTAAATATGTGTGTATAAAAACAATTCATTCCTATATCAAATTCATGTTTGGAATAATCAAAAGGATAATTAATAATAGAATAATAAATGCAGGACGTATTAAAATTAGATCGAGCAGGACGTCCGGACTAAGCTTTCCGATAGCGTAGCTATAGCACGAGTCTACACAAGTAATTTGTGAAGAAATGCGCTCTCTAATAAGTAATAACTATCGTATTAATAAAAACTTGTATGGCAAAAAACTTGAACTAAATAACATTTATAACCTACATTCCATTGGCTAGTGGCAACACCAACAAGTCTGTGAATGTGAATTTTAAGCGCACTCCACGTAGGGCCATTTTTGTGTGATGCTTTTTATCGGCCATTGTGACCGGCATCGCGGCTTGGTCATATTCAGATATTGGTATTCAGATGGCGATTCGTCGCGAGGTTTCTTGCACACTAGCTACCGATGTTCTGTACCTTTGGGACCATTAGCTGTCCTATCGCTATAATGTATTATTGTTATTATTCAACGACCGCCGTGCTAACACGTTTATATTATTCTACTCGATTTAATTTTACGTTTACGTTTAATTCGCATATGTCGTTATTTGTCAGTGAAAAACCGTATATGTTATATTTAAATTAAATTAAGCGCTTTAGGAAAAATATACCTAACGGATCTTTGTATATTTAACGAACCGTTGTGTGATATTTTCATTATATTTAACTGTACTTTAAATGTAACTTTATGTGAAACATAACTATGTAGTTAGATATTATTATAATTTTGATTCTTTGTTTCTATCTGCCCTTATCTCACCTTAATGTCGGGTCGGCGCAACAAAATGTTTCAAGCATAAAAAGGCTTTGGTTTAGTTTTTACTGGGGAGTTCATTTTGATTAATGTTATTTTTTTTTTAAGTAAGGGATCTTCAATCCCCGCGAGGGGCGACGTCTGCTCTCGACCTCCGACTTTGGTTTGTTGCGGAAACAATCGCACTTTCAGCATAGTTGAATATGATAATACGCTTTATAAGCAACAGATTTCAAGAGGTTTCGATAATTCCTTTTATAAAGTTACCTCAAACTACACGCTTAGATAGTTACATAATTGCACTAGAAAAGTTGTCTATTGTTAACAAACCTCATTAAATATACCATGAAATCAAAGTCACGTCACGAAATTACAATATAACAAGTGAAACAGAAACGGTTTACGAGCTTTTTTGCGACATTTTTGTGGTCCGGTAACGGTTTCGGCTCGTACAGCCGCCGCGCTGCGCCACGCCGCCGGCGTCAGTGTAGACTTAGAGACTCGAGTCATAGAGTGTCCTCTCCTAGTGGCGACCACTGCGACCAGTGGGACCAGTGCGACCAGTGCGACCAGTCACCAGTGCGGACAGTGCGTCCACCCGCAACTCACGAGTCGCGGACGTATGCACTCACACCGCTTTCATGTCGTTCACTGGCTGCTTGCTATCTACCACTTATAAGTAATTTTAGGTTTACTACTAACAAGCTATATAAAAAAATTGTAATACAGACCAAAATCACCGCAGCACATCATAAATAACAGAACATTTATGAATATATTATATGGAATTCGTGAATATAAAAAAAATCTCAGTGCAAGTACTTATAACCTCTCTCATTCGTTGCAATCACCATAAAAACCGCTGACCGTTGTATCCCATTGTGGCTATTGGCTCTTAACATTCTATAAACCTATATAGTGTCGAGGTATGTGGGTAAATATGAAATGTGAATGGCGACACATGTGCATCGAGTGTGGCAGGTTGGCCGGGTCAATGGCACCTGTGAGGCCCAGATTCAGTTCCCCATAAGTTGCCATTTTCTCAGGAAGCGATGTGGCGACGCGACGACGACGCGACGGCAACGCGTGGCACGCATCAGTCGACGCGACGCGACGTCGCGTCGACTGGATAGACGCCGTGCCTCACTACAAGTGCATTCTGTCACGGCGGGATTGCGCGCGCGCATATTCACGCGCACTTTCATTAATGCGCAGTCACTGGATACATTTCTATCTTTTAAGGACGGTTCATTTTATTGCCGTCATTCTTGCTTACAATGGCTATATCACAGCATCCAATAGGACATTACAGTTATACTGTACATTCCACTGAAACATTTTACTGCGATAAAGTAATAAACTTGGTTAAGTTACACATTGTCACAGACTTCCATTAAGCCAGCACTAACGTGAAGTGTGATGACTATAGTTTTTTCAGTGTTTAAACACATTGTGTTTATTTACATCACGGCCGCTAGGCATATTTAAAGGAAGAACGTCATCCAGTCGTTTAGCTACCGTCAACTAAGCGTATTTCCGTGCACTAAGCGCGAAACGTTTTTAACAAAAGAATGGGAAGCTCGCCGACCTTGCTACTGGGACATAATCAATACGCAATTGTCTTTACTTGTTTCTTCTTTTTTTATATATAAATGATGTTTAAATATATTCAAACATCTTTTCAAGGTTTTAAATTTGCAAAAGCCTTATGCCCAAACAGTGCATGTCGAGAACTAAAATGCATATTTATTGTTATTAGTAATTATTAAAATTATGTTGTAAAGATTGACATTTATACTGACATTGACAACATTTTGTGAATCATCTTATTCAATTAAGGTGAGTACGTAGTCGCTATTTGTATAAAATGTAAATATATGTAATAATAATTACATAATTAATAATAGAGAATAATTATAACGTTATAAAACATCGATGAGGTACTAAAGTTTTACATAGTTCATACCAACTTTGTTTATCTTAAAGTTTACGGAAAGCTCCACACAACTTTCATGTGTTACAATATTGAAGTAATTAAAAATACAGCCTTATTTATGTGGCGAGAGTATATAGCGCAATGAAGGCGAGATAACAACAGAAAATTTGACGTATATATTTATTGTGCGAGAAAATTTTGAATCTAGGTCTTATTCTAAATTTTTATTGTATTTCTATGAACGCACTATCCCCTTAAAAAATTACTAAATTCATATTCGATAATGGTAACCCCGTTAAATAATTTGTTCAAGATCTGATGATGGTGTACTAAGAAAATAAAAAAAACCTCAACGACACAAACAGCCCGCGTCCGGTATTCAGTCAGTTGTTTTAAATTTCTTATAGTTAGGTTTTAGAATTTAATTAATTGACACTATCATAATCTTTGGACACAAATAAGTTATTTTGGTGATCAGTCAACTATATCATTATAGTTATGCATAAATAACTAACGAGATATAACTATATTAACGAATGTAGACATAAGCTCACGCCTGTATCCCCGAAAGGGTAGGCAGAGGTGAACTAGTGAACTAAAACACCCACATTTCGCCGAGCTTAGTTCCGTCCCAGATGTGATAGGGGGCGAGCCTATCGCCATATCGGGCACAAATTCCAGACTCCAGGCTGATATGGAAAAATCCAATATCACTTTGCCCGACCCGGGGATCGAACCCGAGACCTCAGAACCGTAGTCGTACCGAAATACCACCACGCCACCGAGGCAGTCTAATGTAGAGGTATTAATTATTATGACATAAATTATAATATTGTAGTAAAGTCTATGGTGCTAATGACATATATAAGTTAACACGTTAATGTCAGTTTAAAAACTTATTTTTATCACTGGTGTTACATTATTATGGAATCATTATTACATTTGGGACGGAAATAAGATCCACGAGATGTTGGTGTTCACTATAATATTGTAATTCGCTAGTTTACGACTATCTACCTCTTCGAGGATATTCTTGAGCTTATGTTATGTTACAACTTAATCGACACATCTAGATGCATAAATTATATTGATTATCACATAAGGTAGAGTTAGGTAGAGTTGGAAGGGGAAGACCTCATCGAACATTCTCTGACCAAGTCAGAGATATACTCGAGAAAGGTCTAGTTAAAAGTACCCTAAACCGACGTGCATGCATGAAGAATGTAATGAGACTGAATGAGGCGAAAGAGGTGTGTAAGGATCGTAGCAAGTGGAAATCCGTTTTGATCCGTTTTGATATGTATATATGTATTATCACATAAACTAGCACACTGGTACTAACACTTTGCCTTAATGAGGTTTTGTAGACTGATTTTACAAATGTACACTTTCCATTTTTTATGGAATACTCTACAAATACGTATGTTATTTTTCGATAAAACGGATGAATATTAACTATAGTATTACAAAACAGTTAAGCTGTTGGTGGTTTGAGCTTTTATTTTTGAGAAAACTTTTCGTTTAAAAAACTTATAAATGCATAAGTACATGCGAAATATCTAATAGTCTAAGTTGAAATCGATTACGCGACGTCTGTCTATACTTAGCCCGTTTCACTCCTTAGTAGACTATCACCGATATTTTGTTACCCGTTTCATTTTTTATTTAAGGTCTAAAATCGTTTTTTTTTCTTGTATCTTCTATTGTTTTTCCTGTCACTGTAAATCATCGTCGTGCTTTCCTTCGCGCATAAAATGTGCGTTATTGTTAACGATATTCATACATCCTATTGTATGACATTCTGAAGCTGCAAGCACGATGCAGCCGCTTCACAGAACCATGTCAATGAGTCATTTTATAAATGTTCGTAAAGCGTGAATACAGAACATTAATAAAACTACTTTTATTAGACTTTACGAGAGGTACACGACTTAACCGCCCGAGATATATTGCCCTGTAACTTACTGGGAGTAACTTGAAATAGTAAATCTGAATTTATGAATACATAAACAATCAAGTATACTATATGAAACAATTATTCTAACCGGCATGAGTGCATTTGGCCTTTGAAAGTTTATTATTAGCTATCAACACATTCTAATAAGAATATTAAATACAGCCGTGAATGAAATTGATTCAAGTAATAAGATAATAGTTCCTGGTGGTATAAGTAACACGACTTCGCAATAATCCAATCCAACATGTTTAAAATCGACTTGCACTTACTACACAATATGTAAGAATTATTCGACCTGCAATCCTGCATTTTGTTCGTCCGTCCTAGCAAAGTGTGACAGAAAGATTGTTCAGCGTTTAAACGTTGAAGACAAGCGGATGCGGACGCGGCGGCAGAACAGCGCGGCACGGCGCGGCGTCCGCGTCGACAGCGGCCATCCGCGGAACCTTCACCCCTACACTTGAACTCGCGCCCAATGCTCGCCACTCGCCAGCACCGCGCCGCGCCACACCGCGCCGGACTTAACGCAATCAACCGCACAGAGCGCGCGAGTCGAGCCCGACGGATTGCACACACAGACCCAGCCCACGGCCATCAACATTACTTTAAAATACTCACTTAACCATTATGCAACAGCTTCGAGTGTCAAGTTCATTGCTTCAATAAATATTATTTTATACGCTCTACATACGACCTGTCATGTTTTTAGATAAATAACAAAACATTTAATCACATGTAATCTATTTATTATGGGATATTAAGTATTTTGAAATAACTTATAACATATAGAATATAAAGAATGAACGCCTATGTAACTGTAGGTTAAAATGGTGTAAAGCTTTATCATATTTTTGATAAAGTTTTACACCATTTTAACCTACATTTACAACCCGAGGGAATACTTTAGATACCTATTTAATAAAATAATCCACAATTTGTGTCCTGGTAAGTCCTGGTATTTTGTGGGTCTACGGTAGAAGCTTCGGCGCGTGGTAATCTCACTGTAGGTAATAAATTCTGCCGCCATATTGAGCCCAACGAAATATAAATTCGCCTAAGCCCCGGCAAAGAGTAAAATAAAGCTTACAGCCCGGCTAATATTACACAAACAGGATATTGAATACCCTAATGAGTCAAGTCAAATTACACAAACGAAACAAGGAAGATAACTAAGCGACAACAAAAACTTCTTGATATAAATTGCTATCCTGAAACGACCTCCCGCTGGTGGGCTACACGTAAAGAAAATAATTGACCAATTATAAGAATTTTGTTTATAAATGACCAACAAAAACATCAACGGAAAAACAAGATGGAAAATAATAGATAAGTTACCGACGCTTTATGAGTAATGCGTGTATAATATTATAATCCCTACCTTATAATATAATATACGCTGCAGCTATGGAAACTTAGAATACATAGAGAGCAGTGCAACGCGAATCCTCATGCAAATGCAATATCTTGATTGATATTGAAAATTATTATTGCATTCTTAAAAATAATTCCTGTTTGTAGATATAAATTGGATATCATTCTTAAGTAATATGTTGGGATTGTACTTCTTTCTTTCTGCCTGGCGTTATCCCGGCCTTCTGCCAGGGTCCGCCTTCCTACTTAATCGCTTCCACTTCGCCTGGTCTTGAGCATCCTCTATGGTGAGACCTTAATATGTTGGGTTTGTACTAATTGACAATAATTCATCAGTACCAGATCAAACCACTGGTTCTTAAAAGCTTAAATTTTTTACAATGTATCAATATTTTATTGGTACTCCACCTTTGAAAGGTTACAGTGTTTGTATGGAAAAAATGTTTCATCCCATTCAGATGATGCTTCTTAGTAAATCTTTTCGTAATAATTATCGAAACACGTCCACAGTGTTTTTTACATCAGCTCTAAAAATTAAAAGGGTATAAAAAAGTTTGTATGGGAAAATTCTAAAAAATACTTTCACAAGGGCGAAACCGCGAGAAAAACTAATTACCAAATAATTTTAATTTGATCTATTGTGCTCTTTTATATACTGTAAATTGTAATAACTTATAGAAACATGAATCAAGTACAGGTTCATGAGGAGCAAATGGCGATGGAAATTGAATTGCCGCGGCGGCTGGTTCCAATTCAATCTACTTTGTAAGTACAATCTTGAATGATTATTGGTGGTGACTGTGAAATATTGAATCCGCCACGGTTATTGGCATGGCACGCGGCCGAATCAGATCCACTCACGCCATACTATTCGACAAGTTATTAAATCTATGCAAATCATGCAATTTATTAACCGTTCAGGTTTCAGGCGTTGTGCTCATAGTGACTTAGCGACTATTGTTATTAGTATATTTACCTATCGGGCCATCTTTAAAGTTTTCATTGTTGTCAAAATAAATATTTGATTACAATACAAAACCTTGGCGTAGGTATTAATTCGAATACTCGTATATAGTTATATTAGTAACAATATTTTTATTTTTAATTACTATTATTAACTTGCATTCATGTTCTATCGATATAGCTTAATTAACTTTGAAATGGCTAATATGCAAAGTGAATCGAACGATATGTAATTTAATTTTTCAGAAAATGCGCTAAGCTAGTTTACAGTATTTTGTCATATAATTGTTACGTTTTTAGGTATTTATGCATTTCCCTCGCTTTTATTATAGCAAAATGATACGAGTTTCTATAAATATATATAATAAATGATCGCAATATTGTAGAATTGAAATCAAGTTTATGGTTATTTGTCCCAGGTAGGTATGCCGATTAAAATTTATCCGCAACAGTAATAAAATTTCTCAACCTTAAGCATAAAAAATAACTAAGGTTTTTGTTACTCTATTATAATTGAGATAATTTGATAGGTTTTCATAGAAGAACTTCCATATAAGCTTTTTGCAGTACAAATTGCAGTCACTCCTGCTTGATCTTCAATATATCAGATGGTTTTCCTCATGTTGCAGTCATTATTAAAATCAGTATATACTTATAAAAAAAAAAAAGACAAGATGAACTCACCACAGTCACAGGGGGTATATTCGCGAACACTTGGCTGGCCGGCAAGGTATAGTACAAAGTTGTTGATACAGTATGTGTATCAGAGTCCAGCAGAGCAATAAGAGCGTAAGTGGTTGCCGGAGCGTGGTGCTAACGGCACGGCCGGGCCGGCACTGACGCGAGGCGGGCGCTCGCGCGATGCCGCCACTCTACTCTCGGAGGCTTCACGGCGCGAGCTTTCAGCGACACACGACCCGCACGCACTGCACACTGCACTCGCCCTCGTCTACCCACGCGTTTGATTCTCTCGATCGTCTACTGTTCCGAGCGCCCGACGCACGTTTGAACTCTTCGCGGCGCCCGCTTTACCGTATAAATATGAGCTCTGGTGGCGGGGGCCGGCCGCGGCGTCGAACCCCAGCGCATCGCGAATCCACATCGGCATAAATTGAAGATGCAGTCCGTGTCCTCCCCATTGATTTTATTGCTTACCTATAAGATACAGCCAATTAGCAAAATTCTCACCTCTCCGCCGTGACTATTTCCGTAATGAATGTTCATGTTACGTTTTAAGTGCATGATAACAACTTCGCAGCCCCATTATATCATAAATATGATAATCTGATTAGCTTAATTGCACACACATGTCTAATAAAATGAGCTTTAATATTTCAGAATTACAAAATTCAAAACCCAAGAATCAAAATGTCTCTTAATTTAGCAAAAGATATAGATAATAAGTGATACAATTAGTTAAGACTAAATATAAAAAATAACATTATTGATAGATTAGATACATAATAATTCAAATGTGAAATCTCTTTCAATCCTCGTAAGTACTGATAAGTTTGTAAAAGCAAATCCTAAATGAAGATTTAATTATAGTATCTGATTACTGCACTTTGAATTATGCAATGTTCATTTACCTGATTTAGTCTAATAAGAATGTAAATGCGAACATAAATTAACAAGTTTTACTAGGATATTTCCTAGTAAAACTTGTTAAGGGAACAGCGTCTGGAAACAACTCTCAGGACGTTTATAACACGTAATTGTTTATTGGTCTGATGAACATTAATGAGGCCTTACATTTTTAAGCTTTGTAGCTTAGAAACTGTTAGTTCGTGTCAAATACATTTTAAAAACTTTACTAAGCTATTTAAAAAACAATACCTACAAGACCTCCTCATGATGAAGTTTACTGTTTTGCTCCATCAACGTTTGAAATATTTGTATTATCGAAATACTATCTTTTACATACAATATAATTTGAATACGCGAATAAAATTCAACCGTTATCTCTCGTTCTGAAGGTAGTCACGAAAGCCGAAGAGGTTCTTAATTTTAAGAGAATAAAGGGTAACAGACGTCGTGGAGGACGGGTGCAATGACAAACTAAGGACGTTTTATTATAAACAAGACCTCTACTTATCTACGTTTTTGTAATTATACCTTTTCGTGCAATAACAAGCAAACACCTAATCAAATTCACATCACATACTACGCAATGAATTTGTACATATAGTATCTATTGTACTGCTTCAAAGGTCCGTCCGGCGATACTAAAGAATATAGAAAAACTCTTCAAAGCCCAAGGCTTTCAACGTTTCTTATTGATAGGCTGCATTATTTTCAAGAGGATTTGTTGCATAATATTTTGGTATAGAGGTAGTGTGAATAGTCGAAGATTTCTTTTAATTGAATTCGCTTTGGTGGTTTCGGACAATACCCTTGTGTTTTCGTCAATGTTTACACAGGTGGTGTGTCCAATTCGTAACGTAACCTTCATGAAATAAACGTCATCGACAAACGAATCGACGTGACTTATAGGGAAATTATGCCAACAATTATTTAAATTTTATGCGCAGTATAAAATCGTTTTCGAGGAAAAAATAATCATCTCACTTGTAGTGCAATGTTTCATTCTATGTACTATATTAATACATGTAAAGAAAACAATAGGGATAACGGGCCGTTTTTCTCGTTATGCGGTTACTGGTTTCCTTCTATAAAGACTAATATCCACTTTGCAGAATTACAATTATGTAGTAAAGTGTTTAGAAATAACTTTATTAGAATCGCTCACGTGGAGGTTATTTTCGGATGGAGGTACAATCTAACTAACACAAGGCCTGTTCCTCTGGTTTTAACTTACATGTTTGTTTTAACAGTAGGGGTATACGTCGCGTCATAAGGAATCCTGCAAACTTATTGCTCTGTAGGTATTTCAATGGTTCTGCGTAGTTCACCATTCAGCACCGACGTGGTGGACAAAAGGTTTAACCTGTCGGCCTTTTCAACAGTGATATAAGTAACACGACCCGTGTTCTTCAAATAGGGGTCGCTGCAACATATTTTTTAAGCACCTTGTAGAAATTATTTGACTTTAGTTTTAGCCTGCCAAACGTCAACCGCATTTGGGGAATTCAGTCAAGGCAAATCGTGTTAAATATACCGCTTTGCCCGTTCTGGGAGTGGAACGCAGAACCTCTCGATCCATAAGGCCTCACTCGCACGAGAGCTTTGTCAACCTTCGTTCAAAATCGTCTCAACATGTTTGTTTATATGAGTGCTTGAAAATCATTCTTGTATTATTCCTTATAAGGTATATTCTACATATCGCCCAACGCCCGGCATTTAAAAACGCCGCGTTTTAAGAGCTACGGCGTTTGAAATTATATTACATCTACAACTCATACATATGTTTCATTTCAACGGTTTGTTAACGCGAGTTGTTTTCAACGGACGGAACGAGAGCTTTTCAGCTCTCGTGCGAATGAGGGCTAAGCCCATATAAGGGGATGTACCCTTACTACCTGACCAATTTTTTACAATTTTTATACCCCTCCCCCCCTTGGTCACCACCCATAGTATATGCCAAGCCCCCTCCTCATAAAATGTGTTGCCACCTGTGAGTTCAAAAAGTACGAAACACAGCGCGCTATTTTTCAATATAGCTCGAAAAAGCACGCGATTTCCCTAGACGATATTGACTACGTGACAAAAACCTAAATGTCCCCCTCCCCGGCGCTGTGACTAAACGTGGTATTTTGAATACCCTCCCCATCCCCCCAAAATGGGTCACGTAGTATGGGTACGTTCCCTAAGCTACTTCTAGACAAAGAAGGAAATAGTCATTGGATTAAAGAAAAAACATAAAATTGGACCTGAGCAAACGTATGAGCGGTTATAACACACCAACAACGAATATTAACGCCAATTGAGAACCCCTAACATTTTTTGTCCATTAAAACATTGTTTATCGTGACGTAGGTGCCAACTCTGTTTTTATGACTACATTAAAGTTGTAATATTATATTAATCACTAATTTGTTATCGTTAATAACATGAGTCACGCCACACCGTGATTGGTGGTAAATGTAAGAGACCGGTTGGAAGAACTTATAGTGACGGGGTCGTAAGGGATTCCCAGGTACCTATAATTAAGATAGACTTCCGATTATGACGCCTCAGTTTTCCAATTATTCCAATCCTCAATAAAAAATATTATGTAAATTCACTGGGGGATTTGCGGTGATATGACTATCTTACAGGAAAACAGCAATTGATCTACCTTCTGTCTCCACTTAGAATGACGAATGCTACCTAAGTGTTTCCATTTCTGCCCTCAGGTTGCCCATACTATCAACTCAAGATTGATGAATCTTTAAGAATACAAAGGCAGTAACAATTGAAACAAATATAATAAAAGCAAGTAGTTGGAACGATGCTCTTTTTGCCACCGGGAAAATCCACCTATTACGGATACATATATGTGCCCGATATGGCGATAGGCTCGCCCCCTATCACATCTGGGACAGAACTAAGCTCGGCGAAATGTGGGTGTTCTAGTTCGCTAGTGCGCCTCTGTCTGCCCCTTCGGGGATACAGGCGTGAGCTTATGTTATGTTATGTTACGGATACATCCCAGTCCAGAGGACTAGGGATAGTTTTGCTTTGACTCGAAGATTTTCCACCCCAGTGCACAATCAAACATATTATACTGTCAGGGCGCTAAGTCCTAACCCATACTTTCTACCTGCCCTTTTCTATCTTTATCGTGGGACGGTGCCACACACTTTTTCAAGTATGTTGCAGAAAAGATTTAGCTTAGTTTAAGACCGGCTGCCTACCTGACTCCAACCCCCCTCTGGGGGACCCAGTGCCGGACAAATCAAGTGAGAAAAATTGCTTCGCCTGACCTAGAAATCAAACCCAGGACCTTCCCGCCCACAGCCCATATATGCTGCCACTAGACCAAGGAGGCAACACAAGTCTTAACCCAATAACCGACTAAAATCTTCGTAGTTCAACCTCTTCAAAAACTCTCTAAAACATCTTCAGCACATTTGTGGTGATCCCAGAGGGCCCGTAAATGACTTACTGTTATAATCTCACTTGCACGTAGCTTTTAGAAACGATCCACTTCCACAATGGTGGGTAATTAACCTCAAGGAAGGTCGTTTATTACTCGTAGAAAACTAGACGTAATGCACTACGGATGAAAATAATTATTCTAAGTATTCATGCCAGCACTTTTTGATTCTAATAATTTATAATTGGCACGGCAAAAACACCGGAAGCCAATAACATTCCTCTGAATAGTCTCTGGAAAATCCATCTCTATATAGTATGACAGCTTCAGAACTTCAGGTTTTTTTTAACTTTTTTATTGAGTTCTTACATTTTGGTGTTTGCACATTGTACTCTCACTTGTCATAATCTAGATTTTTTATTGCAATAATGAGACAAGGAAGCCGCTCGCCTGAATCTGTCACTTTACAGTGCACTTCTGTATCGGGTGACATACATGAGGATATATTTAGTCTCATCATGCCCAGTAATTTAAACTAACTATAATATCATTTAGTCGGACTACGACTTTATTACGACATAGATACCTACATTTAAATATAATTAAATTGTTTAAATTAAAGAAACAGAAAGGTACATATATAATATAAATTCCCGTACAGATGCGGAATGTGCCTGTACATTTAATTTTAGATTAAAGTTAAAAGTAATCAAGATCAAAATAATGTTATATGCGAATAACTGTACTCCAAACTGTATCAAGATCTCTGATAAAGTGTATGTGTTGACAAAATATATTACGATTCGCTGAGGTCTGTGGCGCAAACATCGAGTAACCGACTGTCAATAGAGGAATGAATTGAGGATGAACTGAATCGAATCCCACATTTCTTATTTATGTGGGTGGATACACAAATATTTGTTTGCAGTTGGCGGTTGTTGTAAGTTCAATAATGAACCTCAATTTCCTTATATTTCCTTAATACCCCCATAATTTCTATTATTTTATCACGAAGTTTCTTCAAATAAGAATGATACATTGTTAAAAGCTGTTAGGTGAGGTGTATGTAAGATGTAATTTGGTGTAAGCTTCACTATAAGAAGAATACAAAAAAACCTACACATAGTCACTGTGATATTTCCGCTGACGAAGTCGTAATTGATAATTCGTTTTTTGGTAAACATATACAAAATATTAATAATATACCTACACTTTCTTTACAAACTAAATTTGATGTGTTTTAAGGCCAATTACTCATGATTAAATAATCGTTGTTGTTATGTGTGTTTATAACACTACGGTGCTATAAAAACAAAGTTTTGTGAATGATATATCAATAATATTTAAATCAAAGCAGTGTACTTGATTACCTTCTCACACAAATAAAAAATATGTATGTCCCTAATGAAATCCACAATATGTGCTTAAACTCGCACGCTCTGTAGAGTTTTACTTTATATACTTTACACTACTATATATTCACTATTAATTCATCAAAATTCTACAATAACTTTCATTGTATGTAAAATATATTGTACATTGAAATAAAACTATTCTTACGGATTCTATCACGATTAGGTTTAAATTATTAGGCTTTGCAGTCTTCGTTGTCACGGGTCAGACTGAGGTGTCATTTGTCCAAAAAAGGTTAGTGTTACAATATCTACCATCATTAAAAAATTA
This sequence comes from Clanis bilineata, assembly GCA_036417725.1. Lineage (NCBI taxonomy): Eukaryota > Metazoa > Arthropoda > Insecta > Lepidoptera > Sphingidae > Clanis > Clanis bilineata. The sequence continues at coordinate 9,286,254 of CM071146.1, read as the reverse complement.
TACAAAATCAAAAAAAGTTAATTATTTGTGTTCCGAATAACGTCGGGAATAATAATTAAAACCTAATCGTGATAGAATCCGTAAGAATAGTTTTATTTCAATGTATAATATTCGCGTAAACTTAAGAAATCAGTTAATATATTGTAAATATTACACACATCAGTATTATTTCTATAATAGTTATAACACAATAATTGTAACAAAAACAAACCATAGACTACTTATAATTTACCGATATAATTCAGTATGTTTACACTTACGTTGATAATAATTAATCCTTTTAAATTTGACAAAGGCCAGTGACACTGGCTGGCCAGGCGCCGCTTTTTTATATTAATTAAAGCGGACTCAATCCTAACATAACGGCGCACACATTACTATGCTAATTTATTATTAGGGTATTTTCTTGGCATCCGCAATGTGACATACATTTTTTTAAGACGTAACTGTAGCGGAAATATGATTGATAGTTGACCGTTTAAGTATGCTTCAGTTATCCTTATCTTGCAAGTACAGTCGCTGTGAAAAATACATTCATTGTGATAAAGCGCCCGCGTAGAATTGTTAGTCTCCCATCCTGTATCTAGCTCCTCTATTATTATTTGCACCAGAGCTTAGCAAACTCAACAGAGTACATCGCTCTATAATAACACGCTTGTGTCCGCTTATCTTCTTTAAATACGGATTATTTTTACACATCTCATACATCATAATATTATGATGATGTTGTTGACTGTATGAGACTGAATTCTATGCAAATCTTAATCTGAGTACTTAATCATGAGCATTAAATTTACGAGACGTATCTAATGGTTTCTTTATCAGTATTTGCGAAATCTCAGTTAAAGAAAGCGAGGTTGATGTCCTTAGTTATCTTACACCAGGCAGATAACAAGACGAATTATTTGTAATATTTAGATTTAAACTTATTGATAAAAACGCTAAATAATTAATGTAATTCGCAATTTACATTAGGTATACGCCATTCAATACATCAGATATGCGTAATGCACTCAGCTCCAATAAATTTGTAAATCCCACGGATGTTTTCATTTTTCCTCTTATATTCACGTAAACCAAGATATTGTAAAAAAAAGTAATAGAGATTCTCTGAGGGATACTCATAACAGTGTATTTATTCGGAGCGCCACCTGCTCTCGTGACAATAATTTCGGCCACACACACGAGAGCAAATATAAGCCAAATAAAGAATCGCGATGTGTGCAGATTCCCGGTTCGCGTAGCTATTCGTAGGTACAGACTATTGATTTTGTCCACCCCCGAGCGCACACGGTACACCCGCCGAATTGCACCGTGTTATACTGCCTACTGCTTAACTCGACTATTATTATCAATTTATTGACTGCTACCAAAATAAAAGCTCGATATTGGGGTCACTGTTGCGAATGATATTTATGTAGAGTATTGCGGAGCAATAAATTATATTATTCATATTAAATTCATTCTTTGATATTAAATTGTCGACTCTTTGATCTAGTGGCAGGGTACATGGGCTGTGAACCGGGACGCCTTAGGTTCGATTCCCAGGTCGGGCGGGTGTTTTTCTATAACGATTTACACGGGACTTGTTTCGCCAAAGGGGGGTTGACGTCAGGCAGACAGCCAGTCGTAAAGCCGAATGTTTTCTACAACATGCTGAAAAAGTATGTTGTGCCGACCGCTCTTTGAGATGATATAAGAGCAGGTAGAAAGAAATAATAAAACATAACACTCATAACACTGACTGTCTCGGTGGTGTAGTTGTATTTCGGTATAACTACCGTCCTGAGGCCTCGGGTTCGAGCCCCGGGTCGGGCAAAGTGATATTGGATTTTCCATATCAGCCCGGAGTCTGAAATTTGTGCCCGATATGGCGATAGGCTCGCCCCCTATCACATCTGGGACGGAACTAAGCTCGGCGAAATGTGGGTGTTCTAGTTCGCTAGTGCACCTCTGCCGACCCCTTCGGGGATACAGGCGTGAGCTTTAAAGAAATAATAAGTTATATTAAATACAATATTGCCTATAAACAATGTTGTTTGTGCTGCTATTTGTCAAGTTATCGCAAAATTTTCTCCCCACACGCAGAAGAATGCGTAGTGTATATGAGATGTTAACACTTGAACGCAGGCAGGTCGCGGCGAGCCTTCCGCGAATTTTCCGATTATAAAACCGGTCAAGCCTGGGAATCAGTCGCTGATGTCGCGATAAAACGTGAGAGGTATTGAAACAACGTTTCTGAAAATATTCGCATTTAACAGGTAATGAATTCACTAATCTGGATTTCAGTATATTACCATGTTACGCTACAGTTACGCGTGGTTGCACCATCTGTGGATTAAAGCTAAATTTATTGTAACAAGAAATTTTATACGTAACTGAAAGGTCGTTAGTTTGTTTTCAGAAGTATTAAAATGTAAAAATCATTTTTCATGAACCGTTGCTGGTAACAATAACTTTAACTTTAACCGACGGATGATTACTTCAATTCTACCTTATTGTTATAAGCTAATAACGATACTATTCGCGATTCGCAGCCGTTGAAATGCCGACTATAGTATACTCAGGGGCTAGGGGGCAATGTATCCGCGTACCGCTAATGTAACATTAAGTTTCGTTTACGTAGACAAAAGTAGTCTTATGCCATCTCAACTTAGTAATTCCGTAGTAGTTTTCATTTAATTATTAAACGTATAATATTTAAGGGGGTCGTTACCTTGGTCTAGTGGCAGCATGTATGGGCTGTAGACCGGGAGGTCGTGGGTTCGATTCCCAGGTCGGGCAAAGCGAATTTTCTAATTTAATTTGCCCGGGCCTGGACCCCTCAGAGGGGGTTGGCGTCAGGCAGGCAGCCGGTCGTAAAAACTTAGCCAAATCATTTCTGCAATATGCTTTGAAAAAGTGTGTTGCGCCGACCCCACATTAAAGTGGGATAAGGGCAGGTAGAAAAAATATATATTTAAGGGGACTTTATGTGAGTGGTAGAGCTGCGCTGTAATCAGTTATGTTCTTTTGTGTTTGATAGAGTTGATTTCAAGAGTTGTTACATAAAAATTTGGTCACGACTGGAAGTGTATATATTTTGGAGATTTTGATAACTTAGCAGGCACTGCTAACAAGCAGGTGGATCATCTGATAGTGAATGATCTCCGTGGTCCATAGACACCTATAATGCCAAAAGAGTTGTGGATGCGTTGCCAGCCCTAAGGAACGGGAATAGGGATTGAGAAGGGGAGGGAGGAATTGGGACACCAAAAATCTCACTCGCCGAACTAAACTCAACAGCAAACTGCCACTTCATATCGGTTGTCTGTGCGACAGTGCATCAAACCGGTCGAGCCGGCCCATTCGTGCTGTAGACGTTACAGTCTACAGCGTCCTTGACAAAGAGAAAGGTTAGAGATCGGCATTATACATAATACATTTTTGGGTAAAACATACTGGACTAAATATAGAGTATAAAGTAAATAACCAGTTATTCGGATTCAATTATACAGTTATAGATAACTTTAGAAAGAGACATTAACATGTTTCCGTAATAAAAAATACATTAGTTTGTATAATTATTTGTTTATATAAAACAAAACTAATGTCAATAAAACAAAGAATTCGCGACAACTCATCGCTATTATAACGGCATTTCGTTTTCCGAAAAAGTGTATTTGTAATAACGTATTCATTCCGAAGAATGTTCTCACGCTTAGCATAAAATACATAAATTGTAGAACTGGAGTACTTTTTAATATGACTCATACAATTATTGGAGACACTCCACTTTATGTAAAAGATTATTAACACCATCTTATACACAAACCTTTATAATAATATGCATAACGTCGCTACTGTAACTTGTCATATTAACATTTCTGTCTGCTGCGATAAACTTTATTATTTTCTATAACTGGAAGTTCCTATAAATATCGAACTGTATTTCTTCAACGGGTACAATAGTCACAGGCGGCTCGGCCTCCGGTAGCCCATACGCTTATGTAACATATATATGTGTCGCCCCCGACTGGTATAAAGAACAAGAGTACTAAATACCGAGGACACTAAACTCTAGCTAATTACTAATTAATGATAATCGCTGCACAAACAAAATTTCTGTTGCCGTTTTTTTGGGATTTTAGCCTTGCTGATTTCGAATCTGACTTCAGTTTTTGTCAATTGGATCTTGTTTTTTTTATAGTGTACCAATAGTTACGAATAAAGTAAGTAAAATGGTAAAGAGATATCACGGTTAGTGAGACAACAAATATGATCGTTTTTTAGAGCGTTTATAGTGGTGCTTCTGATTCGATTCATGCAAGAAAAACATAAAAAAGGCTTATTTAGTTTTGCAAAATTGAAGCCCTATGGTCAAATTTGCCACGCTATTAGTAAAAATTGAAGACAAGAGTACAAATTTGAAATCAGCGAGACAAATACATTCAAAATTAAGTATCAAACTTCAAGCAACATAACCACTGTTGATACTTAACATTTATCACAACAAATCGTAAAAAGGAGATTTTGTCCCAATTCCTACAGTCGATCACACTTATATAATATTTACGAAAGAGTATAAGATTGCAGCACTTCGTTATTAGGTATACGTGAGTCCCGTCACGTTTCACGGGAACAAGGGGGAGCTTTGAGCGTATTATAAAATCTTTAATGTTTTCGTAACTTACGCTTTCATGTTTTCTTTATTAAGTTAAAAGTTTGTCATGTACTCGCAGTATTTAAAATTTAATTCAGATATAAATATTAGATATGTTTGGTTTAGGGTTTTGTAATTTGATTTAAAGATAATACGGGAGAATATCGATTATTCTAAAATGTAACGCGCTACGATTCAGAGGCCATGTTACTGCTCCATTTTTCCTCTAAAACAACGAATACAAATGAAAATTAGTACAATATTAGTTAGTGTGAATAAATCATGAACTGTAGCTGGTGTTTTATATCATCCATAAAATAAACAACATAAAGGAATTGATATTACAGACCGCAGCTAGGTACTTTGATCTCATGTGATCTCTTTCTGGTGTCTAAAAGAAAGAAGAAAACAAAGACGTGTATCAAATAAGCATAGTGCCATATCTAGTTGCCGACTTCGAAAAGATTGAATGTGCTGATAAAACCGAATAGCTTTATTGTAACGGTCGACCTAATAGGATGATGTTGCTATGTATACTTTTATTAACAAAAATCTTACAAATATATTTGTGACAGTCTCTCAATAAATAGAAACATTACTTAACATTTCAAAGTTTTACATAGCTACAATTAAGATATCAAAATGTTATAACACTTTGTTTGGTACCGCGTATATTATCGTATTTTATGTTTAATGTACTGAGTTGGAAACTTGGATATTCAAACGGACGATCGACCGGACAAGGTCCGGCGCCAGCAACAATTCTGGTTTGCACGATGGCTATCAGAAGCGCAATCCCCTATTCCTCGCAGTGCTAATCAATGAATAATTACTCTGTTTAAGGGGCACCTCTATAAATAGCCGGCTGGAGCGCTGACCTGGAGCGACGGGTTAGTCCGGCCTGACAGCCGCGGACACTCGCAGCAGCCTCGCTCCTTCACCCCCGCGTGCGGCCGCACCGCCTGTGACCGCCATGCCAACACACCGCGCCGCGCCACATCGCCGCGTCCGTCGCGTCATCGCGTCGTCGCACCGCAGCCGCAGCACGCTCACAGCTGCCTCCGCACTCCGCATAGCTACCACTCTCATAGGGATGGCACAGTTTTATGACGTCGAACATCACCAACACACCACACTCAAGAGCACATTATGGAATAGTTTTAGCCATAGCTGGTAATGCAGAAAAGGATTATTAAATAACTATGACGACTACTTATCTCATAATACTTTACAATCGATAGATTCTAAAATGTAGAGTCGTCATGGTTTATCCTTAATTCCTTAATATTATTTTTTATCAGTCGTTGCACAACGATAAATATAGGTAGTATCAAAAGTTTTTAAGAGAAAAGAAAAAATATATTTATTTTTTATTAGCAGACAGAGATGGCAGACGTGCAGATCGCCTCACAGACAATCACTGAGGCCAGTGGTGTAGACAAGGCTCTGCCTACTAGAAAGGAAAGGAATGGGGCTGGGAAGGAGCGGGTATTTAACGGTACCTAAATATATATATATATATATATAAATGCTTTCAAATACTATATATATATATATATATATATATATATATATATATATATATAGTATTTATTTATATACCAACCATGGTGATGATTTAATTATGGTCGAAGTTGAAGTTAGTAAAGATCGTCGGTAACCGTAAGATCCCTTCACAATACTCGACACGCGTAGTTCCACACCCAGTATATTTTTTGATAAATTACCTACAAGCAATCATTGTAGAGGAATTGTTGATACATTTATACCTAAGCAATTTGCCTTAAATTTAGCTAACTAGATGATTAGATATATCCTTCTAGTGTTCTATTTCAATGCGGAATGGTAAAATGTGTACATCAATTAAATGCGGAATTACTGCCTCGTTGGCGTGATTGTATTTCGGTACGACTACTGTTCTGAGGATGTCTCGGGTTCGATCCCCGGGTCGGGCAAAGTAATATTGGATCTTTCCATATCATCCCGGAGTCTAGAATTTGTGCCCGATATGGCGATAGCCTCGCCCCTTATCACATCTGGGACGGAACTAAGCTCTGCGAAATGTGGGTCTACTAGTTGGCTAGTGCGCCTTTGCCTACCCCTTCGGGGATACAGGCGTGAGCTTGTATTGCTCGCTATGTATATCAATAGATAATGTTTTGTACAACATAATTTAGGCAGCTATTGCTATGAGCCAGTTACAAAATAAAATAGACTTGGAGTCAAATTTCATTCAAACCTAAAATTTCTTAAATTCGAAATAGAATTCCTGATACAAACGATAAGTGTTTGAAGGTGCTGCAATACAATGTGAGGAGAATAGTGCGTGTGATTTTACATGTAACGGCAATTCTAATCGAAGCTATTGAGCGAGGTACCCACGCTGCCGGGAGGTTATCGGCTATCGAGTTCCCTATAATATAAATATAGTGTTATACGTACGTGTTCCGAGAATCTCAAAATTAATATAACTTACTATGTGGATTATGCTTCTTTGATATCACGGGGAATGCGGAAAACACTGAAGTATACGTCTAGAATAACTTTGTCTGAAAATGAAACAAAACACGCCCAAGGACTAATTTTTATTGGTCAGAGCTTTTTCATTTGGTGCATAAAAAGTTGTTGTTTTATTTGGTAATCAAGTAGTCGCGGTAGTCCGTGACACAAACGACAATGACATAGACATCGTCAGTTGGTGACAAGTGACAACACAAGGCTGAATGTGGCGCGATCCGCGACGGACACGACGCGACGACCGACGAGCGCAGAGCGGGCGCGTCAGCCGCATGGAACAAATACGGAGACGACGACAATTTGCTACTCAACGTGACAGACACTCGCCAACTTATTTGTATAACGTTAACATGCTCCACTAGATCTGTTTGTCTCTGTACTCGATACATAAAAACGTTCGCGGAATCCACTGCGCGTATCCTATTCATCGTATTTATTTGATACCTTTGGATTTTAAGTAAGTATCTTTAGTATAATTTTGGGGTTCTGCCATTACTCACCACGCTTGGTTAGCGGGTTGGCAAGCGCAGAGCGTAGCTTCCCGCGCTGATAATGTAGCATCTTTAGCGTGTGACATTTATGTAACTACGCCATCACGGTGGGTTATCCTACAAACGGTAGGCCAGAGCCTCGTCCATTAGCCGCCAGGATGCACCACGTGAGGTTGTCTTGGACTCCAAGAGACTTTTTAAGTAATTAATAATCACAAAATCTTACAACATATCGCAGTCAGGAATGAGACACAAGACTCGCAAATAATTTATTTTAAAAATACAACAGTTTTTTGGCAAACCTGCTTTCGAGACCGAAGTTAAAAACATGTTATACCTAACGGTACATAACGAGGGTGTAGACGATATTATGTCACTGTGGGACAAAAGTAATCGAGTTAGTAATGAGGTATTAATTTTATCGTCGTAATTGAATTAATCGAAAAATATTTACGTCTTACATGTTATAATAAAAATGCTGAAACTTAATTTCTTTTTAATATCCCGATATGATTCCCACGTAAACATTGTATGAGAATATAAAGCGAACATATAAAACTTAGGTACTCGGTAGGTACTTATTTTTTATTATCATACTTAATAAACTTATTTATTATGAACTCTACCTATACACGTAGTGCATCATATACTTAAGTAGATTTGTTTACAAAAAAATGTGCAACACCTCAGGGTACTGGACACAAACCGGGTTGCTAAAATAATATGTGTCTTCGTTTTTTTCTCACCGAATCCAAGAACTCCTTACGTGTACTTAACAACCTTAAATTACCTTACTAAAAAATATATGGTCGTATACCATTTATATATTTTCGAAATCGTAGTTAATTTGGTATTAGACTTTATTGACGTATAACGTCTAACCATATTATATCTACATATCGTATTCTATACATGTATCTATATCATATAACCAGTCAAGAACTCAATACAAGACCTGAGAGTCCCCATAATTAAGGTACCAAAATGACCTTGAGTGTAAAACATCATAGAACCTGTAAGCAGAGTGAAAAATAATAAAAATGACTACACATCGGCTTAACTCGTTGTAATGAATTACGGCATTGCAAGGACGCAGTAAAGTTGAATATTGCATCAGAATGATTGCGAACACGGGGAGGCAACGTTCGCGCGGAATGTTGGCGCGCGGTCGCAGGCTGCACCGTGCCGCGCCGCGCCGGACCACGCAGGCATCCCGCACGATGCAGGACGCACGCCCGCTGCCGCTCCCGCACCAGCGCACGCCGCCGCCCATGACTCATCTCTCTCATCTCATCGTGCGTAGAACTGGGAAATACGCTCGTAATTTGTAGGCCCGATGGTTTCTTATGATTATACCACTGACCGTTGATATTGACGTCACACGTCGGTTCGAATGCAGATAATGACGGGTGCAGAAATTTTTCCTTTTAAACGTGAATCACTGAGATCAAACTCCTTAAAATCTATCAAATTATTCTTAATGGCAATGTTTTGGTTACGATTTCGGGTACGAAAACATTTTATTAAAATGCGTGTCGAGTTTTGTATGTACGAGGAGTTACATTTCTTTAAAAATAAAGTATGAATCATCATATATAGCTTTGGACGTGAAGACAAACATACGAAACGATAATGTAGGTAGAAAAAGGTACATTCACTTCGCTAACATGTCACGACTCACGACTGAATTCAACGCACTTCCCAGAGTTAATCAAAGAAGTTTACGAGATTCAGGTAGGCCGGAGTTAAGTGATTGGAATTACTTACGAGCTGTAAACCTAATAATGTTAATGAAAGCCACGAATCTATCCGATGTTATTCCTAGCACACGTCGAGTTAAATAAAAGTTCCTTGGCACTCTAAGTTGAACAATACCTGAGTGTTTTGACATTATAACATAAATAGCGATAGAACAAAATATAAAGCAATACAAGTCTAGTAAAGTAGCTTTTTGTGAAATTTCTACTTTTATGTTGGGATCCCAATGAATTGTTATGTTTCATCTGATATTTATGTATATTTGAAGTATTTTCTTCATAATAATATTTGTTATAGCAGTTATATTATAACAATATAAGGTAAAGCCAAGCCGGTATCCTGGCATTTGTAGAGATACATCTATCTAGTGGTCTTCTAACAAATTTACTAACAATACTAAACGCAACATCAGTTTTATATGTATATTGTATTTGTTTGATGATATTCTTTCTTCAAAAAACTACATATACCATTTCACCTTCTTTAAAAATAATTAACCTGTTTTTTAAGGTTCTGAAGCCAAATGACAAAAAAGGAGCCCTTGTAATTTCGTCATGTCCGTCTGTCTGTCTGTCTGACCGCGGCTTATCTCAAAAACTATAGTAGGCACTAGAGAGTTCTAATTTGGCATGGGTATACATATTATCTTTCACACCGAAAAAGTCGTAAATTAAATCATGAAAAATATTTTTGGGTGCTACACGTAAAGTGGGGATTTTTTTTCGATATGGGGTATGGGATATCTTTGGTTTAGTCGTTACAAAATATTACGGGTTTCAGGTTTCATCATCATCATCATCAGCCATAGGACGTCCACTGCTGAACAAAGGCCTCCCCAAATATTTCCAGATCGACCTGTTGGAAGCGGCCTGCATCCAGCGACTTCCTGCGACCTTTTTCAGCGGCCTGAGCAGGAAAATTTCTGACAACCGTAAATGTATTTCAGCTCGATGCGCGTCTATGAAATTTGTATGAAATATTAACCAAATGTCATCAGTGCGCAGCGAACTCGAATACATTTACATTTATATTAGTTTTTCTTGCTCAGGCTACTGGTCGTCGGTCCACCTTTCAGGTTTATGGAAAGCATTTTCCGATTCGAGGATTCGTTTGCCAAATATTAAACTTTAAAGTGGTACTTTTTGGTAGAGTCGCGTGTGTCCTCCTCCCTGCCAGGTTGGTTTTAGATACGTGAAAAAATCACAGTAGTCATATAAAAAAGAAACTTTAATTAATTTAAAAGGATAACTATCACGGCTAAACAGGCTTTACAAGTTAACGATTAATAGACGAGCAAAATATCAAATTCTATGAAATACCACTAAGATAAAGTTGTTAGTTATGTAAAATAGGTAGTTAATATGAGTTTATGGACCATATACTTAGATTAATAAAGTCACCATATACTTAAAATTATGTCTAATAAAATTGTATTTCAGTGACATTTTACTTCTACTTCGAAACTATTTACTGTGCGTGATCACATATGCAGCATACACTTACCGTTTTTTTTCTTTTTTAATATTGCTGAACGCTTTTGATTGAAAGCAGTGGATTCAATAAGTCAAAAAATATCTGCATACGTAAGGTACGTTACCTTTGTAACTTAAGCCATCACTCTTAATGATTAGTTACTCTTTAATTTCATACATTTTTTCGATAAAACAGCGTGCGATTATTTCTAAGGTACCTGTCCATGTTCCTAAGTATAAATTAACAACTTTCGATTTTTTTATGTTATTGTTATAAGTATGATATTGACTGCCACTATCGAGAGTCGGTACTAAGTTCGTTTCACATTATAAGTTACCAGAGCGTCGGATGTGGGTGCGCTCTAAAGATAGCCCCACCAAGCCACATGTCTAATATTACCCGGTTTCTAAATAATATCGATTTTATAGAGCGGCAGATGGCCGACCCTGGAGCGAGAGTCCGCCGTCTGTGACCCTCCCTCACCTCGCCGCGCCGCGCCGCAAGCCTCCTCACCCCCGATAAAGATTTATCCTTTCAAAACATCCCCTGCACAAGAATGGATTATTCGATTTATATTAAGTTTCCGCAATTTCTATTTAGAGGGATGGGAGCGCGTGCATTTGTTGTATGGATTTGCCATCTTTTGAAAATATTTCGAAGCATCGATCCGAAGGGCACGTCAGCATCAAGCGCCGATCATTAATAATGACAATAGGTACGTAATATATGTCGATTAGTTTGCCGTCAATGCATGTCCCATCTGTTGCATTATTCGATACTCTACTAAATATTGAAATTACTTACTGTTTTTTTTTCATTTACGGTTATGCGAATATCACGTAGGTAGAGTATGCGTCAATTTTTAAAGTAATAATTGTACATCGAGAAAAATAAAAGAAACCAAATCGCATCCGCATCATCATAATAATATTCAAACATATTACAGGTATTACTTAGGTAGGTACTATAGATGTGCGGATGAGTCGGAGCACACGAGGATATTCAAATAAAATAGCGGGCGTAAATCTCGTGAAATCACGTAATAAAATAAAATGACACCTGATATCATACAAACAGTGCACTGCAGTTGCGATAAAGGGACGTAAAAAAGAAGAAGCTTATATTCCATTTTACATAATCTCTGTCTAGACGGAAGCTGACCGGTGCACGTTGCAGTTAGTGTTGTCTTATTTAGTGAGGCCGTGGAGTGTGCACTCGTAGTGCTCACTCCGCGGCCCGGATTTGCGTCCCACACATTTGTTCGTGAACTAGGAGTGAATTACGAGCCATTTTCGCAACCTCATAACAGCTTTCAAGGTGGGCTCGCGAGGTTTTAATCCGACCTCATTTGAGGAAATTTACAATACAAGTGTGCAGGCATCACGTAGAATACAAAATCCTTATTAATACCAGTTAAAGACCGAAAACGAACAAAAAAACGAACAACAAAGTCGCCATTAGAAGCGGTGGAACCGCATGTATCGTGTTTCAGCCGCGTTAACAGGCGCCTCTGTCCATTTCTCATTAATTCTAATTACATTCAAATGTTTAGGGTTTAACAGTGTTTGTACAATGAGTTTAGGGATGCCTGATTATCTTATGACAGTTATTAATGTTCATATTAATCCCATTCTTCTCAATAGGGTTGCTACCCTAAGTGCGGTACCGTGCAATTTTATCAAGATAAATGGAAATTTATTCCTTAAATTCTAATAAAATTTATCCTTATTACGGTTATAAATGGGAGCGATAAAAACTCCGAGAGAAAAACAAAATACCGTTTTTGGACTGCAATATAAAAGGATTCATATACAAAGGTTTAACGAGGCTCCGGCGACATACACTCGAGCTACTTGAGACTTAGTTGAACGAGTTTACGAACAAAAAAGGTAAATAGGGCTCACCAAAGTCGATAAGGGTTTGTTTTCATTGGCAGTGCCTGGATAGGTAGCGTAACCCGTACTCTAAACTTTCCATAGGATTCGAACAATTAAGGGCAACAAATCTTGTTTTCTGCGAACCATGTGTCACACACATTTGGTAATGTTTTATATTTCCGTTTGTTCTTGTATGCTTTTTACGGAGCTCTCTCAGCCGACGCGGCGTATCGAGTTCAACGAATTAATTTAAGCAATGAAAAACGCTACCAGTCTGGTGCGTTCGCGAGCGACGCTCAATATCTCAAAGGGTTCCAATGTAACTTGCTACTTCTCGACTCTCGATACAGCTATACGAAGACCTATAACGATACTTAATAATGCAGTACATAATATACTCTTCTTTTAAAGAGAGCCCATTTGATTACATTACTGATCTTGACACTGTAACTTGATTTGATATTTTTAAAATATATATACCTATATCTAAATATGTCTTAAGCTCATACAATGATCGAAAGAAAATTTATACTAATCAAAGAGATTGAAATATATATACTACTTTTAAATAGCTTTAGATACTACTACTAAAATATTTCTTTATTTATCTGCCCTTACCTTACCTAGCCTAATGTGGGGTCGGCGCAACACACTTTTTAAGCATATTGCAGACATCATCTTCCTTCTGGGAAATCCAGTCCCAGCAAAATTAATTAGAAATATCGTTTTGCCGACCTGGGAATCAATCTCAGGACCTCTCGGTCCACAGCTATTAAAGAATCATAATTATTATACAAAAAATCCATCATGCATACATACATAAACTCACACCTTTTTCACATAGGGGTAGGCAGAGAAAATGGATTTCACTTGCTACGATCCTTACATATGTACCTCTTTCGCCTCATTCAGTCTCATTACATTCTTCATGCATGCAGGTCGGTTTAGAGCACTTTTAACTTGACCTTTCTCAAGTATACCTCTGACTTGATTAGAGAAAGTTCGATGAGGTCTTCCCCTTCCAACTCTACCTTTCACACTTGCCATCATAAAACCATAAACACAATACCTACAAGGCTACATGTCTGATGTTTTAAAAAAGTATTTTCGTCACTATGCTCGCCTAAATTCTCTAGTTCATAATATTTCGATAATATTTAAATTCATTAGAAATATTCAAAAACAGTAGGTAAAAACCAAAAATATCAAAATACACCCTCTTGCAGTAGTTGTGGCCTTGCAATAACAATTCTTATTACGTAATACACACTCACAACACACATATCACTCCACGCGATATAGGTCCTTTACCACGAGCCTGCTTAAACTGACGTCAGTAGAGGCTAGCTGCAACACGACAATGTTTATCATTTAATCTTTATTAAACGAAGAGCATCAGGATTACAAACTAACTATAAAATGTTTTTAAGTTAAATTACTTATTCTTTTCTCATAATATATGTATTTTCTGTTTTTTTAACTGAGCACGATACCTGATGGTAAGTGCAATGCAGTCCAAAAAACCAGCGGCTCCGACAAACAATGGGTTTATCGGTAGTCACCAGAATCATGCGAGCCTATTTATGCTTCTTGACACTCCGAAGAGGGAAGAAGAAAATCTAGGGGCTTATTATCTTGCTATTTATTTAGTCCCAAACGACTTATTGTTATATTTATGACTTCATAATGATAATGAACGGTTTTATACTTATAAAACCGTTCATTATCACACATTCAAAATCCACAAAAATGATTCATATTTTAATAATATTAGCCCTGTATAATTACTGTCCCACTGCTGAGCACGGGCCTCCTCTACTAATGAGAGGGCTTAGGCCTTAGTCGGCCACGCTGGCCTAATGCGGTTTGGTAGACTTCACATACCTTCGAAATTCCTGTGAAGAAATTCTCGGATATAAAGGTTTCCTCACGATGTTTTCCTTCACCGTTATAGCAAGCGATATTTCACAATGAAAATACACTTAACATAGAAAAGTCAGAGGTATACATATGCTCAATTTTTGGGGTTGGTCTCGAAACTCCGACACTTGTCTCGGCAGTCCGTACCATTACCAACTGAGCTATGCTAAATTAAAATAAATGATTCATATTATTACAAGCTTTTATTTAGTTTCACCTGTCCCGTTGTCTGTAATTGAATCTTGCAAGCTAAATTAGACCCACTTCCCGACGTCCGATTGGATTCAAATTTGGTGTACTTATGTGTCTTCGGTGACAATACAATGGTATAGTACCATGAAGCTATAATATTAGGTCTGATGATGGAGACGGAAGATAATTATAGAAACTTCTGATTTAAACAAGATAAATCCATTGAGTTTGTGCTTGATTGATTCGTCTGGAGGAGCACTTTACATACCCGTAGAATATTTTAAAACATGAAACCTACTCTAAAATACTTACCTACTAAGCAGTTACAAATAAATTAAAAGTAAAAAAAAATATTTTTAAAAACAAACTTTTATTTGGGACAATGAACTAAATAGTTAACAAGTTTAAAAACTGACCGACTTCAAATCCGATCGTGACCAAATTTATATGGGACTACCCTTGAAATAAGCTCTATCGAACACAAAAATAATTTTGAAGATCGGTCCACATTTGGAGATATCGCGTAACATATGTATATAAAAAAGAAAAAATAATACAGACGAATTGAGGACCTTCTCCTTTTTGGAAGTCGGTCGAAAATAAATACTAGTAAGTATTTGGCGTGTAGGTACTTACTTATATTCTTAATGCTTTACAGGTCACAGGTTAGATACTGACTATACTTCTGTGCCTCAAGCTTTTAAGTATAATGATAAATAAGGTAATAAGATATGTATAACCTACACGCCAAATACTTACTAATATACTGATTTCTTAAGTTTACGTGAATATTATACATTGAAATAAAACTATTCTTACGGATTCTATCACGATTAGGTTTTAATTATTATTCCCGACGTTTCGAAGGCTTTGCAGTCTTCGTTGTCACGGGTCAGACTGAGGTGTCATTTGTCCAAAAAAGGTTAGAGTTACAATATCTACCATCATTAAAAAATATATACAAAATCAAAAAAGGTTAATTATTTGTGTTCCGATTTATGCAGTACGAGCTCACGGTGTCTTGAGTTCTGGCAGCTGGTCTTTTGGGTTCCGATTTAATAAGATGTATAATAATTAAAACCTAATCGTGATAGAATCCGTAAGAATAGTTTTATTTCAATACTTACTAATATTTATTTTTAAAAGCTTGTTTTTAAAAATATTCTTTTCTTTTAATTTATTTTTACATAATAGTTGTGACTTTGCAACAAACAAACAAAACAAGCAAATTTTCTGATTTAACTTGCCTGGGACTGGATCCCTCAGAGATGGTTGACGTCAGGCAGGTACAGCAGCCGATCGTAAAAATTAAACTAAATCCGTTCTGCAACATGCTTGTAAAAGTGTGTTGCGCCATCCCCACATTAAAGTGGGATAAGGGCAGGTAGAAAGAAAGTTATGAGTTTGCAACAAACAATAATAAAATCTTAATCGCTTAGAAGAGATTTCTATCATATTTCATAGATGGTATTCCTAAAGCAGACATTTTATATTCAGCCACGAAAGTCAAAACATGCAATAGCGTGGATACGATTATTAAACAAACACTTAAACTTGAAAAATTGGGGACGATCATCAACACCGACACAAAATTTGAAAGTTCCAATGACCGTAACACATATTTCTGCGAAATCCTTTCATCGTTAATATTAAAGCCGCTATTTGGCAAAAATGCATTACTATGAATATAACCAAACAACAGACTATTGGTGACTTTTGAACACTCCTTTGATGACGTCAGTGTGAAGTAGAACACGGCATTTTTATTTACTGCGTAAAAAACATTTTTTTTGAGAACAAAATAATAGTTGACTCGTAGATTTAAAATAAAATTATTTTCTGTAAAATAATCGCTTCCTACATCCTCATTTTCCTTGTATTCAATCCAATCTCAAAAATATACATACATATATGCCAAAAATCAAATGAATAGTTATCGTTGTGAACTTACGACATCAAAAAACGAAAGCCAAGAATTATGCCATACTAGCTGTTGCCCCTTGCTTCGTTCGCGTAAACATTATTTTAAAAATCTATCCCACGGGAACCGTACCTTTTTCCGAGATAAAAAGTCTTTCTCTGTGCCAAATTTCATCCAGATCCGTGCAGCCGTTCATGCGTGATTGAGTAATAAACATCCATCCAAACTTTCGCATTTATAATAGTAGTACAATTAGTATAGATTATTTATTTTGTTTATTATAGTAATAATAAACGTTTAAAAATAAATTAGTCGCCCCCTTGGTCTAGTGGCAGCATATATGGGCTGTGGACCGGGAGCTCTTGGGTTCGATTCTCGGGTCGGGCAAAGCCAATTTTCTTATTTAATTTGCCAGGGAATGGATCCGCAGAGGGGGTTGACGTCAGACAGGCAACCCGACGTAAAAACTAAGCCAAATCCTTTCTGCAACATGCTAAGAGTGTGTGTGCTAAGGTAGGATAAGGGCAGGTAAAAAAAATAGCAATAATAAACTTTATGGAAGATTCCACAACAGATTTGATAAATACACAGTTGTTTTTAATAAGATGTCATTAAACAGGTATGCAATTTGTTGGTATAATTTTCCTCGAACTTATCCTCTAAGGATATTAAGTTGATGTTAAGGCACATAAGTATTTCCGCTTCCCATCCGCTTATTGCGACTAGGGTTATGTACCTATATAAAATTAAATTCCTCAAATTATAAACTGTCCAATAAAGTTATCTTTATGTCTTGAATTTTAGTTTTGTTTTTTTCCGAACTTACGACAAATATTGATTTTGCAAGATGAACATAAATTACACAGTTTTGCACAGTTATTGTGGTATATTAATTTACATCAATGACTAATGAAAAATAAGAGGACGAGCTATGACTGCAAAAAAATAAAGCGTGTCTAATTTATGGAGAGAAACCAAAATGGCGACTTTTCGAAAAAAGATCCCATTAATATAGCCGTTAGGCATCTTCTTCACATTCCGAAAAAATATTATTTTAAATAAAACACCGCATCAATACATATAATAAGAATGTAAACATCGCGTGTCTGTACATTGCTTAGATTTACAAAAAAACGAATTGGGGACGGGGGGGTTTAGAAATAGTAATAGAACACATTTTTATCACTTTTAGAATTTTTGTCCGTCTGTCTGTCTGTCTGTATGTATGTTTGAGCACGTATGAAATGAAAACCACCAAAGTAATTTTACGGAACTGGATAGAAAATCGTAGACCACATCTTGGAATAATATTTAGGCTTTGTTTTATTCAAATCAGTCGACTCTATCAAAAGATATGGATATTTTTGTATTATGTGTGCGATTGTTGGGAGTTCTTTATAGCCTGAAAGTGATTTTCAAATTTATCAATAGATGACGTTAACATATTTTTTCATATTGAATATTTTACGAATTATGTACCATTTTAAAGTCGTTTAGTGATCCGGGGTCGAAATCTAAAAAAGTGACCGCCATTTTATTTTTCTTTGTTTTTGGGTCGATTTAATTCAAAATCGATATCTGGGTGGCCCCGTGGTTCCAAACAACGGAACCGATGTTAAAACTGTCAAAAGTGGCCGCCATTTTGTTTTTCTTTGTTTCTGGGCCGATTGACTTCAAAATCGATATCAGGGTCGCCCCGTGGTTCCAAACGATGGAACCAATGTCAAAGCTGTCAAAAGTGGCCGCCATTTTGTTTTTCTTTGTTTCTGGGCCGATTGAATTCAAAATCGATATCTGGGTCGCCCCGTTGTTTCAAACGACGGAACCAATGTCAAAACTGTCAAAAGTGACCGCCATTTTGTTTTTCTTTGTTTCTGGGTCGATTGAATACAAAATAGATATCTGGGTCGCCCCGTGGTTCCAAACGACGGAACCGATGTCAAAACTGTCAAAAGTGGCCGATATTTTGTTTTTCTTTGTTTTTGGGGCGATTGACTTCAAAATGGATATCTAAGTCGCCCCGTTGTAGAATACTTAGACTAAAACGACAAATCAAATGTTTTTACCGATACGCGTGCGAAGCCGCGGGCAAAAGCTAGTCTATAATAAAATCAATAAGTATTTATGCGTAATCTAAATCTTATGACACGGTGACAACTTACATGTAAATAGATCGCCGAACTATAACGGCGGAACCGGCTGCAAAGTAAACACGTACATATTTTTCGTATTTATGTCCATGTAATAGGGATTTGTCTCATTGGTTTAGTGGCATCGCATATGGGCTGTGTAACGGGAAGTCCTGGTTTCGATTGATAGGTCTGGAAAAATGTTTTCGACCGACTTTAGAAAAGGAAAAAGTGCTCAATTCGTCTATATTGTTTAAGTATGTTGTCCGCCAAATGTGTTTTAGTGTTCGATAGAGCTTATTCCCAAGGGAGTCCCATATAAATTTCGTCACGATTGGCTAAATTTTGAAGTCGATGCGTTAAGTTTTTGAACTTGTGATTATTCTAACATGATCTGCCCGGTACTCCCGGATGAGGGTTAACGTCAAGCAGGCAGTCGGTCGTAAAAACTAATACTTTCTGCGACGTACTTGAAATAGTGTGTCGCACCGACCACACAAAAGCCTATTATGTTAGCGACCGAAAAAGAATTTATATTTTGTTATTATATTTTGGATCAATCGATCAGGTAATCTTTAGGGGAGCTTTATCTCCAGCAGTGGACGTCCTGTGGCTGATGGTGATGATAATATTTTTAACACTATGCCACAGCAACGTAGGATCGACGTAACATACATTTTCGTAAGGATGTTGGAGAAAAGATTTAGCCTTAGTTTTTACGACAGTCCTCTTATCTAACGACAATTCTCCTCCTCTAGGTCCAGCCATGGGGAAAATCATGTCAGGAAAACACGTTGCGATGCTATTCGAACCCACGACCTCTATATCCGCAATCTATGTACGGTGTCACCACAGACGACGTTAAAGATAATAACATAACAGAAACATAATAATATCAATTTTTATAATAACTGTTATCTTAAATAACTGCTATGCCAAACAATGCCAATGCTCTTGAGGACGCGTTGCCAACCTCCAAGAAAAGGTATTTGATGAATTATTTCTGCCTCATGAAACAAAATATGTTACAAAAATACACAGGACATAACGTTATCCGGCCGGTTCCAATTTAACCAGTTTTTGACGCATTCGTCAATAATGCGACCGTGATGGGAAGGGGCACGACTTAAATTATCATTATTTGAACACACTATGCAAATCACATCCCATTTTAAGGATACAAATATTCTTGCAAAATTATGTACCTATACATTGATATAACATTTGTATAGGAATTAGTAATAATAAGATACTGAGATTAAAGTACAATGACAAAAATCGCATAACTTTCCTTCTTCGTCAAAAGATTGCTACAAGAATATTTACATTTTACGCATTTACTTTATCTCTGAAAGTGCCACGGAGCATATATAAATATAAATACTCGCTATAATACCAGCTTCGCAAACTTTATTTGTAAGAATTCTAAGTCGATTTACATACTCAGTTTAAGATTCAAATCTGCTGAATAAGTTAAACCTGTGAATATAAATAAGGCAGGTATCCGATCCTTTATTTATATTTTTAAGTGTCTAG
This sequence comes from Clanis bilineata, assembly GCA_036417725.1. NCBI lineage: Eukaryota > Metazoa > Arthropoda > Insecta > Lepidoptera > Sphingidae > Clanis > Clanis bilineata. Next base: position 9,265,798 of record CM071146.1, on the reverse strand, counting down.
GTATAACGTTGACTGACTGCAAAGTCTGCGCCAAACACTTAACTGTACCGTGCTGATATCAAACTATTCAATGAGATAAAACGGTATGCAGTTACGTAGGTTTACTCATTCTCGATACTGACATTACTGACCGACACGTAATAATAACTGTTTGAGATAGTTTCAGTACGTAATTGTTTACTTACAATAAACTGAAAATACCTCTAAATATTATTCATAATTATACAACTTCTTTAAGACTCAGTGACGCTGTGTCCCTGATAGGTTACTTATTTCAATGCCTATCCAGGCAATAAAAAGCAGTCAGATTGTCTAGCAAATGAAAATAGCGAAGTTCATGGCTTTGAATGTCAGAATATTTTAATAATGAATGTTTTATCAATGGCCTAATACTTTGTCCTATATAATATTAGCATTAATACGAATTTTAGACAAGAAAATCATACTAGAGGTACAAAACCGGCCGCTAGTCTCCGTTAGACAAACTTAGGTCTTGCATTTGTCGTGGCATATTGACTTAACAATAGTGTGAATAACTAATGGGAAAGTGGTAATTGGTGTAGGTACTCGTAGGTGTGCCATCTAATTATTATTTTACATGCACCTATATTTCTTTGCAGAGCTTATTTTAGGTTTTCATGATTTTCTCTTCTTTTATTATTAATAAACATAACATAAGCTCACGCCTGTATCCCCGAAGGGGTAGGCAGAGGCCTCTAGCGAACTAGAACACCCACATTTCGCCGAGCTTAGTTCCGTCCTAGATGTGATAGGGGGCGAGCCTATCGCCATATCGGGCACAAATTCCAGACTCCGGGCTGATATGGAAAAATCCAATATCACTTTGCCCGACCCGGGGATCGAACCCGAGACCTCAGGACGGTAGTCATACTGAAATACAACTACGCCACCGAGGCAGTCGTATAATTAATCTTTATAACTATTAAAGAAAAATGTTAAAATCTAATTTGAATTCAATTGTGTTCTTTTTATTTGAGGAATATTTTATTTAACTAAGCAGTAGACACCCGACCCGACGGGAAGATTAAAGTTATGAATAATATTTTGATTTAAATAAACTTTATTATAATATTGTACATATACAACTATATAAAAATATGAACTAAAACAATTGGATGATCCAAGTAAATGTCTTTATTTGGTCTCGAAATACAACATCGTGCATATAGCCAATCTACACATTTACCGAGAAAGTACCGTAAGCGTCTATGGGTCATTGGCTCATGAAGATGTCAGAATAACAATGAAATATATTTTATCAGCACCACTACATCGTTAACATCAACAATACGAACAAGTGACGGTGCAGGATAGCGTCGACTCCAAACCGGGCTTACCTACCTACCTACCTACCTCTATTCACAACTCCCGATTCAGTTGAAAAGTCTTCCTAGGAAATAGCTAACCGCTCGCTGCCAATTTGATGCACCGTTCTTATTCCACTACAAAATTAGCTCATAACCCTTCTAATTTATCTCGCAAGCTCTCGTATAATCAATCAGTACAGTTAGGTTTATGTGTAATTTGTCCATTCTCAGTACTCAGTATAAAAAAGGTGGACCTAATCTGTCTCCATGTCAATCGGGAACATCGGCATGTCAGGATCCTTTCAACCATAAACAACAATTAACCACTACTTTATATTCAAAAGCAATCTGCACGGCATAATAATAAAGTATTAAATTTTACAACGAATCGGACAAATCGCACGAAAAATACAAAGTGGGTTTAGATATGTGTCCGTGAGCGGACGTGTTCGTAAATTCGGCAAAGCTGCACTGTACTGCACCGCGGTACAACCTGTTGGCCAGTGCGTGTTCAGTGTTCACTGCTCGCTGTCCACTCCGTGAACAAAATGATTTATCACTGGACCGAGACAGACCCATTACCATGTCACAATCAATCTATACTAATATTATAAATGCAAAAGTTAGGATGGATGAATATTTATTACTCGATTGCGCTAGAACGGCGCAACGGATCTGGATGAAATTTGGTACAGAGATAGATTATAATCTGATCCCTCAGAAGGTGTTGACGTCAGGCAGGCAGCCGGTCGTAAAAACTTAGCCAAATCCTTTCTGCAACATGCTTGAAAAAGTGTGTTGCGCCGACCCCATATTAAGGTGGGATAAGGGCAGTAGAAAGAAAGATAGATTATTATCTGGAAAAGCAAATAGGCCGACTACGGCGAAGCAAAAGGGAGGTTTATGTTTTTGATCGGTATGTGAGTATGTATGTTCATCTGGCCCCTCATAACTACTAAACTACTTATCATAATTTAACAAATGAAGTGTAGTTGAAGCATCTTGTTTGTCCGCTGGTTATAGCGTTATGGTGACGTCACATTAAACTGAATATGGCGCCTTTTAGGGAGCAAAATCATAAAAAAAAAATTCGACCCCACCCCTTCATGAGTGGTATCATAGAATAAGGATTTTAAAATGAAGATATACCACTGATGCCATTATTAATAGGATATGTGAAAAATATTTGTTACAACTTACAAGTCCACGCTTCACGGCAACAAAACAAATCTGTCTACGTCACATGAATACGAATGTTTAGTATCGTTCAAAAAGCTAACCCTTGTCGGTGCGATAATGGAAACTCAGCTGGGGATACTTATTGCCTCTATATGCGATTTGTTGCAGCTTTGTTGTGTCTTAAGAGAATTTTGATGTATTTACTCGTAAATAGGAAGGAAAACTTTTTATAAGCCTGTTATAATGGCAAGTTAATCTAATAATCTAAAGTGGTAGAGCCACGCTGTAGACAGTAACGTCTATAGCACGAATGGGCCGGCTCGACCGGTTAGATACCACTGTCTCACAGAAAACCGACGTAAAGTGGCAGCTTGCTGTCGCGTTTCGTTCGGTGAGTGAGATTTCCGGTGGCCCATTTCCCCACTCCTTTTCCCAATCCCCTTCTCTCCCCTTCCATTCCCTCCTTTTAAGTTGGCAACGCACCCATGACTCTTTTTGTGTCTTGAGTGTCTATGGGTGGTGGAGATCACTTACCATCAGGTGACCCATCTGCTCGTTTGCCAATCTCTGCTATAAAAAAAAAATAAAAAAAAGTTGTGATGTCACCCAAAACGAAAGAATAATTATATACCTCAGAGTGACTATTATATTATAGTAACTATTTTTTTTCCAAAATCCGATTTTTTACACCAAAAGATACACAAAAAACAGATCTTTATAATGGTACCAAACACAAAAATGTTATTATGTAAATAAACAATTTCGATAAGTTTTAATTAAATTGACCAGTAGTACTGGCTCCATATATCTCCAAATGTTTGCGGCGCTCATTTTCGCCTCTCCTGTATTTGTGTGTTTTGGTGGTTGATGTTGTATGCCTCTGAGGTATAGAATTAGAACTTGTGGCCCCAAAAATGAAGATTAACCACCGAATGTTCATACACTTAAGGTCGCCTTACGTCGTTTAAGGCCGCCTTATCTGTCAAAATTGTATGGCGAAAATCAAAATAAAAAGTCGTTAAAGTTAAGTAGCGTTTGACCCTTCGGACGTAAGTCGTAATTCATTCGTAATTTTCATCAATTCGCACGGGACGCCTATGTTCAGCAGTGGACCGGCTATAGATGATGATGATGAGTTTGAACGTCATTTAATTTCCTTACTTGCACTCGTTCTCATATTAATTTAACCCTTTCGGCAAAGTGGCAGCTCGCTGTTGCATTTCGTTCGACGAGTCATATTTCCTGTAGACCAATTGGGTACTTGTATTGACCAGTTTTTTAATTAATTTTATATGTTTACGTCGTCTAAAATACAAAACAGAAAGAAATATTTAAATATACTTAAAAATAAAAAAGTTATGAGCCTTTGAAGTTTGGGGTAATCGTCAAACTGCGGGAAAGAGAAGTATCAGTATAAGCACGTCACGCCATAACGGTACGTGCGTTGGAAAGGGATAGACGATACTGCCTCTTTTTTCAACCAGTTTCGTTGCAGTTTTTACAGAAGGGTTTCTTTTTGTTTTATTTGCTATTACATATACATAAATATGTGTATAAAATCAAACATAGTCAAGTACCCAATTGCATCTTCCCCTTCCCAATATCAATTCCTCTTCTTTAAGGTTGGCAATGACTCATGATTCTTTTGGTATTATGGGTTTCTGTGGACGTTGGGTATTACCTACTTACCATCTTTTCGCCTTTTAATTTGCTCTGCATTGCCCCTGGCATCGACTCCAAAGATATTTTTTTAACTTTTAGATGTCGATTTTTAAAGTTTTATTAAATTTTATTTTATTCGTAGCTTTTCCAAATTTGAAATTAGAATATAGAAATTTGGAATATTGGGAGTTATCAGTGAACAAACATAAAAAATATAGTGGACTTTTCTTTTTTATGTTAGTTAAAAGGCCCTTCAGGGAAATCCAGTCCTAGGAAATCGTTTTAGAAAGCTACTTTGCTCTGGGATTTTAACCCAGAATTTTCTTAAACCCAGCCAGTAAACCGGGGAGGCGACATAAATACTTTAATTATGCATTAAAAATAATAGATTTGTATAATTGTAGAATATACATAGCCATATCTATAATATAAAAAAATACATGTTAGGACTATGCAAATAAATTTGTCAGAAATTTAAATAATGTAATTTTAAAAAAGTATCAGCCTCGTCTATATTACGGCTAATTTACAAGTTTGCCAACGGTACTTATAAACTTGCCTTATTAATACTTGTATACATTTGTTGTCACAGGTCAGTGGGAACTTGAATCTTTATTTTAACTTAAACAAAGACGAAAACGAAAATCATCTGATTACGATCTTAAGATAATAAAATGTTGAGGTCCTGTGTTCCAATAATAAAGAGGGCAATCATTGTATTCAAACAAATCTCATATTAGTATTTTTTAAGTATGACTGCCTCCGTGGCGTGGTGGTATCTCGGTACAACTACGATTCTGAGGTCTCGGGTTCGATCCCCGGGTCGGGCAAAGTGATATTGGATTTTTCCATATCAGCCCGGAGTCTGGAATTTGTGCCCGATATGGCGATAGACTCGCCCCCTATCACATCTGAGACCGAACTAAGCTCGGTGAAATGTGGGTGTTCTAGTTCGCTAGTACGCCTCTGCCTACCCCTTCGGGGATACAGGCGTGAGCTTATGTTATGTTATGTTATGTAAGTATGGGATAGATTGTGCCAATATTCACGTAGGCAAGCCACAACTCATATGATTCGGAATACGCACCGCGGACCGTGTTAACGCTAGTTGTTTCTCTACACCTTTGCGAACAAAGGTGTGAACTTATGGAAAAATTTACATAAAGTGTTAATGTACCTCTAAACACGAGAAGGCGATATGGACGCCCACGTATTTTAAAATCATCATCTGTAGCAGCAAGTCATTACATTCGACTAAACGGTTAAAATGCGACGCAACAGTGAGACATAAGAGGAAATTAATTTATTCAAAATTTTTGAATGCAATAATTTGTAAAATATATTTCCTTAAAACGTATATCAACTTGGTACAGAACACGCGAGTACAGTTAGGAAATTAAGGTACTTAGAGAGTTGCTTACAAGAATTCCGTATTTACTCTAGGTGATTATTTACATAGAAGTTGTCAGGAGGCTTGTGGTCGCTTGGCACCAAACTACCTACACTGGCTCTCTCGCACGAGTATATGCTCAAGTGAACGGAGGTTTGTCTCAGTCGCCGGAACGTCTATTTGTCTTAACGCAATACCTGTCAATAGCCGTCCTAAGTTCATTGGCACTCCCGCTTTGGCGCATCCATGGCGTAGATTTGTGCAGTGGACTTGCGCTTGCGCTTGCTCCCCACCATTTGTTCAAGAGGGACCCACCCGACGGGTATCCGAGCTCGTAACATAATCTTTGGTATGCCATTAGTTTGTTGACTGATTAAATACTAAATAATCGTACTTAACAAGAGTTCGACAATGCTTAAGTTTGTTAAACGCTTAAATCTTATGTTGTGAAAGCTTCCAATGTTAACGATATTAACCTCACGTCTTAATATAAAAATTATAATTTTAAAATTTACTATTTTTTGTCTCTGTTCTACACTTCACATAACCTACACTTAATAAAAAATATGCAATTGTGACGATATTGTATTGACGGGTGCACATGAGAAAACAATCTTTTTAATAGATTTGAACGTATATCTGAACTCTTAGCAATCTGTAAATTGGCTTACCCTTTTACACCTATGAATCACTTGTATAACATTTCGTAACCTCATTTTAGCTTCAGACGAAACCGCTTCGAGAGTCACCATACACCATATAGTTAATTTGTAAGTTGGTGTTAAATAAAACGGTGTTCAATATTTTGTAACAAAACAAGGAACACAAAGGGCGTTACACTCTATATGTAAACATAGAGCAATAAGCACGGACCGGCGACACGTGTGCCGCTGACGCTGACGATCCGATCATCAAATTATCACCACTCTTACGGAACAGTGGGACCACAGATACACTGGTGACTGGTGTTAATGAAGAACGTTACGCATTACATTCAAGTGTATTCGGAATCGTTAAATCTACGTTTTCCTGTTTTTTAATAATCTCAGAATTACAATGTAACCACTAAGGGCGACTTGCACCACTATTACTAACCTACAGTTAGTCCTAACCTCAAGTTAAATTGAAAATGAAATATATGAAGGGCATGTAATTCATTACATGTAATATACTACATGCAATTACAGATAATAAATGATATCATTTAATTAATTACATGTAATGAATTACATGTCCTTCATATATTTCTATTTCAATTTAACTTGAGGTTAAGGCTAACTGTAGGTTAGTAATAGTGGTGCAAGTCGCCCTTAATGAAACAAGTATTTATAGTTAAATATCCGTGTATGTGGTTAAATAATACAATATTTTCCTTTAATGCCATAATTAATGAATTGTTGTGACATTGCGTGAAGAATTCCCATGAAAACTGGGTAAAGACAATGACTCTACATCGCACCTCCAGTACTCGTGCATGTAGGCATAGGTACTACAATAATAAAAAGCAATACTAGTAAATAATCTCTTTATCCGTGTCAAATTCCTAATGTTGGAGCTATAGAATATCTAAATGATTTAAATATCTACTTTTTTTATAGCAGAGAATGGCAAACGAGCAGATGGTCAGCAGTCACCCACGACACAAAGAGAATCATAGGTGCATTGCCAACCTAAAAGGAAGGATTGGAAGGGGAGGGAAAAGGGATTGGGAAAGAGACGAGGGGAATAGGGCCGCCAGAAATCTCAATCATCAAACGAAACGCGACAGCGAGCTGCCACTTTACGTCAGTTTTCTGTGAGACAGTGGTATCAAACTGGTCAAGCCGGCCCATTCGTGATGTAGATGAAACTGTCAACCGCGTGGCTCTACCACTCATTAAATGCTAGCTCATGTAATACATCACTGAAAACGTAACTCAGACAGGTTAAACCATTGTGAATACTAGGTAACGTTAGGTTTGTAGTATAGGTATATCTTAGATATCTGTCTGTCTGTCTTAGATATTTTTTCTATATTTTCTATATAATATTTTCATTCTTATTATGTTTAAAAATATTTCTAATTTTATAAAAAAATATAGACGACTTCTCCCGCCTACTCAATCGACCTCGATCGTCTTGTCCAATCAATACAATATTTAATCGAGGCAAACCGATCGATTTTTTTGATATAGCACGAAATACGTACCTACCTATCGAAAGCAACTTGTTACACCAAATTGGCATACCTAAATGCTCATTCTCAATCGAGGCCGATCGGCTCAGTGTAGAAGCACCTTAATACTTGATTGAAGATAATATAATTTGTTACCGTATAATTCAAAACGATGAACCACAATAGAAGGAAAGTGTGTCGATTCTCTAAATATTATTAGTTTGTTTAATTCACAATTCACAGTAAAACGGTTTCATTGCGGCTTATTTAAATAAACTTAATATACAAAATATTTCTGTGGTTAAGTAACAAACATGGTGGTTGTATTTATAAATGGTGGTTGTGTGTCAAGCGATGAATATGTAAACAATTAATACTGGTTACCATTACAAATACAACAATCGTCAAATGCGTTTTTATAATAATAAAGCAACATTTTCTATGAATAAATGTTTTACTCCAGGCATTGTTTAGTCACAAAAGAGATAGGTACAGAAGTAAATCTCATGTACTTCACTTTTCATACCTACGCTCGGCGTTCGCGCTAGGGTTGTCTAGGCGGCGGGGGCGCGCGGGCGGCCGGCTCGCCGAGCAGGGGGGTTACCACTCAGTTTCAGTGTAACTGTTTATAATTAGATTATTGAACACAAGGCTTAATGAGTGACGGGCGGCTCGGCTTCCGGAGGCCGAGACACTTATGTGACATATATGTATATGTGCTGCCTCGAACGGGTTAAACAGGTTACTACAATAAATACCAAAAATAAATTTTAAAAATATTACAAGGACACAAAGACATGTTCGCTTTTCGGCGCGAGGCCGATGGCCGGGACGCCTACCTACCTAACTGTTCTGTTTTACGTTAATACGCACCATCGAAATACAAGAAAATACCTACCAACTTACCTCTCTGAAACAACTGGTAGCTTAAAAAAAACGATAGTTTATCGTTTAATGTAATAACTTATTTTTTGTTGCTACATTTTTGCAAAAAAGAAGTTCACAAACGCGTGTCTCAAGCAAATAGTCCTCGCGCTCGTACTCGTCCCAACCCGTCCGAGATATCGTGTCCGTGAACGGTGTCTATATGTGCGTTGCTTGAGCGAACTTAGTATGAAGAGTTACTTCCGTAGTATTTTGTAGTTTAGTTGTCCATGTAATAAATAAATTTTAACAATTAACACTTCGTAAAGCAATGATTACTGGGTTTATTAAAGGAATTCGTTAGATCAGTATTATCAGAAGTCACTCAGCTCAATTATCGTGATACATGTTTCAAGTACTAGAATCCGCCTTTGCCTTGGTGGCGTAGTTGTATTTCGGTACGACTACCGTCCTGAGCTCTTTTGTTCGATCCTCAGGTCGCGCATAGTGATATTGGATTTTTCTATCCAATATCAGCCTGGAGTCTGAAATTTGTACCCGAGTTGGAGATAGGCTCACCTTCTATCACATCTGGGATGGAAATGAGCTCGGAGAACTGTGGACGTTCTAGATTGCTAGTTCGCTCGTACTTACCCATTCAGGGATATAGGCGTGAGCCTATGTATGTGTGTTGGTAGAGTCCATGTACAAGATTTTCAACTTGGGTTTTGTCAGTCGGGTTACATAGTGGGTGTTAAATAAAAGGATTTTACGAAAATCATCTCTGTCTCTCATGTCACGTCATCTCATCAGTGGGCCCTAAAGCCGCGTATCCTGCATTATAATGTTACACGAATCACCTACTCAAAACATGGTTTCGCTACATATTTTAGTCTATGGTCCATTGTTCTATGAGCAGGATAGCTAATCATTGTTTTGCGTAGGTATGTATTTTTGTGTTTTGTCTAGAGAAAAACACGTGCAGGAGACGCGGCTTAAGATGAAAATGCTTGCTGCAACATGACTGAAAAGTGTGTTAAGTCAACCCCACATTGGACTGCGATAAGGGCAGACAGACTGAAACAAAATGTCACAACATCATAATATTACAAAACTTCATAGTACGAGTATAACAAACAATGTCCTATGTCATTAAAGTGCAATTATTTTTTAAACGTTACGATTATTTACCGTCGTAACTCCGTTGGGTAAAAGATAATGGGGGTACTAAAAAAAGCTGTTCATAATGTTTCACACAACAGCGTTCGTTCGTTCGAGTTCGAACAGCGAGCTATCTCACCTCGTAGATATATTTTTACACGTATCTCGCAAGAAGATTAAATTACTTTTTAATGCTCCGTAATTACTATGTATCTCATATTTTTATTACTAGCGTAGCAAGTTTCTGTACTGGCTGGAGTGGCTGTATCTAAAGCTCTTTTAATGCGTGCAATAGCTTTGAAATAAGTGAAACATAAAATAGTTAATCTTCGACTCTAATTTTCATTCTTGCGTACTGCGAAAAAGTTCATTTCCAATTTATAACGTTCGCCTTCTTGTAAGCATAATTATATCTATTACCATGATTTTTGTAACGGCTTCCAGCTAAATAAATCTAATATGATTTGTAGAGTCATTTTGAATAGCTACGGCTATGTCAATAATGTTGTTTATTAAGGAGTTTTCGCGGAAAATACGGAACCACCCTTGCAATAAGCTGCATCGAAAACAAAAAGAAATTTCTCAAATACATAAAAAATACAGACTAATTGATAACCTACTCCTTTTCTTTATACCGTCAGTTGAAACTGGAAAGCACTGCATTTTACGGGTTTTGATGATTGAAAGAAAGAAAAATTTAATTGTCATACCAAAAAGGACAGGCAACAATTACATGATTGAACTAAGTACGACAATATTTATGTATAGGATACTGAGCACGCACTTTATGTGCTGAAACGTCATATGTATGACACACTATTGTGACGACTTTTTATATCGAACTACACTACAATCTGATACTTGAGAATTTAAAATCTTTGATGCGGATATTGCGGCGCAATATATTTGCCACAAGGCTGCGTCATATTTTAGGTATTTTAGTGTGACGAAGCGTAAAGCTGCGGTCAATGGTCGGCAGGGTCGGCACCCACCATTAGGAAGGTCGCCGCGCGGCCTTCTTTTGTCGAACCATCGACTAATGTTTGTACTTACCTGCGACGGACACCCTGTATTTATTTCGATTCTCCGACAGTTATGAGTGCTCTCGCATGCTCACATGTAGGTTATGTTTCTGTGTCGACATCAATTCGCGTTATAACACTTATGACTTTTATAAAACTAATTGAATTCACAATGAACGCTGAGAACCATTTTGATGCCAGTTATTGTAGCGTGTCGAATCTAAAGTATCCATCACCTCAAATAGCAGCATGTCTGACCGTTTCATGATTTCACGGTGACATTATCATAATGGCTTAATAAGTCTTTCCTGTGTATGCGTCTGAGAGAACGGCGTGCAGCAGGGACCGATGCAATATGTGCAGTGTGACTCATCACGTGGCAACCCTTTATGTATACGAATTACACAATTACATACGAATACACGCCAATCAATACATTCAAGCAAACTATACATTTTTATCACATTGCATTGACACACATATTATTATAAAGCATATTTAATTTTAATAACATTTGCGACACGTGACGCGCTAGCTGCCTGGTGAGATTAAATTCGGCAGCAGCTTTGAACGGTCACCTATTCTCACCGCATCCTTGGATATATCAATCCGTATTGCTCAAGAGTTGACTTTTAAATTTAATTGTATATGTAATCAAGAGTCATTCATTAAAATTAAATACTAAAATATATTGCAAAACATTTCTCGTTGCAAATTCTAGTACATTGAATGTTTTATGCTTGTCGCAAAAAATATATTCAAATCATGATCCACCTAAAAAGCATGTAACATGCTTCACAAAGAAATATTGTGGCCTCGAAATGAAAATCATGCAGCACTCCTAACCGTTATAATAACGAGGTCATTTATCAACTTTGTGTTTGTTTGGGTTCGTACTCCGTACGTAGATACGTATTAAGAAAAGTACATGATTAGATATATCGATGTTCTCTAAGATATTATTATTGATCTAAAATTATTGTTTCAACTATTTTATGTTACTCATGCAACATAAAAAAACATCACGATATCACAGTGTATCTGGACACTATCATTAAAAGCTCGCTGCATACATAATCACAGACAAAATGTAATATGTACTTAAATGATTCTTTATACTCGTACATAGGCATATTTTTCAATGATTTTATCTGACGTTTTGGTTTGAATTAGGTCTTTATAATGTTCACTATATTTTATGTAGCATGGACGTATATTACACGGAAACAGAGTCTGCATCGCAAAAACATAAGGTTTTTCTGATGAGTTAGTTTATTGATTCGTGTACAGGTGTACCTAATGACTTTTCGATATAAATATTATTGAGTAATCAATAAAAATACTTGCTTAACAATGTGTATAAATTACGGAAAACATTATTTAAGTAATTCGATTTATATTATGTTAAATTTTTTCCCAAGAGAAAAAAAATTTATATAAAGTATTTTATTTGTAATAGGCAATAGGGCAGTCTGGAAATCTTTCGGGAAGAGCATGTTCAGCGGATGTTCTTTAGCTGATAATGGTGATGATAATAATTTGTATCAGATGAGCAGGTGGGTCAAGGTAACTGATTTCAACGCTAATAAACACCCACGATACCAAAAGAATCATGGGTGCGTTAACAACCTTAAAGAAGGGAGTAAGTATTAATTAAAAGGGGGATTTGGACCACGGGATGTCTCACCAGATAAAACCAGCTATCACTTCATGGTTTTCTATGAGACAGTGGAATCGAATCGGTCGAGCTGGTCAATTCATGCTTTAGACGTAACTGTCTACAGGCTACAGCGTGGATCTACCACTTACAATGATTTTGGTACTGGTATGAAATCTTGATATATTTTGATATATGTACATTCAAGAAAATAAATTTGAATGTCTTGTCTAAATATAAAAGAACATAAAATACTACGATTGTTTAGACACAAGGAGCTAAAATTAATAATTTGTATGTGCATACAAACATCTCTTCCGATATGATGACCCTACACGAAACTCACGTTTTTTGTTAAGTGCAATGTTAACGCTCATAGAATATAAAATTATTATTTACTTAAAACACTAAAAAATACAGGAAGTATATATGTAGAATCAGTGTTCAATAACGTTACAATGAAAGTTTCTAACACATGTACATGTCTGGAACATTTCATATACATTTACATTACCTCATAGAATAAATAAAATACTAGAAAATTATCATTAGGAAAATGTTCCTTACGTTTTTCCAGGCGCTTTACAGTAAATACACTGCAGCACATATACAAAAAGTCGTGAGCACAATGAAATTTGAAACATTTAACAAAGAAAATCTTCTAAATTGTCTCGCAACGCACCTAAAAGTAAGAAAATTATCAGAGTCTAATCACGGGGCAGAATGCGTACTTGAAGAAAATGAGATTCAGGTGGGTGACATTTTAGTACGCGACCAGATGGAGAGCACCCTAAATGGAAGGGGACGAAATGTAATAGACAGATCGCAGCTAACAAGTCCCATGCCGCAAATTGCTTTTTTAACAAGTTTACCCACTCTTCCCGCTTTAGCACTCACTTATAAAAATGCCCTCACTATCTCTAACATAATCAAACAGGCGATGTTGTTTTTATTCGTCTCAAAATACATACTTATTATTACTGACGACCTTTTATTGCCACGTCCTTGTGAAGGCCGATCATTGCCTATCATTAAAGTGTGTAAATACGTTAAAGCGTATAAATAAATTCTAATCTAAAGATAAACAGATACGTGATGAGTCTCTCTATTACGCAAACTAAAAGCATGAAGAATAAGGAAATAACCTTTAACATCTGGAACCGTTCAAACAAAACATAAGTATTACATTACCTACCTATTAGACATGCACGATTTTCTTTAACTAATCGGCTATTAATGTGAACATTAAACGAAGAATTTTAAGCAATCGTAAAGAGCGCTATGAATTTTCGTACATGTATGTATATACATTGTACATGTTTTATATGTTTTCCTATAAACATCGAACATGCAAACAAGCTCAACGAAAATTCGTTGTTTTGTAATACTACACGTCATACATTGAAGGCGCTGTAGATTTTAATTAACTAGACATCCACCGAGATAATAAATTATGAGTTTAATGAAATGTCGCTCGCACGCAAGTCGCAAAGTAACTTGGCATGGCGCGGTGCGGCGGCTGCAGGCGGAGAGCGCAGACGCTAGACGTTGGGTGGAAAAGCGGCAGTGGAAACGAGCAACCCGCGTACTCACATCGCTTCGTCCACAACGCAATGGAGATGTACAGTGTACACCCGGCACAGCACGTCGTAGTTACCGGCACCAAACACCGAGCTTGTATGAGCTCCACATGCCGGACGGCCGCGCCGACCTATGATTGATGTTGGGTGCAGCCGGCCGGGAGAAAGCATTTAAGTGTACACATGTATACATACATTTTGAGTCGTAGCGGTATCATCACAAAAAGTGTATCCAAAACACGCGCTACAATTTTTCTCATACATTGCACAATACGAATTTGTTAACGGGAACCGGCCATCTACATTCGACTTTTTTGTTTGTGTACGGGCGAGTATAAATTGATAATGTTGGTAATTTGGCGCCCGGGCCGAGTGCCGTTGCCCGCTACACTAATGAGTTTATAATGAACACAATAATACATGATAATATATTATCTGATCTGACTCAATGTCTAGGTCATGTTAAATATACTTAAATCATATAAATTTAAATACGTCTAAAGGCTTATAAAAAAGTATATAAAATATAAATGTATAATAATTTCAAATATTCAACCCTCTCATCTTGGTCTTGGTATTACCAAGCTTGTCACCTGTCCCCGACGTGCTCATGAGGTTTCCGTAAAACGTGATCAAGCTGCCTTGCTTATTTTGAGTATATCACGTCGCGAAATTCGAGGCTGTAGTGGAAAGACTTATTGTGAATACGATATGAGAATGTATTTTTCCACATCTACCTCAGGATCCTCATTTACGCACGAAGCCTTCAGACTTACTGTGACAGCTACGCCTCGATTACCTCGTTGACACATATTGATTTCACATTGGTGAAAGATATTTATTTCATGTAGTTTAGATGAGAATACTCCAATGTAAATCATATTTACTGTATATATGTATCAACTGTTGTCGCGCATGTATAGCGGAATGAAAAACTAGCCGACTGTAAGCGGTTCGGATCCCGTACCGACGACGTAAATGTCTGTTTCGTGTGTGGGACGTGGGTGTTGTGAGTCCGAAAGTCTTTCGAAGTATCCGTCGTTTGAGACACTAGTTATTCGTATTCTTTTTTTTAGATAAGGGCTCCATATATGTGTTACTGTTGGATGTTATTTACTTGAAGAAAAATGAATGTTTTCGCGAAAGGTAAAACTAACTTGAACAACAGTTTTTTACAACATGAACTATTTTACTCAAGGGTGATAACAATACAGATAGCCAACGTCCCATAATTACCGTATTCGTTGGCCATTCTGAAAGCTCATGGGCGAGGAGACACTCTTACTTAATTTGACACCATCAAAAATGAGGTGCATCTAACAGATACACTTGCCGGAGCATTACTTCATTACCTCATCTCGTAGAAAGAACCAGTATTATACCACCTATTTCTCAAATTATCACGTTTAACCTCTGCGTGAGGCGCAAGCAAGAAAACTTGATATAAGTAACAAAAAACACTAATTGCGCACTTTAGCTCCAGGAAATGTTTTGTATAAAGTAGTATACACTAATATTACGTGCAAACTAACAGTCAATCTTCTATTCCCCATTATTACTAAAATATTTATATTAAGCCGCTTCTAGGAGGCGAAGGGAATCTGTGTCACGCAACTAGATATTATAATGAATATAAAATACCCAGAAAAATATCTAACATCCCAAAATAAATCAACCATGACATCATCTATAGTCTATAGAATCCATTCAATGCATCCTCATCTTTATTAATATAATATTACATGGAATTAAGGCGTACCAATTTGACCGCCCAAGTTTAACTTAAAGTTTGTGGTGGAATAACCACTCTATGCGAATTTTACACATTACTTGGAACTTCTTGGAAGTAAACACATTCGTGTTTGAATTCTATACGCTTTCCTGGGGTTAAGGCGAAGTAATGTACTTGTAACATATTATATTCATCTGTCTCGCATCCGAATAAGTAATATTATTGGAGCCAAGTCACGATCGAAAATAAGCAAACTGAATTGTACAGCGTTGCAGCGTTCAGGCTTCTGCCAATAAATACTACTTATCTTGAAATACAAAATAATAGGTAACACAAAATATAATTTATTTCCTATATATTCATTAAAAAGTTCAATACCCTATATCTAAACCCTTTTTTACATAAAGAGATGTCGTTTGACGACGCCATTTCATACAATGACACTAATATTATAAAGGCGAAAGTTTGTGAGTGTGTCTGTATGTTTATTACTTCTTCACGTTCAAACGGCTGGACCAATTTTAATGAAAATATATTTTTTATGCTGGAAAATAAATTTCGACCAGCTAGTTTTAATCTAAGAATCTTGACACGGGATTTGGGAGACAGCGTCATACTCATAAAGTTCTTACATTCTTGTAATTTTTAGAATAAACTTCGATTATTCTGAGTTTATTGAATTTACTAAGTTTATCTAATTTTTCTGAGAAATAATTACATTATAATTCATAATAATCATTGTAAATTATGAATGTAAATGAATCCTATTAGTATTATAAAAGAGAAAGTTTGTGAGTGTGTGTGTGTATGTTTGTTACTCTTTCACGCAAAAACGACTGAATGGATTTTGATGAAATTTGGTATGGGGGTTGCTGACACCCTGGAATAACACATAGGCTACTTTTTTTAAAATTAAACCCTAAAAGGATTAAATAAGGGTTGAAAGTTTGTATGGGGATTTTAGATCCACTTAATGGATTTTTATGAGATTTGGTATGAGATAGTGGATACTTTTGAGTTTAACGACACAAACGGGCTACTTTTTTAAATCAAACCCTAATGGGATGAAATAGGGGATGAAAGTTTATATGGGAATCCAGAAACCGCTGAATGGATTTTTAAGAAAGTTGGTATGAGGGTACTTTTAGCCCTAAGGACAGAAATGGGGTGCGATATATTTTTAACCTACAGGATTTTATTTTTAAAGGTATGACATAGGGGTTGAAAATTTGTTTCTTTGTTTTTGACCCGATTGACTTCAAAATCGATATCTGGGTCGCCCCGTTGTAGAATATTTAGACTAAAACCACAGGGCGGATCGACAAATCAAAAGCTTTTTCCTTTGGCCCTACAAAATACGCCTGCGGAGCCGCGGGTAGAAGCTAGTATAAAATAATTGAAAGTGAGAAATAGATGTATAACCGGCCAACGATTTTT
The DNA here is from genome assembly GCA_036417725.1 of Clanis bilineata. NCBI lineage: Eukaryota > Metazoa > Arthropoda > Insecta > Lepidoptera > Sphingidae > Clanis > Clanis bilineata. Next base: position 9,248,631 of record CM071146.1, on the reverse strand, counting down.
GCTCAATTCAATGTTGATAAAAAGTTATAAATGTCTGATTAATTGCCGGTATAGTTGTGATAAACGGCTAATCGTGAGTAGTTGCGGATCAGCCTCGGCGTTAACATTATTGGTGAAGATGACGCCATGCTATTGCTTCCAGATCTTCCTTGAATTAATGAGTCATCGTCGATGTTCATGACCTGATGATTTTGTTTACTAAGCTAACTCCGGAGTGATTTCATCATTAAAGTTTTTCCTGTGTAGAAATTCATTATATCAATTACAAAAAAAAACTTAAGTTATAAAAATTACCCTTGTGGTTATTCTGACCGCGCAAGTAAAAAACGTGGAGAATACATGACCTCATGTAATATTTATGCGTATTTTCTACACACCAAATATAAAAAACCCCATCAGAAATGCATTTAAAAAAGTAAAGTGGCATTTGTACATCATCGGTCCTAGCAGGAACATTTTTGACAATCGTATTCGTATCGAGCTCGCTGCGCAGTGATAACAGTAAGTATAAGTAAGTATAAGCTCACGCCTGTATCCCCGAAGGGGTAGGCAGAGGCGCACTAGCCAACTAGAACACCCACATTTCGCCGAGCTTAGTTCTGTCCCAGATGTGATAGGGGGCGATAACATTTGGTTAATTATCATCATATTCATCATCATCATCAGCCATAGAATAAATAATATGATTTGGATTATATTTCATACAAATGTCATAAAGCGCATCGAGCTCGATACGAATTCAATTGTCATAAATTTTCCTGCTAGAGCCACTGATCTATAAAAACATATATGTATGTAGGTAATCAAACGAACCATTACTTAATAGCTTAATTAAAGCTAACGACATTTTATATCGTTATTTCTCCATAAAATAAGTATAATAGAAATTTTATTTATAAAAGAACAGTTTGCTTAATGCGCGTTCGTGATATCTACTCTTAATGTAATAACTAATAAGATCCGGCTAGACTGAAATAGGTATAAAAGTATTTAGTTAGCGTCTACGACACATTTACAATCTAACAATTCTGTCACGTACCGGTAATATCCACATGACCTAACTTTAAAAAAAAGTCTTATTTTATTGATGTTGCAAATTACGCCGTAATAATAAAAAATAATATTAGCCTTGTAATATTACTGTCCCACTGATGGGCACGGGCTTCCTCTACTAATGAGAGGGGTGAGGCCTTAGTCTACCACGCTGGTCTAATGCGGATTGGTAAACTTCACAAACCTTCGAAATTCCTGTGAAGAAATTCTCGGATATGTAGGTTTCCTTACGATGTTTTCCTTCACCGTTATAGCAAGCGATATTTCACAATGAAAAAACACTTAACATATGAAAGCCAGAGGTGTATGCTCCACTTTGGGGTTGGTCTCGAACCTCCAACACTTGTCTCGGCAGTCCGTACCATTCCCAACTTAGCTATTGCTGCTAGTAATTACGCCGTATCACCTTATTACTAAAGGGACAATTTTTTGCATAAATAATGAATAAACTAGAATATTATGTTATCTTGTTATATAAGAAAAAAAGCAAAAATGTTAACTCAAAATAAGCACTCCAATGCAAGAACTCGACATCAAGCAGTAATGCCACAAATAGAAATACTGATTATTCATAAATATTATCCTTGGACCTATGTACTATTATCTTAACAGTGAATTGATCTAAAGTGGATGATCATCACTACTTTATCGACGTCGTTTCTAAAGCGCGTATTTCCGTTTCAAATGTTTATTGTAATACTTGAAGGATCAGGTATAATTTTGCAACATACCCGGAGAAATTTTATACATGGGATCGAAAATATGTCTGCACAAAGTTGTATACTTACAAAATAATTATTTACTATGTACCTATATACTTTTAAATTGTAATTATCTCTCTACTTGGAATTAAAAGCAAATCATAATAAAATCGGATCATTTATTATGTGCATTGTGCATCAATTATGTCCTTTTATATATTTAAAAGACATAATTCTTATTTTCCACTTTTAGTATACCACAGTCCACAGCTTCACTCGCAGCTCTTTATGGCTCCGAGTGGAAATGGGATCTAGTTATGACGGTATGTAGGAGGTAAGGTCCTGCCTTAATAAACTTACATACACCGTGGAATAAAAACCCTGGTGGTAGTCTTTAGCGCGCCTGTGTGAGGTCCTTTGAGCCAATTCACTGTGGCCACACACCAGAACACCTGACACAATGGGTAATTCCATCCAAAATTCATTCATGCTATAGTAGAATGTCCTATCGAAATAGAAAGTAGGCTATGCCACTCTCCGGCCTATGGGCCAAACTATATCTATGCAAAAAAATTATATCGGTGATGCACTGTTCTATTGCTGCATGAAAGAAGCACAGCACATCAAAGAGTTTCATATTACAAAATATATTTATTTTAATTTTTCTCTAATTTGTATTGCCCGGGACTGGATCCCCCAAAGGGGGGTTGGCGTCAAGCAGGCAGCCAGTCGTAAAAACTAAGTCAAATAATTTCTACAACATGCTGAAAGAAATGTGTTGCGACGACTCTCATTAAGATGACAACTCCCTTTTATTAAAAAAGGGAAGAGAAGTAGAATAGATTTGGCCGACATTTCATCTTAAGTGCTTTTCTATCCTTAACAGAACAAAGTTTAGAGTATCACAGATTACAGACCATGCGAACAAATCATATACAACACGAATGCTAGTACAAAAATATAGATCCAATAACGAGTGTCCTACATTTGACGCATCATTTTACAAATTATTAGTGTGGCGTGGAGCACGGGGCATCTAGTGGCAATCTGACGATGTGGGCCGACGGCCCGACGGGCCGACAGTGGCGATCGGATCGTGTTAAGTAACGGCACCTTACTAATTATCTATTAGAGGCAACAATGGTCTCACGTCGTGTCGGTGGCGATGCGGTGGCGACGGACGATCACGTCGCCTCGCACGCACGACTCCACGTGTCCTCGTCCATCACCCATCAACTTCCCATCCTTATGTATTAACAACTGTGCCATTATTCATTCAGCTTTCTTGCTCTGCTCCGATACCTATTTTTTGTGTCAATGTAACATGCTTTTATCTTAAAATGGGAAAGGATTTGGATATATAATTCATAGTGTCGCTCGATGAGGCCTGTGTTTGGTTTCCACCTCTCAGATGGCATTGTGGTTGATATCCTCTCTTGTCTATTTTGTCTTTCTTTCCCCTTGCATCTCCTAGTAGAAAGTAATCGATAATGTTTAAATTAAATCCAACACATGTTATTCACCTGTCAAGATAATATTAACCAATTTCTATGACCAAGTCATTACATTATCGTCTGGAATAATATTGAAATTTCACATAAATGTTTTCTTTTTTATTTCAAAATAAGTCAGTTTTGATATACAGAAATGACAATTCTGTTTCATAGAAAATTGACGTAAGAATACAGCTTTCTGCGATAAATCTTCTCACCATATTATGGTGGTAGAGCCACGCTGTAGACAGTAACGTCTATAGCATGAATGGGCCGGCTCGACCGGTTAGATACCACTGTCTCACAGAAAACCGACGTAAAGTGGTAGCTTGCTGTCGCGTTTCGTTCGGTGAGTGAGATTTCCGGTGGCCCATTTCCCCACTCCCTTTCCCAATCCCCATCCCTCCCCTTCCATTCCCTCTTTTTAGGTTGGCAATGCACCCATGATTCTTTTTGTGTTATGGGTGTCTATGGGTGGTGGAGATTACTTACCATCAGGTGACCCATCTGCTCGTTTGCCAATCTCTGCTATAAAAAAAAAAAAAAAAAAAAAAAAAACCTATCATGGAGATGCTGAACGCCCGATAAAGCCTTACCTTCGCATATCCAAGCCTTTTCTTAAAACTTGATAACAGCTTATAACATGATGTGTTAATAATTATTTCGGTTAAAAAATGAATAGCCCTATATGAAATCAATAGAAAATATCGAATAATGGTCACACATCATCACTCTCGTATCCTATAGCCAACCGCGTGCGTAATAATAAGTTAAACTGAGCTGTAAAGCTCTAAGCTGTAAAAAGCTGAGCTTCACGAGACTTAATCTTGACAAGTCAAGTTGTGTAACCCCAACAATATAAATTATAATTTTATAAGCAACAAAATTCTGTCTCCATAAAAACATAGAAGATCAAAATGTCACTTATACCGTTGTTGCTATACACTGATTTTGGTAAAAAAAGTAATGTTATAATGGCGTAATTTTATTCCTATGTAAATGTATGTCTACAGTTTTTAAAATGCACAGCCTCATTCGTAGTTGCAAAACGTTTCGTTTAAAAATGCTAAGGATTTTCCCTCGCCAAATGAGAGCACTATTTGCTTCAACTATTCCCAGGCTACATAAACAAATTCTGATCACACCGGCGCGACGCGGCGGCGAGGCGTCACGGAACGGCGTCTTAACTACCTTGCCCACTTTAGATCGCACGCTCCTCGTGTCTTTATCCGATATACCGATACACACTCCCAAACAAAGAAAACTACTTACATTTACATCATACAATACCGGCTACGAAAATCTAATATGTTAATTCACTATTATTGTTGTATAGATTTAATAAAGAAGTGTATCTTAGGAAAATACTCATCGTTGCAATTTATTAATAGGTTTATGAAGTCAATAATTTTTAGCATGTTAATTATATATCATATTGAGTAATTATTCATATTAATTTTAGTGAATTCAATTCTTACGTTAACACTAATATAACTCCATATAGTACGTACTATATATTATTCACATATATAAGCTTTTGAGTTATGACGTTTATGACACCCTCATAATAGTACGCAAAATTTTATCGTGTGAAAAGCAAATATGTTTGCAAATGTTCTCGAATCGTCGAATAGACATTGTTTGTATTATCATCGTCAATAGTACGATGTGCCTGTTGTCCTAGCATAAAAAACTGAAGTTGGCCAGTCTAGGCAGCATAATCAAACACAGCCAAAACTGTAAAAGGAAGATGGCGTATGTACTAATATACCATTTACTTATTTTTCATGATATTTATGGAAACCTACTGATCTAGAAATCTTTATTGTTAATTTGTACTTGATTTAAAACGAAGAATCTTTACTTAAGAATATTTACTATAATATTTATAGATAGTATTTGATAGTCATAGTCATAGTAGTAGTCTATAAATATGACATGATGTAATTTTTATAATTATTAATGTTATACAATATAATGCGTAGGTATATTAAACACTCAGAATGGGCTGACAAGTAGACAGTTGATTCAGCTATTCTGTGAGATTGATGCCAGGAAGGGGACTGGTCGTAAAAAATAAGCTGCATCTTTTCTACAACATGCAACATAAGGGCAGATAGAAGAAGAAGTGACGTAAGTATAATATACATATTTGAGAAGATGGATAGTATCTATATACTTTAAGAATGGAAAGATGCAGACATCTGTCCATTCTCTAAAATCAGAATTTTAGGAGCAAAGTGCACCTATAGGTATAAATAGTAATTTATGTAAGTGACACTACAGTGTAAGTGAACTATGCAGATCAGACAATTTATTGACTTTGTATTATTATCGAATAAAGTTCTTGAGTTTTTGAAAACATTCTCATTGGGATCATAAGTCACTGCTTATATTATTTGTCATTTTCGTAAGAAATGATTAGTTTATATTTTTAAAAGCGTCTATTATATTCTAAGAGTAAGTAAACTATGTCCACCTAGGAAGAGTTAAATGGCGAAGGATATTATTAACGAATGTCCTATGTAAATTCACAGACTATCTGCTGATATCGGTGAGTAGGTACAAGATTCAGGCGCTCGCCATAACGGTATCCCGTCGTCGGCTCTGCACACAAATTAATGGTTGCCGCTCAAGGCCGCCTACAAGCAATCGACATAGATACATCGTTTTGTCGACTATGAGAACAAGGCGGCTTCCAACTCATGGCCAAAAATGAGGCCGAGAAAGCGGTCTCAACTCTCAACACAAGCACACAAGCACCTCTGCCCAAAGCAGACATTCCTGGTGCGCCTGCCGCGGCCGCCGCGCCGGGCCGCCGCACAAATGAAAGTATTCCACATTGTTTGGATAATCAAACATTAATTGGTTTTTGTTGCAAATCTAGTGTGAATGGAAATGTATAACAATTCGTCGCGAAGCCATGTCATTCATTTTCAATTTCGACGAGCTCTCACCTCTATTATGCTTACCTATAGAAAAAATAAATGCCGATAAAAACTTGTGTCTGCCGCATGATGTGGACGTTGTCTGTTAATTAAGTATTTATCACTGACTCGCGATATATAGAACACGTATTCTGTTTGGCCGGCCATTCACATGTCTAATGTCATTAAATCGAGTAGGTCGAGCACAAAGGTGAGAGCGCAGGAGGAAATCTCTCTGGGTGTTCAGTTTTTGCGTTGCTCGTGGGTGTACTGTTACTGTTAGCCGAGTTTCGATCGCCCCGCCCGCGCCACCGGCTAACCTTGATACTTTCAGTTACGACCACTGAATCTATTTCGCACTCCTCTTGTTACCGCTGTCATCTTATTGTGGCCGAGTTAACTAACAAAAAATATCAATCAAAATTCTAGCACAAAAGCCTGCGGCATTCGTGCTGTCTCTTGGTCAACAGATAAACATGAAGTTAAACATTTTAACAACGCGGCGCGGGCGTAGTGTCCACGCTGAGCCTATCAGCGCACCCGACATCACTACAAGTACAAATTGAGTGATTCATTTAGGCAAATGTTAAACGTGGTGTAACTTTATTTCGATAAAGACGTTGTGAACCAATGAAAAGAGTAACGGCTACCCACTTCAGTTATAACTCTGCGTAACAGTAATAATGGTCACAAATCTATCTAAAAATATCTTTTTCACAATATCAATGTCATTGACATTTGAACAATAAAATGCAAAGCAGGCAATTGCAATTAGCAATATAAGGTACACAGAGAGTATTGCTATAATTCACTGTATTCTATCTGCAGCAGTCTCGCAAGAAATTATTTTTACAGTCGCAAGAACTATGAAGTAAGGAACGAGATGTAGCATGCGACTTGTAAGTTCAGTGACTTTACGCAGTTCCCTTCGGGATTGGCAAGAAGTTGCATTCGAGTTCCCGGAACCTGTTTGGACATCCTAATAACGACAATGTGGCGATTTCGGTGCCCAATTAAGTGAACACGTTAACGTGGCACTGGTAAATTTTAATTTATTGTATATCGATGGATCGTCAGCGACACACGTAAGTTTTTCACTGTTACATAATAATTAGCGAGCGAGAAAGCCCGCGGCGCGGTGCAGGCGCGGTAGAGGCGCGGTGCAGGCGCCCGCCGTATGGGGTCATTGGCAAGGCGGCCGAGAGCTGCCACTTTAGGTTCAAGGGTATATAGAACGGGCCTACATGCCTACGTATTCAATTGTCTTTTCCGACAATATTCAATTTACAAATTATTGCTCTACTCAATATTTTTATTTTACTATTCACTTAAAAGAAGTTCGGAGAAAATCCATTTAACTCGTACACAAGTGTTTTATTTGAATGCACACTGGACATAAAACTTGTACATATACGACAAGTTTCCAAGTAGAGTGGTACTTGCCACAATTATAAAAACAGTAATTTTGCAAAAATCATCTTTTACAGTTTTTTCTTCACAAAAGATTATATTTTAAGGTAGAAACCAGTTTCCTCCTACTGGAAAGTTGCCAAAACAGTCACGCATGCAACTGTAAGCCTCCATGCGACTACCAACACAATACACGACTACCTGAATACTTCGACTATTATATTAACTAGGTATAAACAATTACCATATTGAGTATGTTGATATATTTTGTTTATAAATTTAGATTTATATTGCTTGATATCATATATCTGCGATTTTTTTTAATCTTTTCTTTGAAGCACTTACTTAATGCTCATTAACTACAATAAGACGCCACTCTTTCTTTCTTTCTTTCTTTCTACCTGCCCTTATCCCACCTTAATGTGGGGTCGGCGGAACACACTTTTTTAAGTATGTTGCAGAAAGGATTTACGACCGGCCGCCTGCATGACGTCAACCCCCTCTGAGGGATCCAGTCCCGGGCAAATTAAATTAGAAAATTTGCTTTGCCAGACCTGGGGACCTGGTAATCGAACCCAGGACCTTCCAGTCCACAGCTCATATATGCTGCCACTAGACCAAGGAGGCGACTACAATAAGACGCCACTCGTTGTAGGTAATTTAAAGAGGCATACAGATTACAAACCTATGCTCTACTTAGTTGTATTAATTGTATTGCTCTACCATTTCTAGGTGTAATTGGCATGGAAACCAACTGCGCTAGGCTAGTCTTTAACGCCAAATTATGTGACGTACGGAATCCTTAATATTTTTATTATTAGTCATATTTTCTGTTGACACTATGTTGTTTACAATTACACAATATATAGCTTACATCAATAAAAGGACTGATAATAATAGAACGCAGTGGATTCAACAATCATTGTTCCGATAGTCATTTCTGCCCATGGATTGATACCAATGAGCCTCGACCAACACCTCAAGGCAAGGCTCTCGGTTGGTGTTTGGGTCAAGAGCCAAATGCAGAAGGCAGTGTTACTGGATACGGCACGAATTGTGAGGAGGTTCCTCACTCTGGCGTCCTAACCGCCGGTGGCGTGGGTCTCGAGCCTCGCCATCGGGGAGGAATATTTTTATATTTTAAAATGTATTTTTTTATAACATATATTTAAAAATGTTAGAAAAATAAATAAAGAGTATAAATAATTTATTTATTTATTTACACTTGATATACACACCGTATAAAGGGCTATAAGCAATATCTGCCAGTCAACCTTAGGGTGATGTAGAGATGTACATGGCAGGTGCAAAATAAAAGAGGCAAATAATACGCAGTATTACGTAATTATGACGTTAAATGTTCTTATGTTTTTTCGTATTGCATAATAATTGAATAATCCAAGTATGACAGCATCTCATACTTGTAAAAAAAAACAGACTAACCTTATGCTGTGATACCTAGATATTTTTAGTCGACGTTTATTTAATTTATATCTGACCAACGATCGCTTACTCATCTCTGATTGTCCATAAAATTCAAAATTGCAGAAACGGTAACATTATTCAAATTAAAACAATTTTCGTAGGTCCATTTCTGATATATAAACGTGCGCATTTTACTATTCTCACTTGAAAAAAATAACAGAAAAACAAAATACGAACGTCCGAGCTCTCCGTTAACTTTTATGGGCTAAATTACAGAGGCCAGAAATCTAGTCGCAATAGAACTAAACGAAACGAAGAATTGAGAAATATTTGTATCAATTTCATTCGGTTGGATGGGGCCCATTACAAAATATCTCCGACACGTGTGCAGCGATTAAACGAAATGCTTGTTACCGTTAACATCCGTCGGTACCTACTACATAAATACGTTTCAACTTTCGGACTTCGAATAAATACTTAAATGTGCCGGGTCGATCACTTCCCTGCAACATGGTTGAGGAGGTCGATGGCTGGCACATGCGTCATACTCGTGAACGGGTGCTGCTTGTGGAGACTGGTCTGCCTGGACTGTTTTGTTTGCTTGTGTCAATTCAACTTGCCGTGGCTATGGGGTCGCTCAGTGTATCTTGTATGTTACTTTGCCCTATATTATTAGATATCTATTGTTATCATGGTTTAGCTGCTCTAATTTAAGGTCTTTTTGTATCTGGTGCTATTCTGTATATTGGTGTTAAAAGAGCAACGTCAGAATTTCTTGCCCGTTCTTCTCTGGCGAAACAGCCTTCCAAACAAGCGGTAGAGTTAAAATTTGACGGAATCTAAATAATGTTTGAACATTTTATGGATTCAATAAATAATTTGATTTTGATTTTAAAGAAGCATTTGTAATCACATAGTAAGGCACTGAGGCCAGACGAACAGCGAGCCTTACATCATTCAAAAAATATTTAAGTAAAACCTGTGAACCCTTCTCGTTTATCAAGAGGTAAAGCAAGTGTTGCACGGATGATGCACGACTATGACGCATTGTCTGCAGACGTCCATCACGAACTATACTCGTGCTTCGGAATTCTTTCAGTTCTGCCTATAAATAACTATTAATAGATGCCGACCACGAAAAGCAATCTCGCAGGATGGCAGTTAAAAGCTCTCAACTTATTTTATAACGAAGCTCATTAGTGAGCCTACGGACGACATTTGGAAAGTGCACTGAGAAGGTTTCGACTCAAGGCTTACTCTCAGTTGCAGTGCACTGTGCGACGCAAGTTCGCAACAACATTGTATAATATATAATTACTTAATTGTTCTCATAACCTATTGCACTCGTATCATTTATTACTTAGTTTCTGATAAATATGTAATAATTAATAATTTTTGACATAAAATACCCGTCACCTTACATTTATATAGCTATACTAAATACAGGAGTCACATTGATCTAATAACAGAGAATATGGGCTATTAGTCCGAAGTTCCTAGGTTCGGATCTCACCCAAAAAACACATTGCCCCGATCTGGATCAGAGAAGGCGGAGGTCAGACAGGAAAAAACCAAGTCAAATCTTTTATACGACATGCTTTAAAGAGTGTTGCGCCGACTCCATATACTAAAGGGAAGCAGACCGAGTAAGGACTAGCAAATAAAGGCAGTGGAAGTAAATCTTTGAAATCAGATAGTATGAAAAAAAGTAAGTTGAATCAATTTAGAAGTTGCTGGAAACATTTTATACTTATTATTTATTTTTACCTTGTTTGAGCAACCGAGAACTAATACCCCGTGAAATATCCACTCGCAAAAAAGTGAGGTTACAATCAAGATACTGCCATTAGTTTCGGAAGACGCAATCAAAGGGAAAAGCAAATGTCTTAGTAAGCTTGTATCATGGCGTCATTTATTTTATAAAGTCGTGTCCGTCGAGGCCTTCCTCGCGCGGTTTCGGTCACAAAAACCACCAAAATGTTTGCCGGATGAGCTAACCCGCCCCGTCCCAACGCACGACTCATTGATTGCCTTGTAAAAAATTCAATCATCAACTAATATTAATAATTCCCAACGGAATCATCAAATTTTTTGATTTAAAATTGACGAATTCTTACATTCGTAGCAAATGATAAATTCGCGGAAATAAACACAAATAGAATTCTTAGTTAATGCAAATACTCCATGCTCTAATAAATAATAAAATTAATAATCGGTAGGTATATATTATATTATGTAGGTAATTAATTAAATTATGATTGATGAGATTACATATAATAATTTAACTACATGGATTTATAATATGGTAACTATTTAAAACGAAAACATGTGTTATTTTCAAGTTACATCGATTATTAATTTATATCAAATATGTATTCTCTTTTTTTTATTCAACATTGAATATAAGCTTTTATTCGTCCATCTCTGGATGGCCTATGTCTTTGAGCACAATTAATTAAGAATAACACGTAGAAACATCACGTAGCGCACACGTGACTACGGATCTCTAAAAATGAATGAAAAGATGATTCATAGAACTATTACAGGGATCTTTGTGTAGCACAAACCGGATACATATCAGATAATAAGACTTAGCTGATGTCAACACTATGACGTATCCAAAGAATTCAATCCTCACACAAAAACATATCAAGATAAAACAAAAAGTACAATGCAAATTAAATATTATAGAGGTACATCTAAAACACTTCCAGTGTTGTTAAAACGACATTATTTAATTTTATTTGTATTGGATCTTTCATAAATTTGGTACCAATAACAATTCCACATACAGGGAGAACGATTTAAAGCATAGTGGTAAAGTTAAAAAATAAATATTTAATATATTTTTTTATCAATTATTAAGTATGGTGATATTAGAATCGAAATGCGACTTTAATTAATCGCAATTACTATAAGATTTTTTTTGTATGCTAAAAAGAATTAACCACCTATAGGGTAGATAATCACGGGCGGCTCGGCCTCCGGTGGCCCATACGCTTAAATATATATAAATATATATATATATATATATATATATATATATATATATATATATATATATATATATATATATATATGTGCTGCCTCCGACGGGTTGTGGTTTGCAAATGTACGGAAGCTGACTCATGAAAATGAATGAATGAAATTTTAAACTTTACCGCTAGCCCTTTAAGGCTCAATTGCACCACTATTATTAACCCAGAGTTAGTCCTAACCGCAAGTTAAGTTACATGTCATTCATACATTTTCTGTCAATTTAGCTTGCGGTTAGGACTAACTCTAGGTTAATAATAGTGGTGCAATTGAGCCTAAGTGAGTTATTATTGATACCAACTTTATCAAACACCCTGTATATTACAAATATTTTTATTAGAAGTCAGAACATAGGTACATGCATATTTACTGTGCTCAAATGCTACTTTCTATTCTTGCATTTTTACGGTTTTCATGCACATAATCTTCGAAAATGATACAGTAATAACAGTACCGTCATGGACCCATTTGGTTTCTCTTTACCTCCTTTGTAATTGTATACACTTCATATAATATACTTCATATAATACCTGTAGTTATAAATACATACATAGTTTCGAACGCTAAAGGTTTATTTTATTACAAAGCATGCAGTAACATTTATTGCTTTGTATTGCCGGACGCCTCTCATGTTGGTAATAGGGGACCTATAATGTGCACTCGACGTGAATCTGCCTAATGTACAGTTACAGCGAATTCTCCACCCCCATAAACTTGGCACTAAACATTAAATTAGCCCATAAACTTGCGATCAATTAAAGATAGTCACAATTCTGACGTCGCATCGGAAGAGGCACATAGACATAAATCAATAAATGTCTGGTAAGGAAACATGTCAGTTTACGTCCTAAGTGCCACTATAACACAGACATTCCTCAACTGTGGCAAACAAACAGGATAGACAGTAATGAACGTTGACACTCACTTTTATAGTTATGTACAAGTACTTAAAGAAGTAGTCAAATAAGATGGTTGGTACACCATATTATCGGCTAATAAAAATATATTAACAAAATGCAGGTCAACAATAATTACAGTTTATATTAGCTACGTAACATAATTAACTGCTCAACAACATATTTTAATGAATGAAAAATGAATGTTTATAGCTAATAGCGAAGGCTAATAACTGTTAAGTAAGTTAAATTACTGTTAAGAAATTGCTTCTACCCATACATATTACATATTCATTACATGCTTAGCATGCCGAATAGATTTTATAAAACTCAGCCGCAGGGCCCGCAGGACAATCTGTAGTATTTTGTACACAATAAAATCATAAATACTATGGCTATGTCTAATGGAAGGACAGAGGGATATGCCACTATCTCATACCGAAACCGAATTAAAGTGACAGCCCGTTGTTGCGTATCGTTCGATAAGTGAGATTTCCGGTGGCCCAATACCCTCCTCCCTTTCTCAATCCCTATTCCTCTTCTTTTCGGTTAGCAACGCAACCGTGATACATTTATGTCTTGGGTATCTATGGACGATGGAGATCAATTACCACCACCACCACCGGTTTGTACGACCTGTTCCATGTTTGATGTCAACCCCCTTTGGGGATTCAGTTCTGTGCCATTTGTGTCGGAAAATCATTTTTGTCTTGGGTTCGAATCCCAGCACGGCTGCTGGGATTCGAACCCAAGACAAAAATGATTAGACAAAAAAGCAACTCTGCAAAACCTCAATAAATAAAACTTTGTTTTACGTAGTTTTATTATTTTAGTAGTTTTATTCTTTGAGTTTTAGTATATATTATTTATTAAATTATTAGTCGTCAAAACGTTTACTCGTTCAGTAATAAGAATAGCCTATAATCTTAGCTATGCCTATGATGTAAACAAGGTCTCGTAAAATTCTACAAAGTTTGTTACCATATATAGTCCGATTGCTTATTAAACGGAGTAAACTGACAGATCGAAATGTCACTTTCCAAAATAATGTTGCTTACTTTCAAAACATAGTGATTGATCTAGTTCAATTTTTATCATTCAAAGATACAATAACTCATTACGAGTTTGCAAAATTAGAATTTTATTGCGTATTTTTATAAATTTCAGCTTAACCCATCGATTAAAAGACGGTGTCAATAATTTTACGTAAATAATCACAACAAATACGCGAAATGGTAACAATGAAAATTACAAATACTACTTTCATTATTTGAGAAAAATTACGTTCTGGACATTCATAGCTTTTCGTAAGTTTTGTTTATAATGAACCATGACTATAATTCCAGTAGACGTCCCATAATTAAGCATGCAGTAATTTACTATGACTATAATTCAATAGACATGCAGTACTAATAACACATTAGGCAGGAATTACGACTTTAAGTTGGACTTTGGAAAATAAAAGAATAAAATGGTTCACTGAATTGGAATGTTTAAATAATATTGATCTTTTTACCGCAGCACTAATTAAATTTCAGGAAAAAGTGGCAACATCTGAAATGTCAGATTACTCCGTTTAATTAGCAATCCTACTATAGCTTTCACCACCCTCGTAAAATCCTAAAATGTTATTTCTACTTTGCTCAGGATAGATAGATCTATTATCATATTATTGATATGTATTACCCAAATAAGGAAATCATAACGAAAAACACACAACCAACTGAATTATTTATTTTGTAAACTGAGCCATACAATTGGTTTTAATTTTTGACCGACTTCAAAAAAGGAGGAGGTCCTCAATACATCTGTATTTTTTATGTATGTTACGCGATATCTCCGCGAAATGTGTGCCGATTTTCAAAATTCTTTTTGTGTTCGATATAACTCATTTCAAGGGCGGTCCCATAAGAATTTGGTCACGATCAGATAAGTTTTGAAGTCGGTTCGTTAGGTTTTTAAACTTGTGATTATAATTTACAATGAAATAGTCAACTTAAACCTGCTATATACCGGCTCGAGTATCATCGCGCATTTTCCTACAGGTAGTAATGAAATTTCGACTGGCACTATCATGCGACTGCGAGATATTTTCCAGCAGAAGTGAACGTGTTTGTAATTGCTTCGGGCATGATTTATTATTGGCTTACGAAAGCAGACGCTAGCACAATTCATTGTAATGCCAATGCTAGGGGCATTACCAGCCTCTACCATGGAAAATGGGAATGGGGATTGGAATTTGGACTTTTTTTATAGCTGAACCTGGCAAACGAGCAAATGGGTCACCTGATGATAAGTGACCTCCACCGCCCATAGGCACTAAAATACTTATGAGTTCGCTGCCAACCTAAAAGATGAGGGAAAATAGGGATTAGGAAATGGAGGGGGGGTAATTTCACACTCTCACTCACCGATCGAAACGCGACAATGAACTGCTACTTTACGTCGGTTTTCTGTGAGACAGTGGTATCAAACTGGTCGAGCCGGCCCATTCGTGCTGTACATCTACAGCGTGGCTCTACCACTTTTGAAATTTCAAACCACTAAAATAATTTTATTCTTTACCTATAAATTTTATAATTATGCACATGCCAGGCCTTTATTATGTTGACAATACTAAGCACCGGTTTCCTCTAGGTCTACGCCCAGAAATACTTGGAAATAACGGTGGAGTTCGACGATAATAAGTACACAGTAAATTAATACATTTTATTCTGGTACGGTGGAGTAACTGATTAATTCAAATTCCGAATTTTAGGCAATGCATCCTTCGATGGCCGAGAGAAAAATGCAAGATTACACTGGTTGGTTGGCTCCGGAGCGCAGTGCTTGAATGAATCGCTATTGTGAATATAACACCGTGTGTTCGGTGGTCGCTTGGCTGTCGCCTCCTTGGTCTATTTGCTATATGGGCTGTGGACCGGGAGGTCCCGGTTTCGCTTCCCAGGTCGGGCAAAGCTAATTTTCTAATTTAATTTACCCGGTACTGGATCTCTCAGAGGGGGTTGACGTCAGGCAGGCAGTCGGTAGTAAAAACTGAGCCAAATCTTTTCTGCAACATGCTTGAAAAAAAGTGTTACTTGAAAAACATAACATAACATAAGCTCACGCCTGTATCCCCGAAGGGGTAGGCAGAGGCGCACTAGCGAACTAGAACACCCACATTTCGCCGAGCTTAGTTCCGTCCCAGATGTGATAGGGGGCGAGCCTATCGCCATATCGGGCACAAATTCCAGACTCCGGGCTGATATGGAAAAATCCAATATCACTTTGCCCGACCCGGGGATCGAACCCGAGACCTCAGAATCGTAGTCGTACCGAAATACCACCACGCCACGGAGGCAGTCTTACTTGAAAAAAAAACACATTAAGGTGGGGATAAGGGCAGGCATTTGTTCCGGGTTTACTACCTGCAGTGGTTTAAGCTCTCTGTTTGTTGACGAGTAAAGGATACAGCCATTTCTCAAAAAAAAAAATTAAACCTAATTTAAAAACAAAGTCGTCATTGATAGCATTGGAGCCATGACAGCGACCGCTAATGTTCCACGATGGGGCTCGGTCCTCTTCTCAACACTATTCATCCTGCATATCAATGACTTGCTCTCAATCAATCGAGACCATGCATTGCTATGCGGATGATGGCATGGGTGATACGCGTTATACCAGACACCCGAATACCTCCGGGAGCACTTTGCACTAGGGACAATCAAAACTGTGTCTGAAGTAGAGACCATCTTGGTGCGGGTGTTCGGTCTCTGGCGGAGGTCGTTTGAATTTAGTCGCGTAAACTGAATGAAAGAATAATCCGTCGTAGCATCACAGATGCAATAATTACCCTTGGAGACCTCCGAGAGCTTTGATATTCTTGTGTTTAAAATAATTTGGAAAACAAAATGATATTCATTTGGAAAACAAAATCAAAGGCCGAGAGGTATTTACCCAGGTTCAAAATTGTACATTACAAAGCACGGTTCCGAAGCCAAATGACAAAAAGGAAATTTTATACTTTCGCCATGTCTGTTCTTTTGCGTGTCTGTCTAACCGCGGTTTAGTTCAGACTATTAATGCTAAAAAGGTGTAATTTGGCATGACTAAAATACATATCAATCTCTCCGACAAAGTGGTAAAATAAAATCTTGGACTTTTTTTTTCACGTTGCCTCCCCTACACGTAAAGTGCGGATGATTTTTTTACTCGACTATCCCATGGCGTGGGGTATCGTTGGATAGGTTGAGTTGCGAATTATTAGACTAAAAATTAAGAGCTAATTTTCGGTAGATACGTGAAATAGTTCACTGTGGTAACAATGAATTTAAAATTTAAAAACTGTCAAGGCTAAGGTTTTACTAGTTAATGAGTAATAGACGACCAAAATAAAAAGCACAATATTACATGAAATTGTTAGTTACGTAAAACAGGTATTAAATGTGAGTTTATGGACCATATATTTAAAATTATGTTTAATAAAATTATCTTATTTTAAGTAACAGTTACCGTTCCTTCGGAACCCTTTACTGTGCGTGCTCAGTTATGCACTTAACTGCCCACTTAACATGCACTTGGTTGATTTTGGATTTCTTAAGCCGCGTCTCCTGCACTAGTTTTTCTCGAAACGAAACATAAAAACACATACGCAAAACAATGATTTTTGTTGTCTCCTGCTCGTAAAACAATGGACCATAGACAAAAATGTGTAGCGAAACCATGTTTTGCATAGGTGTTTTGTGTAATGTTTTAGTGCAGGAGACCCGGCTTTACGCACGAATTATTGACAGCGCTAACGAATGGCCTGGAATCCTTAACCATGCAGCGGGATAACTCTGCGCATTCTACAGATTGTTTCATGATGATTGTTGTGTCTGTTGAGAAACGTAAAAAAATATCTTTTCACTATCGCCACCACTCGTCACCGGAGGAAAGTTCATTTGTTATACCTGAAACTGCGTTTCCAAGTCATATTTTTCACGAAAATGTAATCAGAAATCAACTTCTTTTCTCTATGTTATTCAGCGTTTTGACCTACTTATTATCCTTCTTTAAACGATATTTATTTCCATCGTTTGCCGCTCTATCTTTGTGGGAAAATGAAACAGTTCCCTATGTACAAAAAATACATACTTAGAGTCATGTGATTTATAATTTGAGCCAGGAACTCGCAATTTATAAGTGAGTGCGCTTCTTTCTAACGTATGAGACAATCTTACGAATAATACACCAATTCAATGTTCACACTTTCGTATACAATTTAGGATAGTTTCACTTGAAATAAAACTATTTTTTACGGATTCTATTACAATTTGGTTTTAATTTTTATGCCCCTACATACCTTAGTCCGACCCGTGACCACGAAGTTTGCAAAGCTTTCGAAATGTCGGGCGTAAAATTTAAAACCAAATCATGATATAATCCGTAAAAATAGTTTTAATTCAATAAACCTAAAAAATCATTACTTAAACTTGGTTCAATTAAACAACAAGCCACATATAAACAATGGTTTCTCAGCATGCACAAAGGACACATCATATTGATCTGTGGTCATCACAGAGAAATATAAATGGCTTTAGGCACCTGTGGAGAACCATACATTTTATCTATCCGTTATACGAACACGAACAACGTGCAATTACATATTTATCTTTTAACCATCATCCCAAACGCACACAACATAGGTACTTCACAACAAAACGATGCGTATCGTTCGTTCTGTAGTACATGCGCCCATATTTTGTTATAAATGATTTAGTTGAATCCAAAGAGATTTAATATTACTTAAAAATTTATCCTAAACGTCAATAACGCCATCTACCACTTATTACAATGCGAGGGCGCTTATTACAATTTACACCGTAGAATGTTCTGTGAAGTTCGAGAATCACGAAAGACAATTTTATTGTCTAAACATTATTACGATGGCACCACCTTCCGCGTATATTTCAAATGCAATTGATTGACTTATGACCACGAAATCACAACTTTTGAATCACAAGTTTTCTTGCTGTTTTCCCGTCTAGGTACTGTTGAATGTCTTTGGTTGAGCCTATAACACAACGAATTGTAGTAGTAATGTTGTTATTATTATCATTTTTGTAAGTTATGACAATGCACCGAGGCGCAAGTTATAATTTCATATTTCCGTGTGTTCGGACAATGATCCCACGCACAATCGCACTTAATTACATAACGATTGAAGAGTTTAATTAATGACTAACCAGCGACTCCGGCGCACACCTACATTATGATGCATTAATATAAATTATTGCGTGGATAAGTAACAGTGAGAAGGTAAAAAGTGTTCCCTATTTACGCATATTCCAGAAACAATAATTAATATTGATGGCTGATTGATTACTTAAAGGTTAACAAAGATTCTAGCTGTGGCTAAATTATCGCAGCCGGTCGCTTCATCTTTCATATTTATTTTAAATAAGTTAAGGCAGCGCCTAAAGCGAGATGTGCACGGTAAATAAGTATAACGGTGCTTTTACAACCTCCGTACCGGTGCGCGCTAGCCTCACCTCGGAACATTGCCAATTCCCATTGCTCAAGTCTTTAACATCGGAATTTCTCACTTGTATGAACACGAATAGAATTAACAGATGAATTACATGAACAACCCTATAAAGCCCATTTAATAATCGAGTAGGTATTCAGTAACCAACGCTTGATTCAATGTCATACTTATTCGTTTAGTTATTTCTTTACAGGCAATAGCATCCACTTATTCAATATTTTGTGGATTTTAATACAACGTTCATCTGACCTTTGCGTGTTAAAATATAATAATGCTTAAATACATAATAAGATCTAGAAAATTGTGTATCAAAACCTGTAGTATTTCCTAAACATGACCAAGTGTAAATTGTGCCATGCAGTGTAGAATTCCGTAGGTCCTATTAGTTCAAACGATAAAACATCCACGTTGGTCTTGGTCAAATACAAAAAAAGGAAAAGGTCCTCAATTCGTCTGTATTTTCGACCGACATACAAAAAGAAGGTCCTCAATTCGTCTGTATTTTTTATGTACCTATGTTACGCGATATCTCCGCCAAAGGTGAATCGACTTTCAAGATTATTTTTGTGTTCGATAGAGCTTATTCCAAGGGTGATTTGGTCATGATCGGATGAATTTTGAAGTCGGTTCCTTAATTTTTTAAACTTGTGTTAACGCAAATCTTTCACTTTAGGGTTCTATCCCCAAAGAGCACCAACGGAACCATCGTTCGGCCTAAACAGTTTAACACGACTATTTTTTTTAAACTGGTTTTAAAGAAAAAACAATTGCGCGATATCTTCAAACATTACCGAGTAAAATTTTCAACAACAAACATCAATACCGACATCGCGATTGGATAATTGTGTCGGAATTTTTTTTTTTTTTTTATATAGCAGAGACTGGCAAACGAGCACATGGGTCACCTGATGGTAAGTGATCTCCGCTGCACATAGACACCCAAGACACAAAAAGAATCATGGGTGCGTTGCCAACCTAAAAGGAGGAAATGGAAGAGAAGGGACAAGGGATTAGGAAAGGGAGGGGGGGCTAAATGGGCCACCGGAAATCTCGCTCACCGAACGAAACGCGACAGCAAGCCACTTTACGTCGGTTTTCTGTGCGAGATAGTGGTATCAAACCAGTCGAGCTGGCCCATTCGTGCTGTAGACGTTAGTCTACAGAGTGGCTCTACCACTCAAATGCAATAGCTATATATGTAAAACTACAAAACCTACTTCAAAAGCTCAACATATATTGATCAGATACCCTTGGAGTCAGCTCTATTGAACACAAGAATAATCTTGAAATCAGTCCACTAATGCCAGTTATCGTATAATCAATCAAAGTAATTGGGAACTCCCTTCTTTTAGTCGGATGAAGTTAATAAAGATTAATAAAAAAATAAAACTCGTTTGGCACTCTGTTAAAAAAGGTTTAGGTCAATTTTAATTCAATTTCATTATTATCCCATTATAATATGGATACCTAACGAAACCTCCTTACCCAACCAGGGAATGGAACCCAACGCGCCTAACATGCGCACCACGAGAAAATGTTGTATACTCTTTTTATCGTGTTATTACCGATTTTCTCTATTTGTCTACGGACACTAACATGCGTCCTCGTTTATTTTCATACAATATTGTAGACAACATGTAGACAATCTCTAGTCGGTTATCGAGATATATATATCTTGACACGTATGCTAGGCGGACAACGGGCTTAGTCAAGTGGCTTATGCGCTAGTCGAATAGAATACATGTATGGGAATGACATAAGCGCTATATGCGGCATACTCTTATGTCATTCTCATACATTTATTCTATTCGACTAGCGTATAAGCCTCTTGTCTAAGCCCGCAGATGTCAGTAGGCCAAAATGACCTACTAGGCTTATGCTTGGCCAATCATGATTTTTTTTACATTAGTCGCGAACGAGGACGTAAAATATTTGTATGACAAACACCCGAACGCATCTAGCGGTTACGCGGGGCACTAATGTTTTCCATAGGAATATTTTACATTCTCGCTCGCGAAAATACGTGCAACAAACTCATGGTTGAGCTACAGGATTGGCTACAAGTGTACGCTACGAGAACGAGGAGACATAGTTAGGTAACTAATACGTTAATACGTGCCTGTGCCTCAACCACGAGATTTTTGCACGTTTCTAGCTAGCGACTACGTAAAATATTTTAATGTCACACCCCAACGCCTCTAGTGGTTATTTAATGAATTTATGCTTCTTATACAAATATTTTATGTCTATGTCTATGCAAAAGCCTAATTGTTGAGCTACTGATCAATATTAAAATGAATGGGACGTAAAATAAAAATACCAGATTCTAGTCTTTGAAGTATTTCATTGTTTATTTCAAAAGGTCATGATTAAGACAAAAATAACTTTATGAAATTTGTTTCAAAAATGAAAAAAAAACACGATTCAATAAACATTAACGACGTAATCATTATTTCAATTTATACAATATTTTTGTATTTTTTATCAATAACACAAAATAGTTCATTAATTATTGACATATCTTATGAGATTTTTAAAATAGATAAAAATTTAAGTAAAACCTTTAGCAACGCAATATATTTATTTACTACGCTTGTTAATTAATGTAAAACTATTGGAATTAAAAGCTTACATAAAACGTTTTAACAATACCGCATATCTAATATTATTTAAAGATAAACATTTGAAATATAATAATAATCCGTGATGGAATATGTGGTCATCAATGTAACTTCTACTTATATAAACTCGAAAACATGGTGTTATCAAAATGACAATTTTTGTACTTCGTATCATAACAAAATAATGATTGGCATTATACTAACAGAAAAATATTTTGTTTTGTTTTTAGTGATTTTTTTCAGTGTATTATAAAGAAAAGACAACTTTAATATTAGAACATTCTACCTCCAGAAAAATACAACTAATGGCACGACGCTATTAACACTGTACTTTGCAGTTTTCAATTATTTACTGATTTTATTGTAACTATCCAAACACAATAATTATCACTTCGTACAATCACTCTGTGGTAAGTTGTTTAAATATGCGTGACCTGTGCTCGTCGTGGACATAAGTGGGACTCGCATATTATTATCATTACCTACCTACAAATAATAAAAATAGTCGATATATTACAAAAAAAAATGTAAATAAAAAACAATAGTTCAGTGACACTGAATTCAATTTATCTAACCCTTATTTATTAAAATGAATATTCGTTAAAATAACAAAGTAGCTCAGGAACACGAAGGTGGAATCCTATAGCACTTAACAAATTCATTATTTTTAATGACCTATTGGTGTATTCAACTTCACTTATTCTAATCAAATCCTATACTATGTAATTAGACGTTCTGTGGTCGGCCGTGAAGGGCCATGCATTATACTTATTTAACAACTATCATATCCCTCACGTACCACATCACTTGTTATGAAAATCATGACCGAGCTATTTCACTTAGAGTTATCACACGTTGCATCATTTACGTTCCGCGGCATCCTCGTCCGCCGACTGTGATTTCTGCAACAAACGTAAACGTTTATGTTGTTCCGCGTGTGTAAAATAATATAAATTAACATCTATGTAATAATGCTGATTGACCAGTTATAAGCTATCGCATTCTGACTATTTGAGACTTGCCATTGGCAATATAGGTTAGTAGTGTGAACTGCGCATGAGTAGTGAGAGATGAGTGGTGAGCAGGTAGTGAGTAGTACCATGACATTAGTTCCCTTACTTATAAAATATTTAAGCGCTGCTTATCTTTAACCATAGGTTGTCCCTTTCATTTTTAAACAATGTAACGCAAGGAAAAAAGTGACAGGTTATTCTTAACCAAATGGTTAGCTAAAAATGCTTTTATAAGTAAGGCCCTAGATATTAGAGGATAGTATGCATTGACCCAAACACGCCGTCTCCAACAAGTTGATTTGGAAATCTTTGGGCTAGGCCTATGTTCAGCAGTGGACGTCCTATGGCTAATGATGATACACTGAGCATGAGCAGTGTCTAGACTTTAATCGAGTTGTGCGTGATGAGTGGTGAGAAGGGAGTGAGTAGTACCTTGCCATTAGACGTTAGAGGAAGATGTGCATTGTGCATTGCGCATGAGTATTGTCTAGTGAATAGTAAGTGATTAGTGGTGAGCAGTGAATGAGTTATTATAGTTTTTTTTTTTATAACAGAGATTGGCAAACGAGCACCTGATGGTAAGTGATCTCCACCGCCCATAGACACCCAAGACACAAAAATAATCATGAGTGCGTTGCCAACCATTACAATATAATCACAAGTTTATAAACTTAACGGACCGACTTCAAATCCGATCGTAACCAAAATAAGGGACCACCCTTGAAATAAGCTCTATCGAACACAACATTTTGAAAATCGGTCCACATTTGGCGGAGATATCGCGTAACATACATTAAAAAACCGACGAATTGAGGACCTCCTCCTTTTTGGGAAGTCGGTCGAAATACCTTGCAATCGTGCGGGTGCAGCCCGGCCCAGTGCGCGAAGGAGGGCAGGTCTCTCGCGGGCAGCTCGGCCGCCAGCGCCTTCACGCGCAGGTTGCGGTCCTCCGTCAGCAGCACCACCGACCGCACGCGCACCGAGCACCCGCCCAACGACACCTCTATACACATAAAATAATATAAATAATGATTTCTTAGGTTTACGTGAATGTTATTCATTGAAATTAAACTATTTTTACGGATTATATCACGATTTAGTTTTAATTTTTATACCCGACGTTTCGAAAGCTTTGCAGCCTTCGTGGCCAGACTGAGTCTGACCCGTGACCACGATATATAGGTGTTTTAATTTCAATAAAATAAATAAAATAAAAATGTTTATTGGTCACGTAGGCACATCAAATGCACTTATGACAGGTCACAACAAGGTCTAGATACATTTATATAATAACTAGCTGACCCGCGCAACTTCGTCTGCGTATGAGAGAGAGGGTTGAAAGAGTGAGTCGTAGGCACCTATAGCACAATAATTCTAAAAGAGGTAATGGGATGACCTACTTCGGCCGTCAGTCACCCCGTCTCTCACACCGTCAGTCACTCCGTCTGTCACCCCGTCTCTTACCCCGTCAGTCACACCCTCTGTCACCCGTCTGTCAACCCGTCTGTCACCACTTCGGTCACCCGTCTGTCACCCCGTCTGTCACCCGTCTGTCACCCCGTCTGTCACCCCGTCTGTCACCAGTCTGTCACCCCGTCTGTCACCACGTCCGTCACCCCGTCTCTTACCCCGTCAGTCACACCCTCTGTCACCCGTCTGTCACCCCGTCTGTCACCACGTCCGTCACCCCGTCTCTTACCCCGTCAGTCACACCCTCTGTCACCCGTCTGTCACCCCGTCTGTCACCACTTCGGTCACCCGTCTGTCACCCCGTCTGTCACCCGTCTGTCACCCCGGCTGTCACCCAGTCGGTCACCCCATCTGTCACTACGTCTGTCACCCCGTCATTCACCTCGTCAGTCACCCCGTCCGCCACCCCATCAGTCAGCCTGTCAGTCACTCCGTCATTCCTCACGTCAGTCACCCCGTCAGTCATCCCATCAGTCACTCTATCAATCACCCCGTCAGTCACCCTACCATTCATCCCCACGGTCAACACTAAAATATTTTTTCAAATCGAACCAGTAGTTTCTGAGATATAAAATTCCCTGCCAGCAGCATTTTTCATTTCTGCTCCGCTCCTATTGGTCATAGCGTGATGTTATATAGCCTATAGCCATTCTCGATAAATAGGCTATCCAACATATGTTGCAGAAAGGATTTGGTTTAATTTTTACGACCCGATGCCTGCCTAATTTCAACCCCCTCTGAGGGAGGTTAAAATAAAGCATTTGAGTGGTAGAGCCACGCTGTAAACAGTTTGGCAATGCACCCATGATTTTCTTGTCTTGGGTGTCTATGGGCGATGGAAGTCACTTATCATCAAGTGACCCATCTGCTCCTTTGCTATCACTGCTATAAAAAAACAGCGTAACTACGAAAAATACGTGTTTACTTTGCAGCCGAGTCCGCCATTTTAATTTCTCGATCTATTTATAATCGATAACGTATCAATAATTACGATTTGGTGGGGGGATAAAATCTGGCAAATTGGCAGCTTACCCCCGTACTGTACTGTAATCGTCAACCCGAGAAGTTGTAGCACTCCACTTGAAGTATTAATTATGCGAATATTCCCGTTATTTAGCTGAATCAAAATCACGTTTGTGCATATAAAACTATTATATTGGTCAAAAGACAAATGTTTATGTTGGGTAAAGACATCAAGTAAGTACGCTGCTATACACACGTGACTATTTTACGAACAAAAAAGTCACGTACTCCAAATTATACACTGTTCTATAAATGATTCATTTATAATATTGTTACAGTGTAAATACAGTGTAAATAAATTGTTGTTAAGTCATTTTTAAGAGCAGAAAAACCATCTTAGAGATTGGTTTGAATGAGGCTGGGAATAACCAAACAAAGTGTTACGTCATGACGATTATAATAAAGATTAAAACGTCATAGTTGAGTCACAACTAGTACACTTGAATATTTATCAGGTTATGAATATCTAAAATCATTATATACAACTCGATGGTAATAGACAATCTACAGCACCAATGGGCCGGCTCGACCGGTTTGATAACACTTTTTCACTGAAAATAAATTTAAGGTGCCAGTTCACTGTTGGATTACTTTCGTGTTTTAATTACTATGCGGGAAAGTTTAAAAAAAAGTTCATTATCTGTCAAAAAGGTATACAACAATGTAGGTAGCCGTCCAACCTTGACGTGACGTGTGCATAGGCTCTAAGCTGTCAAACTATCCAAAGAATACGATATAGATTTTTCGTGTAAACGTTTGTGCTAATAACGCTGAGGGAGTGATGTGATTGTTGTGTGTAGATACAGACCGTCGTCCGCGGGCATGTTGCGGTGCAGGTTGAGCGCGGTGGCGAGCACGCGGTCGTCGTTGGTGGCGCGCTCGTGGTCGCGCTCGGCCGTGAACGCGCGCGACGCGAGCAGCGACCCGCGCGTGGTGGCGAGTCTCACGGCGCCCCCCGCACCCCCCGCACCCGCCGCACCCCCCGCACCGCCGCCGCCGCTCGTCACCCAGGCGAGCGCGTCACGCGCCGCGCCGCCCACACGCGAACACTTGCGCAACCCCTCCAGCTCCGTCAACACTACACACACACAAACACACAATGTCAACAAACATTAATAACATCATCATCATCATCATCAGCAACAGAACGTCCACTGCTGAACATACATAAATGGGTACTTGACTATTTTTGTAAATTAATTTTATATGAAATTCACGTAATCAAAAAGATAGAACAGAAACAAATATTTAAATATTTCCAAAAATAGAAAAGTTAAGCCTTTGAAGTTTGGTATAACCTTCAAACTACGGGAAAGAACAGTATCAGTATAATCACGCCACCGCCGTAACGATACGTGAGTCGAAAAGGGATAGCAAAATATCTCCACTATGCCTCCACTCCAGAATTGAAAATATAAATTACTGTCTAATTTTTCAACCAATTTAGATGGAGATTTTACAAAAGGGTTTCTTTTTGTTTAATTTGCTATTACTTATAAAAATATGTATAAAATCAAACACAGTCAAGTGATAATTGACTATATGATATACATTAATGACAATAAACTTAAATATATTTTAATAACCTTCAACAGTTACACACATAAGATTTACTTAAACAATGTTTTAAGACCACTTAAAGCGCGCGATAAATCTCTATTTATGCCAAATCTTGATTTAAAGATAGGACTGAGCTGTAGGATAAATCGAGATAAGGTGTAACTTTTTATCGCGGAGCTGCAAGTGGCCCTTATAGCTTGCACTCTTACACTATCTCACGCAGGGAAGAAAGGAACAAACTAGTGCTAGAGAAGTACCACTTCATGTTTTTACCAGACAGTGGTAAGAGACGATAGGTAAAAAGCGGTGGCGTGATGACTTTGACCACTTTGACAAATCCTGATCAACAGCGATCAGAAGAACAAAAAGAAGCGATTAGAAGAAGTTGAGAGAGATCTTTTCCTTGACGTCCTTATCCAAAAAAAATGTAATACTCACCGACAAGGGGCACGGCAAGTATATAGGGCTGCGATGGAGCCGCAGCGACGGCACGCAGCAGCGCCAGGTGGTCGATGAAACAGTTGGTGTCGGGCACCAGCCACCGCGGCCGGACCTCTATCGACACCTCCGCAGAACTTGTGCGGAGAATTTCCTACAAACACGTACATAAATGCACCCAAGACACCCACGTAGTCCTGCGTCACATTACGACAAATAATCGATGAAAAACTAGCTGGGTGGCGCTCTTACGCTATTATATATTGCAAATAAAGTGGCCTCTGTAATGGCTACGTTTCACTCGCGGTTCAACACTAAAATATATTTGAGTCGTGGGTAATCAGAAAATAGATTTCAGTCTCACATCACTCATATTCGAAATAGAATATGAGTCACAAAAACATTGTCTCGATGCGGCGATCGAACCCGTACGTAACGTACCCTTTCCAAACTAGCCTAGTGTGCCAGGGAGGATTAGGGTAGCAGGCGCGGTTACCTGCACCCGTTGTCTGTGTCGCTCGAGCGTGGCCTTATTGTTCTCTAGCTGCTCCTTGCGGCGCAGTAACGAGCGCGTGTGCTCGTCCGCGCCGGCCGGCTCGAGTGGCTCGACCGTCTCGACCGGCTCGACCGGCGCGCCGCAGCTAGCGGGGCCGCCCGCCGACTCACCACCGCTACCTTCGTCTTCAGACGCTTTGTTCTGCAAAATAATCTTCATAATTATTTGTAATGGACAGAGTGTTGCTATTGTTTATTAGCAAGCGTGGAGTTCCAGTGCGCGGAGTATCACCTCTACATACATACAGGTCGAATTGAAGAGCTTTATTCCAAATCGCACTAAGTACTATTAAACAAAAAGATATAGACTCAATTATGTGTCTAATTATTTATTGTTTTTTGGTCATTTTTTTAATATACATACATATAAAATGTAAATTGAAAAGGTTCTAATTGTAATGATTAACTAGATAAGAAAGATATAACTTATTAAGAAAAGATGTATAATAAATAAGCACACACTCAATGAAGGGCAAAAAAAGTACATAGTACGTTTTGGAATATAGCTCTTCAATTGATAACCTCCTTTTTTTGAAGTCTGTTAATAAATATGATGTAAACGCATACACGTTTGGTACTTAGTGCTTACATAGTGCGGGAGCGTGTGGTGTTGCGGCTGCGCGCGCGGCTCCGCGCTCGGCTCGGCGCTCGGCTCGGCGCTCAGCTCGGCGCTCAGCTCGGCGCTCAGCTCGGCGCTCAGCACGGCGCTCACGTACCGCGGCGGCGCGTCCGCGGGACACTCCAGCCGCAGCACCGGCGGCTCCACGCCTACCAGGTATCTAACCACAAAACAAACAATAGTTAACATACGTGCCCTCCATGTTTGTTGTTTTTCTTGAAACGAAACACAAAACATATTTAATGTTTAGTCACACGTCTCGTGCTCATGGAATATGGAACAATGGATCATAGAAAAAACAAATAAATGAATACACCCAACAGTCACACACATAGTCCTGACTCCACACTAAGATCGAGTCTTATGTCGTGGGTATCAGGAACTACAAGAGACTTTCGGTCTCATAGCACCCACACCTGAAACAAATCTGTGGGCCACACAGACATTTGTTTCGGTGCAGGAATCGAACCCGCGACCACGCTTTTCACAACCGCCCGCTACGCCACGAAGGCTGTCAAATATTTATAGAGACATTATATCGTGTATGTTATTTTTATATAATTTTTGGAGAAAAGCAGGAGATAAGATGAGCAGGCGATGCGCCTTTATACGAACAATTAAATGGTGTGAAGTTGGACATGAGGGCGTAGCACCTGTCCTATTCTGTTATTAAAGAGTGAGCTGCAGAATGTACGAGTTACACAAAGCCGGGTTCAGTCATGATTGTATACAAACCACTGCTTCTTTGATAATTAAAATTAAACAATACTTTTTCAAAACGCAAGTTTGCATTTTAAATAGATCCCGCAATGATAAACAGTAATTACAATTGATTGTAACTGAAACCTCCAAAGAGAGCTGACGTCAAGGTGGCAGCCTAGCCGGTGTAAAAACTAAGTCGGATCCCCTCTGCAACATGCTCTAAAATCGTGTTGCGCCAACCCCACATTGGAGTGGAATACAAACAGGTGGAAAGGTAAGAAAGTGAGTAACTGACTCAGTGCCGAAGAAGAGCAGTTTCCTGGTGCGCAGCGCGTGCTCGGCGTGCAGGTGGTGCGCGGCGCCTGCGCAGTACGCGACCGCCGGCTCCATGTACATCAGCGGCGTGAACCCGCCCAGCGACGCGTCCTCGCCCAGCCGCACGCACACGCACCCTGACACACACACACACACACACACACACCATACAACACCACACACGTCATATTATGGCGCGTACACACCGGGCCGAACGAAGGCGAACGAATCATGCCTGTTTCATTCCCACAACAACGAAAGTTTGTTTGTGTGAACGGAACAGGTATAGATTCGTTCGCCTTCGTTCGGCCGGTATGTACCCGCCATGCTACGTCATAACGAATATTATCAACATGTTGCTGATGCGTAGACATAATTCAGCATAACCACAAGTTTAAAAACTTAACAAATCCGATCGTGACCAAATTTATATGGGACTACCCTTGAAATAAGCTCTATTTATTAATATATAAGCTTGAAATAAGCTCTCTAATACGAATTTAATACAAAAAGAGTTTTGAAAATCGGTCAACATTTGGCGGATACATCGCGTAACCTACATAAAAACCAATACAGACGAATTGAGAACCTTCTCCTTTTTGGAAGTCGATCCATAAGAACATGGCTGGTGATAGGATATTTGTATCCGACCGGATGGCGATCACCGTACACATGGTGCTAAAACCTGCCATGGTGACCCACGCTCCTTGTGTGATTCGCGTTCAGGGATCAATGTACTTCCGGTTCTCTCAAGGGGCTTACGGCATGACTTGATGGTTGGTTGGGACGGGTATAGGGGTATCCCTGTGTCTGCATCGGTCATCCGTCTGTCTTGTAGCAAGCCCCTTGATTTGCTTCTTCTCTCTTTGTATTCGAAGTATGAAGAAGCATAATTAGGCCAGCATGATTCTGGCGACCACTGATAAACTCATTATTTGTCAGAAGTCGCTAGTTTTTCTGGACTGCATTACGCTTACCACCAGTTACAGTGCAGTCACTTTCCAGTGCCCTGATTAAAAAAAAGAGACATATCGACACGAGTCACGACGACTCACGACACATATCAACATAATGATGATGATTATTTTTATGTTACGGAAATCCACGTACCTTCTTTTGGTTCGTTCTCTAAATCTATTGATTTGTCGTCTAGTGTTTCGAGAATATTCATAAGTTTGGCGAGCCAGTCCCAAGGGTCGTTTTCAGTCCTACGCAAAACAAAAAACATTATAATAAAAACTGATACGATTTTAATATAATATGAATATACCATAATTAAAATTAGTATATGTTTTAGTACATACTCTGTATCAAAATTGTCAAAGGTCGGTGGTGGATTCCATATACTACTGTGACATAACATCCAGTCGGACCACACCTGAAACATATTGATAAATTACAACCGGAAAACTAGAGGGGAGGGGTGGGGGTCTTGGCATTTACGGGTAATCACCGTGGGGGGAGAGGGTATAAAAATTAAAAAAAAATAGGTCACGTAGTATGAGTACGTTGACGTAAGTGATTGAAGAGGATAGTTGAGGTTTTCTATACAATTTTGGGTCCTTTTTATACGAAAACAGAAATAACCTGGCGGAGTCTTAAATATTTCTCTCTACCAAAACCGCAGCGCTCTTTTACTTTTAAATGTGGGTAAGTGCAATGCGATTCCCCTTAAATTTAATGTGTGACCACTGACCATGGTCAGTTGTGGTCACATTTGTTTATTTTGTCCTGTTCAAAAATAAAATGTATGTTTTTTGTTCTCGAAACACTACACAAAACTGTTTCTATAGATAAACATAGTCTCCTGCACATTTCCAACCCCTTCCCTTTCCCCTTCCATTCCCTCCTTTTTTATGGATTCCTGCTTTTTATTATTTTCTAAGGGCGATGAAGATCACTTATCATTAGGTGACCCATCTGCTCGTTTGCCAGTCTTATGTCTATGCTATAAAAAAAAACATGAAACCATGGACCATAAACAAAAATGTATAGGGAAACTGTTTGCGTAGATGTCTTTGTGTAGTGTTTCGTGAAAAACATGAGCAAGAGACGCGCCTTTAATGTAATTTTTTTTTATAGCAGAGATTGGCAAACGAGCAGATGGGTCACCTGGTAAGTGATCTCCACCGCCCATAGACACCCAAGACACAAAAAGAATCATGGGTGCGTTGCCAACCTAAAACGAGGGAATGGAAAGGGAAGGAAGGGGATTGGGAAAGGGTGTGGGGAAATGGGCCACCGGAAATCTCACACACCGAACGAAACGCGACAGCAAGCTGCCACTTTACGTCGGTTTTCTGTGAGACAGTGAATACCTTTATAGCGGGTAGTAGTATGAGGGCGTCTGCGTGGTGCTGCGAGTGCTGCGGCTCGGGCAGCAGCGCGCAGCACCGCTCCACCAGCGCGCCGAACATCAGCAGCGACACGCCCAGCGCGCACTCCAGCCACGCCGACCGCTCGCCGCCGCCTGTCCCCTCTGTTTAAACCAGTCACAAAAGGAGAATAAGGACTTGCCATTACTACGAAAAAATTAACTATGCCTTATGTATGGAGAGCAACCAAAATGGAGACTTGGCGAAATAATGGGTCCCAGTAATATAGCAGTGAGGCATCTTCTTCAAACCACCATAAACGTTTAATTAACGCTTAATCTTGCACTGAAATATTACACAAAACACTGTTTTTGTTTAGACACAGTTTCTCCAGCTCATGAACCGATATTATGTGTAGATCTTTTAGAAAAACATTAACAGAAGACGTGCCTTTAGTCAAACTTTTCCACTAAGCCTTATCCTATTCCAATGTAAGGTAAGCACAACACATTTTTTCAAACGTATTGCAAATTGGATTCGAATCAGCTTTTACGACCGGCCAACCCCCTATCGTTCAGTCTCAGGCAAAACGTTTTAGGACAATATTAGCCACCTTCGAAGTTGACCCAGGACTTTCTTGTCCATGTCATATACACGGCCAGTAGGTCAAGGCGATTCGATGCTTACTCAAAACATGTTAGCTAAATCATAAAAAGACCAAATACTTATCCCTTATAAATAATGACTCTTGAAATGCGAAGATCATGAAATGTGACATAGGCTAATAAACAATTATAAAAAAAATGGTGTTTTTGACTTACGGTAATTTCAAATTAGATTTAGTTTTAGTATTTTTAGAGCAAGAACAAAGTACTGAAGAGAAAGTCAAAAATATATTTTCTTCGATATAACCTCGAAGGGATTCGGTGAACCGTGTCGCACATTGGAAGAATTATGATCTACTATTGAATTAAAAGAAATGTAAGCGGTAAAACCATATTTAGTAAACTCTATAGTTGTTCTTTTCTATCTACCTGCCCTTATCCCATCCCATATTTAATGTGGTTTCGGCGCAACACACTTTTTCAAGCATGTTGCAGAAAGGATTTGGCTAAGTTTTTACGACCGGCTGCCTGCCTAACATCAATCCCCTCTGAGGGATCCAGTCCCGGGAAAATTAAATTAGAAAATTCGCTTTGCCCGACCTAGGAATAGAACCCACGACCTCCCGCTCCACAGCCCATGTGCTGCCATTAGACCGAGGAGGCAACAACTCTATATTTGTTTAGATAATAAATAAATAAATACACCCAACAGTCACACACATAGTGCTGACCCCATACTAAGATCGAGTATTGTGTCGTGGGTATCAGGAACTACGAGAGACTTTCGGTCTCACAACACCCATACCCGAAACAAATATCCGTGGGCCAAACGGACATTTGTCTCGGTGCGAGAATAGAACCGCGACCTCACGTTTCACAGCCAGCTACTCGCCCGCTGTGCCACGGAGGAATCAAATGTTAATCTTCGTTATGAAGAATGGAGGGTGTCTTCTTGTTTAAGCAAAATCCTGGTCAGAATGGTTTCAGGGAGATAAACTAAATATTTGGCCGATCACCATTTAGTAAAAGAAATTTGATGTATTTGACATATTTTAACTAAGATCTTGGAGAAAATGGACTTGATCAGATATAGAAAAAAAAATTATCAAAGATAATTAAGTACATTTTAATAGCTACCTACTGAAATTATAATGAAATAATTTGCAAGAATTAAACAATGCAATGCCAATACAACAAATTATAAAATCAAGTCATGCAGAACGAGTCATCTTTAACACAACCTTCACCTCGCCACACCAAAGTGAATAATAAAAACATGATTCTGATAAGCATAAAGAAACCTCTTTTACGCATGAGAAAATAAAATAAGTATGATGACAAACTTTCGTAAGAATTGGGTACCTGACTATTTTTTAAAAGTATACTGGGCTATTTATTAGTTTATCCTAAACATGTAAAAAAATATTTCGTAATTTATTTTCATATAGTTAGTTAAAAAAAATATATGTATAATTTAGTTGCCGCCAAAACGCTACCTGTTAACTGCAGCTACGTATGACGTCATTGTTACTTATCATATATACAAAATCGCTTTTAAATACACCCAACAGTCACACACCTAGTCCTGACCCCACACTAGGTATAACCTGTATTGTGGGTATCAGAGACTATGAGAGACGCACGGTCTCACAACACCCAGACTTGAAACAAATATCTGTGGGCCACACAAACATTTATCTCAATGCGGGAATCGAACCCGCGGCCTCTCGCTTCACAGCTGGCTACTCGCCCGCTGCGCCACGGAGGCTGTCGTGAAAAGATATTGTGGAAATAACATTTATGATTTCAAACTAAAAAATGGGTCAGATATTTCGTCGATCAGATATCGATTGTCGATCACAACAGCGTTGAAATTAAGTTGATATAAATACGAAAAAAAAAACATATAACCTGGCAGTATGACTTTGGATCTTAGATCTTGGCCCCCATGGAGCAAATAAACAAAAAAAATGAATAATCTGACATCATGCATCGTGATTGGTGTTTACCGTCACGTGACTCACAGATAAGAAATTAAGTATTTAAATTACTAAAATAAAATTATCCTTGGAGTATTTTTAATAAATTCTTATTGCATACGTTATTTAGACGATAAATCTATGTTCCTACAGAAATTTATATTGGTTCCTATAGTCAAGTACCCAATTGTAAATTGTAAATGTTACTGCACAGGACGACAAAAATAAAAACAAACTAAATAACACCGGGTGTGTATGCATTAATCGACACGCGTGTCTGTATTCACATTTCACGTGTAAATACGTGATAGTTGAAACCCTCAGTCACATCACATACAAAGTTCATGGCATTAATGTATTAACAATCAGGTTCTACCGGAAAAAACGCTGATTCATCGTGCTTCGAGAAAACTTTATCTATATTTATATCTGTAGAGCCTCAGAACTATTTACATAGATAAATCGTCAAATTCACGAGTAATTTAATCTCATACGAAATTAAGACACAGATTCGGCCATCGGTCATCTCACTCACGGAACAAAACGCAATAACCAGCTGTTTTTCTTTCTTTTCTTTCATTTTTCTGCTGCTTAACGTCGGTTTTCTGTGAGACAGTGGTATTAAACCGGTCGAACTGACCCATTCCTGCTGTTACCGGCTACCACTCGAGGGTTTAGCCTAATCAGACTTTACTAACGCGGGACTTTACTAATGCGTGCTGAAGATAAGTTTCATAACATCCTTGTCGATTTTTCGTATATTTAATACCCACGTCTCCTGCACGTTTTTATCGAAACAAAACACTTACACAAAACAGTGTCAAGACACACATTGTCTCCTGTTCATAAAACAATAGACGAGCATAGATAAAAGAGTGTAGCGAAACAATGTTTTGAAGCAACTTCAAAAAAAGAGGAGGTCCCTAATTCGTCTGTATTTTTCTAAGTATGTTACGCGATGTCTCTTTCAAATATGTGTCCGATTTTCAAAATTCTTGTGTTCGATAGATATTGCTTATTTCAATGGTGATCCCATATAAATTTAGTCACGATCGAATTAATTTTGAAGTCGGTCCATTAAGTTTTTAAACTTGTGATTATGTGTAGGGTTTTAGTGCGGGAGTCTCAACTCAACTTATAACTAACAAATGATTATTACACGCCAATGTCAGAAAAGACGTGATGTAGAGCCACCTCGGTTAGTGTTATTAGATTATCCATGGTCACGGGTGACGGGACAGCTAGCTCATCGGTCGTCGCGGGCCGGTCGGATAAAAATAGTCGCGTCTAAAAATACACAGCACGGATTGTACCTGCAAATGCATTACGCCCACAATCCTCACAAATAGCTAAGTAAACAACTCACGTTTACACTTTTTTTAGACATTATACTATGTTATTTCTAAATCGTGACAAATATATGGATAACGATTAAGTTCCTGTAAATACATTATGTTTATTATTCTTAAAACTAATAACAATGAATGATAATATATTATGTTTATATAAATGAAATAAAGTTAGTTATAAAAGCTTCCCCGTATAATTTTGTCGATACTACTCACATATTTGATATTATCAAGGAAAAAGAAACATGTGAAGGTGACGTTTTTATTTGCAAACAAATAACGGTTTATCGACTTCTGAACAGATTTATTTGTTAGCATCTAGGCACTACAATGTTACTTATTGTGGTGGTTGTTGTAAAATCTTATTTATAGCATGAACCGTTGTTTTGCCTCTATCATTTTCAAAATTAAAATTCTGATTAATGAGTTTTTAGAATGAACATAACGGTTATCTGAGATCTTTCTCAGAACTTTTAGCCGCCAAAGGGCAACGTCTTACAGAACGCTGTAATTAAGGGCCTGAACGCCATAATTTTTCTATAATAATTCAAAACATCATTATACAAGTACCTAATGGCGCAAAACAGTGGTCGTCACCGTGCCGTCGCAGCGATCAGTTTATTGAACCTGTCTCCATCAAATGTGTGCATTCGTGTTGTGCGGCGCATGCGCACGGGATCGCGCACTACTCACTCCTCGGTACTCAGTGCTAACTGCGGTCCTCAGTGCATCAACCTCCGATAACTTGTAATTTGTAATTACAAACCTTCACTGCGCCCGCGCGCCGCCCCGTTTGCCCGAACAGACGACGCAGGAAATGGCTACATTTACAAGCTCATCATGTTAATTTCGTAGATCGTATACGTAATCAATAATACAATGACAATTTAATTAAAATATTAGTAATACTGTCCTGCATAAGACTTAGTATATCGATCGAGTTTCTGAGGTCTATCTCTACGACGGGGTCGAAAGAATTTAGAACCCACCGTATGGACAGCTTTTACCAACCCGTCGTTGATTTCGTCCACCGTAAAGCAATTATCTAGGCAAATGAAGGGGTTTGCCAACTCGAGTTGAAAGCTCTCGGGGTTTTTGATATGGGTGCGAGTAGGGCGGAGCGTAGACTTCATCAAACGAGATATTTCCAGCTGGACGTTGATATCCAATGTAGCTCTTACCATTCGGTGATTCAGTTTTCACCCTCTTGATCACAGACATTATTGAATATCCATCTCTTCTTCGTCAAGATGAAGTATATCTCGTTTCTCGTCTACTGTTCTAGTTCTCTAGTTCGGCTCTGCGTAGTGCCTATCCCGTCGGGGATACGGGGCGTGAGCCTATATATAAAAGAATTATTAACTTTATAGCGTTATTATTTTCTAGTTGCATTTAACCACGTGACGAATCCACTACAAATAATATGTTGGTATAGTGCGCAGGTACTTAGTTTGTAGTCAAGAATAGAAGAACTTCAAAACGTGGTAAAAGCTAACAAGTTAAAAATGTGCCTTCGCCATATTGCGGAATTGTGCCATCGATTGTCGATGATTTCACCGACAATGACGTAGGAAAAGACACGCTATTAAAACGCCATCTGTGACTATAACTTAATAACTAAAGAAAAAATAAAAAGACCTGGCATAACTACAAAAATACGTCTTTACTATGAACCCGGTTCCGCTATAGTAGTTCCGCGATCTATTTACATGTAAGTTGTCATATGTCATAAGAATGAAATAACGTATAAATACTTATTGATTTTATTATAAATACTTTGTTTTATTTTTTTGTTTGCCTCCCCTCCCTACATGTAAAAAGAGGGTTAATTTGTTTTCTCGACTATCCTATGTTGTGGGATATTGTTGGATAGGTCTTTTAAAAATAATACGGGTTTGCAAACACTATTTTACGATTGGAGGTTTTGTTTGCGAAATATTAAGTTTTAAAGTGATTTTTTTTTGTAGTAGTGCGTCCCCCCCCCCTCTATTTCCGAAATGGTTGGTTTTGGATACGTGAAAAAATTCACAGTAGCAGTATTATATATCATGAACTTCAAAGGAAAACTATAGCGGCTAA
Source organism: Clanis bilineata (assembly GCA_036417725.1). NCBI lineage: Eukaryota > Metazoa > Arthropoda > Insecta > Lepidoptera > Sphingidae > Clanis > Clanis bilineata. The sequence continues at coordinate 9,210,536 of CM071146.1, read as the reverse complement.
GCAGGCTTTACAATTTAATGAGTAATAGACGACCAAATTAAAAATAAAAAAATCGTACAAGTTATTTTCAATATCACTTATATGAAGTTGTTAGTTATATAAAATAGTTGGTAAATATGAGTTTATGGATCATACACTTAAAATTACGTCTAATAAAAGAATATTTAAGTAACAGTTACCCTTACTTCGGAACCCTGTACTGTGTGTGATTAAATATGCAGCATGCACTTGCCGGGTTTTTTTATAGATAGAGTGATTCAAGAGAAAGGTTTATATGTATAATACATGCATAATATTTTGAGAGCTTCCGTTGCGTTGGTAGCATGAGCAAGAGGCACCTGAATAATTGACTTTCGATAAAATAATTGACAGATAATTCAACTCTTCTGAGGTGGTATCACTATCATAGATAACCCATATAAATGGCCATCAAGCCATGTGGTTCGTGCAGCGCTGGATGCGCTGATTAATGTGCGAGATTGCAGTCATTAAGTACAATTTACAACGACGAACTCGTAAAATTTGATAACTTCTGCAGTTCATTTAGATGTACCTTCACTTTATTATTATTAAGTTCCACCAAGAATAGTAATTTTATGGGAACACTATTGCAAAATTATAATTAGCAGTACAGTAACATTTTGATTGCCGTATTTAATTACCTACCACTGTTATCATCATCATGTTATCTGTTATTACCTACCTATCATCGATATTCAATTTGTTATAATAATAATAACACGTTATATTATACGTCATTTGTGATGTTCGACAAAAAGGATAAGGCCGGCCACCAGCATTGCAAATTGGATGTATTAAATTACCTCGTGTATACATAAGTTTTGAGACGAAAGAAAAGTTGCATAACTTTTTTAATATTTAACTTATATTTTTAAAATTTTCAGTAAGCATTAAGTAGATAATAATCAACAATAAAATATAATTATTATTCAAAATGACCACCCTTGTTTTTAATACGAACGACGCGAACGTTGTCCAGTACTGCTCAAGAGACACGATGCGAGGATGACCCTCTTCACCGACGAAACAATATTTACTATCGAAGAAAAGTTTAACCGAACAAAACAACAAAGTGTATGCCAAAAGCAGCAAGGACGTCCCAGCTTCAACACGGAATGTCTCGCGTACCCATCATCCGGCTAGTGTTATGGCATGGTGGGGCGTTTCATATGAAGGTATGACTCCGCTCCTTTTCTGCCAACATGGCGTCAAGGTTAAAGCTAAAAATTACCAAAATGACATTTTAGAGCCTGTTGTGAAACCCCTGACACGTACTTTACTTCACAGCAAGTACTGGGTTTTCCAGCAAGACTCCGCGCCATCCCATAAGACAAAAACCACCCAAGCTTGGCTGAGGGAAAATGTACCAGCCTTCATCGCGCGGACGAATGGCCCTCCTCCAGCTCCGACCTCAACCCGCTGGATTATTCATTGTGGTCTGAATTAGAGCTCAGGGCCTGCCGAACGTCCCACTCAAACTTGGAGTCACTGAAGTGAGCCCTCGTCAGAGAACCAAAGCGGATTCCGCTGGAAAAGGTTCGTGCCGCCATTGATGACTGGCCAATCGTCTAAGGGCCTGTATTAAAAACAAGGGTGGTAATTTTGAATAATAATTATATGTTATTGTTGATTAATATCTACTTAATGCTTACTGAAAATTTTAAAAATATTAGTTAATTATTAAAAAAGTTATGCAACTTTTATTTCGTCTCAAAACTTATGTACACCCGAGGTATACAGGCAGGATGCAGGCCGCTTCCAACAGGTCGATCTGGAAATCTTTGGGGGAGGCCTATGTTCAGTAGTGGACGTCCTATGGCTGATGATGATGATGATGATGATAGGTATATATGTAAACATATAACTTGTCGACTAATCTATATCATCCTTTTGCAAATTCATCACATACACTCCCTTGGCCTTTAATAAACGTATACTCGTATAATTTAACCGTAATGGCGATCGTAATGCCATACAAATTTTATACCCTCACTTTTTATTCCATTGGAAAATATTTTTTATATATATTAACTTTTAAATTAATGGATTCTCTGAATTTATAAATACAATTACAAACAACATAAAATAAAAACTAACCGACCTAACGATTTACTTCCAACAATTTAAGATTGATCTCTCAACGATAATAATTTGTATACGATTTTTAGTATGTACACGCAGGATAATTGGGTACTTGACTATTTTATAAAAAGTATTCAAGGCTATCTCTTAGTTTATCCTAACCTGTAACAATTATTACGTAATTTATTTTCATATTTTAGTTAAAAAAAAAACTTATTATGCATAATTTAATTTGCCGCCAAAACGCTATCTGTTAACTGTAAATACGGGAGACGTCATTGTTACTCACCATACATTCACTCATAAAAATTAATGATGATTTCAAACTATAAAAACGTGTATTTAGATAGATTTCAATCGTCGATCACATCCGCGTTAAAGTTAGGTTGGGTTTTAACCAAAAATATGAAAATATTATAACAAATACCCTGGCAGTATGGCTTCGGATCTTAGGTCCTTGTGAAACAAATATGCAAGAAAAATGAGTAATATGACATAATGTATCGTGAGTGCTCTTTAGTCACGTGACTTACAGATAAAATTAAGTATTTAAATTATGTAGATAAAATTATGCTTGTGTGTGTAATCACGTGTGCAACATATGAAATTATGCTTGGCTTATTTTTAATAAATAAACATTAGCCAAGCATAATTTCATTTGTTGCACACATGATTTCGATGATAAATCTATGTTTCTACAGTTATTCATTTAATATTTCTTACTATAGTCAAGCCAATTGCTACATTGAGCTAAAGAGAAGTTTCAGTTAATATAATAAGAGTCTATATTTTATTATATCCTGAGAATATAATTTCGAATAGTTAAAGATAAAAGAAACTGTTTATAAAAATATTTCTATATCATAAATATGATTAAGATCCATCTCTGAATATCAGAAAATACTTTTAAGGGAGCAAACCCGCGAACGAATTAAAGTTAAATATGCTGATAGCCGTGCGCTCCGGCAGTAGGTAGTTAGCTTTTAGATATAGGCAAGGCATTGCTCTATCCAAGATCGTACGTCATTCGACAGATCACGTCACGCTAACAACGAGTTCCCACAGCAAGTTCCTCAGGTATCTCGCTACTTCCTGCGGTGACCAATATCAATAAGCATCAAAGAATGTGAATGAATCACCGAATGGTTTCCTCGTTTTTATAACAGCGCACATTAAAATTTTACAACATGAATTCATTTTTCAAACGACGTGTATGTCGTTTATATCTTTTTTTATATATGTTCGCAAAATCTCCGCAAATATGGACCGAATTCCCTTGTATTGCAATTCGATGACTTTTTGCATTCTATAAGGTTTACTCTTTGGGTAAACCCAAGGATCAGTCTGATGACAGGTTAAGCACTAATAAAATTATTAACCTCAAGATTTAAAAAAATCATACAACTAATAACCTGTAAAAGACATGCATAATTAAACAAAGGACAAAATAAATAACTAAAGGCATCGATCCGAAATCAATAAGATTTCGAAAAAAATATACAGACGAATAAATTAATAACATTCCTATAAAAGAGCATTATTGGTTGTTGCCCTCAAACCATCACTGGTGACCTAATTACCAAACCAATATGTGTGTGACTGTTGGGTGTTATTTATTATTTATATATGTGCAGATTATTGGGCATGCATTACATTCTCACTGAAAGAAGTTAGTGTTATATTTAAGTTGACATATTGCATTAAGTGGGCATATTGGAGATATCTTGCTATCCCTTTCCAACGCACGTACTGTTATGGCGTGACGTGTTTATACTGATACTTCTCTTTCCCGCAATTTGACGGTAACACCAAACTTCAGAGGCTTATAATTTTTTTATTTTTGATAGTATTACAATATTTCTTTCTGTTTTATATTTTAGACAATGTTAATTTCGTATAAAATTAATTTTAAAAAAAACTAGTCAAGTGCCCCATTATATACGGAGCAATCGATTGACCACATCGCCTACCAATTCTATAGTGATGCAGTATTTTTTATGATATACCTATTAAACATCATGTTTAACTACGATATTAAGTATAAGGATCTATGGTCAAACGCGGGTTTAACAATAAAAAACATTTAAATTATTTTGTTCAATTGATAGGAAGCTCCATAATCCCTTTCTATTGGGTATAATTTTTTTTCATGATTTATATATTAGGTGCTAATAAATGCTTTTGTTTGTAGATTAAACTTACATAACAATTATTTATTTTTATGAAAGTTTAAATTTATATTCACACTATTGATACAACTATCGACTGTAAATATCAACTGTAGTCTATCCCTATCGTTATTCGTTCCCCCTTTCCCTCAAAAACTGTCAGACTTTTTTCCTAAGAGTAATAGGTGCGAGGGGGTCCCTGCTTTTAACGTCCTTGGTGTTATAATATGTATGTTATAAAAAATTATATCGTAAAATAACGGAATAAAATACTTTATCGATATCGATAATATACCCAATGAATCACGACCTTCGTCTCTAAACCGCCATTTCTCCTGCCGTATTATTATTACTTTGGCCCGTGGGCGTGGCTTATTGAGAGATGTGGGTCTATAGGAACAAACATATGTATATTGGTCCTTCTTTATCTGACTTGACACCGATTAATAGAAAAGAGATAGAGCATTATTTATTGCTGATTTTATCAAAATTTATACTTAATAGGCTGTAACATACAATAACTCTAACATACAATAAGGCCCCCCTGTGGTTCATATTTACATTTTAAATTACATTGACATTTGTAATATTGTAAAAAAAATAGTTTTAGCTAAACGTGTGTACATATATTATCTCTTTCAGCCGTATATGTGACGTTACAACACATTTTTCGCTTTTATTTTGTTTCTCCGTTATTATGTATTTAAAAAAAAATATGGGCCTACTCAGGTTGAGTAAAAGAAGAAATGGTATTTTATTTGAGTATTGGATTAAATACCTTTGAGTGGAGCAGCAGTGGTTTCCACAGCGAACATATTCAGCGCAGTCAACTGTAGCAGGCGAGCGGCCGGCATCGGCAGCGGCTGGCGGTGTAACAACGCGCGGAACTGTCGCAGCATCAGACCCGCACATTCGTGGAACGATTCCATACTATTGTACCAACAAAATATGTTTCATTCAGGAGAATAAATTGGCGTTTTGGCAGTTGGTTTTTGACGTTATGATATCATCATCATCAGCCTGTACCGGTCCACTGCTGGATATAGGCCTTTCCCAGATCGCGCCAACTGCTTAATGATGATGCTTATAGTATGTATTTTACATTATAAGACTTTATAACATCTCTTTATTCTTTGTTATCTAAAGGTGTCGTCCCCTATACCAAAAATAAGGTGGTATTCTTATCGAATTGTTGGACAATTTATGTTTATCGTTTTTATTAGTCGATAATAAATCATCATCATCATCATCAGCCACAGGATGTCCACTGCTGGACATCGGCCTCCCCAATAGATTTCTACACCGACCTGTTAGAAGCGGCTGGCATCAAGCGACTAAATAATATAATAAATAATTTTCTGCGATTTTAACCTTGGTGCAATTCAACTTTGACATTGGCAGACTCATTGCAAATGCGTGGAATCTATTAATTTAAAACAAAAATATGATAGAAACGAAATAAGGTATTTTACTACACAATATATTTTGTATCATAGTAAATTAACTATCCGTCATGATACTCACCCAATTTTTGTTATTAGTTTTCCATGGACATGCAAATAGCTAGTTATAAAATTTTTGTTCAGCTGTAACAAAAAAAAAGTGTCAGAAATAAGAATAGAAAAGAAAAGAAAGTATAAAGTAAATTAATGATTGGCCATCATCAAAATCTGTCGAAGCAAACCTTTCTTTCTTTCTATCTGCCCTTATCCCACCTTAATGTTGGATCGGCGCAACACACTTTTTCAAGCACGTTGCAGAAAAGAATTGACTCAGTTTTTACGACTGGCTGCCTGCCTGGCGTTAAGTTAACGGCGTTAACCCCCCTCTTGGGGATCCAGTCCCGGGCAAATCAAATTAGAAAAATCGCTTTGCCCGACCAGGGAATCGAACCCGGGACCTCCCGATCGTCAGCCCATATACGCTGTCACTAAACCAAGAAATATAAGACGACTATATGTCGAAGAGACTTTATTATTTCGTTATGTATGTATACCTCTACAGAGGACATGTTGTCGAGCACGTCGTGAGCGTGTTGCGCGTGTTGTGCGTGTTGCGCGTGTTGCGCATGCGCACGTCGCTCCCCGGGCCGCAGCCACACCTCCCCGCCCGCCGCGCCGGCCGCCCCCCGGCCCCCGCCCGCGCCCCCGCCCGCGCCCCCGCCCCCGCCCGCAGCCCCACCCCCGGCCACACCGTCTCGCTCCGTGTCTGCGCCGCGACTGCTCTCTAGAGCCGCGCGACGCTTCCTTTCCGCTGCTTCGTACTGTTATAATAACAATTTGTTGTAATAATACAATTAATTATTTATAAAATTACACTGCACTGATACACACTGATAGTATTTCTATACCTATTTGAAATTCCGAACAACAAATGGTATTTCTGCGTCACAGTCCACGCAATTAACACACTTTAACGAATATCACTGACGATTAGGTATCTTTAAAACTGATCTGCTCGATTGTCTTACCTTTTTCCTATTCTCGTCAAACAGCGAAAGTAAACTTTCTCTCGCCGATTGGAGAGGATTCGATGACATTAAACTCCTCATATAGTAATAGACAGCATCTAATTTCCTCCTCTGTAATATAAAGACAAGATGAAAGACAAACAAACTAAATGGGGCGCAGCTTTTAACTAAATACAAGCTACTTAACTTATATTAAATAATAGAATTTGTTCATCAATAATTATATTTAGCGATCAGACCGCCCATTGTTACACTAAGTTTATGTTTATTGTTTTTATTATACTTTGTAATTTGTGTGTGGTATTCATCGGTGGTATTCAATAAAAAGTTAAAATTATAATAACAATATGAAAACTGTATGCGTCGGAACTTTGAATTCGACATAAACTTAATATTTTTACTATACATAATATAAAAGACATTGCTAGTTTTTAATTTTTGGGTCTAACCAAAATATTTGAATTAATTTGTAGAATAATATTGAGTTGAAGATGGCAAGGTACTTACTGCATATATGGCCAGTATAGCCAGTTGGTTGTAAGGCCGGCCATTCTTTGGGTTTATCTGTTGCGCTTTGGTGTACCAGAGTTTACTTTTGGCATAGTTGTTGGTTTCGTTCACTTGCTCTTTGTATCTAGCCAGGTCGCCCAGGTACACATATAGTTTCTGTACCGATATGAGGGCGAGCCCTACATACCCAAGTCCTTTGGGCGGTATGGCGTGACTATCATTAAGGTAGTCGTCCACATTGAATTTGTAAACCTTCTCCAACGTTTGCACGAGATTCTCAAAAAAAGTGTTACCTTCTTCTATTATAATATTTATCAACTGAACTATTTTAGGTTTATCTTCTGGAGATATTTGAGGAAAACTTTTTCGTAATATTTCTATAAAATTATAATACAAAATTTTCCAAAAATGATGCTCTACGTTGTCCGCTTGGCAATACTTCAGATCTGATATAAGAAGCTTTTGGAGTGCGTTTTGTAAGAATGTTCTGAAACAACCGATAAAATTGTATTTCATCATCATCATCATCATCATCATCAGCCACAGGACGTCCACTGCTGGAAATAGGCCTCCCCCAAACATTCCCATATCTACCTGTTGGAAGCTGCCTGCATCTAGCGACTTCCTGCGACCTATGATAAGTACAGAGTAAATTGTATTTAAGAGGAAAATATTTTTATAGAAGAGATTTACAAGTGAGCTGGTGGTTTACCTGAAATGATCTCCATCGAAAACACAATAACTATTTACACAATTATTAGAACCATCAGAAATCTCACTCAACCGACGACACGCCACAGCGAGCTGCCATTTTACGTCGGTTTTCTGTGAGACAGTGATATCAAATCTGCTATTGGGTATTTGACTATTTTTTTAAAATTAATTATATATGAAACTGACGCTATCCAAAATATAGCACTGAAAGAATTATTGAAATATTCTCAGAAATAACGAAATTATAAGCATTTGAAATTTGGTGTAACCTTGAAACTGCGGAAAAGAGAAGTATCAGTAAAATCACGTCAGGGCCATAAGGGTACGTACGTTAGAAAGGGATAGCAAGATATCCCTACTACGTCCCCACTCTTGTTCATTGCAGAATTTTAAATATTAATAATGGACTCATTTTTGAACCAATTTCGATGCCGATTTTACAGAAGAGTTTCTTTTATGTTTTATTTGCTAGTACATATAAAAATATGTACAAAATCAAGCATAGTCAAGTACCCAATTGTGTTACAAGTTGTCGTTTGTTACGATTACCTGGTGTCGGTGAGGTCAGTCCAGTGGTCCGCTAGACCGACGGGGCCCTTGAGCATGTGCGCCTGCAGGATGACGTCAGCGCGGTCCACCTCCTGCAGCAGGGAGCGGTGCCGGGCGGCGCGCGCTGCCTCGTTGTTGTCGTACGCTACTGTGTTACGAGTTGATGTTTCCTTTATACCTAAGATGACGAAAATATTAATTAACTTTCACTGCCTCACCTACCGAAAAAGAAAGTGATCGAACAACGACTGCCAAGAATAAAGTGGTGGTTGCTGGATGGTCCCAGCCGGTTGGACTTCCGCGAAGTCGCCATTACACAACTCGCGAGTGTAAAGGCTGGCTCCGCGGAGGAACAGTGGGAAGGTATACAGTCAGCGATCACTAGTCTTGGCAGGTCGAAACTCGGCGTCCACTAGGGAGGCAGAGTCCTTGATAGACTTGGTGTTGGAGCGATATGGTTCGGGGTGCGACTCAGGAGAAAAAGGTGTGGTTCAAAGTGTGCAAGCGACCAGATCTCCTGAAGATCGCGCTGCGTACCGAGCAGCCAAAAACCCAGCAAAGCGAGCAGTGGCTAAGGCCCGACACCATTATCTGGCACCTCTATACAAGAATTTAGAGACCGTGGAGGGCCAAAACCTCATATATCGGCACGCTAAGGCTCGGGAGAAAGCAACACTCGACATTACTAAATGTCGGTATATCGGACTCCCGGGATGTTTTAGTTTGTGACAACAGCGCGGTAAAGGAGAGATGGCGCTCTTACTTTCACAGACGGCTAAACACCCAGCATTTGGGCGTGTCTTTCCCTGAGGTGCCCTCGAATCAGGGACTGGTTGCTCCGATTTCGCCTGACGAGGTCCTCGGTTGTTTCCATTACATGAAGAATCGGAAAGCGGTGGGGCCTGATAATATCCCTATCGAGGCGTAAAAAACATGGGCTCCTATGGTGTGGAGTTTCTTGCCGTCTTGTGTTACCAACAACTGAACACCAAAAAAATGTCTGACCATTAGCGGTTGAGTTTTTTAACTACGTAATGGTAAGGGTAGCGTTCAGGACTGTGGTAACTGTCGTGGCATTAACCTCATGTGCCACACCTTGAAGCTCTTCGAACGCGTCCTCGAATCCATGCTCCGCCAAGAGTGTGAAGTCTCTGGGTGTCAATATGTCTTCACACCGGGAAACCGGGATGTGGCACCATGGACCCAATTTTTGGTATTAGGTCGCTAGGCGAGGCATACAGGGCGAAGAAGAAGCCTCTGCACATCGCCTTTTTAGATCTGCAGAAGGCCTTCGCTGCGTGCACCGTCAGGCGATCTGGTGGGCATTAAGGGTCAAAGGAGTGCCAGAAGCCTATGTTGACAACATCAGGGACATGTATATCGTTCGGACTGCTGTTGGCGACACCAATTCCTTCCCGATAACCGTGGGGGTGCACCAGGGCTCGGCGCTGAGTCCTCTTCTATTTAATATAGTGCTCGACGTCAGAACGGCGGACGTACAGGAGCATCCTCCGTGAGTGCTTATGTATACCGATGACATAGCGCTAATAGTTCCTCTTCTCTTGAGAACGGCGGTGGTCTGAAACTAAATGTGGCGAAGACCGAGTACATGGGCTGCGGGAGTGCAGATTCAGATAGTATCCGGATAGGGAACGAGCTTGCCGTGAAAACGGACAAGTTCAAGTACCTAGGACCTGTATTACACGAGTCGGGTGATATCGACTCCGACGTCACGGCGGAAATGTTATGACACGAATGAATCGTATACGTAATGTGCATATCCGTGGCAGTCTTGGCGTCCGTGACGTAGCAGATAAACTGCAGGGATGTCGCTTGAGATGATAAGGCCACGTTTTGTGGAAATCACAGGAGTACGTCGGTCGCATGTGTCTGGCCCAAATCGTCCCAGGGGTGCGTTCCCGTGGACGGCCCAAAAAGCGCTGGTTAGACGTTCTGAAGGAAGATCTGAGAGCCAATGGCCTCACTATAGAGAATGCTCACAACTGGGCGAAGTGGAAACGTTTATGTAGGAAGGTGGACCCTGGCAGAAGGCCGGGATAACGCCAGGCAGAAAGAAAAGACTGCCTCAGTAGCATAGTTATAATGTGTACGCGATACGAAAACCATCCTGAGGTCCCGGGTTGGATTCTCCGGATCGGTCGATAAAATCATATTCCGTTTTTCTGCTCAGTATTAACTTGGTCTGGAATTTGTGCCTTACTATTAAGGCGAAGTTCGCCTATAACATTGTGGGGACGAAAAATATTTATTGCATCTGCCCTAATCCCACACTAATATGGGATCAGGGCAACATACTTTTTTGTATTATTTGCGTCTCTAACAACCTCTTCGAAGATAACTGTCGTGAGAGTGTATGTATAAAATGTGTGTACATAACGTGGACTAACTTAAAATAAACTGGTTAAAGCAACCACTTGCTATCGCAGCTTATTACACAAGAAGAGTTAAACAAGGTATAAAATTAGCCTATTTTTTATAATAAGTTACAGTTATAGTGTTTAAAACTCAAATCTAAAGTCAGATTACCTCGCTCCATTCTCTGGTCTACTTTCGTTGGACTTGTCTGCACGATAATTGGTTTTGAAGGGTTTTGATGGTCATATAAAGTTTTTTGATTTTCAGTTCCGTTTCCACGCCTGAAAGTCAAACACATGGTAAAAATTTTGAAAATGGAATATTAAAACAAATCTGTTAACACTGAGCATACCCCAAATCCTTTTGCAGATGAGTAATGGATCCTTGCGGGAGCATAATCAGGCCTGGGTAAGGATTGGATGTTTCGGATTTTTCCGATACACCACTGTTTAATCGATTTCGTTGTCCCGTGCTCTCTGGATGTCTGTCATGCAATATTAATTATTAAAATTACCATTTACAAGAAACAATCCGACAATCACATAGAAGTGATAAAACTTACTTGTCATGTACATTGTGCCTCTTGGACTCTATGATTTCCTCCCGCCAGCTGAGCGGCGCCGCAGGTGTGCACGACGCGGCGGGTGTTGCGCAGGCAGAAGGTGCGGCGGCGGCGGGGGCCGGGGCCGGGGCGGGGGCGGCGGCGGCGGACGCGGGCGGCGCATGCGCGTCGGCGGCACGCCCGCGTCGCCGGCCCGCACGCCGCTTGGAGCGCCGCCCGCCGCCCCCCTCCGCGCCGCCCGCACCGCCCGCACCGCCCGCACCGCCCGCGCCACCCGCACCCGCCCCGCACGCCGCCGGAGACTGTCGCCCGCGCTCAGTACTAGATGTGCGACCGTTACCGGATGCGTTATTTCTCTAAACAGAACCAACAAACAATGGACTATTCCATGAAACCAGAAAATCGAATAAGCAAAATGTTCTTGAAATTGACATAAGCCAAGAAAATATGGAAGAACCCACTAAACACCTGGTTGGAACATCGATGATGCAAACAGTATTATCCCAACTTGGTAGTTGAGGAACTATGACAAGTGAAAAGAGATAAAGCTACGCAACTACTACTACTAAGGAAGAAAAAATGAAACTTTAAAACTCTTTTTTACAGAAATACTAACATAATATGTTAATGAGCACAAAATATATACACAATATAAATCAGATAAAGATTATATAAAAATCCTTTGTTTTATGTATACACACTTGTATTACCTGACTCGCTGATGACCAGGTGGAAGGTTTGTTGACAGCGGTAGGTACTCTAAACCCATCATTGTCTCTTGGACTGAGAGCTCGACCGAGCGACGTGTCTCTACTGTTGCATTGGGATACTATTCTTCTGTAATTGGACAATTGCAATTATTCGACACCATACTTAAGAATATTTACAAATACTGCTAAGGCAGACCTACCTACTACTTACCTACAGATAGTATATAATTTTTGTGTCATTCTTTTTTGTCTTATCAAATCTTATTTTATATGTCAGAGAAAGAACAAATATACACGCACATGAAGCTTAACCATGGTTCATTAGTAAAACCTAGACAGGTCACATCAGAATAATAGTTTATTATCACTTACCCTTCAGTACTCTGTTCTCTGCTGTACGAGCGCAAGGATCGCCAACGGTCTAAGTCATCCCTGCTGTTACCAATAGTTGACGAGCGGTTACTTCTGTGGCTGTCCCTTCTTTCTCTGTCTCGCCTTCTTAAGCTTGTTGACATGATATCATTTTGCAAACTAACATTGCTGTCTTTTCTTGAAAGCTCTATGTCATGCTGAACACTTGCTGTACTGTCTTTTCTATTTCTTTCTTTCTTTTCAGCATTTCTCACACCTCTGCTAGAGCTTCTAATGTGCGTAAAAATAAATAATAAGTATAAATATTATTATTTTACATCTATACTAATATTATAAAGCTAAAAAGTTTGTTTGTTTGTTTGATTGAACGCGCTAATCTCAGGAACTACTGGTTTGATTTGAAAAATTCTTTTTGTGTTGGATAGCCCAATTATCGTCGGTGGCTATAGGCTATATATCATCACGCTATGACCAATAGGAGCGGAGCAGAAATGAAAAATGTTTAAAACCGGGGAAGGCGATATCTCAGAAACTACTGGTTCGAATTGAAAAATTCTTTTTGTGTTGGATAGCCTATTTATCGAAGATGGCTATAGGCTATAGCCTTATATATAACATCACGCTTTGACCAATAGGAGCGGAGCAGAAATGAAAAATGTTGCAAAATCGGGAAAATTTATAGCTCGGACAGAAACTACTGGTTCGAATTGAAAAATTCTTTTTGTGTTGGATAGCCCAATTATCGAGGGTGGCTATAGGCTATATAACATCACGCTATGACCAATAGGAGCGGAGCAGAAATAAAAAATGTTGAAAAGACTATATTTCAGAAACTACTGGTTCCAATAGGGAACTTGCGTGTAATTTTTTTATTGGTTCATTGCAAAGAACTACGTCTCAAATAAACACACCAGAAACAAAAACATAAAAATATGCACAAATCATTTAATTATCGCAAGTCTAAATATGACTTACAAAACCCCGCGCTAAAAAAGGACGTGACGTCACAGCTTAAATATGCCTTTTTGATGACATCTTAGTTGACACTGACGGCTAGTGACATTGTCTGGAATGACGTTTGAACCGCTATAATTGCCTATCGTTAAAAATTTCCCCATGCCGAACAAAAATTTGCCCAAAAATGTTGAAGCTATTTCATTAAATAACGAAGTAAAAATAAGTTGCACCCTTGAATCCTGAGTGGAGAGGTGGGAAAGTTACACGAAGAAAATAATTTGGAAAGAGGAGGACCTCCGAAATCTCATTCATCAAGTACCATACTAAACATAACCCAACGTGGAAACACTGCCTAATGCAACGACGTCACTTGGGTTTTGTAATAACGTTCCATTACACGTAATTTCTAATTAAGATATTTTGTAAAATATCAATTATTTTATACTACAAATTTCATCATAGCACATTTCAAGGTTTTGTTTATTGATTTATCGACACAATTTCTCGTTATAATTTTCGTGCAAGTTCCCCAATGAAATTTTTTTTTTTGTGTTGGATAGCCTATTTATCGAGGATGGCTTATAGGCTATATAACATCACGCTTTGACCAATAGGAGCGGAACAGAAATGAAAAATGTTACCAAATCGGGAAAATTTATATCTCAGACAGAAACTACTGGTTCGAATTGAAAAATTATTTTTGTGTTGGATAGCCCAATTATCGACAGTGGCTATAGGCTATATAACATCACGCTATGACCAATAGAAGCGGAGCAGAAATGAAAAATGCTGCTAGAGGGGAATTTTATATCTCAGAAACTACTGGTTCGATTTGAAAAAATATTTTAGTGTTGACCAAGGGGATGAATGGTAGGGTGACTAAGGGGTGACTGACGGAGTGATTGATGGGGTGACTAATGGGATGACTGACGGGGTAACCGACGTGAGGAATGACGGGGTGACTGACAGGCTGACTGATGGGGTGGCGGACGGAGTGACTGACGAGGTGAATGACGGGATGACAGACGGGGTGACAGATGGGGTGACCGACTGGATGACAGACGGGGTGACAGACGGGTGACAGAAGGGTGACAGACGGGGTGACAGACGGGGTGACAGACGGGGTGACGGACGTGGTGACAGAAGGGGTGACAGACTGGGTACAGACGGGGTAACCGGCGGGGTGACAGACGGGGTGACAGACGGGGTGACAGACGGGGTGACAGACGGGGTGACAGGCGGGGTGACAGGCGGGGTGACAGACGGGGTGACAGACGGGGTGACAGACGGGGTGACAGACGGGGTGACAGACGGGGTGATAGACTGGGTGACAGACGGGGTGACCGACTGGGTGACAGACGGGGTGACAGACGGGTGACAGACGAGGTGACAGACGGGGTGACAGACGGGTGACAGAAGGGGTGACAGACGGGGTGACGGACGTGGTGACAGACGGGGTGACCGACTAGGTGACAGACTGGGTGACCGACTGGGTGACAGACGAGGTGACAGACGGGGTGACAGGCGGTGTGACAGAGGGTGTGACTGACGGGGTAAGAGACAGGGTGACAGACGGTTTGACAGACGGTGTGAGAGACGGGGTTACTGACGGCCGAAGTAGATCATCCTATTACCTCTTTTAGAATTATTGTGCTATAGGTGCCTACGACTCACTCTTTCAACCCTCTCTCTCATACGCAGACGAAGTTGCACGGGTCAGCTAGTAACTATATAAACTTGAAAAACTAAATATACAATATATTTTTTTATAATTGAATAGACAAACAGAGATTAACAACAAAAATAAAAATCCTGTTTCTTACATAATAGGATGATAGAACTTTTTTCACAGGTAAGTGAAAAGTTAAATTTTAGACTTATGTGAAAAGTCTGTGAATATAAGAAATCGTTATAAAGGAGCAACTGAGAAATCACAAATTCACCATAATCATAATGGGCTTCCGTGTACATATAAAGTAACTACCTAACTATAGCCCGCGAGTCCCGCGACTCTGTATGCATGGAAAACAAACAAACATGCAAACAAATATATCCAACAGGAGCTATAATTTTTTTACGGATGTGTGTGTCAATCTATCTCTGTGTCAAATTTCATCCAGATCTATTCAGACATTCTGGTGTGAAAGAATAACAAACATTGATACATTGTTAAACACTTTCACAACACAATATTTGTTAGATTGATTAACAAAATAGAACCAAAGCACTAAGAAACCTTATAATGCAGGTTTAGTTTTCATCAAATTCAGGCCCATTCTGAGGTACATAACTTATATAATATTTTTTATGAACCCAGTCAATCTATATTTACAAAATTGTTACAGTACAGGAGATATGTAGTCTGAAAATATACATGTTAATTCACAATGGACATTGGGTAAGCATCCTTTTATAAACTTGTCAAAAACTATGATTTAAAGTTTGATAAAGAAATTACTCTGGGATTTGTCCTCAATATGACGTTAGACACATGCAAAATGATCGAAATGAGCTCAGCCAAATGTAGGTGTACTAGTTATCTAGTTTACTTCTGCCTACCCCTTCGAGGGTACAGGTGTGAGTCTATGTATGTAAAATATAATAATAGGTGTTCCAAAATTAAATATTGAGATTATAGTAGTAGCTAATAGTATGAATGCTTACCGTCTATCCTTATGCCTTGATCTTGCACTTCGTTTTGATTCTTTAGGCTCATGTGGTTTTATTTCATCTGCATTTGAATTTTTTAAGTTTTGTGAAAAGCTTGTTGAAGTATCACACATATCATCAAGTTGGATATTTTTTTCCACTTCTTCTGTCCAGTCCTATTTAAATAAAACCACTTTAATGTTCCAAATCTAATTTTCCAAGAAAAAAACTTTAATGTTGGAAATCAAATTGAATACCTAATATGCAATTATGTATAATTTTGGTTGGTGACAATTTAAATTTTTATCTTCAAAAGAATCCAAGTGTGTATTGTTTGGTATAATATTCTTACACATATAACACTGTAGTATTGATTAATTACAGGAGAAAAATTAATCCTACAACATGTAAACTCAAGTCAAATTAATAACCATTTCTTTGGTGGTTCACAATTTGAAATGCATAAGCAACATATGCCTATTATATACAATATTATAAACTTACCAAATTAGTAAGGTCTAATAGAGTTGTAGACAACTGGGATGCTTCATTATCACGATCACATTCTGTTTCTTGTTTGTGATTTTGATTTTCATAATTTGGGGATATTTGTGCCTTCATATTGGATAAACCATTTTGTTGTGCTGGAATTTTCATTAAATATTTATAAAACAGTTAACTAAATAAAATATTATACCAAAAGTATGAGACATTACAGAGAAACTTGCCTGGATTCATAAATTCAGTTGTACTTTCTGTACTTCTATTCATTGTGTTGGATTTATTTTGAACATATCCGTGATCATTGTTAGTAGACTCATATAAGTTCATATATGAATTACTAGGTGTAGAACGTCTTGAATTTTGTGTTTCATATGTTTTTAAATAAGTGTTTATGAATTTTTCCCTATCAAAACCTTCATGATCTCTTAGTCTACCTCTCCCACGAGATGGTAATGTTTGAGACCAATTTGAATTTGAATTATAAACATGGTCATCAGTTGCAGTGGGCTGCAAGGAGTAATTAGATGAGGACTTATCTCTGCGACCTGGGTCTGTATTATCATGTGTTTGGTGTGTTGATTGCTCTAAAAATTTCTTTCTAAATCTTGGAGGTATATTGTCTAAATTTAACATGTACTTAGGTCTAGATGTATCTGACATATAACCTGCAGAGTTTCTTCGTCCAGAAGGAGGTTTGCCTCCAGAAGAAGACATGTTATGCCTTCCTGCTGATGTTTCCATACTTTTGCTGTCACGATTTCTATCCAAATATTTTTGTTCTTGAACACTGTGACTGGGTGAAATAGACCTGGTCTCAGATGGTTGTCTATAATGTCTATTATAATTTAAATCATTATGTACACCATCTTTGTTATGATAATCACTATAATATTTTCTATCTCTTTTAGAGCCTCTATTGTAGCCAGTACTGCTGTTTGAGCCATGCCTGTCTGGATTATTTGATCTGTTATTATAATGACTAGAATTATTATATCTCATAGATGTTTTGCTCTCTTTAACGACATCAGAACATGAGTCACTCGGTCTGGCCATGTAAAGCTGTTGTTCAGGTTTTTTATAATTATGACGAGAGCTAGAAACAGAATGCTCACTGTGGGCATCACTCATGTCATCATTAATAGAGTACTGCGATCCATGATGCGACCTATACCTTCTACCACTATTATCTATATCATTTACATCCATTTTTGAATCTAAACCATAACTTGAACGTCGCAATGGTCCACTACCAGGCTTATAAAACTTTTGCTGTGGTTTATTTTTCCTGTATTCTTTGTAGTCATCATCCATATCAATACAACGAGAATGTGTACAATAAAAGTTAGTCACGACAACATAATCATTTAGCTATTATTCCCGACAATAATCACAGAACACTAATACCCTAACGGACAATAATGAAATAAAACAATCTATTAACTGTTCACAAACACTGAGGTTATGTTCATAATAAAACTGCACTGATTCGAAATTTACGAATACTGACTACAAAAATAAAAATCACATCAAACATTCGCCAATTATTTGTAGAATTTGGTGAATGAATAAGGCCAAGATAATATACAGATTACAGACATAAAATTATTTCCCTTTGACTCGTAGTAGCTTTGACTATATTTTGCTTTAAATTAGTGTTGTTATTAATCGATTCTCAATTCGATAATCAAAAACAGATAGATCATTTATATTATAATTTATACTAATATAAACAAAATGTAAAAGTATGAAGTTCGGTATGTATTCACGGATAAACCACTGAATTAACTTTCATATTTTATATATGAAGAAAGCTTGAACATAGCCTATTTTTGGTCCAAAGATACCCAACAAGCATGTTAGAGGATGCTTCATCAAAATCGATTAAGTAGCTTCTAAACTCTCATACAAACTTTCATCTTTTTGGGGGTTGATTTAAAAAAAAATAAAGTACCCTATGTCCGTCCTTAGGGTTACAGGTATCCTCATACCAAACATCAAAATCGGTTCAGCGGTTTAAACGTGAAAGCGCCGACAGAATGCTCTAAGCTAGTTACTTTCGCATTTATTTAATAGGTATGGATATAAATATATTATACTTTTTTGTGTTCGTCTCTGATGCATTTCCGTTTCATTGTGATGCATTTGCTGTTTGAAATCACAAAGATTCTAAAGAAATTTAACTTCAATAACCATAATACAACTTACTAGCAACCCACCCCGGCTTCGCACGGGTACAACTATATTATGCATGTAAAAAACATATAAACCTTCTTCTTGAATCACTCTATCTATTAAAAAAATCGCATCAAAATCCGTTGCGCAGTTTTAAAGATCTAAGGATACATATGTAAGGACAGACAGATAGCGGGAAGCCACTTTGTTTTATACTATGTAGTCTTATATGTAGTGATATTTTGTATTCTGCCATGACTCTGCTCAAATTTCATTTTTTTTTTACCCGACTACGGCGAAGAAAAAAGGAGGGTTATTTTTTTAACCGGTATGGGAGTATCTATGTATGTATGTTCATCTGTTCCCTCATAAATTCTAAAATGCTAATCATATTTTATAAATGAAGCAAAACAACAAACTCTAAACATAAAAAAATATGATGTGGTTCTGAAAAAACCCAAAATACATAAATAAATAAAAAATAAGTTCAAAAACTAGAACCCGACTACTGAAAAACCACGCTCTAAAAAGTGTAAAATAAAACAAAAGTTAAAGTGGTAGAGCCACGCTGTAGACAGTAACGTCTATAGCACGAATGGGCCGGCTCGACCGGTTAGATACCACTGTCTCACAGAAAACCGACGTAAAGTGACAGTTTGCTGTCGCGTTTCGTTCGGTGAGTGAGATTTCCGGTGGCCTATTTCCCCACTTCCTTTCCCAATCCCCTTCCCTCCTCTTCCATTCCCTCCTTTTAGGTTGGCAACGCACCCATGATTCTTCTGTGTCTTGGGTGTCTATGGGTGGTGGATATCACTTACCATCAGGTGACCCATCTGCTCGTTTGCCAATCTCTGCTATAAAAAAAAAAAAAAACAATTCTCATATGAATTTGTTGTGTACAAATTATTCAATACATATCGTGTAAGGACATAAATGCTCTAAGATATCACTACATAGTATAAAACAAAGTCGCTTCCCACTGTCTGTCTGTATGCTTAGACATTTAGAACTACCCAACGGATTTTAATGTTTTTTTTTTAATAGATAGAGTGATTCAAGAGGAAGTTTTATATGTATGATACATGCATAAATGAATCCCCTAAAGGGATGTAATGGGGGGATATCTGTTTGTCAAGGACTCAAAATTCTCAGGTGTAAAAATAAACAACTTGCATGTAATAAATATTTCATTGTATTTCTGATGTTCAGAGGATATTGCCTAGCCGTGGCTTGGCCGTGGTCCGTGCAGTTAGTAGATATTACTCGATTCAAATATAATATTCAAATGACACGTAGGTTTAATCGATTTTTATGAAGATATCAACTTAGCTGCGGAACAAATTAGAAAAATCAAAAAATATCTATGGTCCATGGGTACTACGAGATTGCCATAATTAAAAAATATAATAACAGAAAGACAATTTGTCATGATGTAAAACGTCAATTTTAGAAAGTTGTCTATTAATATAGTGCGAGCACCATTATTTGGTACTTGAAAGACTCGAAAAATTCTTAGATAATATCACTCTATTTGATCAAAATTCGTCCGTCCAACTATGTTTTCAACCTGCAAATTGCAATGGGTTCCTAACCCGTAGGTGACGTTTAATTAATTTTATTTATTTAGATGGTATAAAAATTGTACATTTCTTTATCGTTAAGTATAATAACAGTGTTTATTTTTATCAAATTTTACTAAATTGTTCATGACTAAGAAATAATGTCTTTCGAGTACTTGCCCGTGGCTGAAGATGAAAATGAAGAACCCATAGAACTACCAATCGAAGAAGATGGAACTTTGATGTTAACGACCGTCTCTGCGCAATTCCCTGGTTGTTGTGGACTAAAATATCGACATCCCGAAACGAAAAATATCAGAGGTATTCGATTACGAGACGGCAGATTGTATCCTCCTCCTGAAGGTTGGGGTAATCACTTGTACATATGTAGCTTTCCTAAAGAAAATAAGCGAAAACCCGGTGAAAATTCCGAATCTTCTTTAGCCAAGAATAAGAGAAATGACAATTTATGTTCCGATTTGATAGTTTTGGGACTGCCATGGAAGGCCACTGAGCAAACTGTACGAGAATATTTTGAGAAATTTGGTGAAGTGCTGATGGCCCAGTTAAAAAGAGACCCTAAAACGGGCATGTCTAAAGGATTCGCTTTCATTAGATTTGCATCATACACATCTCAGATGAGAGTGCTTGCCCAAAGGCACATGATTGATGGTCGGTGGTGTGATGTACGGATACCTAACTCCAAAGAAGGCTCAGTACCATCCATGCCTTGTAAAGTATTTGTAGGCCGATGCACTGAGGAATTAACTGCTAATGACTTGAGAGAATATTTTTCACAATTTGGAGAAGTGACAGATGTCTTTATTCCAAAACCTTTTAGAGCTTTCAGTTTTATAACATTTTTGGACCCAGAAGTGGCCCAAAGTTTATGTGGTCAAGACCATATAATAAAAGGAGTATCTGTAAATGTATCAAATGCATCCCCTAAACAAAATAAAGGAGGTTCAAACCAACGCAACTTACCAAGCAGAAACTATGAAGAAGGACATCCACACAATGCATCAAACAATAACTCGTGGAACAACCGCAGTTTGGACATGGTGAACATGCAAGCGCTGAGTATGTCTGGACAGCATGGACAAACGGGTGTAGCTGGTGGAGGTGGACAGGCTCAAGGTGGGAGCATGCCTCTGGGCATGGGAGGACTACCAGTGAACCAAGCTCTTGTCGCGGCTGCACTCAACCAGGCGGCAGGATGGGGCCTCATCAACAACATCCCGTCAGGTGGGTCGGAACAAGGTGCATTCGCGGGACCAGCATCGTCTGCTCCACCAGCTCCACCCAATTTCTTGTCATGGATGCAACAAGGTAATTCGGCACAAGGGCCCTCTAGTCAGTGGGGACAGAGACACCAGTCCCAAGGCCACTCTGTTTGATCCCAAATTTGATTTGACAAGCTCACAATAATCTCTGTGATTGTAGCAACAATTAGATAAATATCATTTGTTTTTATCTACAATTATTATTATACAAAGTATAGGTTGTTCTGTTGGTGAAAAGTAGTTAACCTACAAAGTTTGCTAATGATGTTATTTATTTATTATGGAATTGCTTGTGTTTTGTTA
This sequence comes from Clanis bilineata, assembly GCA_036417725.1. Taxonomy (NCBI): domain Eukaryota; kingdom Metazoa; phylum Arthropoda; class Insecta; order Lepidoptera; family Sphingidae; genus Clanis; species Clanis bilineata. The sequence goes on along the minus strand of CM071146.1, from coordinate 9,188,575 downwards.
ATACTCTTCAAACTTGATGTGTTTGAAGTAGAATGCTGTATAATGGATCACGTTATATTAATTTATATATTTGAAACAATTTATACAAAAATTACAATTATGTAATACCTTAGTAAGTTTACTATTATTGAAATAATCATTGTTGTTGTGCTTTTTGTTTGTCATTTCATATTATTTTAACTTGATATACTAATGAAAAATAGCATTCATATTTCTGTATGTTTTTAAATTTTTCTTATACATAAAATTTTATAATAATCTGGGAATGCTTAATTGTATAGATGTTTTATAAATCCATTTTTATGATTCTTAGGGCCGTCCAATCACCACAAGATTTTGCAAAAGTTATATGAATACAGCTTTTTTCTCCATATTATGATTGTTAACATATTCACTTCAGGTGTTGATTTAAATAATAATGTGTATATTCTCATATGCTTAAGTGCAAATAACTTCATTAAATAATTACATAATGAAATGGAATTGTAAATTCCCTCATTTTCTAAAGTTTAATTACTATAAAAAATATGTATACATACATTAAGCATTATGATTGGCTCAGGTGCCCTTACAACTCTTGGTATAGAAGCCTTAGCTTCTATCTAAATATAAGGAGATTTTACTATAACAACACAGTGTGTATAAACACTATTATTTTATTCAGACACAATATGTAATTGCTTCTTTTAAAATAATTTTAGAAAATTAAGCTACTAATATTATGCATAATTCAGAAAAATGCATAGAATACATAATATAATGATTTTGCTTTTCTTTCACATACATTTAAATAAGTTTTTCAGAAAATAAGATTCTCTAACAAGAGAAATAACAATGGGTATGCACTATGCAGTACCTTCACATGGTTCCAAATATGAAGTTACCACAAAAGTAGAAATGTTATTGTACAGAATAATCATCTTGAATAATGATGATGATTGTCCATATTCATTGATGGTATTACATATAAAATTACTTCACAATGGGAAATAGCAAATCTTCAAATCTCGAAATACATAATAATTTACAAATCCCAGATACTATTTATCAGTGAATTGGATTACCTTTTAACTTGCCTTCCCGTTTTATAGAATATTTTAAACAATTTATGTATGTAACAGTGTAGACATACTTTACTACATGTGCTTTTGTATATTGATTATTAAATAACATTATGTTTAAAGAACAGACTGTTAAGAGTTCATACATTGTATAGTAAAACATAGAAGTCTATTGATTGTTATCATTGTTTGTCAAATAATGTTGATTATTATAAATTTATTGTGTGTTTCCTCAGATGGATGTGGGTATGTAGATTGAGGACAAATGTCTATTTTTGACAAAGTAAATAGTTAGAATATTTTTGTTACTGGCGCAATGTGGGATTGATTACGAATGGGTATAGATGTAGTTGTAGGACACTGATCCAATAGCCACTGTATATATCTTTAGGAGAAATTGGAATGATGGTTGTACAAATTAAATGACTGGCAAGACTGGATAGTAACATAATAAAATGATACCCATGTGTAGTAACATCTCAAAGGAGATAAAAGTAAAAACACAAGATAAGATGTGAAAAGGGTAACCAATCTTTACACAAATAGCAAATAAATTTTTTATCTGTAAATGTAACATAATGTTAAATCAAAATGAATGTAACATGTATGACACCATGAGAATTTTTTTTTTATATTGTCACAGCATGTTTGTGATATGCATCTCGCTGAAGGTTGAGGGTGTGTGTTGTCAAAGTAATTAATAAAATAGTGACTGTATGGCAAAGGTTACACAGTTAGTAAATACCACAATTGTATGTATGTATGTATGTTAATAATAACAATAATAATTGTATTGTAGTCTACAACCATTTGCATATTGAATTTAAAATTGATCACATAGATTTATTGTGATCCATCAATTCTCGTCAATATTTATTGATAATATTAAATGGTAATATTTATTGGAATACTGAACCATTTCTTACAGGGGGTTGTGGGTAATATTTTATTGACTTTTAATTGTAGGATGATAAATATTTAGCCGAAATGCAAGATATAAAGTTGTAACATTACTTGACTGTGCAACCCTTGCCTATAGAGATTACTGATTATTTTCGAATTGGGCCTATTTTAATAGCCATATAACTTTTATCTAATGGATAATTTTGTTGCATAAGTCAGCCCTTAATAGAAAAAGTCATTCGTCCTTTGTTTTTGTACAATCTTTTGGCATGTTTATTTTCGTTATAGATAGGTAATGTCTGAGTTATATGTAAACCTAGTATTAACCAGATAATCAATGGGTTCCCTAGGACTAGGTAACTCGCGGCACGCCTACTTCGCTCACTTGGATCACTCATACCACCGAATGTTGATATACTTAAGGTCGCCTTATTTCGTTTAAGGCCGCCTTATCTGTCAAAATTGTATGGCGAAAGTCAATGTGAGAAGCCGTTAAAGTTGAGTAGCGTTTGACCATTCGGGGGATATATACATATTTTCAAAATTATAACCTGCTTTCCGAAACAGTTGGTTGAAATTTTTTAGAATTTAGGTGAATTTATTTAATATACAATTAAACTACGTATTTAAAAGTAAATTACCCAGACAGCATTACATAAATTAAGTTTAGGTTCCCAGCGAATTTAAACATTTTTTGACTTTACTGAAAGAGCTTGGCAATATGATTAGGTAGGAACCTGGGTAAATCTAGGTTTACATATACTTACACTTTACTCACAATACATGACAGGTACAGACATTATCTTCAAGGATATCATGCAATTGATGCTCAGCCCTTTGTCGATCATCATTTGAATACAAACTTGCAGCGCTACCACTAATCCAGAGTTAGACCTAAACTTGATTCATCCTACAACACATTCCTATATTTAAAAGGAGATTTAGGATAAACCGAGATTTATCAAAGTGCTGCAAGTCACCCTTAGAATATTATGTGCAAATAGATATAGAAACGAAATAAATCATGTGATGTACTACTAAAGATAATTAATTTAACGTACCAAAACCATGCTATTGGATTTAAATAATGAGCTGAAGTGAAATGACTAAGGTACTTATTACTTTGCTATTGGTGTATGATTTCAAATATGCATACTTGAAAAACGTGTACTAACTTTACTCTTGGTTTAAATCTTTTATAGTCTATCCATTGTTCTTATTCGAGAAATGTAATCAAATATAGATATTCTTGTAAATGATTTATTAAAACAAGAAAATTGTGACTTCATCATTAATATAATACAATAATACATTTCTTATAAATATGCTATATTATAAAAAATAGTGGAGTTATCCCAATGATAAAAGACATCTATTCTTCTTTCAAATTCTAATATAAATGCAAAAGTTTGGATGGATGGCGTTTATTATTTATTTACGCCAGAACGGCTGAACAGATCTAGATGAATGCTTTCTTAGATTTACGCGAGTGTTACCTATACATTGAAATAAAACTAGTTTATACGGATTTTATCGTCATATGTTTTTATTTTTAGGTCCGACGTGTCGTACGCTCTGCAGCATAAACAAATTTTAATTGTGTATAATTTTAAAATGAAGGTAGATATTGTAAAAATTTACATTTTGTACAGTCACTCAGTCCGACCCGTGACCACGAAGCTTTCGAAACATCGGGCCTAAAAATAAAACCAAAGCGCGATAAAATCCGTATAAACTAGTTTTATTTCAATGGAACGCGATGTAATTTGGCACAGAGATAGATAATAGTCTGGAAATAACATATTGGTATTATCCTGGACAAATGTACGGTTCCTGTGGTATAGATTTGTTTATATTTCTGGAATAACGAATGCAATTTAGTTCCTATGCGTTACCATGGCAACTAATTATTCTACCAATTTCAAAGTCAATTCACGTGTAATAAGGCCGAAGGAGTATAAGGGTGATCCTTATAGACTTCCAATATTATGCTAAATGGCCCGTATTACTTCATCAGATGTAATAAACTGTAACTGTAAACTAAATGTTATACGGGACCAATGACCATCCTCCACATAAACCCTGTCAAATAAATTACTCGATAAACAAGTTTTAACTATAAGTTATTTCACATAATCTTTACATAGTATAAAACAAAGTAGCTTCCGCTGTCTGTCTGTCTGTCTGCCTATCGCTATGTATGCTTAGATCTTTAAGACTACGCAACGGATTTTGATGCGGTTTTTTTAAATAGAGTGATTCAAGAGGAAGGTTTATATACATGCATAAATTCATCCCCTAAAGGGATGTAATGGGGGATGAATATTTGTCAAGACTCTCGCGTGGGCGTAGCCGCGGCAGAAGCTAGTTATAAAATAATTCAATCGAACTAAAATCCTTTTTTTTTGTAGCCCAGTCATCATGTGTATATTTGAAGTTATACAGCCATCATACTGATGTACACTGGCCTAAGACTACTCTGGGAACGTATTATGTAATGCGTCACGTGGTGCAACCAAAACAATATTGTGTAAACTGCATTTCCACCAGAGATTTGCGAGATACCGAGGCGGTGCGCGAGGAAAATCCACCAATAAGATTAAGTGCTTCATTGTGTTAGTCTCGCGCAGTGCAGGTCTGGTCAAAAAGGGCTAACGGAGCTTGGTACATTGAATATCCAAATTATAAGGGTATCATTTTTCCATTTAACTTCGGAACCTTTAAAAAACTAAGATGTGTGCAATGCCGCGTGCATCCGAAAGTATCCGACATTCATCCTCACAATATTCAGCTACACAAAGTTTCGTACAGCCTCGCTACCTCGCACTGCTTTGATGTAAACTAAGGATAGAGGGGATGGGCTATAAAGCTAATCGTTATAGCACACTAGAGCCGCGTCTCCTGCACTAAAACATTACACAAAACATGGTTTCGCTGCACATTTTTCTTATGGTTCATTGTCCCATGAGTATGAGTCGGCGAAAAACATTGTTTGGAGTAGGTTGGTTTTGTGTTTTGTTTCGAGAGAAACACGTAAATAAAGCCGGGTCTCCTGCACTAAAACATTACACAAAACATATATTTTTTATATATGGTCCACTGTTCTACGAGCAGTAATTTTAGTTGTCTGCTGCTCGTAAATATCTGTTTTGTGTATGTGTTTTGTGTAATGTTTTAGTGCAAGAGACGCGGCTTTATATCAACCCACACACACAAATCAACCACACTGGACGTGCCGTACTCCGTTGTTACGAACGCATAACGCATTACGCAATGCATCTCCCCGAGTTAAATGCCTTACAGTACCTAAGTACCTAACTAAAGTTACCTAACTTGACAGCCTCCGTGGCGTAGTGGGCGAGTAGCCGGCTGTGAAGCGAGAGGTCGCGGTTTCGATTCCCGCATTGAGAAAAATGTTTGTGTGACCCACAGATATTTGTTTCAAGTCTGGATGTTGTGAGACCGAAAGTATCTCCATAGTTTCTGACACCCACAATATAGGTTATACCTAGTTTGGGGTCAGGACTATGTGTGTGGCTGTTGGGTGTAAATAAATAAAAGTTATATGGATCAATTTGAATACTTTACCGCTATAAAAATGGCTGGGAAAATACGATGATGAACTTTCGCTGGTCCAAATGAACTTTATGTAACGAATCGAGTACAAAAGTATGTCGTTATTGTATTGTAACATTACAACAGTTTTTACTAAAATAACTACAGTGTTGATTTCCGGAGTGTGTTTTGCTTGTGTGGTGTTTATTTAATCGACCAAACTACAGACATCTTTAAAAAGATATAAGGTACTTGGATCGCCTAATTTTATTGCCCTCAGCATCTTAAAAAATATTAGTTGAATTAAACTGTTTTACAGAGTGATAGAATTCAATATCGTATGACATACTCGGTACCTTCTTACAGATGCCTGTATAAATCATGTCTCGGTTATAGTCAGTGAATAAAGTGGAAATGGTATTTATATTGTGTACGTTTTTCGCTTATATTTTGTTTGGTTTATTAACTTATTTGGCCATTTGTTGTTCAGTTTTTAGTTTATATGCGTGTCGATTATTGGTGTAGAGTAAGTTTTGCAAACGTGTGGTAAATCTAATATATACCTAATGAAAAAATATTTATATATAAGTAATGTTATAACACATCAAACTAAATCAAAAGTCAATTTTAATTCGTACCTAGATATTTTTTTATTTATAAAATCCTGTCGTTTTGTGCGACATGACAATTTACGATTGTCCTGTATCACCTGTTATAAACGGATGCAGAGTGCACATTGCTGTTTCAGTTACATATAAATATTATTATACTCCTATATTTAGCGGGCGCGTGTAATTGTGTAGTCGAAATTAAAACAAAATATTGCAACTGTTTGTTTTTTTATCGGCTCAATTTTCGAGGTACCTACGCCATGGTTTAATTTATACGCATTTTTCTTCAGTGATATCGATTATTGATAACTAAAAAAGTAATTTCTTTTAGGTTGAGTAGGTATAATAACCTTAAAATTAACAAAAGTTTTGTAACTACATATTTCTTTTTTGTGTCCACAAAATGTAATGTCAGGTATAAAATGTTGAATTGAAAGCATTGAGGTACCTATTTTGTGATTGAGGGGACTGCGCCACATATTTTTAAGTGTTTGACTTTCATGAATTCACGTGTAACAACTAACACTGCATATTCTAAGATTTCATTCCACATTCAACAAAATGTAATAATTATAGTGTATTGGTAAAAAAGATGACACCTAACACGAACAAGTACCTATAGAACTATAATATGATATTTTTTTGTTTAAATATTATAATTGCATCTACTCGTATTTTAAAAAAAATATTTCATATAGAGGTATACTTACTAGGTGGAAAGTTTACATAGGTCTTAAGGAAATATTGGAAATTGATTTATTATTATAAATCGTTAAAGGTGTGTTTTTAGTCAATCATTAGCGAGATATGCGCTTCTCGAGTCGTATGTGTCCCCCCCCCCTCCCCTTGTAACGTTTAAACTCTTCAAATAAAATAAAGTAACAACTTATTGTACGCGATCAAACGAACATTTGGATGAGACATTTCAATTAGTACCTTGGAACGTCCTTGATGAGTAGGTACCCACCTATCGGATATTGGTCTGATACCGGTCTGAAAGGATCAATCTTTACACTCTTTCACTTGAAAACAATATGTGGTTCCTCTAGACCTTATGTGAACTACCCTTTAAGTACATTAACTGAACGGTGACTAAATCACGTGCCTCCGTAATTTTGTTGATTCTTATTCGTATTGCACGATTTACACTAGTCCAAAAGTTGCGTTATTATTCCAATAGGTGCCTATCCATGTTTAGAAAGCCGACATCAATGTACTTTAACGATCAGTGTACTATTCATAAGAAAATAACATAAAATACATATTTTATTTCTTGAAATTAAGTGTAGTGGTTTATTTTCAATATTACACCACTAAAAAAATTAAGGTATCCAAAGATTGACGTATTCCTTACCAAGTTGGTAACTAGGTACCTATAACCCTGAATAAAATTCCAGGTTGACCAACCATAATTTATTTATAGTTTTGTTTTTTTTTTATTTGAAGAATTTACTATATTATTATTTTTTCGAAATTGGATTTTTTGATCGATATTGATGTTTTACCACCTTACATACCCAAGTAGGTACCCCCATTGTGAGAAGTAAATAGACAAGATGAGTTTATTATCAGTTCCGCCTTTAATACATTATTACCTACGTACTACACACGTAAGTACGTCTCCCCAGCGTAGGGTCTCTGGCACAGCCTAAGGAAACGAATTGACGAACCTCGTTCATTCAACAACATTCAACGAAAATCATATTATAGCCTATTTTTATTTCAAGATGGAGTCGACGAGCTGGATAAAGCTCGCAGGTCGAACTTGAATGCGTTTGGCTTCGGATCGTGTCAAATGGCATAAAATTATGTGAGAGGCCTATTCCTAACATAATGAAACCATACAGGCGGTGAATGATGGTTTCTATTTCTGTACTATCTTTTCACATGTCTTTATCAAGGATGTTGCAGAAAGAATTTAGCTTAGTTTTATGACCTGCTGTCTGGTTGATGTCGATCCAGTTTCGGGTAGTCAGACAAGCATCCCGTCTGACCCGGAAACCGATCCCAGGACCTCCTCGGTTCATGTTCATTGTTCGGACCCTGCCACTAAACCAAGTAGGCAATTTCTATTTCTGAAAAAAAAAATTCAAAAGTGCTATGTCAAACCACAAATCACTTGCTAAGTGAGGCTCATTATATGCAATTTTATAGAATTTATGTACTTTTTATTATGCCTGCCGCAGTGTCCCTATTTAATTTATGCCTAAGGCATTAAACATTATAGTGTTTATGCTAATACAGTCAAAACCTTTACTATAATCAAGCCTACGAAGCATTTATAAAATAAAATTAGTCTGGTATCCACGAACTGACTGTGTCAACTGATTGCTCTACCTACGGAACAAAAGAAGTCGTATGACTATCTAAGGGATCCTTAGATTATCCTTAAGGGATCTAAGGTGATGAAGTTCTACCATTTGTTGAATAGAGTTGAATTTAACTAGAATAGGTACTCTTTGATGCTCTTTGATTGACGTGAAATCTATTGTGACAGACTTATACACGGAAATTACTTTTAGTTTTGAGTACCTTTTATCTTTGATATTACTTTATCTATACCTAATAAAAGCAATAATATGGAACCACGTAGAAAATCAATCGCTGGCCCAATGGCTCCATCAAGCATGAAAACTGCACGTAAAAGTTTTGCAGTAGTAAACACGTTCATTAAAAGTGCTACCCCTGATAAACAAATAATTACTGTTCACACAAGCACCCCCGTGGTTGAACGTCGATCATTTCACGTTGAACAGAACCAGATATGCCATGGTGAAGTAAACGTTCTCTCTATAATGTAAGTAAAAAAATGTTTAACAACAATGTACGAATTTTATGTGGTAAAGACTAGAGCCATACTGTTGACAATTTTGTCTACTGCATAAATGGCCGGCTCAAGCTTATTAGGTAGAACTGTGTCACAGAAAACCAACGTGAAGTGATAGCTTGTTGTATGTAGCGTTTCCTACTGTTGGAGATTTCGGGATATCCAAATACCGTCCTCTCCTTTCTGTGTATCTATCAGCGATGGTAACCGTGGACCGCCCAGCCTGCTCAGTCTATAAAAAAGTAAGCAAGTACAATTTGTGCGAAATATTTTAGCATGCATAGTGCTTACAGTACATGAGCTGCATAACACTTAATAAACTAAGTATGTATTATGGTAACATACGTTCATAACGATTATCAAAACAGATCAGAATTATTACACAAACTCTAGTAAACCACTGTCCTCAGTGTTAAGCCACGTCGCCTGCAATAAAACATAGTCTTTGCACAAAACATGTAATTTGTATCTGTGTTCCATTGTTCTACGAGCAGGAAGGCAGCTAAAATCATTGTTTTGTGTATGTGTTTTTGTGTAGGTAATGTATCGAGAAAAACTAGTGCAGGAGACGCGGCTTTAGAAATATTTAAAAAGTGTTGTGTGATAATTTAACGCTTTACCTTCTGGTCAAAGTTGCGCATCATAGGTAGGTACTTATAAACTTTATCATTAATTTTAGTGATACGAACAAGGAGATAATGTGTTGTAAATACACAGAAGATTTGAATGACATAGCTGCTGGTTTCACGGACGGCACCATACGACTGTTTAGCTGCAGCACAGGTTCATGCAGCCACACGCTTGTGGACGACGAGTGTCGGGCGTATCCGGGACCTGTCACCGCCATCAAGCACCGCCCTGTCAGCAAGGCTCATCCCATCACCAACATGTTGCTGTCCTCTTGTCAGTATTTAACGATTTCAATTGAATTTCATGACAAATATAAGCTAAACTCCAACTCCTGTATGCCCGAAAGGGTATGCAGGGACGCACTAGCGAACTACAACACCCACATTTTACAGAGCTTAGTTTCGTCCCAGATGTGATACAGGAAGAGCCGATAGCCTCCGTGGCCCAGCGGGCGAGTAGCCGACTATGAAAGGTGAGGTCGCGGTTTCGATTCCCGCGCCGACACAAATGTCTGTGTGGCCCACAGATATTTGTTTCGGGTCTGGGTGTTGTCGAGACCGAAAATCTCTCGTAAGTAAGACTCGATCATAGTGTGGGGTCGGGACTATGTGTGTGACTGTTGGGTGTATTTATTTATTTATATCGGGCACCAATTCTAGACTCTGTGCTGATATTGGAAAAAAACAATATCACTTTGCCCGACCCGGGGATCGAACCTGAGACCTCAGGACGGCAATCGTACAGAAATATAACTACGCCACCGAGGCAGTCGTAAAATATGATAGCTTTTTATAATGTAGTACTAGTTGTGTTATCCAAAAATAATCTATAGAAGCTTTTATTCTTACGAAGTCACGAGAATCTCTGCAAGATATTTCTATTTTCTGGATAGGATAAACGTGATAGCTTTTTATCTGTCGTGATAATTTGTGATATTCTTCTTAAACTTCGAAGACGTACCTACGAGTAGATGTTCTTACAAAGGCAATGTCAAGTTTTGCAGGCGGTCTATGTACATACGCCACTTTCACTAAACCTATATAATTTTCAGATGTTAATGGTTGTATTAAATGTTGGAAATATAAATATGACCAATGTTTGTATACTATTAGGGAAAAAAGACAAACTTTGGGTTTAAACTATCACCCTCGCTTTAGTAAATTTGTAACATATGGAGATGATGCCAAATTAAATATGTACGATGAAGAAGCACAAACTCAAGAAAGAGCCTTCTATTCTAGGTAAAAGAATTGTAAATTTAATTGTACATTTGGATAGGAGGTACCTAATATTTTGAATGGTAGAGTCACACTTTAGAAGCTTAGACAATAACGTTTATACCAGTTTACACCATGAATTGGCCGGCTCAACCGGTTGATACCACTGTCGCACGGAAACCGACGTAAAACAGCGGCTCGCTGTTGCGTTTCTTCCAGTGGCAGTTAATTTTTATGTAGGTAGGTTCCAAATGAAATGTACAAAAATCGTAGCAGGCGTAGCGGACGAGTACCGATAAGCCACGTGTTCGATTCAAACATCGAGATAAATGTTTGTGTGCCCAGAGATAGATTCGGATCGGACATTGGGTCGTAAAATCAGCGAACCGGAAATAACCATCACGTCTCGCCCCCGTGTTAGGCGTGGCGGTAGCATGGCTGCAATAAACGTTGTTGTCTTGGTCTAGCGAGAGTTTGTGGACCGGGAGGTCCTGGGCTCAATTACTAGAACGAGCAAAACGATTTTGCCGTTTATTAGGTTACCAGTGTCTACTATTGATAATAAACTGTAGTACCTATAATATTATGTAGTCCTCATCATGTAATTACTTGTTATTAAATGGTACTTTGCTTACAGCCAAAAGAAGAATTTAATGGATGGACATACCTCGAGAATATTTGCGTGCGCTTTTAATCCGAAGTCCCATCACGAGTTAATATCGGGCGGGTGGGATAACACTGTAATGTGTTGGGACGACAGACAGCCATACGCTACGCGTTATTTTTTTGGAGTCCATATATGTGGTGAAGGACTAGATTTTGATAAGCCAGGAAAAACGGTATATATGCGTATCTTTCTTTCTGGCACTTAAGTTTACCTTATCAAACGTCACGTTACATAATTTGTTTTAATAGCCTATGCATAATGATTACGATGAAATACTTCTCATAACTCTTTAATCGACTTCAAAACTTGAGGAGGTTCTGAATTGGACTGTATAATTTTCTGTGTAATGTTATGTTCATCCACAATCCCGAGACGCGTGTGCACCGATTTGGAAGTTTTTTTTTTTTGTTTGTAAGACTGTTGTTCAGGGCTAATCCCATATGAACTTAGAAAAACTACAAAATAAAATAAAGTTAAACAGAGTTCAAAAACCCACTTCAAAAAGTTACAAATCATTTATGTTGGGAATCGGTGCCAAGGCCAATGAAAAGGCACCGACGACAAAAGTTTTTTTTTGTCGGTTTTTAAGTTTTGTTAAATGTATTCGTGGTTTGTTCCTTACCTAGATAACGACCTGTTCATGGCAAGATAAGGACAACATACAATTATGGGACTATGGTTCTTGTAAACTAATCGAAACAATCACACCGGACAACCATCAATCAAAATTGTATTGTGGAAAATTAGTACCGCAAACTAATCTCTTAATATGTGGTGGGTCTGACTCAAATATGTTGAGAGTGGTCGATTTAAACATGAAAGTTGTAAGTATTATGGCTCACTTAACAAAATAATCTTAAAGTGTAATAACATTTTAATACAAAGGTAACCAAATAAAACGACTCGTAGTATTTTATAAAGTACCTGTAAGTTAGCTCGTTGGTGCACGAAGGTAACGCTCGTGTTGCGTCAGAGGTTCAACTACTCATCGCCAGAGACCCTACAGATGGGTATACTCTTACGGGGCTTCAGCTGCATACACTCGCGTATCACGTAGCCTTCGATACAATGGAGAAACAGTACATTCCGAAGGTGTAGTATGACAGATTCAGCTGGTAAGCTCGACATACCTTCGAGTTCTAGCTTAGAGAGATCCATAAACAAATTATGTTACGCTCGTAGAGTATTTCCAAGACAAAACGGCCATCCATAGTAATCTCATAGAGAATTATAGACTATAGAGTTATTATATACTTTTACGCTTTGTATACCATTTTTGATAGTGGACTGGATTTTACAGTACAAGGGCTAAACTAGAGAATACTCTTTAAGTAGGCATTTGTATTAATAATACACAAGTTGGAAAAAATATCTTTAAAATTAGTGTTACCATTTCAGACAGAGTGTTCTATAAGAAACAACCCGGGTGGTATTTACGCATTTGATTTTGGAACTATAAGAAGAAAAGTCAAAAAAGTTCCTGATACCTACAAAAAGATAAGTGAAATTCCAAACGCACCTCGTGTTTCTTTCGTGACAGGAAAAAGACTTCAAACAGTAGACTTTGGTTGAATATTTAGAAATGGCCCAAATAAAAAAATATTATTTAATCTAACCAGTTTGACCAACACGTATTAACTACTGACAGTCTATGGCATGGGCCAAAGATGTGAAACCTTGAGTTACCGACAAAATAAAGGTATGTTCTTCAGGTCCCCACGACCCCTTCAGCGCAAAATAACTATCACACGTATTTTGCCATATGTATATTTTACTACTGCCACGGTGGCGTGGTGGTATTGCGTGCGCGGTATGACCATCGTCCCGAGATCCCGGGTTCAATCCTAGGTCGGACAAAGTGATATTGGATTTTCAGTATCAGTCCGGAGTCCGGAATTTGTGCCCGATACGGCGATAAGTTCGCCTCCTATCATATCTGGGACGGAACTAAGCTCGACGAAATGTGGGTGTTCTAGCTCGCTAATGCGCCTCTGCCTACCCCTTCTAGGATACAGGCGTAAGCTTATGAATATTTTGCTACTCGCACATTATACGTTTTGTACATTTGACTTATAGTAGTTCTTTGCATTTTACACATTTTGCGCAGAAGGGCACGCCACGCCCAAGGTCTGACTTAAGTGAAACTTATCGCATGAATACTTATTAAGCTTTTAATTGAAATAAAACTATTTTTACGGATTCTATCAGGTCAGACTGACCCCTGACCACGAAGGCTGCAGTTTTCGAAACGTTGGGCATAGAAATTAAACCCAAATCGTGATAGAATCCGTAAAAATAGTTTTATTTCAATGAATAACATTTGCGTAAACCTAATCTTTTAATTTTAATCTGACAATTTTTTTTTTTTTCAATTTCAAAACACACCATAATATTCGTCCATCAGCCCCAGCCAATATATGGCTAAGGGGTAGCTGCAAAATAAAAAAAAAACATCTTGGTTTGCCGTCAAGTGTATTTTAGCATGAAATCATATCAGTGCAAGGCGAGACAGCGAGGCACTATGTTGGTAAAATAGGTTATATTATTATGTATTCTCTTACTGCATGTCGTCTTCATGACGGACAAGTGAGGTCTTTCACACAACAATGGGTTATATGAATATCAAACTCCCGTGTAAAATTGTACACGTTTTGTATTGGAATTCTCGTTATTTGAACTTTGTATGCGTAAACAACACAATTTTTACTCAGTAGACGAATACACTGCGATTTCATTTTGTAAATATAAAGAAATATATAAAACTCTAGAAAGATAAAATTTCGAGTTTGGCAAGAATTCACAATAAATAAAAAAAAATCATAAATACTTCTACATAGTATTATATACAGCATTTGAACATCTATTATTTGACCGATTCAAGTTGAGCCTCGTCAACGGATGGGTCTTGCCATGTTGCAATTGTTTTTTATTTTGAGCTTTCGACACGACAGTAGACAGCAGCACGTCGGCGCAGTCTGTGGGCGGGCGCGGCGGCCGCTCGGGGGCGCAGAACGAGTTGCGCACCGACACCCGCCCCCGCCCCCGACCACACCCCTCCTCGTCCCTCGTCAACTTACTCTTTTTCGAAACCGACTCGTGCGACACCTTCGTCTTGGCTTGCTCGCAGCTCGATTCACACGCCGACCGACCGGGTCTGTCATATCGATCGACCAGCACTTTGACAGAGATGTCTTCTATCGAGGGTGGGGTTGTCGGTGTTCGGTCTCTCACTTCCACGGCGGGCGTCCGAGTTCTGGAATCGGTACGACGAAGCGAATCGGTTTCTGAACGTGCTTCGAACTCCTTTTTGAGGTTGCTCACCAGACCGGCTGCGGAAGAGACGTGGAGGGGTACGGGGACGGGGACGGGGAGGCCCAGCGGGGCGGCGCGGGGCAGGTCTCCGTGCGAGGCGCACGTGACGCGGCGCCGCCGCAGCCCCGCTCGGAGCCAAGTCTCCTCGGGCGCAGACGCCGACAGCCGTCCGCTCCACGTTGAGGCGCCTCGGTCTCGTGTCTTCTCCATTCGCGCTGCTGCTGTGGCAAGCTCCGTAAGTATGGCACACGTCTCGTTAAACTTTCTTTCATTATCAGTTATCGAACTGGTAGACCGTTGAGTTGCATTCCGCGCCGAATTTCGCGTTTCTGAGTGTTCACATATTATACTGAGATCAGAGGCTTGCTTTTGTTGTGCCACGACTGCTTCGGCAGCTCTGTCACTGTCTTCTCTTTTGACGTCTTTGATTCGTTTGATCGAGTCTTCCCGACTGACGACTTGCGTTTTTGTAGCTCTAGTATCATAGGAACCCCATGACGAATGGCGCGAGAGATCAAGTACAACGGCACTGTCAAACGAACTCCAAGAACTTTGTCTACTGGGTGGTGGTGCATCATCGTCAACAGCCACTTTAACTTCACAATTAACAGTACGGTCTACAGAATTAGAAAAAGCGTCATTTGTAGTCACTCTATTAGTTTTCAAATCTATAATACCACTGTCACTTTTCACTATATTGTCACTGTCGCTAGGGTTTCGATTGTCTTCTGCTCTAGACCACTGTATTTCCCCAGGATCCCAAGTATGAATTTTATCAGCTTCCAAATTAGAATGTGGATATTTGTTAGTTAAATTTCGTAAAGGTGAAACTTGTAAAGGTTTTACAGGTGCTTCTATGACTTGAGCCTCCGACGAACACGAACTATCAAACGGCCGGTTATTAACAGAATCGTTATGATTGCTAAAAATTAATCTTTGATATCGCTTGCTAAAGTCTTTTCGATCTCCTGATGCTGCATTTTCTATTTCATTTACAATATGTTTTACAGAGGGAGCTCCTTCCTCTTTAAGGCGTATAATTTGATTAGGAGAAACGCTGTAACTGCCATTGGCGCAAGGCATTAACATATGTCGTGTTTCAGATGCCAAGTTTTCTAGAGATACAGAAGTCGGTGGGAGTGAAGGTAACAACTGTGAGGCTAGTTTGGTATCAGGAGACCAGGATCTCGGTCGGCCTGTATAAGATCCCGTCAAGGCTAGGACTAGAGGTGTGGGATCCATCGCTTTATTTTCAATTTTGGAAACAGTTTTAGGTGATTTTAGATTCGTCTCGGATTTAGATCTCTGCAATTTCTCTTTGTTTTTCATAGCATCAAGTATACCCTGATAAGTCTCTAATTGATTTAAAAAATTCGTATTAGGTTTAATGCAACTCCGTTTTGTTTTAACGTGTTTAAGTGCTTTATCAAAATTCCAATTAAAAGCCTTCATAGCGTAAGCAATCACAACTGATGCCGATCTGCTGATTCCCATTTTACAATGGACGAGAACTTTCGATCCTTCATTTCGAGCTTTATTGATATATTTGAACGTGTTGTCCCAGTGTTTTAATAGATCAGTCTTCTCGTCGTCGTACACTCTTATATTGAGATAGTCGAACATGCCAGGAAAAAAATTGTCAATTTCTCTTGTTACATTTAAAATGTGCCTGACCCTGTAAATAAAACATTTACTTTAAAATAGACATAATTAATAATAATATTATTAAATTCTGTTCTGTGATATCTGCATATTTTTAAAACCAGTATTGTGTTGTATTTTCAGAAAATATATTTTTTAAGCTTCCATAGGCAAATTCCATAAACACTTATATATGTCACAACCATTTTACTCAGATACTATTAGCACTACTGAGAAAAATGCCGTTTTTCCACTAAAGACATGGGGGGAAATTGATAGGTGCGCCGGGAAAAGTACACAATAGTATCGCTTTATATTGAAAGGCTGCTATCATGAAACGATACTACTAGAGATTTTTTAGTACATCTCTGGTGGATAAGCAGCCTTCAGGCGTAATTTTAATAAGAATATGAAGATGCATACCCGTTCCGCTGCAATTCTTCAAGGTTACTCGCGTTCCATTCCGAGCCGAGATAGACGTGGTCGAATATCTCAGTGGGCGAGTCCATTTGTCCGAGTATAGTAAGCATCTCGTGGTCTATGAACGACTTGTACTCGGCGAGGTCCATGTCCAGCTCGTCCTCGAGCCGCGTCCTGATGGCTTTACTCGTAACCTCGTCTAAATCCACACTCATCATTATTTCTTTTAAAGTGCATCGAATTACGCGCTCTGTTTCATCTCTCTCGCGAGGCCTAAAATAAAATTATAAAATTTGGTAAAATCAAATGCGAGTTTATGTACCGGAATATTTTTGGATTTAATGTTTTTATTGATTAAATTAGCATGAATGTATTTATACAGCTAATTCAAAATGACCATTAACCATCCCGATATCCGCAACTTTTAATGCCACAACGTATTACTAGCATTAATTCGCTCGTCGCGTAAGTAGTAACGCGTTTTAATTAACACTTCAACCAACGTTAGGTTCTTTTCGAGGCTAAAAAACTAGGTCTAGGCGTTTGCATGCATCATTATACATAGTTCGCGAATGATCCACATTAGCAAGGTGGTTCATTAACGCCCGAATGGTCAAACGCTACTCTACTTTAACGGCTTCTTACATTTATTTTGGTCATACAATTTTGACACATAAGCCGGCATTAAACGAAATAAGGCGACCTTAAGTGTGACCATTCGAAGATATTACACATAAAGAACGTTATGTTGCAGTGGCGAACGGTGACAATTTTCAATACGAAAGCCAATGCTATTTTTTCTTCTAAATATTTATATATTGAACTACAAACTAGAATAACGAACCCGGTAGAAATCGTGTTATATGGACCCTACACCACTGTTGTGTTGTTTGTATTTGCAACTTACTTAACATAAGCTCACGCCTGTATCCCCGAAGGGGTAGGCAGAGGTGCACTAGCGAACTAGAACACCCACATTTCGCCGAGCTTAGTTTCGTCCTAGATGTGATAGGGGGCGAGCCTATCGCCATATCGGGCACAAATTCCAGACTCCGGGCTGATATGGAAAAATCCAATATCACTTTGCCCGACCCGGGGATCGAACCCGAGACCTCAGAACCTTAGTCATACCGAAATACAACTGCGCCACCGAGGCACCGAACTTACTTAAGTCTTACTGAATCTGGAGATGGTGGCCGGCGAGACTCAATGTTGTCCATCGCATGCCACTCATTGAGGCACGAGCGGTCCGAGTCCACATGGCCTTCGTAATACGCGCACCACGAGTGCGACGCTCCACCAGCGAAATGGTTTAGTTGACGAGCTCGCGCGCTTGCACGGTGAAGTGTTTGTAACGCCGACCTATAAATATATAATAATCACAAGTTTAAAAACTTAACTGACCGACTTCTAACTTACAGATCGTGACCAAATTTATATGGGACCACGCTTGAATTAAGCTCTATCGAACACAAAAAGAATTTTGAAAATCGGTCGACATTTGGCGGAGATATCGCGTAACATAGTATAAATTGTATAAGTAAAAATGCCTATACTATCCCCTTCCCTCCCCTTCCATTCCCTCCTTTTAGGTTGGCAACGCACCCATGATTTTTTTTGTCTTAGGTGTCTATGGGCGGTGGAAATCACTTACCATCAGGTGACCCATCTGCTCGTTTGCCAATCTCTGCTATAAAAAAAAAACTAAACATTATCCCCTCCGTCAAAATATTGGATACGAAAGCAAAAACAAAAACTTGATTTTGGTGCCCTTTCTTTCTAAATTAACTTGGTTTTTTTTTAATGAAAGAAAAATTTCATGTTCTTATCCCATCCATCCCTTAATGTGGGGTCGGAGCAACACACTTCATTCAAACACGAATTTTTTTTTAAATGTATGGTCAACCGATTTTAAGGAACCAATTATGATAAAGTAATATAGTTATATATCCGAGGAATAGTTATGTATCACGTCATTTCAGATACATTTTGACAGTCAAAATGTATAAATTAAGAAAATTATGCATGAAGCGAGATAACTTATCATCTTTGGCATGAGTACATCGAATAAATAATCTGTACAAATCACTCACCACATGGCCTGCACAGACACCGGCTTGAATATGTGTTGTTGATTACACACACAAACGCTAAATCCCCTGTGAACAATGAATACTTATTCAATGTGTACATTTCAACTGTTTATTTTAATCAATGTAAAAAAAATAGAAACATTCCATAAAAACAAAATTCCCTTTTCGTCGAGCTACTTGAAAAGTATTGAAAATATACCGGCTGTTTCATAAAGTTGGTACCAATAATAATTCCACACACAGGGAGATCGAGTTAAAGCGTAATGGTTAAGCTAAAAAATAAAAATTGAACATATTTTTTAATCAATTATTGAGCACGGGAATATTAAAATCGGAATGCGACCTGTAAATCATCGCAATTAGCATAGAATGGCTTTGTGTACGCTAAAAATAATGAATAACCCCGTAGGTAGTTTGCAAATATACTGCACCTGACCCTAATAAGCTAGAAAAAATGTTGTTATCGTCACAAAATCAGGTTCCCATTATTTAAAAACTATGAGCCTTACGAAATTTTAAACGTTACCGCTACTTTACTGGTCATTCTTTACTGTAGTTATTATTGATACCAACTTTAAGAAACACCTATATATTGCAATTTGCAGAACAAAAGGAGGGAGATGTGGCGTATCGAGTGATTACGCACTAGGTATACATATTTTTTAAATATTTTTAGCACACCTTTAATATTGTCTAGCAATCATTTTGAGACTGCCTTACCCATCGCCATCTAACTTGATAGATGTATCAGCTAGGACCCGCAGCACGAGTCCGACAGTGGTGCGCTCGTTACAGTCGATGCCGAGCAACGCAGCTTCCTCGTTGCGACAAACTACCACCAAATATCTGGTACGACCCACGTGCGCACTTTCCAGTTTCACCGCCTGAACAAAAGCCTCGTTTTGAGATTTTCAGTTTCGTGTGCGCGTTGCAATAGGTACAAATTAAATGTGAAGTTTTGTTACCATTTTGAGAGTCTCCTCGGGGCGCAATAAATAAAACATGGATTGAAGGTGATTTTGTATGTCACACTGGGGATGTGTACGCGCAGGCGACCGCCACTTCTCCGCACAGCCACGTTCCGGACCGCCCAACACCACTGCTGAACCTTTATTGGCGAAGTAGCACTCATTGAGGCTGAAACAATCAAAATAATACCTTATAGTGAATAAGCCATTACCCTAAATATTAAAATAAATTTAAAATATAATATTCTTCCACTTCCTTCTACCCCACTCGGGGTACTAGGGTCTGCGGAACACACTTTATAAAGCATGTAACAGAAAGGAATCGAAGTGTTTATTCAGAAGGGCCAACTACCGTGAGGTAGAATATTCCTTCCTTTGTGACATCCAGTCCCGTGCAAATTGAGAACCGCGTTATTAGGAAAATGGCGATGACCGACCTCAAACATAGGACCCAACGGTTTACAACTCCTACACGAACATGCAGGACAGATAAATTTTAGTATAATATTAAAACAAAAGAAGCATAAGAATTAAATGCGGGTTCACACAAAAATTAGTACACAGCTCCTTTTTTTGCTTGTTCAATATTTAGAATAAAATATTGCCGAAAAAGTGACCCAACTTTTCAATGACTCAGTACATTATATCTGCCAAGGTAAACAATAATAATACAATGAATAAGATTATAATATCAATCGATTTTACTGACGTAGTTAGTACGAACTACGAAGTTTACAATAAATTAGCAAGATACCTCACAAAAGTACAATGTTAAATTATTTTTCAGAAATAACAAAGCCGCAAAATATGTAATTGACGCCATTTTTAGTAAAGTTGCTGCAATTCGTCTTGCGGACTGTAGTCGGCTCATTTAACCTCCCTTTCACCATTAACGCTAGTGCGGCGCAGGCGCAGGTCGAGAGTCAACACTCGGTTCGTCTCTTGAGGGACACAGCGCCGCGCCGCACGAATTGTCTGCACTTTGCAGGCTAGATTCCACGCCCCAAATCGTTATTACAAATTCTATATTCATTAGTAAACCGACAATACGCCTGTACCTTTGAGGTACTATTATGTTGATAACGAAAGATCTACATGTGCAATCCATAGAAACTAAAGTGTTCTGAATGCAGTAAGAAGGGTTGAACGTTAAAATCCCATTTTTTCGAAAACACATCCTTTCAAACTAATTTTCGCCGAAAGAAGTCCTAGTGCTACTACAGATTTTTCCACCTCGTAGTTAAAGTTGAGAAGGGTAGAAACCACAATTTTACGACTTTAAATTAAGAATTGTATAGGTATTTGGCCAACTATTGATTCAGATAAGTACATAAAGGCACAATGGAGGGATCCTGAGTCGACTTAAAGAGATGAACGTTCTCGACACATATTCAATTTAAAAACATAACCCACTTACTGCGGCAGTTGGTTATTTAAATCTTATTTCTCAAAAACCACCCAACACATTTTATTCTAAACAATTTTTCGTTGAAAGTACACTTTAAGTTCTACTATCTTGATTTTAGATTTCCAAAGCCAAATCGCAAAAATGGAACTCTTATAGTCTTTCCATGTCACGACAGGAATGATTTGGTTAAATTTTTACACCCTCTGGAGGATCCTGTCCTGGGCAAATTATACTGGAAAAAAACCCCGCCCGACCTTGATTCCCAAATCGGACTCGAAGAGGTGTCGACTATGACGATTCTTTTTAGTGTTTTAGGTTCCACCCCTACACGTAAAGTAATGACTTTTTTTTTCTCGACTATCCCATGGTGTAGAGTGTCGTTCATAGGCCTTTCCAAAATATTGTGGTTTGTGAGAATCTTTTTTCGATTCGAGGATACGTTTCCGAAATAAGCTCTAAGCTGCTAATTTTTGTTAGTCAATTTATACCTCCACGTAAACAGTTTGTTTTGGGCATGTTAACAAATACACAGTAGTAGTATGTACGTATACATAACTAAAAGAAAAACAATCACGGCTAAGCAGGCTTTACAAGTTAACGAATAATAGTCAAATGATAAAAAAGTAAAATTATAGTCGTCCAAAATTTAAAAAAACTATTAAAATCCACTTAAATGACATTATCAGTTTAAATTAGTCTAATAACATTATATTTCATTACCTTTCATCCCTACTTCGGAAACTTTATTGTGCGTGGTCAGACATGCCGCATGCAAAATACCTTTATGTTGTAGCTAGGAGAAAAAATTACTGCCTAATTTAAGAGCGAACCCGTATTGGTCAAAGCCGTGTTTACATTATATACATCATTATATGATTGGGTCATCTTCAAATAGAACTAGGTAAGAGAAGCATGTGGTGAGTGAATTTAAACATGACTATACAAGGGAGGGTTCAGTATCGACTATTTTTAGACAGAAAATAGACGAGTGCTGATAGTTAAAGACAAATTTGTAAATGATATAAAAGCGGCAAGGGCGGTTTCTCTCAAGGTTCATTAAAAATAGAGTTTAACGGCGTGTTGCCAAAACGTTCCGTTGCCCGCCCATACTATACGCAATCGCGAACACAAGCCGTTATCCGCCCAACTTGCTTCGCCAAACTCGCCCAATTCGGGACATAGTTGTCGGCGCGCGGATCGGCGCGGCCGCACGGCGGCGCTGCGTCGCATCGTATCGCTGTCGCACTCACACCGAGTTTCCAACAATATTATTACACATACATAACATACAAGGGCACAGTGCACACGTGTGTTATGTTGTCGTATGTTATGTTGCACAGTTTTGATAAACATGTACTAATTTGATATATTCTAATCCACTACGGACTATTAGTGTTATCTATTTTATACGGTATATTCAATGTAAATAAATAAATTTAGCAAGCAAATGATTTTTAGTCAACCTCCTTCGTGGGATCCAGTCTCGGCAAATCATGTCAGTATGGTTATATATATATATATATATATATATATATATATATATATATATATATATATATATATATATATATATATATATATATATATATATATATATATATATATATATACATCGTTTGATACCAAATATATAAGACACACATAGCCCTGATCCCACCACTAGGATATTTCATTTATGTAAACAGCACATCACACTTTTTAGGATTCCGTACCTCAAAAGGAACATCTATAGAATAACTTCGTTATCTCTATATATGAATCAATAAAATGTCTATATTTAAACATTAAATATTAATGTGTATAAAGCGTTTATTTAACTATAATTTAATTTCATATTTTAGTTTCAACGATTTTTTATATTGCTTGAATTTATGTATACCTGTAGCTTTCCGGCTGGAGTAACGAGCAAAAGCTAGTTTATTCTAAATGTAAAATATGCCTAAAAATAATCACCGACAACAATAAGAATTGATTTTATCTAGGTACTATAGATAAAATACGTTTTCGTTGTTCAATATACTATGTATTATTATTTTAGTAGATATATTTGCAATTTTAAGTAATAAAAACAATCATATCACCATAAATACTAAATATTAAATTACCTGAAGGCAACCATGATGACCAGCAGTTATAAAAATCCAAACACACAAAATATTATGTCCATACTTAGCATTTAACCAGACAATATGTATTTAATCATTGTATTCATTATTAGCCTTGCCATTTATCTCTCATTAGTTTCATTTCTAGTAAATGTGCGGGTTTTGTACGATACGAAATATGAATTCGTTATGCGACACGTGTGTGGCGTGCGGTGTGCTTGTCATCGAACGACAACAGCCGGAATCCCGAAACAAGATGCACCATCCGGCGTCGTGTCCCGAGTAGCAATAAGGTATACGATGCGTGCGCGTCGCGTCGCGTCGCAATTAACCGATGAGCCCGTGAGTCCGCGAGTCTGAGCCCACCCGACAAACCACGTCATACCACTCTAACTTCCTCCTGAACTGAACACAAACTACCGCGTAAATATAGAACATCACGCAGCGTACAATACAAACATGAATCTTCATGAAAGGAATACGTCATGCTATCTCGTAGGCATAAATAACAGACTTATTTCATCTCAAAAACTAGTATATTAAAACAAGTGCGCAAAGTAGTGTACTTATAGGGCCTTACTTATAAACGCATTTTCACTTATCTTTCCGCTAAGAATAGCTTGTCACTTTTTTCCTTACGTTACATTGTTTAAAAATGAAAGGGACAACCTATGGTTAAAGATAAGCAGCGCTTAAATATTTTTATGAGTAAGGGGCATCGTGAACCTGATGTTAATATTCGAACAATTCAATGTAGGAAATTTCATGGTATTTTCCATATTTATATGTAATGGGCAACGGCACATACCTTGGTCGAATTGTATTATTATAATAAAATGTAGGCTATCTATATTATTTAGTCCTTGATATTTAATTGCATTGACGTGAGGTTAGTTTCAACGCACAGATCCCTTCTCTTAATAACCTTTAATACACTTAAAACATTTAAGCCATATAATTATAATACTTGAAAAAAAAATGTTTTATTAACCAATAATGAACTTAATTACAAAGATTGGTTGAAATTGACATTATTAAACACCAAGTAGAAACTCTACCAAAAGTCCAATGACTTGTGGCAAAGACCACCACTACCACCATCAGACAGTGGGTTTATCAGTCCAGACTCCAGGCACACGTTGACGTAAGCGGCCTAGAAAGTGGGGGCTCGGCGAGATGAGCTCATCTATCCACCGGGTGACTTTATTTAGCGCCAGGAAAAAAAATGTATGTGATATGTTCATCATACAGATGCTATTGCCATATTATTTTTTTCTGTTTTTGCCATGTGGTGTAGAATACAATGTTTTGAATATTTTGACCACCGTGCTGCTGCCGCACGCGCAACTCGCAAGTAGCTTTAAACAGGTTAATGTGTTTATACTTCATTATTTTTAATTTAAATTTGACTGTACAAAGATTTCATATAAAAAATACTGTAAATTAGCAATGATAAATTATATTTTACACCACATAGCCAAAACAAAAAATATATAAGTAAATATATGTATGGTCTATTACAGGCAAACAATATCTTTGAGGGAGGCCTATGTCCAGTAGTGGACGTCCTGTAGCTGATGATGATGATGATGATGATGATGAATCACAGGCGACAGTACCGACAGACTCCAAAAATCTCTTAAATTTCATGGAAATTAAAAATAGTATTGTTATTAATAACGACTTTTCAGAGCGCATTTTAAAGCCGGTTTTCATTTTTTTCCATATTTTATACTTAAATACCTATATTTTAATACAAGACATCGAGTTTATTACAATAAAGTTGCGGAATTAAATAGGAATCATTAGGATAATCGATGTAGTAAAAACTTATTATGTGAATATGAGATTGTTTTATGTCAGCTAGTCTTTAGCTTTTGCTCGCAGCTTTGCTGCTATTACTTTATAATATTAAAATACGCACCTTTTGCTGACACTTTTGCCAACATCATCCTCAGTGTTAGATTTTTCTTCTTCATCCTAAAACAAATAAGGCGAGTGTTAGTAATTTATTATTAACTACGTCATTACGTATAATAAAAGCTCATAATTTTAATAATATAATAATTAGACAAAATATAATAATTGCTTGTTATTCTAATTAACGCAAATTACATGGTTAGTCATAAATCACACCATTGTTGTTATGGATATTAAAAGTCAATAATGATAGATGAATAATAATGGAATGCATAGTATAGAAAAAAATATCTTCATATTAGATGTAAGCATAGTAATATGCAGGATCTCCTACAAAATACCAAGTAGTTACACGGCTGAAATTAAGCGCCTCAATGTGTTTCCAATCTAGATACAATACAACGGAACTATATTTTTAAATGCAGCCCTTTCTTTCTACATGCCCTTATCCTACCTTAATGAGGGGTCGGCGCAACACACTTTTTCAAGCATGTTGTTGTAAGGATTTTTTACGACCGGCTGCCTGCCTGACGTCCATCCCAGTCATTTAAATGCCTACATGGAGAAAACTATCGTCGATTTTGAGAACCGCGAACTGTAAAAAAATCTTCCTACTACCTCTAGCTTTCATTTTCTCTATACATTTATTTTACTTAGTTCTGGTTTCTGCAAGCAACGTTGCTAGACAAATATATGGAGAAAACAAAACTATCGACGTTATATTTTGTACCCACGAAACCATCAGTCCGTAATCAATACATATGTATAATAAGAATGTAAATATAGTGTATCTGTACATTGCTTAGATTTGCAAAAAAAAATTGGGGTGGTTTAGAAATAGTAAAAGAACACATTTTATCATTTTTAGAATAGTTGTCTGTCTGTCTGTATCGTATCAAATGAAAACTACCAAAGTAATTTTACGGAACTGGATAGGAAATCGTAGACCACGTGTTGGAGTAGCATTTAGGTTTTGTTTTATTCAAATCGGTTATCTATACCAAAATATATGGTTATTTTTGTATATAAGGCTAAAAGAAATTCAGTTTATTTTTCAATAGATGGCGTTACCCTATTTTCTGAGTCGATTGATGATAAATTCCTATGCGAATTACCGCCAAATGCTCATACACATAAGGTCGCCTTATGTATGTAGCTTACGGTTCGAGACTAAGCACCACTGTACATCATCAAATTCATGTGCCAGGAGTTCCCGAGATGTTTTGGTTACCGGGGACTGTTATTTTCACAACCTGCTGAACACTCAGAATATCGCTCTCAAGTCGTGAAAGGCGATGGGTCCTCACAGCGTGAAGCTTCTTGCTGCCCGGTTCAATAATGTTCCGCCTCTTGGTAGTTTAATTTTGGTTTTTTAAATTTAATATCTGCAGTGATAATTATATTTATACCGTAACGCTATACATAAGTTGATTAGTATCCGATATTTATGTCCTATTTTTGCTATACGTTTGTATAAGTACATATATCAAATAGGTAGTAAACAGTAGGTATCTGTATTTGTCATCGTAAAAGCAATTTTTTTTATCCAAGCATGGCAAAGTGCACTACATTACACCTGAAGGAAAGCGCAGTGCAGTTTATCGGTGGTCAATAGAATCATGCCGGCCTATTCTTCACACTCCGAAGAGTGAAGAAACAAATCGAGGGCTGCAACATGACAGGTGGATGACCGATGCAGATACAGGTACAACCCTGCTCATACACGCCTTAATCAACCATCATGTCATGTCGCAAGCCGCACGGGAGAACTTGGTGATCCTGGAACGCAAACCACGCAAGGAGTGCGTTACTATGGTAGGTTATAACACGATGTGTACGGTAACCGCTATCCGGGTGGATACGAATATACTACCACCAGCAAAATACCTACAATGTATACAATACTGAATGGTAGAACCACGCAATAAGATAGATAGCGTTACCCTGTTTTCTGAGTTACATTAAAATATGTTTTTGCGAATTATTATTTTAAATTGGTCGTTGAGTGATCGGTGATCTCTTAATCTATTTCACAAATAAGGAGGTTCTCAATTCGGTACGTTTATTTTATACGTGGAACGATTTTGATAGAAAATGTTGTTTGATAGAGTTTATCTGCCGTATAAAAACTCATAATCAAATGTTCATGTGCCAGGGACTCCCAGGATGTTTTTTAACTTGGTGCTGTTATTTCCACAACTTGCTTTACATCCGCAGTTTGACATAATTTGTTCGTGCCTTTCCCTGAGATACCTCCGAATCAAGGATCAGTTCATCAGAATGAGTTGCCCCAATCTTTACGAATAAATAAAATTGGCGTGTCTGTTTGTAATTTCAAATTAACAGCTTTTCACTAAATGCATAAAAGTAAACACATATACGGTACTTATATAAAAAAAAAACTATTTAATATTGTTGTCTGTCTGTTCCAACTTCGGACTAATCTCTGAAACGGCTGGACCGTTTTTGACGGGACTTCGCTAGCAGATAGCTGGTGTTATAAGGTTAAGTACGTAACAATAAGTGCAGCGCCACGCGCGCTTCGAGTGTCGCCATGGTATCGAGTATAATTCACTCAGTTTATTTATTAAAAATTAGGTAAAAAATAGTGTAGTGCAATATAATTTGTAAATCGTTTAAAACATTCAGAAGCATTAAATTTGAAAATACAAATACTCAGAGAACCGAGTAGCCGCGACACTGGTGGAAACGTGACTGAGTGAATGTGGGGCAATTACCTTGCTTTCGTCTTGCCAGTAGAGGTGGTCGTTTAAACGTAAGCAAAAAAAAATAACGTTTTTCAAAGTAAGCAAAAAAAAACATTATTAAGCAATTTAAATTTAATGCTTAGTCGAAATTTATCAGATTTTCGTTTATTATTTTTATCAGTTATACTTTTATTTTTAACGGGGAACGTTGTGCTTATAATCAACGATTTATGTGGGTTGCGAATATTATTCGGTACTATTGTGGTTTGTAGTGTAAATAAACATTTATTTTAGTGCAATTTATATAATGGTAACTGTAATACGTATTCTTAAAAACAATGTAAACTAGTGTAAATAATATCCGCCAAATGTGGACCCGATTTTCAAAATTATTTTTATGTTCGATAAAGCTTATTTCGATATAATTTTATGAAATTTTGTTACAGCTTTTTAGAATCAATTTTAGTTTGTTATCCATTTTAAGCAAATAATCCCACCTCTACTTGCCAGTATAGAGCGCGGACAACGCATCTATTGTATAAAAACCATCTTAGGGCTGGACCGATTTGGCTAATTTACTGTTACGCTTTGGTCATTTTATTTTGAGACATTAATCTCAAGAATCATCTATCCCGATATTTTCACGGAACCATAGTAAAAGGCTACAGAGCAAATCAGTAAAAATAGAACCCCTGTAATTTAGCTTTGTTTCTTTATTCTTCTTGGTTTGATACGTACTTGGACATTTTTATATAACTTTCGAGTTTTACATGGCTTCTATTGTTCACTCCAATGCAGGCGTAGTTGTACTGCGTGCGCCGTAACTACTATTCTAAGGCGTTGGGTTTGATCCTCAATTCGGGTACCGTGATATTGGGTTTTTCTACTCAGTATCAGCCCTGAGTCTGGAATTAGTGCCCGATATGACGATAGGCTCGCCACCCATTATATCTGGCACGGAAAAAACTCGGTGAAATGTGGGTGTGTCCTGGTTACTTCGCTTCTGCCTACCTCTTCGGGGATACAGGCGTGAGCTTATACCGAATGTTTCATAAGTTGGTACCAATAACAATTCCAGTTACAAGGGGATCGATTTAAAGCATAATGGCAAAGGTAAAAAATAAAAATAGAGCTGACTTTTTTATCAACTATTAAGCATAGGGATATTAAAACCTGGAAATCGTCGTAATTAGCATAGGAAAGACTTTGTGTATGCTAATAATAATTAATTACCTCATAGTGTAAAAGACTCGGTTAAAACGCGCCTCTTATATGCACTATATTCGCTACACAACTTTACTGTATATCTCAAACTAGTTGTGTACACTTCGAGCTCCAAGGGGAGACTAACACAATAATGATAGCTCCCGCTCTTTTATACCTTTTGCTTTAGTTAATAAATAAATACCTTCCACAAATATTATGAATTACTTGGAGGGTAGTTAATATAAATATAATTAACATACTACCCCTCAATATCGTGTACTAAATCACAACAATTATCCGAATTCGTAACATTCGGCCATCCGCTACCGTGCTATCTCCGGAGCACGCACTACTATATTAGTAGTTACGTACACAATATTGAGGGGTAGTATGTTAATTATATTTATATTAACTACCCTCCAAGTGATTCATAATATTTGTGGAAGGTATTTCTTTATTAACTAAAGCAAAAGGTATAAAAGAGCGGGAGCTATCATTATTGAGTTAGTCTCCCCTTGGAGCTCGAAGTGTACACAACTAGTTTGAGATATACAGTAAAGTTGTGTAGCGAATATAGTGCATATAAGAGGCGCGTTTTAACCGAGTCTTTTACAATAGGTAGTTGCTAGCCATACCCTCTTCAAGATTAGTTATTACTAGATGACCTGGCGAACATCGTTCCACCTAACAGTCAATTCTTTTTTTTATTATGTCTAAAATAAACGTAGCTAAGTTACTCCTTATTACATCAGCTACCTGCCAATAAAAGTCCCGTCAAAATCGGTCCAGTCATTTCAGAGATTAGCCAGAACAAACAGACAGACAGACAAAAATTGTAAAAATGTTTTTGGTGTATATACCGTATAAATAACTCCAATTTTATTTATATGTATAGATGTATAGATTGATACCAACTTTATGAAACATCCTGTAAATGATGGATAACATTTTGTTACATTCGACATTTCAACTCTTCTTCAAATCAGTAACATTTACATGACAGTATAACTTGAAGAACTTTCGGTCCGATATGACCTACATTTAAAGATTTTTTTTTTTTTTTTTTTTATAGAAGAGGGGGCAAACGAGCAAGTGGGTCACCTGATGTTAAGTGATCACCGCCGCCCATAAACATCCACAATACCAGGGGAATCATGGATGCGTTGCCGGCCTTTGAGGTAGATATAGGCTCTTTTCTTGAAGGTCCCTAACTCATAACGGTCAGGAAACACAGCCGCCGAAAGCTGGTTCCACAAGCACGTTGCACGCGGAAGAAAGTTCCTTGTAAAACGCACTGTTGAGGAACGCCATTCATCCAGGTGGTAAGGATGAAACTTCAGCTTGTAGCGTGTGGTACGATAATGGAATTCGGCGGCTGGTATTAGGCCAAACAATTCCTCGGAACATTCCCCGTGGTACAAGCGGTAAAGAATGCAAAGAGATGCAACATCTCTTCGCAACGCAAGAGGATCGAGTCGAATCGATTGCGTTTGACTATCGACAATCCGAACCGCTCTATGTTGGATACGGTCAAATGGAAGGAGTTGGTACTGAGGTGCCCCTGCCCAGAGGTGAGAGCAGTATTCCATATGAGGCCGAACCTGTGCCTTATAAAGTTGAAGGCGATGGGCCGGCGTGAAATACCGTCTCGCTCTCCCAAGAACACCAAGAGCTTTTGCAGCCAATTTTGCTTTATCTTCCAAATGACCGCCAAACTGAACATCACTCGAAATGTCGACGCCAAGAATCCTAATATTGCTCGAGGTACCAATAGGGGTGTTATCGAACCGAGGAAATACGAGAAAGGGAGTTTTTTTAGCGGTAAATGCGCATACTTGTCTTCTCGGGGTTAAATTGGACTAGATTTAATCGGCCCCAATCTGAGACTTGTTCCAGTGTGGTCTCGACTTTAGACACAAGCATGTTCCGGCACTCGTTAATGTTTTCCCGAGAAAGATTTGCCCGGCCGGTATATGAGGCATTTCCAGTACTGTCATCCGCATAGCAATGAATGCTGTTGATACGCAGCATATCATTAATATGTAGAAGAAACAGTGTAGGAGATAGCACACAGCCTTGAGGTACACCAGCATTCACAGGTTTGGATTCCGAGCAAGAACCGTCGACAACGACTTGAATGCTCCGCCCTGTGAGAAAACTGGTGACCCAGTGGCAAAGTTTCTCAGGAAGCCCGAATGAAGGAAGCTTCGAAAGAAGTGCTCCGTGCCAGACCCGATCGAAGGCCTTCGCTATGTCCAGACTCACAGCTAAAGCCTCCCCCTTGCTCTCAACTGCCTCTGCCCATCTATGAGTAAGGTAGACCAGAAGATCACCCGCAGATCGACCTTGACGAAAACCGTACTGACGGTCACTGATCAGCTGATGATCCTCTAGGTACCTTAAGAGCTGGCAGTTTATAATGGACTCCATTATTTTGGAGAACAAGGGGGTGATGGCAATAGGTTTGTAGTTGGACGGGTTGGAGCGGTCGCCTTTTTTGGGGATCGGGTGCACAAAAGCAGTCTTCCACGACTTCGGGACCACGCCTTTTGA
Source organism: Clanis bilineata (assembly GCA_036417725.1). Taxonomy (NCBI): domain Eukaryota; kingdom Metazoa; phylum Arthropoda; class Insecta; order Lepidoptera; family Sphingidae; genus Clanis; species Clanis bilineata. The sequence continues at coordinate 9,156,770 of CM071146.1, read as the reverse complement.
GTAAGAGTACCGGAAAAGACGCGTGAGTACTGGCGTCAACTCCGGAGCACATGTCCTCAGCACAATGGGTGGGATCCCATCTGGCCCGCTCGACTTGTGGATGTCCAGGGAAAGCAGTGCTTTACGTACTGAGCTATGCAGGAATTTTATTTCCGGCATGGAGCTATCGCATCGCGGGATGGTAGGCGGTGGATTTTCCCTGTCATCCAAAGTCGAGTTGGCCGCAAAGAGAAAACCCAGGAGATCGGCTTTGTCCTTTGCGTCATGGGCAAGCGAGCCATCCTCCTTGCGCAAAGATGGAATAGATGGCGTACAGAAATTCCCTAAAGCAGCCTTGGTGAGAGACCAGAACGCGCGCGTACCAGAAGGTAGGCGGACTAATTTCTCACCAATGCCTCTTATGTGACTTTGCCCCAGCGATAACTCTTTTGAAGGACCTAGAGGCAGAGTTATACTCCTTTTTGGCAACACTGGTGTTTTCATCCTGTGACACCGACGGCTCAACCCAGGTCCGATAGCATTTCTGCTTGAGGCGAGAAGCCAACTTGCAGGAGCGATCAAACCAGGGTCGAGAATTGCCACCGATGGGTACCACGGAGTTAGGAATAAATAGTTCCATACCCTGAAGCACCACATCGGCAACACAATTGGCGACAGTGTCAGGATCATCCAGTGAGAAGCAAACCTGCCCCCATGGGTAGGAGGCGAAGAACATTCGCATCCCATCCCAATCTGCTCACCTGTAGTGCCAAACACGGCGACAACCAGTAAGACGCGATCTTAATGGACGCGTGAGAGGCACCGTACTCCGGATCAGACAGTGATCGGACGATCCGAGGGGAGGGTCTACGATGATGTCGTATCTGTCCGGGTGAGAGGTCAGCAGAAGGTCCAACAGGGAAGGCAAATGATCTTCCACATCAGGCACTCGCGGGGGCGAGGGGACCAGTTGTGTCAGACCATAGGCCAGGGCAAAGCCGTGAACAGACCTCCCCGCGTGGTCAGTTGTACGTGACCCAAGCCATTCACTGTGGTGAGCATTAAAATCACCAAGTATGACAATCTCCGCAGAGGGGATCTGTTGAAGTACAGAATCTGTCGCCATTTGGACATGCTCAATGAGTCGGTCAGTTTCGGTATTACCGCTATGGGACCTGTAGAGGCACGCATAGATGCGAGGATGGTCGTCGCAATCTACGCGCAACCAAAGTGTGGATAGGTCCCCACCTTCAAGATTGCCGAGGCGATGGTAGCAGACATCCTCTCTGACATACGCACAGACACCGGCTCGGGGAACAAAAAAATGCTCAACAATATAGCCAGGGTAGCGCAGGTACGAAGTGTCAGAGGGCGAGGATATCTGTGTTTCCGTCAGAAACAATAAGGCCGGCTTACTCGTCTCAAGATGGTAGTGGACGGCATTGATGTTTGAATTAATTCCCCTGATATTGCAGAAGTCCACGTGGAGTATGGAAGGGGGTGCCGCGAGTCTATTGTTTTGTTTGCCCCTGGCATTACGACATGAGAGCGGGTTGTTGCCCTCCCCAGAGTACGAAGGGCAGCCTGAACAGGAGCGCTCAGGGAGGGATTCTCCGACACAGAAAGTGCCGGTACCCTCCTGGGGTAAAACTTTTTTACATTCCGCTGCCATGTTTGGGGGGGGGGGGGGGTTGGGCAACCGGTAATCTCACTTACCGAACGAAACGCAACAGCATAAAATCTGTCACTTCACGTCAGTTTCCTGTGAGACAGTGGTAATAACCCGGTCGAGCCGGCCCATTAGTGCTGTAGGCAAAATTGTCTACAGCGTGGCTCTACCACTTTAACCTTAAAGCTACCTATTATAAAAATATCCAAAATATAATTATTATTAGGGGATAATTTAGTTGCTTTTGAAGATGTTTCATACATTAATTTTGAAAATATTTAAATTATTCTGTAAAGAAAAGTTATTCGGCTATTGAAATAACCCTAAATTTAATGAATAGACTATCATTGTTATCTTTTCAACTGCATTAAGTAGGTGGAGTTTTTTTGATAATGATGATGATTGATGATCATATTATTAAAAATCCAACATATATTGATGACAATAAAAAGCATTACACATTAAGAGACAGTGTCATGTTATACTTTTCAACCTACTCCAAAAGGAGGAGATTATCAATTCATCTGTATTTTTTATGTATTTTGCTTGATATCTTAGGCAAATGTGAACCAATTTTAGGATTATTTTTATGTTTGACAGAGCTTGTTCTGGGGGTGATCCCATATGTCCAAGATCGGTCATTGGATAAATCTTGAAGTTTTTTAATTTGAGATTATTATTGCATACTCTGAGTGGTGCTGTTACAATTTAAGGGCAACTATAGCATATACCATCAGGCAAGGAACATGCTTGTTTTACCATTTACATTATCAAAAATACTTAGAAACTGGCTTTAAAAGTTAATAATAATAAATAAACTTTTAAAACTGACTTAAATTAATAATACCAACTTACTACAATTTCTAGTTCTCTTTGTTCTAGCATGTTGGAGATGAATATAATTTGCATTAGCTTCAGATTGATCTGCATTGACCTCTGCACCAACTCAAACTCAAAGAAAGGAAGAAATTATTTTGTTTTTTTATTTTATTCCATTAATTTATGTAATTTCAACACAATAATCAATAAACTATGATATCTGTGCTGTCATTCATTCAGTTTTCTCCGTCATCCTAAACCTTTAACTGCCGAATGGTCAAATGCTACTCAACTTTAACGACTTCTTACATTGTTTTTCGCCGTACAATTTTGACAGATAAGGCGGCCTTAAACAACATAAGGCGACCTTAAGTGTATGAACATTCGGCGGTTAGTTAATTAATTTATATGGGTTATCTTAGTCCTTTACAAGAATTTTAAATTGGTCTACGAATGTCAGAGTTAATGAGTGATGGGCGGCTCGGCTTCCGGAAAGCATATAAAAATTGTATCTATGTCTCGAAAATAAAGACACTTATCTACAAGTCCTAAATCAAAATTTGAATTATTTTATAGGCTTAAAAAGGCACTCAAAATTTGGTTTACAAGGCACAAAATGACAATATAATTAGGTACAATACAATGAGTCCTTGGTGGAGCAAACAACTAGGTCCATAGCTTTTATTGTTCATGTACTCATTGACGGAATAATACCTCTTTCAAAGGAGGTAGCTTAATTAACAACTTGAAATTATTTAAAGGATAGACAAATATCCATAGGAATTTTATTATAGAAACACACACAGAGTCCTGCAAAGGAATTATTTACTTTACTAAGTGATAATGTGGGACAACTAGTTTATATTTGTTTGTAGTGTTAAAACTATGCATATCACAGTTTCTATTTAAAGTGTGTAAATTTTGCCTAACATATACAATATTAGCAAATATAATTAAGAAGACGTGGTTATAATACCTATTTCTCGGAATCAGTCTCTAATCGGTTATAGATAGCATGTATTGCTTGTTTTTGGACAAGAAAAATAGATCCAATATCAGCAGCACTTCCCTACCATAAAATACCATAGGAAAATGTGTACAAAACTACATACATACATAAGCTCACGCCTGTATCCCCGAAGGGGTAGGCAGAGGCGCACTAGCAAACTAGAACACCCACATTTTGCCGAGCTTAGTTCCGTCCCAGATGTGATAGGGGGCGAGCCTATCGCCATAACGGGCACAAATTCCAGACTCCGGGCTGATATGGAAAAATCCAATATCACTTGCCCGACCCGGGGATCGAACCCGAGACCTCCATGCCACCGAGGCAGTCTAGGTACCGAGGTAGTACAAAACTATCCTAATATTATACAAGAAATATCTTAGGTATTTGTAACCAAACAAAATGATGGAAGACAGATTTTAACCTGGAGGTGAAACATATATATGTTACATAAGGATCTCGGCTCATGAATAACTTAGAAAATCTGAAATATTGCAATACCTATAGCAACTATATTCTGGAATAAAGAACAATTATTGATCTTTGTTTGTTGATAAATATGACCATGTTGAAAATTTAACTTCCACCTTAAATCAAACCATCTGTAGGCAACAAACAACTTCTACATAGCCATTATAGAACAATTTACACATGTTCATGGATAAAATATTTACTTGCAGATCTGTTTTAGTCAAACCCAGAGATTGTTTATAAGCATAGATGATTTATCACTTTGGTTCATATAATTATTGTGATTAAAACCTTTCATGCAACATATTAAAATTAGCTTGAAAACTACCTTAACCCTAGCATAATTACTATTATCTCAACCTATCGCTGTTTACTGCTGAATGTAGGCCTCTATAGTATAACACTAATATAGAAGAATAGTATAGCCTCATGATTTTTATATCAAATAAACAGGTATGTTAAATCATTTTTTCTTTACACATACATCATTTTCCATCTAAAGCTACCATTAAATAAATAGTAGATAGGTGGCAAATAACAATTTACACATTTTGTGACATACAAAATGTTCTATTGTCCAACATTCACAGTTACAAAGCTACCCCAAAAATAAAATTTATCACATTTTAAACAGTGGGTATTCAAGGTGAGGCTAACTTTCATTAAATGAAGTAGGTAGTTATTTGTTGTACTAGGACAAGTCTACTTGTCAAATGCAGGACACAATCAATGGCTAAAATATGGTAAATAATAGGCAGAATTTTACTTTATAATACAGGTTATAGGTAAAGTATAAAGTCTGTATAAAACTGAACTTAGTTAACGTAGAAGAACAGAGTAAACTGCAGATCTAAATAACCTGTAGAACGTATGTCCCTCTAGATATATTATAAAAAAAAACAATAACAAAATTATTATGCAATAGAAAAATACACAATTACAAGTTTCCCATAAAGACTAAAAGATCAATGTATTGAACCCTTCCATAAATTAACATTGTTTTAGACCTATTATGTCAAATGTAATAAACGCACAATACAACATTTTCAATTTTTCTTTGTTGTGTACGTACCGTTTTTCTTGGTGTTTGCACACTCGGAGATCTTCGTATAGTGACTAGTGCCATACCATATTACACTTTAGCGTATCATTATCGAGGTATGTAATACACAATCACAAACTTTAAAAAAGAAATATCTATAAACTTATCGTAAACACTAATCCATTTATGAATCAGCACATGCAAACCAAAACGGGTATCTCACAAGATATTTCAAATACACTCATATTTACTTTGAAATATATTATCACAAAACAAATTCGTCTATTCTTTTCATTTTAATAATTTCTTTCTCAATTCAAAGGAAAGATAAGTGATGGATGGATGAATGTGTTCAATGTTCATACTAGTGATGTAAATCGATTATTAAAATAATTGACGGTAATCGATTTTTGCAATTTAAACGATCACGTAATCGATTATAAAACATATATTACTAGTTACGTCAGTTCAGCATAACGCGCAAAATCGAGCTCCCAATACCAAGCGAGGGCACAATAACAGCTCGACCTTATATCTAGGTCATAAGACCAGCTTGTGCTGCCATTCGCAAAAAGAATGGCTGTAAGTTTAAAACTGATGCAGAACAATGCTCAAAGACCATACAGAGAGAGCCATCAAAGCTTTGTAAGAAGCCGTTATAAGTTATAAGGGAGCCGCTGTGGTACTTCACAGCAGCGCGCGACAAAGCGACCGCGCGTCGCACAGCTTGCTAAAAATGTAATATCTTCGAAACTATAAGACGTATTCAAAATATTTTTAAGGTATTTCTTTTGTGGATTGAAGGAAGATGTAGTGACGAGGATTGACAAAGAATGCTTCGGTGGTTTGGCCACGTTGGAAGGATGTATGAAAGAAGAGTGATAAAAGTTTGTGTAGCGAAAATGAATTGTAGCTTCAGCCGAGGACGTCTTAAACTTACTTCTATCTTAGAGCAAATCTTAGAGCATTTATGACTGGAGACGCCACTCATTAGCATGTCCCCTCTGCCGAGGTAAAAGATTCAAAAATCTACCACGTTGACAAAAACAATCGTGTCACCTGTGTCGTTATCCGTTAAAAATGCCAGTTTGTGCAGTTAGCACGTACAAAAAAATGTTCAATACATCCAGGTGTTAAAAATATTGAGTTATATTTCATATGTGACTATTTTAGAAGTAAACGATTTCCATTTCTCATATCCATTTTTATAAATGGGTAACACACCGGGCCGAACATATCATCCCTTTTCATTTACACAACCGCGAAAGTTTGTTTGTGTGAACGCAATAGGTATAGATTCTTTCGCCTTCGTTCAGCCGGTGTGTACCCGCTATAATAGATATTTCGTAAAATCGAAACTATATAATCGATTATCAATTGTATACGGAGCAATCAAATGACTAGTGGGGTTACCACAACGTCTTTACAAAATTTTGCTATTTTGACGTTTTTGTAGCATGCTATCCTTTGGTTATACTACTGGCGTGAGTGAGATAAGATCATTACCGTACATCTTAAGCTCTCCTGCACAACATTACACAAAACACCTACACATAACATGTATTTTTTATCTATGGTCCCTTATTCTACGATATTTAGTCTAAGTTCTACTTAGAGAAAGAATATATAGAGTAGCCATGCGCGTATACCCGTAAGGGACAGAATATAAGACACAGGGATACCGTGTTGGAAAAATGTACCCATCATTTATTTGAAATGTAGTTCATATTAACATTTTTTTTTTCATTTTGTTTGTTAATAAACATTTAAAAGCGTTATTACAGCAATAACTAACGAGTTTATTTTTGGTTAATAATCCCTCAGAAGTCGCCTACTTGGTCTAGTGGCAACATGTATGGGCTGTGGACCGGGAGGTCCTGGGTTCGATTCCCAGGTTGCACGATTCGTATTTAATTTGCCCCAGACTGGATCCCTCATAGGGAGTTGATGTCAGGCAGGCAGCCGGTCGTAAAAACTAAGCCAAATCCTATCCGCAACATGCTTGAAAAAGTATGTAGCGCCGACCTCCCAGTTGGCCCAGTTGGCCCTGGCAGAATACCAATGTCAGGTAGATACCTACTTCTACTTGGCTAATGAGCCTGTAGCCTTTTTAGTCATGTCTCGGGCATGGATGGTTTAGGATATGAGCACGTTCATGATGTTTTTTTTTTACTTTACGAATAATATTTACCACCTATAACTAACAAATTTGTTACCTCTTAGTGTTACATATTTTGTCTTTTTTTTGTGTTCTCCCACTTATTGTTGTCTGAGACATTGGCTGAATAAAGTTTATTTCTTACCTCACATTAAGGTGGGATAAAGGCAGGTAGAAAGAAATAAAAGATTCAAACAGATATAGAACACAAGTTGTACATTAAGCCGCGTCTCCTGCACTAAAACATTACACAACACATGTACACAAAACATAAGGAGCTGGGGGGCACATGGTTTCTTCTTCTTCCCGCCTTAATCCCATTTCTATCTGGGGTCGGCTCTCCTAATCGTGTGTCTCCAGAGGTGTCTATTCTAGACCGTCGATGGGTCTATATTATTATATTCTAGGTCTTTATTAACTACAGCAATCCATGTTAGTCGGGTCTTCCGGGCTTCCTTACTGTGTTTTTGTGTTTCAGCACTTTTCTGGTCATGTCGTCCTCCGGTTTTCACATGACGTGGCCGTACTATCGTAGTCGCGACTCCGTAAGCTTGTCCTGAATAGGCGTTATTTTAAAGTTCCCCGGATATAGCGAATTGTAGCGGAGACATGGTATTTCTATTTTTTTTTGTCTATGGCCCATTGTTACATGAGCAGGAGACAATGAAAAACCTTGTTTTATGTAGGTGTTTTTCGTGTTTTGTTTCGAAAAATATTAATAATTAATAATACTCGAAACAAAACACAAAAACACATACTCAAAACAATTAATTTCGCCGTCTCTTCCTCAAAGAACAAAAGACCATAGATAAAAATGTGTAGCAAAACCAACCAGGAGACGCAACATTAAGCCGGGTCTCCTGCACTAGCTTTTTCGAAACAAAACACCAAAAACACATACGCAAAACAACTATTTTAACTGTCACCTGCTCACCATAGATATGTAATGTTTTAGTGCAGGAGACCCGGCTTAATGTAAATTTCTCGTTAGTTGGGAAATTAAATTTCTGTTTTCCTGGTAACCCTAAATTCTATTTATGTTGTATGCAAATACGCAGAACGAGATAAAAGGGGGTTTGAGGAGTTTTGGCGGGAATTCTGACGGCGTGGGTGGTCGCTTGTTTTAATGATTTCATATTTTAGTCTTAAGTTGTGTTTGTGGTTTAAATGTGATGTGTATCTAAGCAATAAACATCAACGAAGAGGGACAGTATGTAGAAGCTTTGAAATAAGTGATTTTGGATGCTTTTTGTCGGGTGGATGGGTCGACCATGTTCGATTCCTCCGCTGCGAGAAAATCGTCTAAAAAACATCAAACTAGAAGGAATTGACGCCAAAACTCCAGCAGGGCCTTGAAATCGAACACATCTGACTTCATTGCACTTGCGAAAACTTAAATGTAGTAAAACAATTTCCCTAACTTGACACTGGCATAATGTATTTCAATTGCCATAAAAAAAGGGGGTTTTGTCGGGAAGTCTGACGGTGCACTTGCACCGTCAGTAGTTTGTTTTAATGATTTCATATTTTAGTCTAAAGTTGTGTTTGTGGTTTAAATGTGATGTGTATCTAAGCAATAAACATCAACGAAGATGGACAGTATGTGGAAGCTTTGAAATAAGTGATTTTGGATGCTTTTTGTCGGGTGGATGGGTCGACCGTGTTCGATTCCTTCGCTGCGAGAAAATCGTCTAAAAAACATCAAACTGGAAGGAATTGACGCCAAAACTCCAGCAGGGCCTTGAAATCGAACACATCCGACTTCATTGCACTTGCGAAAACTTAGATATAGGAAAACAATTTCCCTAACTTGACATTGGCATAATGTATTTCAATTGCCATAAAAAAACGAGATAAATTCGTCGTGTCTATATCACTCACTGTAAAGTGCATTTATCTATCTCACCTGTGATTGATTTTACTACTCGCTCGATTACATTCTTTATCTAAGCAAAAAATTGTATGGCAGGCAGGCAGTCGGTCGTAAAACTAAGCCAAAACCTTTCTGCAACATGCTTGAAAAAGTGTGTTGCGCTGTCCCCTCATAAAGGTGGAATAAGGGCAGGTACAAAGAAAGTAATGTGTATTTTATATCATGGTAATGGTAGGACATTAGTAATCGTAATGAGGAACCAGAGATTCAATATTACTTATACTGTTTAATGTCTCTGTGAGAAACAAATCCCTCTTCTCCACTCTATTCCTGTCCTTTTAAAGTTTAAACCATAGTAGTTGATCGTTCCGTGTACATAAGGATTTCCTCCTGAAGACCCGACGATAACCTACAGCTTCTCCATTCCTGCACGATATTTCGAGATTTGTTCCTTCCATCGCGAGTTGACACTCTTGAGTCTTGAGTAGATATGTAGGTATAACAAGGGTAGATGGCGGTAGGTACTGACGTAAGACTTTGAGATCATTTTTTTGTACAGATTTCATCATCCTCCTGCCCTTATCCCAATTTTGTTTGGGGTCGGCGCAACATGTTTTCGACTTCCATACATGCCTATCAGCCGACATCTCGTCATTCACCCCTTTTTCGTTCATGTCCTTCCTTACACACTCCATCCACCTCTTCTTTGGCCTTCCTCTACCTCTCCATCCATCAACATTCATATTCATCATTTTCTTACCCACGTATGTCTCTTCCCTTTTCATAACATGCCCATACCAAGACAAACGGTTTCCTTTCAATCTATCTACCACAGGTGCCACTTTCAAGCTTCCTCTAACGTGCTCATTCCTAACTCTATCCATCCTCGTCACTCCACACATCAATCTCAACAGTCTCATTTCTGCTGCATGCAATCGTTTCTCATCCGTCTTCTTAGTGGCCCAACACTCCGATCCATACAATACGACAGGCCTTATGATGGTCTTGTAAATTTTACCTTTCAATCTAAAAGGCATCCTAGGGTCACATGTTGTGCCAGAGACCTGTCGCCACTTCATCCAACCTACGTTGATTCGCTGTCTATTTCGCCTATGTCTCGGTCTATTTCGCCATCACCCTGCAGAAGTGACCCAAGGTAGTGAAAATCGGAACAAACCGGCACCGGCATCCTGCCGAGTGTTACGGGCATAGGACCTGAGAGCCCGCCAATACCGCCACTCTTCCAGTCTGTTTTGCACCTCTTGGCCATTCTCCGCCACCAACACGATGTCGTCGGTAAACAGCATGCACCAGGGTGCCTCTTTCTGTATATTCGACGTACGAGCGTCCATTATTAACAGAAAGTGGTATGGACTGACCCTTGATGCACACCAACATACATAACATAAGCTCACGCCTGTAACCTCGAATGGGGTAGGCAGAGGCGCACTAGCGAACTAGAACACCCACATTTCGCCGAGCTTAGTTCCGTCCCAGATGTGATAGGGGGCGGAACTATCGCCATATCGGGCACAAATTCCAGACTCCGGGCTGATATGCAAAAATCCAATATCACTTTGCCCGACCCGGGATTCGAACCAGAGACCTCAGGACGGTAGTCGTACCGAAATACAACCACGCCACCGAGACAGCCACATCGAAACTGTCTGCGATGCCAGCCGAGGACCGGACTTGGGTACAGCATTTGTTGTACATGGCTTGAATCAACTGTAAGTATTTCTCAGGCACACATTTCTTCTTAAGGACCCACCACAAGACTTCACGGGGTACCCGATCATACTCCTTTTCGAGATCAATGAATACCATATGCAAATTTTTATGCGCTCTGTACTGCTCGGTTAGCTGGCGAATGGCAAAAATGGCATCCATTGTGCTACGGCCGGGCATAAAACCAAACTGGTCCCGTGAAATCCCACTCTGCCCTCTCAGGCGTCGCTCAATTATTCTCTCTCATACTTTCAAACTGTGTGACATTAACTTTATTCCCCGATAATTGTTGCATTCTTGCACATCTCCCTTATTTTCAAAAATGGGCACCAGACAGCTGTTGCACCATTCCTCAGGTATAGTCTCACTCTACAACAACTTACTGAAGGATAAGGTCAGCCAATTCCATCCGACTATTTGTAATATCTTCCATACTTCAATTGGTATTCCATCAGGTCCTACCGCTTTTCCATTCTCCATTCCGCTAACAGCCATATTAACTTCATCAATACTTATTTCTCTCACTAACCCCTTATTACTCCGTTCATCATCAAGCAGTCCATTCCAATCATTCTCCTCATTCATTAGTCTCTCAAAATATGTCCTCCAGCTATCTCATACCCTCTCATCGTCTGTTAATACCACACCCGCTTCATCCATTATGCACTTCATATGTGACACATCCCTCGCCTGTCTTTCTCTAGCTTTAGCTAGCCCCGGTACACACATTTTGGACCTTCAGGATTTCCTAGTGATCTGTATAGTGTCCTGCGTTTTTGCTTTTGCTACTGCAACGGCTTTCTTAGTTTTTTTCTTACATTCATCGTACTCACTTTTTCTTTGTTCTTTCAGACAGTCATTTCCCTCTTCTACATGTTGCCATTCTTTAAACCTCATTTTCTTCTTCTTGAGTACACTTTGTACTTCTTCAGTCCACCACCATGTATCCTTACCTACCAACCGTTTACCGTTAGTCTCTCCTAACACTTCCTTTGCCACTTTCCTCACGTACATACTCATTACATTCCAACAGTCATTAACACTACAGTCTCTCACATCTCCCATTTCACTTATTCTTTCTATCACTCGTTTCTTAAATTCTGCTGCACGTTCATCTTTCTCTAACATATGCCATTTTATTTTTGGACGAAGTTGCTCTTTGTTTTTCCTTAAATTTACCCAGATTTTGATCTCTAATATTAGGAGTCTATGCTGTGAGACTAAGTCTTTCACCGGCACCACCTTGCAGTCCTTAACAGAGCTGAGACACTTGCTTCTCAGAAGTAGATAATCAATCTGTGTGCTATGGTGGCCACTTTTATATGTTATAAGGTCCTGAGCTTCTTTCTGGAACCAAGTGTTAGCAACTACCAGGTCAAACGCAGTAGCCATTTGTAATATGGCTTCCACCTCGCTATTTCGTCTTCCGAATCCAAATCGTCCATGTACTCGTTCATACTCTCCTCTCGCTCTTCCTACGTGTCCATTAAAATCCCCTCCTATGAATATCTCTTCAGTTTCCTGTATATCAGCCATCATAATATCAAAATCCTCCCAGAACCTCTCTTTTTCTTCATCACTACACCCTGTTTGAGGTGCATACACACTTATCACATTTAGAACCACATTCTGCAACATAACTACTATCAATCTATCACTCATCCCTTTAACATCCGCCACACATTATTTTAAGTTTGCATCCAATACAACTCCCACGCCATTCCTCTTTCCATCACCTCCACAATAATAAAACTTATATCCATCTCCAATTTTTCTAGCTTTCGTACCTTTCCACTTTGTCTCCTGCACACAAGCTACATTTATTCGTCTCTTTTTTAATACAGCCGCTAGCTCCCTTAATCTACCAGTCATCGTTCCAACATTCCAACTTGCATACCTTAATCTCATTTCCCGGGCTTGCGTCTTATGTTGTCCCCGCCCGGAGTGGTGCAACAACCCTTGCCAATTTGTCACAGAGGCTTGCCCCTGCACGTCCTTCGGGGGGACGCCCTAGTCCTGTCGTACTTCTCATTCTTACTGGCCATGCTGCTCAGTTTTGGCAGATGTTTTATGGCCGGCCGCCCGCCTGACGTCAACCCTCTTTGGGAATGCTATTGTTAATATAAGGGATAAAGAGGGAATGAGTTTTATGGTAGAGATAGATGGGGAAGGAAATTATGGCCTATTGGTGTGGATACTACAGTCACGGAAGGGAGGTTTTTAGTGCCTGTAGTAGCTCGGGGGGCCGAGGCCGCGTACTCGAAGCCCTATTCTACGACTAGCCACATCAATAGATAGGAGCATCCCCTGACAACTCGTATAGAGTGAAATACCCTATTAATATAATAATGGGATTACATCAATCACATTAGACCAATGACTAAAAAAATAAGAGGACCTGGCATAACTATGAAAAATACGTGTTTACTATGAAGCCGGTTTCGCCATTTTAGTTTCGCGATCTTTTTACATGAAGTTGTCACCGTGTCATAAGAATTAAATAACGTATAAATACTTATTGATTTTATTGTAAATACGGTGTTTTATTTACAGTAATACTAATTTCGGAATATGGAGATGAGGCCTAACTGTTATATTAATGGGATCTTTCTTTAGCAAAGTCGCCATTTTGGTTTCGTTCGAATGCTTCATTTTTTCGTAGTTATGCCCTGTCTTCTATCTTATTTTGTCTAAGCATTAGACATATTAAATAAGTGGGTAGAAATATGTTAACATTTTTAAAATAACGATCCTGAATACATTGCAAAATTCTTTACTGTGCGTACTGCGTGTATAGACAGTCACGACACAATGACGCACTTACTTGTCTGATGGTTTGAAGAAAGCTAAGGAAGCAAGTCTTGTAAAATGTTTTTTTTATTTTGACATTTTTAATTTTGACCTATTATTACTAACAGCGTAAGCCAGGTGTAAGCACGTGAAATCCAACTTTATATAAAATTACTACATAAATAAAATAAAATTATTGAAATAAAACTAGTTTTAACGGATTTTATTTCAATAAATAATATTCGCGTAAACCAAAAAAATCATTAAAATTAAATTAGGTTATTTGTTATGATTATGGGTAGGTAGGTCTTAAAATTATATCAATGTTCATTAATTACTTTTTTATTTAAGACAATAGTTTGCGAGAATTATTAGAATTTCTAAAAAATCAAGACATAGACCAACTAAAAATATCTAAAATTGATTTGAACATCTGTTGACCACTTTTGAGATTGTTCATCCCTACTACAAAACCCTTCACTGTATGAGTACACGCACTAGGATGTTTTAAAATAGGTAAACCGTACCTATTTATTTTTATTATTGATGAAGTTGGGCTAACGGCCTAGCCCAAAGTTAATGGCCTTATAAGCCAGTTTGGCGACAGACTCGATTCCTATCGCAAGAATGGATAAAAACAAGCTCTGCGATCCATGAGTGCATCTCTATTCGTGAATTTCGGGATACAGGCGTTATCATGTGTGTATTATATTAATTTATAAAAATAATATTACATACATAAGTTCACGCTTGTATCCCCGAATGGGTCGGCAGTGACGAACTAGAACACCCACATTTCGCCGAGCTCAGTGTGATAGGGAGCGAGCCTATAGCGATATCGTGCACAAACAATATCAAACCAAAATAATAATAATAGCATTAAAATATTACTGTCCCACTGCTGGGCACGAGCATCCTCTACCGAGTGGGGGTATACTTTAGTTCACAACGCTGACCTAATGCGGCCCTAGGGTACCTTCGTTTTTGTGGAGATTCCTCAGATCTGCCGCCTTTGATACTTTCCTGCACCTTTAAAGTATACCTAATGCATAACAACACATTTGGAAGAGGTGTAGTACTGTGCATGCTCTTGGGGTTCATAATGCCCCCTTTCTAGAAAATCAACTAATACAGGTGAAGCTAAAAGCTAAACCTCCACATACCCACACTTTAACAAATTAAAGTGAACATGAACAATTCCAATGTTACAGCAATTTTCTCCTGTGTTTCATAGTAGGGTATTTTTACTTCACTTTTGAAGAAATAGGCAGCAATCAATGCCTGATTCTGAACACTGAAGCCTTCAATATGAATTTGTCTTATGATAATCAATGCTAATGCATTGGTAGATTTATAATAGTAGCTCTCTTATATAACTCTTTAATTTAATATTTAATTTAAATTTCACAAAATTATATTACATATAATATAACTATACAATGTCACATATCTTTTAAGATACCAGTATCACTGTGTGCTTGACAAGAACTTGCAATAGTTCTATGAAATGAACCGATATTAATAATTGGAGTGTTGTAATCTACATTGACTGGGCCTTGATTAGGAGAAGATACACTATTGTGACTTTGAATGGGAGGTCTCCTACCAATAATTAAGGGGTAACATTCATCAGAAATGCAGGATAGTGTTGTTTGTATGCGTTTTATACGGTTACAACATTCTTCAAAATGTTGTAACACAAATTTTAATTCTGGAACAGAGGCACTATTATGATGTATTTTTGAATGCTTATCAATAACTTTAATCCCTTCATTAACAGTACTCGTAACTTTTTCTCCATTATAAAAAAATACCTCAAAGTCAGTGCCATTTTCCATTAATTGACATTTAGCTGATAGAGTGTACAAAGTAATTTTTGGTGTTTTGGCTTTAACTAGATCAACAAAACGAGATGCATATAAATATTTTTTCCAATGCTTTTCTGGCAAATTATGATAGGAAAATACTTCATCTGGATTGGGATCTCGGTTGATATCAATGTTCTTCTTATTATTTCTGTCAACTGTAAAGATAATAATTTTCATACCATCTTTGGATATTTTGCAAATTTCAACAACTTTTTCTTCTCTATCTTTTCCCTTCTTTTTTAAAAACTCTACTACTACTCCTGTTGGTTCAATTTTAAGAATTGCATTACGAGTTCTATGTGAAATTGTTGGCAATCTGTCAGCACAAAGAGGAGGAACATTCAATGAATTAGTATTAACATTAGAAGTTTTAGCTATATTTTCTTTGTTTTCTTCATAGTTACTACTAGTAATAGGATTTCTGTTGCATGCATCAGACCTTATATCTAACTGCTTAATATTTTCAAACACATCGAAATTGGTACTACATGCACTGTCATACTTTTGTGAACATGAATAAGTATTCGGTTTAATCATTGGTAAAACCTCTGTAAAACCAGATTCAATGTTGTAATTTCGGATATGTCTATCCCCAGAATTAGAAAATGATCCACTTTCTTGTATTCCATTTAAGACATTAAATGCAGAATGCTTAAACTCACTAGCAACAATACGATTTTCTTTAAACCCTGAAAAATAATCAGCATGTATATTTTCTTCACTTTTAAGTTTGCTACTATGTTGAGTACTATGCATTGTAGTAAGAAATCCAGAGTCTCTTGAGAAATCCTGTTTCTGGACAACATAATTTAGAAATGGGTGATCCATTATACCCTTTAGTGTTATTCTTTTGGTTGGATCTTTGCACAGAAGTCTTTGCAATAAATCTTGTGCTTGTATTGACAACTCAGCTGGAATTTTGTAATCAGCATTGATGACTTTATTAAGAGTAGTTTTGACGTGCTGAGTGTGGAATGGGGGACTCCCCACCAACAGAGTGTATAACATACACCCTAAGCCCCAAACATCAGCTGGTAATCCATGTACTTCTCTTGATGCTACTTCCGGTGATATATAATTGGGAGTACCACACATGGTTACATGTTTCTCATCTGGTCCATTTAATTGTGTAGCCAATCCAAAGTCAGCGATTTTGATCTTTAAGTCCTTTGTCAGCAACAGGTTATTCAATGACAAATCCCTATGAATGATATTATGAGTATGCAAATAGAGTACCCCACTAAGGACTTGTTTAAAAATATCAGCAGCAGCTTTCTCAGATAAACCTCGAGTCCCAAGTTTAAAATGTTTTGCTAATTCACCATTATGTGCAAGTTCTAACACCAAATAAACATAGTGCATATCCTCAAAAAAGGTAAATAACTCTAATATGGCAGGATGTTTTAAGCGAGAATGTATAGTGACTTCTTGTCTCACTCTTCCTATCATACCTGCACTTGCCATAAGTGCTTTGTCTATCATTTTGATAGCAACAAACTGTCCTGTCTTGCGACATCTTGCTCTATAAACATGTGCAAATCCACCTTTACCTAGTTGTTCGAATATTTCATAGTCTTCAATTTTTTCACCAAACATATTCCTCTATTTACAAAATGCGCATATCATGAATAAAACTACTCTTCCGCTGTACTTCATCCATATACATACACCATTTTATTTTATCCATTATTGTTTCACATACTGTAAAAGAAAAAAAAATCATTTTTACTTTGCTAATAATATACAGTTTTTTTTAATGGGACAGTATGGGGAAATAGGAAATCATACGATATACATAGAAATCGTCTTAAGAACCATTTTCTCTTTTTTCGTGTAAGCTTTTGAAAGTGTAGGAATTGCATTACAGCTGTTCTATCTCATGAAAGCGGGTGAGCCACGCTTGTGATGTTGAATGTTGATGTGTATAGATTGACACGCGCGCTTGTGTGCGTAACTGCAGGTAGCGTTAGCAAGTTAATTATTATTGAACAAAATAATATAATTAGGTAGTTAGATTAGTGTTTCATGTTTTGAAGAAATACAAATTTTTTGTGTACAATATTTATTTAAATTTATTACTAGTTTAAAAAATATCAAGTTCGAATCACAACTAGACGCTTCAGTTTCATCGTCACTATTATCGTGTAAATTTATGACAAATTCAAATTCAGTATCAAAGTATTTCATATATTCAGCTCCTTTCTTAGTCACACTATTGCATATTTCACCCCAGGTTTCGTTAGTTATATTTTCAATACTTTCGTGAATAAGCTTTTCTGTACTTGTGATATTCTGTTTTATGTTTCTGTAATTTCTGTTTTACGTTTCTGTAATTTGTTATTACGCAACATAGTTATTAAGAACCCTCCATATGTTCTCTATAGCATTTAGCTCAGAGTGGTAAGGAGGCAAGCACAATACTTCAAATCATTTTCTTTTGATAAAGTCATCGATTTTATACATTATAAAATAGCTTTTATGATTTTTTATATGATATAGCTCAACTCTGCGCAAATTTGAGTCGAGCTGTATGCATTTTGCAGGGAGCCATTGCTGCATCTGAGATTTATAAGAGGCTGGCGTCAGTAATTTCTCTGCACGCGTATTCTGATACGAAGTATTGAATACTATCACAGAAAGCTTTGCTAAGTTTGGCAGCAACTTTTCATTCAACCATTTGACACAATTTTCAAAGCTCATGTTCGAATAGTAGTCTCCAGTCGCTGAATTAGCTTTATAGACTAAACAGGTGTTATAAACATAAAAAGCACCCTGCATAGGTACAGTGCGTTCATAGACCACGTGTTGTGTTCGCTTTACATTGCGGGATTACCAAATATTATATTGTTCAAATTCACTATATGAAGTAAACGAACTTTAGTTTCCACTAGTGTGAAGGTAGTATATTATTACAATTTTGGTTTTCGGAAGCGTTTCCCTTACACCTAATACAATAGGACAACCTTGGCAGTGGTATTCTGTTATTTTTTCAAATGTTTTAGGCTCCACATCTGAATATGCCATTCAACTAAAACTTTATGATGTTGGTTTTACACCAGTGATAGCCCAATTTTTTAATAACGATCACAGTGTTTCAAAGCATCCATCAAATCCATTTTATTCATGAAAGATTAACTATAATTTTGCCAATGTTTGCTAATTTGTTTATATAAAATATGGAATTCTTATATTGTACTCCATACAACATCAGCCTTAAATCCATCAAAATCTACTTTATTATCTCTTTTTCTGCGGTTTTTCATTGGAGTTTGAAATTTTGAAGGTGACATGCTACAGTGGCGAAGGGTGAAATTTTCCAAAAGGGAAGTCGATGCTCGTTTTTCTTTGTATTATTACCTATTTATTAATAGACATTTTCAGAAAAGGTAAGCCGGAAGGAATCGTGTTGTATGGATCCTTCGCCACTGACTTCTTTTAATTTTGTCTGTATAGTTCGTTCACTAACACCTATCGCTTCTTCAGTGCATTGTGTTAAATTATGCAAATGCGACAAATCCAAATTTGTTTCTTTATGAATTAAAGTTAACTCATACTCTTTAAGGAAATGATACACTTTTGCAATCATTTAACGACCCTAAAACAAATAATACATATCTAATTAGAATAACATATTATATATTCCAATTAACTCACAATTAAATATGATTTACTTACCTCACTGTGAACAACTTTCTTCTGCTTACTTTCCACGCTGACGGTACACAGCAAAAAATTTAGAATAAAATAAGCACAAGTAGCCTGACTGGTGGCTCAGGCGATACTGAGCGCTCCCAAGTGTACGCACACAGAAACAATGTGCATCTACATACACAACTGAGGGATCAATCGCCTCAGGGAAGCCGGTCTGTCAAGCTGGTCTAAGTTGGCACCTTGGAATAATCCTACACACACAACTAAGACCAACCCACCTTCATGAAATAGAACAAATTTTCCGAAACTTTCTTTTAGTTCCTGATACCGGCAATGTACATCTTGTATTTCCATGTCATAATATGGCCAGAAGTATGCATATGACTGATGTATGGATAATTTTAGACAATATTGTAAGTGAATTTATCAACATATTCACGGTTGCAGCAGATATTTTAGTGTTATAACTACAATAGGATGAAGAAAAATACCTTGTTCACAATCCATTTAGCATCCTCAATGCTCTTTTCTGTAATTTCTTGCACTCTCTGAGAATCTGGCTCAAATTTATGTTGTTTAAAACTCTGAAAAATTTAGATAATTATTCATAAACTTGACATAATCTTTACAACATTTCTGAATTTCAATGTATTTTTGTGAAATGTCATGTAATCTTAGACTAAATACATGTAATGATTTACTGACAAATAAATTTAGATTTTTTTTAAACTTAAAATTAAATTATTGCTATAGACAGCACCAAGGTGTAGATGACAAATAAGTACTTAAATACTTAACAACCCATTTCTACTCCAGCATGAACACATACTTTATCTAAGAATTTAATTTAATTTATAGACAAATATACATCAAGGGAATTAATTAATAGGTAGGTACTTATTCTATACCATTGACGTCACTAAAGTAATGGTAGATAGTAGATATACAATTAAATGATTGTCATGCGGGCTTCGGACGATATTTTACAACTTAACAGGTGTTAGGTAGGTACTAGGTACATACTAAAAATTTCGAGTTGTAGAATATGCAGATTAGTAGAATGAGTAGATAATTAAGCATAAACGGTGTAGGTACCTGTTTAACAGCGAATTTGTAATGTTTACACGCATCAGGGGGTAATCTTTCACACTCACGTAACAAGTACTTGTATAATGCCAAAGGAGTCATATTATCATGTTTTTTAAATGAATACAATCGTTTTAAATATTGTTGGAGGAACATTTGAGTGCTAATAGTACATAAACTAAGATATACCTAATTGCTATTATTCTGTGTATTGTAAGACTGTAAATTAAATAATGGAATCCAAACATACACACTACACGGTAAAAAACACAGAGTACTTTGTCTATCTTTAACTCTACACACTAAAAGTTAAAATAAAAAGCCGCGTCTCCTGCGACCTGCACTACAATAGTTTTCTCGAAACACTACGCAAAAACACATACGGAAATGCAAAGTAATGTTGCGCTACTCATTTTTACGCCCGGTCTCAAAGAGCATATAAGTACCCGGTCTCAATATCAATGACAAATTAAATTACTGCTTACAAATTACTAATTACTAACAGTTAAAATGCTTACCACAGATTAATTTTTTTTTTTTTTTTTTTTTTTTTCGGCTATGAGCCAGGCTATAGTCAATCGACCATACTGCCTAGTCTTACGTGTTATCATTATCATAAGTAAGTTTTAATATGTTTAAGTCTTTCGTGTAAGTCGTAATTCATTTAAATAAATATTCTTCTGAAGATCCAATTTTAGATCAAAGTAAAATCCGTATGTTTGTCATTTGACAGTCAAGTCCGGGTTTTATAATGTGTCGTCATATTTTTTTTTGTACTGGTACTGGGCGTCTACTATCAAAAACGAACGCCGAAACGTCGGCCGAAAAAGAAGAAACGACGAACTTCCGATTTAACCTTACTACCAAATTACTTCGGATCCGTCACCGTTGGTTTCGGAGCCATAAACAATCGTTCGAATGAACATGTTGTGTCGGATTAGGGAGGTATATCTTCAAAAACCGTAATTTTTTACCAATTGTGACATTTTTGTGAAAAATACATATAAAATAGATCTTTAATTAGGTTTTATGTAATAAGTATATCATTTCATATTTCGAAATAATTATTAAATACAAAATAACAAATATTTTTGCTAATTTTGCAATCTGTCCTAACCTTATTGCATAATGTTCAATCTGTGGAATATTGGCATTTTTAAAAATTTTGATTGACACTGACAAGTTGACTAGAAGAATTCTTTGTGTTGGACAAATACGTGTTGGTAAGTTTATAATTAAATGTTATTTATTTGCTTTAAACGAATGATCTATTGTATTAAATGTAGTTACTGTATAACAAAATGCAACTTCTATGTTTTGAACGTTTAAAAAATGCTCGTTACTTTCATTATACATACGATTAACGTATAATGTTTTTGACTATTTTTCAAAACATTTCAGTTCAAGATGACTGCTGCGAGCGTGCAGATGGAGGCGTTATTACAATTTATGGCGGAAAACCCCGATCCCGCTTTGATTTTGTGCATAGCCTAGAGAAGCGGGCTAAATCAAAACGGTTGTAGGAGACCTTGACGTCCCACATTAATAGCATGGGTGGCGCAATGAAATCTATGCTGCAGTGGAAGAAGGCAATATCCTTACTGGAATAATATTAGGATGCACTTTTCATTCATTCATCAATTCATGCATGAACACCTATTGTTACCCATTACCATAGCATGTGCTTTGAATGCGTGTGCACAGTTACCTGTTTTGATGTAGACAATTGTTCTTTTGAGTAATAATAGCGATATTTAAATTGAAACAATTAACATTTTACTTATTATTTCCCCTAACAGCTTAAGGAGATTACGACGAGTGAGTGCGACCAGCGATGCAGGCGGACCTAATTGCGCCCTTCGCCTTGAAGCTGAAAACAAGGAGTTGCTGGAGTTTTGTGTGTGATTGTGTGTTATTCTGTGGCAGTTGAAAGACCTTAATAAAAATGTTAATAGAAATAAAATAGAAAAAGCTGTTTTATTTCCCTAAATACATAATAATTTGAGTGCTTTGGTGGCGTAGTTGTATTGCGTAAGCACTTAAGCAGTAAGATTATCGTCTTGAGGTCTCGGGTTCAACCCCCGAGTCGGGCAAAATTATATTGGGGTTTTCTGTTTAGTATCATATCATGCGACGGAAATAGCATTGCCGAAAAGTGGCTGCACTAGTTGCGCCTACCCATTTGGGGATAACAGGCGTGAGAGTACATATATATGAATACAAGTATTTGAGTATATTGCTCCATGCTCGGGAATATTGTTGGTCACGGCTACTTTCACAAGTTAGCAGTATTGTAATCATTCTCTTCTGAAACAAGAAAACTTTTTTTGGGAGGAAGTATGTACCTATAGTCTCATGTTCAATCCCCGAGTTGGGTAAAGTGATACTGGATTTTTCTACTCAGTATCATCCGGGAGTCTGAAATTTGTGCCCGATATGGAGATAGGCTTGCCCTCTATCACATCTAGGATGGAACTAAGTTTGGCGAAATATGGGTGTCCTAGTTCGCTAGTGGGCCTCTGCCAGCCCTTCGGGGATACAGGCGTAAGCTTATAATAAGTTACAATTCTTCATACAGAAGGAATCTAGCCATTTCGAAGACTTCGAAACCAAAACGAAAAGCAAACGATAGGCTTAGAGCTTTCGTACAATCGAGGTTATGATCCGAACGAAGAAACGATGAATTTCATGTCACATTTGTTTTCATAGTAGAGTCAAGTAGGACGGACGAAAGTAATAATGTCAATAATGTCAAAATCTAAACATCGGATCCGTCGTCGAATCCGTCAGCGGATCCGCAACACTTCATAGTACCAAAACGTGCGATCCGTCATCTGAAACTACGGATTTCGTTTTTGGTAGTAGCAACCCTGTTATCAGCTGTTATCAGCTATAGGTTGTTTACAACGTTGTGTACCTCAGGGGAAATTTATTATCTCTTTGATTATTATTCAACATATTAACATTTTAAACAGTTAAAGTTATATAGATTAAATATTTACATTAAAACTATTAAAAGCACTCGCAGAACTAGAACTACATATGTACATTATATATCTTTTACAGTATTTATTATAAAATTGTACAGACACACATAAGTTGCGGCATTATTAAGTAAGTATTTTAGAGATTGCGGGACCCTATCGGGTTTATTATAAATTTTCAAAAGATCGTCCGACAACACAAGGCGCTGAATGTTGAAAGACGAACACTCGAAAAAAATGTGATGAAGTGATTGGATTTGATAACATTGACAAAATTGGCAATAGGGGGAACTGACCATTTTAAGACGATGAAGATGATAGTTTAAACGACAGTGACCAAAGCGCATACGACAGATAACTGAATAAATTTTTTTATTAATGAAATGATTACTCTTGCAGAACCAAGGTATGGAGTTAATTTGAATATCTAGACTGGAGAACCAACTACCTTTATTTACATTATTTGAATACTCATATGAATATCTTCCCCATTCTTGACACATACGCTGTCTTAAAAGGCTGACCACGTCTGTGTATGGTATGGAAACATTCATATGAGCACCGGACTTTGGAATAAATTCTTCTAATTCAACAATTTTTTTCGCCAAATAATCTGCTTTTTCATTCCCTACAACACCAATATGTGAAGGCACCCATACAAAAGAAATTCCAATATTTATTTGTGCCAATTCAGTCCATAGCTCTTTTATTAAATAGATTAAATAGTTAGTGTCAGCATGTAATTTGTTATTTGCTAGATTTTCTAAAACACTTCTGCTATCACTAACCACTACCCATTTGCTATGCTGAGAATTAATATTTTTTATATGTTTTAAGGCACTTAGAATGGCGACAGCTTCAGCTGTAAAAATGCTAGCAGCTTTATCAATTTTTTGACCAATGCCTATATTTGAAGACGGATCATAAATAGCAAAAGACACAGCTCTATCATTTTTGGAACCATCAGTGTAAACAAATCTATGGTCGGACCACCTAGAGAACAGTGCATTTACTTCATCCACTGATGACAGATCTCTTTTTTTATATATAACTGTATTGATGGCTGGGAATTTACTATTAAAGGTTCCATCATAACAAGGTAAAATGTTTTTTGATTGGAAAATATTCATGTTTTTAATGAAATTGTGGAAAATTTGTAGATCTTGTAACATGTATAATGGTTTTGGCCCTAAATGGCTAACATGCAGCAGATTGGCCAAAAGTCTATTATTAGATACACTATAAAGTTTTAAAATGAACCTTTCTTTTAAAAAATTAAAACGAATACTCAGTGGTGGAATGTTACATTCAATCTGCATTGCATTTATAGGAGTACTTTTAAATGCCCCAGTTATCACCCGCAAACATTTGTTTTGCAAGACATCTAAACTATTTACAATTCTAATATCTGAAGCAAAACAATAGAAACCATATTCAAAATGACTACGTACTAATGATTTGTACAATAATAACAAAATTTTAGGGTCTGAACCCCAATATGATCCTGATAACGACCTCAGTATGTTATAGGCTCTGTTAGCTTTACTAATGATATTTTTTGTATAATTATTCCAGGATAAATTATGTGAAAAAAGGACACCCAGAAATTTCACCTCAAGCGAGGTTGATAATGGAGAATTGTTATAGTGGACAAGGGGCATATTTTGATGCTGTTTGCCGAACACAACTAGTTTAGACTTGGACGGATTAACACTAAGATCAAGGTAAGAGAAATATTTATACAAATTAGTGAGAGCATTATTGAGTATTTGTACCACTTGTGAGATGTTGTTCCCAGATGTATAAACAACCAAATCATCTGCAAACTGTAAGTTCTTGACCTGGGTTCCTAAGATTAAATTAAGTCTACGTATATACAGTATAAATATTAAGGGCGATAATATACCTCCTTGACTAACTCCTTTTGAAGAAATTCGAGGTCCATAGAGGTGTTTATTAAATTTGGTATATACTTCCCTACAATTTAGAAAATTTTGTAGCCAATTTACAAGTTTTACAGAGATCCCTACTTGTAACAATTCAGAGCATAAGATGTCTAAATTACACCATTAAAAGCTCCTGCAACATCAAAGAAAACTCCGACCAGATTTTCATTTGCTGATAAAGAATTGTGTATATCAAGCTGTAATTGACAAATACTTTCCCTAGCAGAACGATTTCTACGGAAACCAAATTGATTAGAGGGTAATATATTATTTTTTTCGACATAAAATTCTAACCGATGTTTGAGCAGTTGTTCAAATATTTTACCTACACAGGAAGCTAGTGCTATGGGGCGATAAGAATCAGCACATAATTTAGGCTTATCTGGTTTTAAAATTGGTACAAGACAATCAACTTTCCAGTCTTGAGGTATAATGTCATTTTCCCAAAGAACATTCAAAATCTTTAAAAATGTTTCTAAACTGCCAATGCTAAGCTTTTTAAATAAAATATATGGCATTCCGTCAAGACCATAAGTAGTGTCTCTACGGGAAGATATAGCTGATATTAACTCATTAATTGTAAAACTATTGTGTAGAAAACAATTGGATGGATTTGTATTATTAGTAACAAAGATTTTTGAGTCATGTTGCACAAAGTCAGGAGTATATTTTTTTTTAAAATCTGGAACCCATGCATCATTTTCTTGGTTAAAGAAATTATATGTTTTATTATATTTGCGTAAAAAATTCCAGATTACAGATAATGGTGTACATCTGTTGAAAGTCTCACAAAGGGAGAACCAGCTTTTCCGTCTTTCAATTTTTAAAGTGAGTTTTTTAACTGCTCTAAGTCTTTTAAAATGCAAATAAGTTTCTTCTGTGGGATTATATTTAAAATTAAGGTAAGCAGTTTTAAAATTAAATACAGCCTCTGTACACTTTTGGTTCCACCAAGGGAGGGAAGGTCTTTTTTTATTATAATTAGTATGGCATGTATGTCTGGTGGTATTGGGATCGACATGAGATATCGAACGACCGCCATTAACGATAGAATTCGCAGCTGCTGTGCGCAAAATTTTACAAAAATGGAGATATGAATCTAGAGGATCATCTATTTTGAAATTGAGTAACAATTCATCAACACAATCACTAAACATTTGCCAATCAACTAATTTATAATTTGGGAAGATGGGCAAATGTGTAGCATTAAAACATTTGTCATAATTTATAAAATTATTTTGACTAACCATCACTTTTATAATTATAGGAATGTGGTAACTTGTACCAAGAGGACAATCATATACCGACCAATCACAGTTAAGAGCTAGTGATGATGACACAAGTGATAAATCCAAGGCATTGGGTCGCCATGTTAGAGAGCCAACTGTTGTTGCTTGACCATCATTAAGCAAAACCAAATTATTATCATCAATAATCTCAAGAATGCTTCGACCTCGTGGACTATCAGTCCCACAACCCCAAGTAGTGTGATGGGCGTTAAAATCTCCTGCGAATATGAAAGGACTTGGAATGGATTTTACCAATGTATCTAAATTATTTTTATTGAAAGCTGAATTTGAGTTTGGAGGGCTATAGAAACTAACTATATATAAGTCTTTATTATTTACTCTTATTTTTACACAGATGTTTTGTAAAGAGTTATCAAAATAAGTGTTAATTCTAGTATAAGAGATGCTTTTATGAATTATTATGGCAACCCCATTGTGTTTATTGCCACAGTCATTTCTTTCAATATTGTAATTTTTTATTTTAAAAGTTTGTTCTGATTTTAACCAAGTTTCGCTAATTATTGCAATATGAATATTGTGTGTATAGAGAAAATTAACGAATAAGTGTTTGTTACTATTGAGACTTTGGGCATTCCATTGCATGATGTTTAGATTTGATAAATCCATTATTAAGACAAAGGAAATTTATTACATAAAGTTGTTTTTAAGACTTCTTTTATTGATGTGGTATTAATAGGAACATCTTTGTTACTAATAATTTTAATAATTGTTTCTACTAGAGTACTTAAAAATTTATCAGATTTCATTAAATTGTTTATTTGTGTATCTAAATTACGAGCAGAAAGGGTTGGGAAAGAATTTACATCAAAGAGTTCAGAATAAGTGACGCTTCTTGATTTTATTTTGTTTTCCTCTACTTTTTGTTTCTTTATGGGACACATTGAGGAAATAGCAATATGATTTCCTTTGCAGTTAGCGCACTTGGCTTCTTTAGGGTCAATTTGACAATTTTTAAAATGATGATCTAAGGAGCATATTGAACAAACCTCCGCATTACGGCAGAATTTGGCAATATGGCCATATTTCATGCACTTTAGGCATTGCTTAACTGGGGGAACATATTTTTTAACCTCATGACGCCACGAGTCAAGATAAATGTAATTAGGAAGGATGGTGGAAGCGAAGGTTACAGCGACTGCTTGTGTTGGAACAAATGAAACAACAGCATTGCTCCCTCTTACCCTGCGCATAAAACGCCTTACCTGAATAACGTTAGTGGAGCTGCCAATTAGGGAAAATATTTTTTTATTTGAAAGGTCTACTGGGACCGAAGTGAGTACACCGGTCACCTCGGTGTCAACTGCAGGTATTGTAGCTTTAAGCCCCAACTCGTCTAACATTTTTTTATTTAGCATAAATACATTTGCATTGTTGGATAGGTCGAATGTGATGCCTACTTTAAATTTATTAATAGATTTTAAGTGTAACAATCCAGTAACGCAATACTTGCGTATTGCGCGGGAAAGTGCCAGTCTGTCCTTGTCGTTAAAAGGCTTTTTATCGTCATTATGACTTAAAAAAACTACAAATTCCGCCTTTTTAATGTTTTCGGGGTACTTTCTCAAGTACCCTGGTACCTTGTAAACCTCATATTTTCTGCTGGAATCATCTTCAGATTCAGAAGATTCCGACGGAGAGACTCTGTCGTCGGGAGGGTCTTTTTTCCTCTTCTTCACGGCCCCCATCTTCTATGTTCGTAAAATGTATTAAATAATTAAACTGTTTATGTACAAAATATCAAAAATCTATATATACAACGGTATTTATAATAATAAATATGTTTAAAAAAGTTTTTGGCGCCTTTCACTTTAAGAGTTCCCGCGCGACCTCCCACAGATTAATATTAGTAGCAAGCTAATGCTTACATTTGGCGGCACAGACTACTTACGGCCGGTCTCAATCATCACATAAAACATGCATTTTTATCTATGGAAATAACGCTGCTTAAAGCAGGGTCTCCTGCAATGTTTTTTCTACACAAAACAGTAAAACACATACGCAAAACAACGGTTTTAGCTGTCACCTGCTCGTAGAACAATAGACCACAGATAAAGAATGCATGTTTTGTGTAATTCTTTAGTGCAGAGACCCGGCTTTACTGTTACTACCGTCAGTGCCATCTCTAAAAAAAGAGACGGATTTCAAAGATAGATATGTAACATCTGTAACCTAGACTAAATTCTGTAACTGTCTTAGATTATCCTAGTAACTGTAGTCAGAGACTGTAGTTGCGGCATCCTAAAGCTTATAGCGGCATCCATGCGTGGCGTTTTATTTTTACTTTGAGTGGTAGTAATGTCAGGTTTAAAAAAATGATAAATCAATCATCATCACATCACATCACTATAAAATTTTTAGGCGATGTGGTCATTCAATTGTTCCGTATACAATTGATAATCGATTATACGGTTTTAATTTTACGTACTATCTATTACAAAAATAGAAATGGGAAATGGTAATAGTTTACTTCTAAAATATGTAGATACCTCACATATGAAATATAATTTCATATTTTTCGCACCTGAATTTAATGGACTTTTTTTGTACGTGCTTACTGCACAAACTGGCGTTTTTAACGGAGAACGACACAGGAGTGGTAGATTTTTGAATATTGTACCTCGGCAGAGGGGCTATGAGTGGCGTTTCCAGTCATAAATGCTCTAAACTGTAAAGTAAGTGGTTAACGAGCCGAAAGAAGTTAATTTACACTTAAAATATCATCGTCACCCTACTATACCTGTCCCATACCTAATCTACACCTGTTGCGTTCACACAAACAAATATCACTGTTGTTTGAATGAAACAGGCATAGATTCGTTCTCCTTCGTTCAGCCGGTGTGTACCCGTCATAATAGATATGCAATTGAGTTTATTTTTAAAAATATCGGTTACAATCGGTTTCTTATAAAACCGGTAGTGAAAAATTATAAGTCCGGTTTACTTTACATCACTACTTTAAATCCTCCATCTTTTTGTCACGATGCCTCCTAAGAAGCAACCTGAAAAATCTGGTATGTTTAAATTTCCGCAAATAATTAAATAAATGGCATTTGTTTTAGTAATTGTGAGATTTATTTATAAATAGGATAAGCTAATAATAATTAATGTACATTAGTGTGTTTGTATAATTGGGGGTTTGGTAATATTTGTCCAATGTAGTGTCAAATGGTAGGCCACGCGGTAGTATTGTAAACTTTAATTTACATCAATAATTATTAAAATACAACTTAAAACATTACTTTATCGTAGTTTATCAAAAATGCTGACACTATATGGTGGAATATTATTATAACTAACAAATGTATTTTTCATAAGTCATAACGATTTACATGAATCAACTAGGTTATAATTAATGGAATTTCGTGAATAGGGTCTTCCGGGTCTAAGCCCGCCGAAAAGAAACCGGCCACAGCAAAGACTCCGGCTGCTGCACCCAAAACTGCATCTACGTCTTCTGCAGCGCCGAAACCAGCGACTGCCAAAACACCGGCTCCAGCACCAAAAGCAGCGGCTCCTAAAGCTACTCCTGCGCCCAAACCTGCGTCTGCGCCTGCAGCTGCTAAGCCTGCGGCGGCACCGGCTGCAAAGGCGGCTTCCGCTCCCGCAGCTAAGCCTGCTGAGAAGAAACCAGCAGCGTCGGTACCAACAGCCAAGCCGGGGTCTGCTAAAGCTGCTGCTCTCAAAACTAAGTCTAGCGCGAAGCCGTCGGCTAAGAAAGCTGCGGCGGCCGCCAAGCCTGCCAAGCCTAAACCTGCAGCAGCCAAGCTGAAAATTGCTCCCAAGCCTAAGAAGACTGGTATTAAGGGACAAAGGAAACAAGTTGTTAAACCTGTTGCAAAGGCTCTAAAGGCGCAAAGGAAGGTCAGTTTTATTTTTAAAATATATTGGTATTCTGTAATAATAGTCTTCACATGTAAATTGCGGATAACTATGTTGCATGTGTAAAATTATGGTGTCTACAGACAAAATTACAGAGGCTTAATTCTTTCATGTAAATGTGGCACTATCTATGTGTGGAGATTTTTTTTTCTTTTTATGCCTGTTGTTTATTGTCAATTGTTATTTTCGACGCATTACATATACAGTTACGATTCTATATAAATATTATATATGTTATATTGTCTATTTCTATCTTAAAGTCACAGCTCTTTACACCTTTTGAAATCTGCCTTGTCCATAATGGTAACAATTTTATTTTTTTATAAATATTGGTACTGGTAAAAGTGTGTACTGATGCATATGGGTGTGGCACAGCATCCCGAGAGTGTTTGCAAGTGCTCATTACAGCGCATTGTTCAGCATGTTGTTTTGATGTTCTTTGGTGGAGCAATGACCTTATCTGGTTGAAGGGCAGCGGTAAAGTCGTACTAAGTCCGATTACTCGTTGGTCCGACCCCCCCCCCCCCCTCTAGCCAGCTTGTCTGCTGCGTTGTTGCCTAGAGAGCCACTGTGCCCCTTTATCCACTGTAAAGTGACTTGGTTCCTAGAACCTATCACATTTAGTGCTTGGTGCCACTTTAGTATGAGCCCAGACTGAGCCTTCAACGGGTTAAAGAAATATTTAATGAGGTGTTAGACATGTCATCAAATAATTTTGACTTTGTGATTGTGCGGAAAATAATGTTAAATACCATTTGTCAAAAGTACTACAAAAGAAAATACTTTTTGCAACATCTCAATGATACTTGAATTGATAAATTAAATGAATTTTGATTGGTGAGATGTCCAAAAATATTTTGTGCCACTGGTTCACCACCCCTGTTGTCCCTGGGTTATATAATATATATAATATTCTTATGGCAATGAATACATAGTAATTGCAAAATTCACACTTTCAAGCATGTTGCAGAAAGGATTTAGCTACGTTTTGACGTCAACCCTCTCTGGGGGATCCAATCCTGGGCAAATTAAGTTAGAAAAAGCGCTTTGCTTGACCTGGGAATCGAACCCACGGCCTCCCGGTCCACATCCCATATATGCTGCCACTAGACCAAGGAGTCTACCAAATGCTATCATCATCATCATCAGCCATACATAGGACAAATCAATATCATAGACAGTGGACCAAATGCTATATTAAAGTAAAATTTATTTTCCTCTACTTTTAGTGTTATGTGTCTGATATGATATTTATATTTGTGTCATAATATAAAACCAAAATTTCAACATGAAAAGATACTGGTGTTTCATAAAGCTGGTACCGATAGCAACCCATACAGGAACAATAATTTAAAGTGCAATGGCAAAGTTATAAAATAAAAATGGATTTGAATTTTTGTATATAATCAATTATTAAGCATGGGATTTTTTAAAACAGAATGAGACTTGAAAATCGTCACAATTAGCATTGGTTTTATGTATGGTAAAATTAATAACCCCATAGCTGGTTTGCAAATGTACTGCAGCGGACACAATGAGCCAGAAAATAATTTTTCGTCACAAATTCAAGTTTCCATTGTTCCAAAACTATGATATAATAGCTTAACTGGATGTTCTTAACATATAAGTGCAAACCTGCCTGCTAGATTGTTATGATATTATCGAAGGCCCTGAATGTCTAAGTGGGTCATTGGCCACATAATCTATAGATTTTTAATTTATTTTCAGGTTGTCAAAGGTGAACATGGCAAGAGAGTGCGTAAAATTCGCACTTCAGTGCACTTCCGCAGGCCAAAAACGTTTGAACCTCCCAGACATCCTAAATACCCTAGAAAATCTTTGCCCAAGAGGAATCGGTGAGTTAACTAATTATTTGTTGCATTAGTTTAGTATGTTTATTAATTTCGTAATTTATAAATTAATTAGAAATGAATGAGAAATTACCTTGGTAGAGTATTTACCTTGTATTGTTTGAGCGATACGATTACTGCCCCATGCTGGGTAAGTGGTATTAGGTTATTGGTATTCTGCTCTGTATTAGCCTAGACTGGAATTTGTGCGCGATATGGCAATAGGCTCTTCCCCTATCACATCTGGAATGGAAATAAGCTTAATGTATGTGTTCTAGTTCTCTAGTTTATCTCCTCTGTAATGTGATAAAAGAGATTGTTACTTTCTTTTCTATTTTCATGCTTGTATGTGGGGACAATGTACTTATACATTTTATATTATCATACTGACAATGGTAAAAGGTGTCAGTCCTGTTATGTTTGACGCTGCAAAATGAGTTTGCGACTGTCTATATAGTTATATTAGATTTACCAAATTAATAATGAATGTTGGTTGTTTAGCATGGATGCCTACAACATCATCAAGTACCCCCTTACTTCTGAGGCAGCGATGAAGAAAATTGAAGACAACAATACACTGGTATTCATTGTGCATACAAGTTCCAACAAACACCACATCAAAGCCGCCGTTAAGAAGCTTTATGACATCAATGTTGCTAAAGTTAACACTCTTATCAGGTTTGTTTATTTGATTGGATAACTTTAACATTATCTGTCTGATCATATATTTCAGTTGTATTTGGTCTGGCTAAATAATACTAAATATGTACTGCGTTACTATATCATACTATTACATTTGAAACAAATATATTGGTAATGTGGATGTTTAATCCTCTTCAGAAAACATAATTATTACTAAATAAAACAAAACATTGGTATATCTAAAATTTTTTGACTATGGTCTATTGTTACATGAGCAGGACACAATGTAAAATCTTGTTTTGTGTAGGTGTTTTTTGGGTTTTATTTCGAAACTGTGCAGGAGACGCGCCTAAAGTTGAGCACATCCGTGTTTTATATTTTTGGGAACTTTTACATGATACCTCTATAATGGTTGTGAAATTCTTGTCCCAAAATTATAATCCTTCCTGATTTGTTTCCCTGATTGCTTACTTTAGCCACATAATACATTTAATGGTACCACTCCGAGCTTTGAAGAATCGTCCCTTTATGATGAAATTTTTGTGGGAATCTCATTGAAAGAGAATGAAATAAAAATAACACAACTCTGATGTTTATTTGCAAATAAACAGAAGATTATTTTGTATAGTATGAATGATAAAAAGATCTCCTATTTTACAGGCCTGACGGCAAGAAGAAGGCGTACGTGCGGCTCGCAAGAGATTACGATGCACTAGATGTTGCCAACAAAATCGGCATCATATAATCTTGCTATTTAATATTTGTAAGAATAAAAATTAACAAAGCCAGCGTTGTGCTTTATTTATCACGCTATAATAAATCTCTTTAATTACTCTACTTTATCTGAGCACGGCAATGTTTTCTTACACCTACTACACATGATGGTGAGCGCATCGCACTTCAAAAAAGCGTCCACCGACGAACAATGTGTACAACTTAAAAAATGGGGAACTTGCACAAAAATTATAACGAGAAATTGTGTTGACAAATCAATCAACAAAACCGTGAAATGTGCTATAAAATTTGAAGTAGTATATAAATACATATGCAAGTTAACTATCACATACATACATAAATTCACGCCTGTATCCCCGAAGGGGTAGGCAGCGGTGCACTAGCCAACTAGAACACCCACATTTCGCCGAGCTAACTATTATCAAGCTGCAAATCGTAGATACTATTACAAGACGGACCGATGACCATGTAGACACTAGACACAGTTGCTGTACCCGCTCCAACCAACCAGAAATCGAGCCTCGAGCCCCTCCCTTGAGAGAAGTGAGAACCAGATATACACTGGCCGAGTCCACACAAGGTGGTACTTACATGCTCTTTGCAAGGTGGTATGTCATTTTTAATACCTTATTGTGTACGGCCGCCTCTTGGTCTAGTGGCAGCATATATGGGCTGTGGGCAGGTAAGTCCTGGGTTCGATTCCCAGGTCGGGAAAAGCAAAATTTCTAATTTGATTTGCCCGGGACTGGATCCCTCAGCGGGGGTTGACGTCAGGCAGGCGGCCGGTCGTAAAACTAAGCTAAATATTTTCTGCAACATGCTTGAAAAAGTGTGTTGCGCCAACCCCGCATGAAAGGATAAGAGCAGATAGAAAGAAAGATTGTGTACGGTGATCGCTATCCACAGTCACATTGGACATTGACAATTGACAGCCTCCGTGGCGCAGCGAGCGAGTAGCCGGCTGTGAAGCGAGAGGCCGCGGGTTTGATCTCCGCACCGAGACAAATGTTTGTATGGCCTACAGATATTAGTTTCGGGTCTGAGTGTTGTGAGACCGAAAGTCTCTCATAGTTCTTGATAGCCACGACACAAGACACGATCTTAATGTGGGGTCAGAACTATGTATGTGACTGTTGGGTGTTATTTATTTATTGACAATTCGGCGGAATCTTTTTTTTATGTACCCCGATTACTCGAAGACGCCTGGGCCAATTCGAGAAATTCTTTTTTCGTTTAAAAAGGTACCTATACTTCCCATGTGATCCCATTGGCACCATATCAGGATCTGATGATGGGATCCCAGAAAAATCGAAGGCAACCCTCAAATATACGGACGCATAATGTGTTATATAAATTTTCAAAAATTATTCAAGTATGTGCCTCTGGTACTCATCATCTTATGTTGCTGAGCTGATGGTGTAAAATATAATTCCTTAAATAATAAGAGTTGGTGGTTACTTCTTTAAATATTATAGGCTCACATAGACCGCTACTTACAGATACTTTTATGGCTACTTATGTTCTTTGAGTTATTCAGGCGAGCTGGTGATGGATGGTACTACAACTACTTAGTAGCTAGGAGTACGCTGGCCTAATGTGTGTTGGTAGGTTTCACATACCTTCGAAATTCTTGTGGGGAAATTCTCGGGAATGCAGATTTCTCGTGATGTTTCCTTTCACCGTTATAGTAAACGGTTGAAAAGTCAGAGGTACATGGTCTTTTTTGGGGGGTTGGTCTTGGAACTCCGACACTCGGCAGTCCGTAGCATTCCCAAGCGAGCTATCGCTGCTATCATTTATTCTGTATACGTGAAAGTTTGTATATGTGTGTCTAGTCATTGATAAAACGGGGAAATTATACAGTTAGGCTTAGACAGGTATATAGTTTTTTAAATTTTTCGTCATCAATTAAAAATTACACATCTTAAAAATAATTAAACACTGTTTTAGCTTGTGTTAATGAAGCTCTTTCATCATTCATAATGATACCCCTCATGATATATGGTTAACTCACATTAAAAGTTGGACCCCTTATTTCTTGCATAAAGCCCTATTTTTGTGATTTAATTAAAAATATACAGTTTTTGGATCTTTTTCCTTTATTCCTGTGTGCTTCTTGCCAAATTTCAAAGTTCTAGGTCGACGGGAAGGACCCTATAGGTTTTGTTTATGTACCTTGTAAGATTCAAAATTATGCGTTTTTTGCGACATAAATGGCTATAACTTTTTCACGATAACTGACAGGTTCGTTTTTTTAAAGGATTACAGGGGGGTTACCACCACCTCTTATAGCAGTGTTATTATAATCTTACTTGTACCAATTCCAATACAAAACAAACGAAGAACGATTATATATTGTTCTTCGTTTGTTTTGTATTGGAATCGGCACAAGTAAGATTATAAATTGAATTTTTTATTTTTGCGGAGATAAGCATTTTACCGCTATCGGTTCTTCAGGTTCGCCGAGTGTTTAACACTACTTATATCTCGACAATGGCACAACGAGGCCAACCACTCGAGCTGCCGTTCATCCTGGAGATCGCATGTATCGCATCGCAGCGTCTCAACGAGCTCTTGTCTCTGCAGATTGCATCTTACGGACAGGACAACCATGATGGACTTTTCCACATACCTCTAATCCTTAGGGCGGGTGCCACCGATCAGTCATCAACCCAACGAATCGGAAACGAAACGGAACGATCCCATCATCCAAAGGAGATGTCTCCTTTAGATAATGAGATCGTTCCCGATCCCTCTCGGTACTCTCATGCGAGATGGCCACTATGTAGAAGTCGGCCATTATGTTAGGTTCTATTAATAGTAAGTAGATAGTAAGGTCGAGATCTATAGAGAGAACTTCGACTAAGTCTAAGTCAAAGAACCGAACTCAATGACGATTTTAACTTAGTCAGAGTCATTTTTTGCAAAATAATCTGTGCTTAGTCTGTCAGTCACTCTGTTTTACTTATAAAAAATGACTCGAACTAAGTCAAAGTTTGATTTGACAATTCCAAATCCTCACTGACTTCGTTACTTTGACTTAGACTTAGTCGAAGTTCATTCTATAGATCTCAGCCTTAGTATCTGTGTCAGGCGGAACGCCGCCACCGCGTCATGTCGTGGCACCTTTCAAATTGCTGTAACCACTGCAGCGACGCGACGCGACGATCTGATAATCCACCACGATAGGTTTTCCAGCACGAGACGTCAGTTGCCCTTGGAGTATTTTAAGAGGGATCTACAAAAGGC
This sequence comes from Clanis bilineata, assembly GCA_036417725.1. Lineage (NCBI taxonomy): Eukaryota > Metazoa > Arthropoda > Insecta > Lepidoptera > Sphingidae > Clanis > Clanis bilineata. Next base: position 9,120,035 of record CM071146.1, on the reverse strand, counting down.
GTCCACTTTACGCATTATTAGATATGCAAGGGTCAGCGATAGCCGCTGACAGACGGACGGACATGACGAAACTATAATGGTTCCATTTTTGATCTTTAACTACGGCTTATAAAAGACGCAAACACAATAATTATTTTCTTGTTGCTATATCCGACCGTAGCACGACTAAGGAGCCTGTCTGACCGTCACCTTGATTGGCTGACCCTGGTATTGCGTCATGCAATCATATACATGTATTATTATAATGGAGGGCGACGAGTTTTTTTCCGCAATATAATGTTTTTATGGCTCAAAAGTAAAAAAAATAAACATAATACATAAGTATGTACATAACTAGCTTTTGCCGCGAACATCGATTTAATATATCCTAGATGCACAATTCTTTGCATATATCGTCATAAAAAGTGGTCTCAGTAATAAAACAAAGGCAATTTAATTAGTTAAATAAACACAATTACGACAGTGTTATAAAGTAGCTATATATTTGAATTTTGAAATTTAGAATTCTATCGGCGTTCGACTGTGTGCTAAAGTAGTTCTTAAGCACTTCTTTGCTGTCCCATTTTCCGAGCGTCAACTGTGCATCTAGGTCATCGATATAATAATATACCTAGATGCACAGTTGACGCTCAGAAAGTGGGACAGCCAACGAGTGCTTAAAATGTAAGTAAGCACTTGTTGGCTGTCAGTCGGGCGCCGACCGTTCGCCTGTGAAGATGCCTAAATGCTCTGTGAAAGAGTGCAAAAATAACACTCTTACAAAGCGCAAAACACATGGGATTTCATATTTTAAGTAAGTATAATTCCCTTACTTGATTCTTAAAACCTTAATCATGTTAAATTAAGTATTAAACGTGTATAAATAATTAATTTAACGAATTCAGTTAATAAAATATTTTGTCCCTTTTGAAATCATGATTTGGAACAATGAAATATATGGAGTCGTTTTTTTTTTGGAAATATATTATATTTATTTTAAATTTATGATTTTTTTTTATTAATTACAGATTTCCATGAAATGAAATAGTAAGAGATAAATGGCGTAAAATTATTTCCGAAGAAAGGAGAGAAGAAAATTTTAAACCCAATTACTCAAGTGGGGTTTGTTCAGACCATTTTGCCGATTCCGATGGATATTATACAGAAAAAGGGATTCGGAAAATTAAAAAGAATGCTGTACCAAAAATAAAGGTGATAAATTGTCATCAGCTACATTGTCCTTAACTAATGTTTACTATTTAATTTAACAATATGTATGCTGTTGGTGTACCTATAAATAAATAAATAAATAAATATTACCACATTTATTGACTTTATTTTAGATTGTCGTAACTACAAGTTTAAATGAGGCAGGGTGCAGTACAAGTGTAATAGTTGAAAAATATTTGATACAGAATTCATCAATAGCAAGCATATACTAGGTACATACTGCCATGTAAAATGACTATTTAATAATTTGCGGCTAATTCTAATAAATGTTTTCAATCAAAGTGTGCAGATCATAAAAAAATGCCAACATGAACAAAGTTGAACATTCCGCTGTCAAATAATAATTTTAATAGTTCATTCTCGCGATTTTTAATTTTTTAATTTTTCATTTTTATCTTGGATTCTCGGATTGAGATCATTTATTGGAACCGGTCGTTAGGCATAATTACTACAACAGTAATTGTGGCGTCATCATTTATTGGAAACATATTCATTTCCAGGAACCAGCAATTGAACCAATAAATAATGAAGGATCACCAATACCATCAGAATTTTCATCAATCTTTAACACACCTAAGACGTTATTTTTGAAAGATAATTTGAAAGAACGCAACCAAAAATTTAAACTTAAATCTAATTTAGTGCGAAACTTAAAAAGGCAGAACAAAAGATTAAGAAAACGAAATGATAGTCTAAAAGAAATTATTAAGAATCTAAAGAGCAAAGGACGATCTTAGTGTGGGGCCAGGACTATGTATGTGACTGTTGGGTGTTATTTATTTATTTATGAATCACGCTAAGGCAAAACAGTGCTTATTTCATATTCATAACTCATAAGCTTTGTTATCTTCTAAACATTTATACTCTATCTATCTCTTAATGTAAGTAAAATTATTATAGAGATATCGCCATTCTCATCTACATTGTACGCCACGTGGTCAACATTTCTCACAGATAAATACAAGAACTATTCGACTCCATTCAATCTTTGTCCAAGTGACTAGAATGTTTCTTTTAATAATGTCAAATTATTGTCAAATTCAAAAACGATTAGAAATTCAAAAATTTCGAATATAGGAACGTTTGAACATTCAATTTAAAAAGCTACTTTATGCCGCGTCTATAAGGTCATATTTGTGTTAATTTAATTAAATTTGTGATGTTTATTTGTTTTGTCTGTCGAGGACACTGTTTACAATGATATTTGTATGGAACTGTGCATCTAGGTATATTATTATATCGATGATCTAGGTATATAATATATCGATGAGGGCCAATGGTAAAAACTTTTTGATTTGTCGATCCAGCCTGTCGTTTTAGTCTAAATATTCTACAACGGGGCGAACGGGCTTGCCTTTAGTCTGTCAATGTCCCTCCTCCTCCTCTTATTCTATCCTCCCCACAACGCGAGCCAATGCCCACCATAGTCCATAAATAAATTATACACTATAGGTGCCCACTGCCGAGTAACTGCCGGTTTCAATAAACTATCTTAATCCAAGTGTCTAGATGGATCGCGTAACGCCCGGTTCCAACAAACAATCTCAGTTCGAATGTGCAGATAGATTACAAAAATTAGCCAATAAGAACACAGTTTGAACATGACTCCGACAAATGACTTGATTTGATTGGTTCATAATCGTGATCTATCTGGACTCTAAACTGAGATCGTTTATTGAAACCGGCCGTAAGTGAATCAATCATATTAATGTCATTTAACGGCGTTATGTTCAATATTTCCCCTTATCAGTTAATTTTTGTGATCTATCTACACACTCTGATTGAGATTGTTTATTGGAATTGGCTATTTAGTCTAAGGAATTGGCCATAAATAATCACTAAAACATTCTATAAAACACCTAAACACAAAACATGTTGACTGACCACCAGTAACCACGTTACGTCGTACTAAGTTCTGACTTATGACGCGAAAAGATACCGTGAAGTGTGAACGTCACAGAAGTCACAACTCAAGTTCACAATATAATATAATTATGTAGTCAGTCAGTAGTCACTGGTCACACATTCACCAATCACAACTTACAATTTGCAACAGCAGAGCTATAGTGATTCGTGAATTCGTGATTTCTTTCGATCGGTTCGGCAATCGGCTGGATTCGGTTAAACTCGTGGTAGCCGTCGTGACGGACGATTGTGTTATTTCGTAATTCGTTTCGTTCATTCCGTTTTTATGGTTGGTTGGTACTTTGTTTTCGGTCTGTAGTATTTTTTCCACGTACCAATCCACGGCCCACGGCTAGTCACGTAGGTAGTAGGTATGGTACGTACGTCATTTCTTTCAGTGTCAACAGAGCAGTTATTAATTTATGTAGTGTAAAGTTGTGAAGTGTCAAAGAAAGACACATTGATACCTTATGCGGTGATAGTTATCATTTACGTAAAATACAGTATAACTGACCTTGCGTCTTTGTTGTTTTATAGTGATTATTACCACGTATTGCGCATAAAGTGATAACCTATAAAATGTCAGACAATACACAAGATGTTCTTAAAGATGCTGCAACTGGTGCTGCTGCAGCGGCCGCTGTTGGTGGATCATTGTTTAGCACTTTTGATATTGTAGTGCTTGTAATTTTATTAGGCGGAACAATTTGGTGGTTGTATAATTCGAAAAAGGAAAACAAGAAGGATGAAATACTTCTCAGCAAGTACTCTATTCAGTAAGTAATCATAATTTTATGTTTTGCCTATATGTACCTATTACACGTATGTACTGAGTGATATATGTATTTCTATACTGAGTACTTATTGTAATTATAGTATATGTAATTATATGTCAATAGGTACCTACTTTGTTTATATTGTTCACGAATAAGTCCGTAATCTTTGGCAGGTAAGTAAATTCAAGTACTTTAATGTTAGTAAGTAGGTACAGACTACAGGTATACTATAATTATGTAAAGATAGGTCGATAAGTACCGGGTTTTGCAACTTGTTGCAGTAGTAGTTAACCTCAAGTCTTAAGTAACTATTGTATACCAAGTAGAGATGGGCTTATTTGCTTAAAATGGATAACAAACGTAATCGTTAAGTTATTTGAAAGCTGCTTTTATAAGTTGCTTTTATGCTTATCCACGGTCTTAAATAATCCCGTAACAATATTTCATTTCAACTAAACTTGAGCGCCATCTTAACTGCCACTGAGGCTCAGGTGATCTTGTGCTACCGTTTTAATGTGATGTGGCTAGCGGCGAAATTCGAATATTGTGTTTTTTTAAATTGCGCCTACCGTGACCATAGGTTACAAAATTATAATTTAAGATATATAATTATCAAAAAAAAGTTTACAAAGGCTATGGATAATATAAAAACGCAATTACCGAATCCCTTACTCCTAACGAGGAGTTTTACCTCCCATCATCAGCTCACCTGAATTGCTCAAAGGAACATAAGTAGCCGTCCATACGAGTCTATAATATTGAAAGAATTATCCACCAACTCCTAGTAGGTAAGGAATTATATTTCCATCATCAACATGAAACATGAGATGATAAGTACGAGATGCAAGTACAATGTTAGTCGAAATTTATATTGTAAGAAGCTGAAAATATAGTAGTACTCGTAATATAGAACAACTTTTAGGGCCGAATGGTCAAACAGTGCTCAGTCATCCAAGTCATTTGAGCACTACCCAAAGTTAAGCAGACAATAATTTTTGAGCGGCATGGTCGTACGCACTTGAGAAGACTTGGCGGAAAAATCAGCTGAGGAACAATTATTTTGCTACAAATAATAAAAGTTTGTTCTCGATTACAAAGTCCTTCAGCCGTATACTTTTTAATATTGTTTATACTTTGTTTGCTATACTTAAGTTTTTGCAAGTTCAATGAAGTCGGATGTGTTCGATTTCAAGGCCCTGCTGGAGTTGTGGCGTCAATTCCTTCCAGTTCGATGGTTTTTAGACGATTTTCTCGCAGCGGAGGAATCGAACATAGTCGACCCAACGAAAAGCATCCAAAATCACTTATTTCAAAGCTTCCACATACTGTCCATCTTCGTTGATGTTTATTGCTTAGATACACATCACATTTAAACCACAAACACAACTTTAGACTAGAATATGAAATCATTAAAACAAGCGACCACCCACACCGTCAGAAATCCCGCCAAAACTCCCATACCTCTTTGATTTTTTTTTTATATATTGTTCATAGCCATGGATACAATGTCCTTCAGCCGTATACTTTTTATTATTTATTACACTTTGTTCCTTATATCTAAGTTTTCGCAAGTGCATTGAAGTCGGATGTGTTCGATTTCAAGGCCCTGCTGGAGTTTTGGCGTCAATTCTTTCCAGTTTGATGCTTTTTAGACGATTTTCTCGCAGCGGAGGAGTCGAACATGGTCGACCCATCCACCCGACAAAAAGCGTCCAAAATCACTTATTTCAAAGCTTCCACATACTGTCCATCTTCGTTGATGTTTATTGCTTAGATTCACATCACATTTAAACCACAAGCACAACTTTAGACTAGAATATGAAATCATTAAAACAAGCGACCACCCGCACCGTCAGAATTCCCGCCAAAACTCATACCTCTTTGATACCAACCAGTGTTGCCAGATGGAAGCAATATTACGGTAAACACTGCGTCAAAATTACCCACAAGGCGGTCCCAATAACTTAAAAAATAAGTAATAAGTAGAATAATACATTACGACCGGCTGCCTGCCTGACGTCAACCGCTTCTGAGATATAAAAAAGTATATCATCAATGCAATGACTCTTTGGCAATGATCAAAGAAAACTAGGAGGACGAGGTATAATTAAGAAAAAATGAAGCATGCCTAATGTATGGAGAGAAACAAAAATGTAAGATCCCATTATATAGCAGTTAGGCATCTTCTCCACATTCCGAAATTAGTATTATCGTAAATAAATCACCGTTTTTATGTAAAATCAATAATAAGGATGTATACGTTATTTAATACCTATGACACGGTGACAACTTACATGTAAATAGATCGCAAAACTAAATTGGCGGAAGCGGCTTCAAAGTAAACACGTATTTTTAACCGACTTCAAAAAAGGAGGAGGTTAACAATTCGTCGGAATCTTTTTTTTTTCGACCGACTTCCGCAAAAGGAGGAGGTCTTTAATTGGATACTTGACAATTTTTTTAAATTAATATTATATGAAATTTACATCGTCTAAAATATAAAACAGAAATAAATATTGAAATATTCTCAAAAACATAAGCTCACGCCTGTATCCCCGAAGGGGTAAGCAGAGGTGCACTAGCGAACTAGAACACCCACATTTCGCCGAGCTTAGTTCCGTCCCAGATGTGATAGGGGGCGAGCCTATCGCCATATCGGGCACAAATTCCAGACTCGGGTTGATATGGAAAAATCCAACATCACTTTGCCCGACTCGGGGATCGAACCCGAGACCTCAGGACCGTAGTCATACCGAAATACAACTACGCCACCGAGGCAGTCTTCTCAAAAATAAAAAAGTTATAAGCATTTGAAGTTTGGTGTAACCGTCAAACCGCGGGAAAGAGAAGTATCAGTGAAATCACGTCACGCCATAACGGTACGGTGCGTTGGAAAGGGATAGTAAGATATCTACAATATTCCTCCACTCTAACATTTAAAATATGAATAACTGCCTCATTTTCAACCAATTTCGGTGCAGTTTTTCAGAAGGGTTTCTTTTTTGTTTTATTTTCTTTTACATATAAATATGTGTATAAAATCAAATATAGTCAAGTACCCAATTCCTCTTAATTGATATTTCCGCCAAATGTGGACCGATTTTCAAAATTCTTTTTGTGTTCGAAAAACATCGATATAATAATATACCTTATATCGATGTCGAAAAAGCTTATTTCAAGGGTGGTCCCATTCATTTAATCTGCTTCGGCCTCAGCACCGACTCCAAAGAGAGTAAGAAATTGTTGTTATTTTTTGCTTTTAAGTGTTCGTTTTTGAAGTCGCTTTTCAGTTTTTGTTAAACTTTAATTATTCGTAGTTATGCCAAGTACTTATATTTTTTTAGTAATTGGGAGGCCCCTATTGTTTAATATATAGAATCTGATAGAATTAGCGACAATTAATGTTATCTCTTTTCTACTATCAGAGAGAGAGAGAAGGAGAGAGAGAGAGAGAGGGAGATAATCAGTTCAGGTTAAACAGAACAAAATTAAATATACATGTGTCTACTCCATAGAAATATTCAATAATGTTTAAATTACTATATATATGACCACGTTATGATGGGCAAAAATGCTCCCAGTGAGAAAATGTTCTAAAAGAGTTTAGTCTTTGTCAAGTAGGGTGACGATGATTTTCGAAGTGTATATAAATTGATTTAGGCGCGCTAACCATTTTGCATTGTGGATATTGAATTAAACTGAACCGTCACGTTCAGTTTTGTGACCATCATTACTGATAAGTCGTCTCCAGTAGACTAACGCCCGAATGGTCAAACGCTGCTCAACTTTAACGGCTTTCTATATTGATTTTCGCCATACAATTTTGACAGATAACGCGGCCTTAAACGTCATAAGGCGACCTTAAGTGTATGAACATTCGGCGGTAAGGGAGCAAGAGAGATATAGGCAACGCGTCACTGCTATACTCTCAAACACAAAACATGGTACTTCTACAATTTTGAACCGAATTTAAAAAAAGGAGGTTATCAATTCGACCCGTATTTATGTATTATTGTCAGTATTGCATAATAGTCGAATATGTTAATTTATGTGGGCTTCTGAACAGATGTGCCAAATATCATTTCACGTGACCAGCTAGACCAAGAAGGCGAACTCCACATATCAACTAACTTTATTAAATATCCGTGCGGCGGTTTCTGAATTCCCATGTAAACTTTCATTCTCTACTTCATCCCTTTAACGGTAGTTAAAAAAATAAAGTACTCTATATTGTGTCTTTAGGATCAAAAGTATCCTAATACCGAATTTCACCAAAACCCCTTAAGCGGTTCTAAAATTTCCGTACAATCCTTCATCCCCTATTTCGTTATGAGTGATTTAAAAAAAAAAAGTATCCTATGTCTATCCTTGTGGTGTTCCCTTTTTTATTTGTGGTGACTGGTGCGTGCGTGCGTGTGTGTGTGTGTGTGTGTGTTTGTTTGTTATTACTCTAAGTGTATACATAACACACATAGCACATCTGGTTATATTCGCAGGAAGTAATAACAACATATTCGGTATCATGCGACTGCTTCCCATTGTAAGGCTATAGTTGACTTTTACGACATCCGGTGAAGGATATAGGGCAGTTCAATTAAGTTATATATGCATGTACACGCGAATTACGATGTCGATGACCAAATCAGCATACTGAATAATATACCGGTGTTCAGAAGAAAGAAGGTTGGTAGCAATAACGATTCCACATACCGGAAGAACGATTTAAAGCGTAATGGTAAAATTAAAAAAATATATAAAATGGCGATTTTAAAATCGGAATGCGACTGTAAATCGTCGCGACTAGCATTGGAACAGCTTTTTGTATGCTAAAAACTAAAAATAATACACTCATAGGTGGTAATTGGGCACTTGACTGTTTAATTTTATACACATATTTAATAATTAATAGCATATGTAAATAGCAAATAAAACAAAAAAGAAACCCTTCTGTAAAAAGTGCATCAAAATTGGTTGAAAAATGAGGCAGTAATTCATATTTATTAATCCGTCCTATAGCTGATGATGATGATAATGAATTCATACTTTAAATTCTGGAGTCAATGCATAGTGGAGATATCTTGCTAACCCTTTCCAACGCACGTACCGTTATAGCGGTGACGTAATTATATTGATATTTCTCTTTCACGAAGTTTGAAGTTTACACCAAACTTCAAAGGCTTATAACTTTTTATTTTTGAGAATATTTCAATATTTCTTTCTGTTCTATAATTTGGTTCTATATTTTAGATGACGTAAATTTCATATAAAATGAATTTAAAAAAAAATGGCAAGTACCCAATTGGTAAGTGTACCTACTGAAGCTGACCAAATGGGCCAGAAACATTTTTTTAACACAAATTTAAATTTTCATTATTTAAAAAAAAAACGCTAAATTGCTGGCCATCCTCCCTTTTACGCCCGGAACGATCTCAGTTTAGAGTGCAGATAAATCGTAATTATGAACCAACCAAATCAAGTCATTTGACGGAGTCATGTTCAAACTGTGTTCTTATTGGCTAATTTTTGTAATCTATCTATCTGCACATTCAAACTGATATTGTTTATTGGAACCGGGCGTAAGTAGGTATAGTTATAGATAGCAACTTTTTGCAACCCTTTATATATATATATATATACGCACGGCAAAGGTAACGCACGTACCTTTAGGCCCACTTGCGCCAAGGAGGGTTAACGTAGTTAACTATGAGTTAGCTCTTAACACAAGGTTAATTTAATGATTTTTCTTGCGCCATCAAAAGAGAGGCGTAAACCTATGGTTTAGTTGCAAAATATTTAATCGACCGATTTGGGACGGTTAGGTCGCTAAACATTGGGTTAATGAAGGTTTTTTTTATATCGCAGAGATTAGGTAAGCAAGGGTAGCTCAGTACAGACTGCCAAAACGAGTGTGGATGTTCGAGACCAACTCCAAGGAAGAACAGACATCTCTGACTTATCTATATTAAGTGTTTTTTCATTGTGAATTATTACTGTCAATATTACTGTATACAGCGTGGCTCACTCACTCAGATATCATGGATGTTCATGGGCGATGGTGATCGCTTACCATCAGGTGGCCCATCTGCCCGTTTGCTATGCCATTCCATAAAAAATGAGGTTGTTCCGCTGCAGTGTTTACGTATATTTTTGGGTGTCTTTAGTTAAAATATTGAATTGTTATTTTAGTGATGACTAAAAACATCCATATATAGATTCACGCTTTTATACCCGAAGGGGTAGGCAAAGACTTGCTAAAGAACTAGATCACCCATAACAACACAAAGATCTATTTTTAATAAATACTGAGGCAATATGTTCAGCGGGTTTCATAATTAACAGATGTTACAATATACATATATGTCATGTGTTGATTGAACAACATTTTGGTTGATTAATATCTAGAAATCTTTACCTTTCTTTCTTTCTACCTGCCCTTATCCCATCTTAATGTGGGGTCGGCGCAACACACCTTTTCAAGCATGTTGCAGAAATGATTCAGCTTAGTTTTTACGACCGACCGCCTGCCTGACGTCAACCCCTTCTGAGGGGATCCAATCCCGGGCAAATTAAATTAGAAAATTTGCTTTGCCTGACCTGGAAATTGAACCCCGGACTTCTGGTCCACAGCCCATACATACTACCACTAGACCAAGGAGGCGACAACGATCTAGAAATATTTACCTCCTGACCTCAATTAGTTTTCTTTCACTTGTAGCATGGCCTGTGTGGAGCTCAAAAGTAGCCCATTCAGTATTAATTACATATAGCAGTAATAAAAATAAAATTGAACTCGAAATATAAAATATGTAGTGTTATTTAATTTTTTGACATCTCCCTAATTATAAATTATGTTCATGTTTCCTCTTCATTTCTTACATCTCCGCTGTCCATGATTATGTTCTAATTTTTCTTTCTCATCATCCAGTTGAGTTCTGAAAAATGCTCCTATTGGAATATAACCAACTCCATCTTTTAATTTTTCTGAAACTGTTTAGATGGTGTTTCTAAATTCTGTTTTCTATTTACCTGGAAATAAAATGAAACTTCAAACAAACTACATTTCATGTTTTGTTTGCTTTACATTGCAAACAAAGTTACAATCACATTGAAAGAAATGAACATTCAATTTTTTTTATGTCAGTACTATTATAAAAGGAAGATTAATATCCCTAAGTGCAAAATATACACACTCCAAAAGATCTGGACAGTCTACTATTGATAGTTAATCCTCTCTTGGGCAGTCAGGGTAAAAAGATGTATTGAAAATGAAATGTATCATATATCTTATCATTAGTAAATTATTCACACAATATTTTATTGTTGTTTGTTATGAATGGAATTTGTGCCCGTTATGGCGATAGGTTCACTCTATCATTTTTGGGACGAAACTAAGCTCGACCAAATGTGAGTGTTCTAGTTCTATAGTGCGCCTCTGCGTACAGCCTACCCTTTCGGGTATACAGGCGTAAGCCTATGCATGTATGTTATAAATGACATGGTACCAAAATATTTTGTACAAATCTGCAGACCATTGCATAGTACTTTGTATTACATACTTCAGTAATCTGTGATACTTATCAGTGAATATAGTTCAACAGTATATACAGGTGTTTTCGTAAAATACCTATATCTGTTTATTTGTAGGTACAAACGATAATGATACAAATGATAATATTCTACCTGCAATCGTCATTTTGGCTGTAGGTGCATTTTTCTTCGTTTCCATTTTATATGTTTGCTGTAAACTTTCTAGTGTAACTTTCGAAGTTCCACCTGTAGTACTCAAATTGTAGTACCCATATTTTTATAACCTCGAGGCAATAAATCCCGCCCTTTACTTGCCACACACGTCAGGCGGTGGTATAAAGCATTTGTATTGCGAGTTGCGTATGACGTATACTGATTTCTTAAGCTAACGCGAATGTTATACATTGAAATAAAACTATTTTTACGGATTTTATTACGATTTGTTTTAATTTTTATGTCCGACGTTTCGAAGGCTTTGCAGTCTTCGTGGTCACGGGTCGGATTGAGGTGTCATTTGTCCAAATTTGTCTTTTGATTTCGGATTTAATTATGGAGTCCGTAAAAATAGTTATTTCAATGCGTAAGACGTAGCTACATGAATTATAATAAAATCGTCGATGATTGATTGTAATCTTTTTTACAGGGCAGCTGGTTCTATTCAAGTGACAGAAAACTCATTTATAAACAAACTTAAAGCATCTGGAAGAAGTTTAGTAGTTTTTTATGGGTCACAAACGGGCACAGCGGAAGAATTCGCTGGACGACTCGCCAAAGAGGGCATGCGGTATAAGATGAAGGGTATGGTCGCCGATCCAGAGGAATGTGACATGGTTCGTATTAATCCTATTAGTATGTAAGTAGTATGTATTATTATTCTACAGACATTACAGGAAGTAATGAGGACACAGCTATATATTTTAACAGTAAAGTCCTGAAAACAATAGAAATTGTTGCACCTAATATGTCTAATCTAATAAATATTTAGTACTATGCTATCATCCCTATCATCAATCAAGAGTCTTAAGATAAATTAATCAATATCACCGACTCAAAATTGATAGAATATAATAATAGATTTGAGGCTAATTTTAATTTTTCTTGTTTGTTTTATATAATTATTAATTATCAAGTGCGTATTTAATTTTAACCATGACGCGACGTTCTGGTTATTTAGTAAAGATGAACTTTCACGCAAACATCCGTTTTTCGGGATGTCTAACTATTGAACACATTTTTTAAATAAACTTTCGATGAACGTTTTTTTAATATTTTCACGGTCCTTGTACGAGTATTGGCTGCTCACAAATAAAGTGGATACTCGGTTACTTAACTAGAATTGGGTACCTACTTCAACTTGGCTAAAATATTCAGGGCTATAGCCATCAATATAATATACCCTAGATGCACAGTTCTTTGCAAATATCGTCCTAAAAAGTGGTCTCAGGAATAAAACAAAGAAAAAGATCACAAGTTCTAATTAAATCAAACACAAATATAACCTTATGCACGTGTTATAAAGTAGCTTTTTAAACGAAATGATCAAGCGTTCTTAAATTCGGATTTTCAAATTTAGAATTCTATCGGCGTCCAACTGTAGGGAAAAGGAGTGTTTAAGCACTTCTTTGCTGTCCCATTTTCCGAGCGAGCAGATTGGAACCACCTTTGAAATAAGATTTATCGAACACAAGAAAAATCTTAACAGTCCATATTTGGCAGCGATACCGCCTTTTTTCATATTATTGTTAAACTCAACCTAATTTTAACGCGGATGTGATTGATGATAGATACCTGATCGATGAACTATCTATATTCATACATCGTTTTTTTATTTTAGTTTTGAAAACACCACTTGATGTTTTTTTTATGATCCATGTTGTATCTATTGTAATTAAATGAGGTAACATATCAACAGATAGCGTTTTCATGGCGAATGCAATAGTACATAATAATCTTTTAGGCTTTTTTATACTTAAAAATACACAGATAAATTACGAAATCATTTTTACATGTCTAGGATAAACTAATAAATAGCCCTGAATAAATGACTTTTTTTAAAATAGCCAAGTACTCAATTATTTGGTGAATTTAAATTATTATGCTATAAATTACTATCTACTTACTAGAGTTACGACTGCAAAATGTAATATTCTTTTTTTTTATTGTCATATTATAGGAGGAATTGATGAAATTGCAAGAAATTCCCAATTCTTTAGCTGTATTTTGTATGGCGACGTACGGTGAAGGCGACCCGACCGATAATTCCATGGAGTTCTATGAGTGGATTAAAAATGGAGATCCAGATCTGACAGGATTGAATTATGCTGTGAGTATTGCAATACAAAAAAGCTTTTCATATAGAAGATAAGTGTTTTCATAAACCAACCACACACCTTATTAATATTAATGCATAATGGGGATCCTTGTATACAATTTTTTTTTACATTATCATGTTTTATCATATCACTACGGGCTCTGTTTTTTTCTGCAATATAATAAAACTAGCGACCCGCCCCGGCTTCGCACGGGTGCAATGATATACATAATTTTCATCTATCTTGTAGGGTTTAGACAGCGTTTACAGTGTAAGCGCAATAAATCTGTTTATTTAAATCACATTAGAAACCTCTAAAATTATCAGTGTTTCTCTACTATATTATGCATGTATTATATTAACCTTCTTATTGAATCACTCTATCTACTGAAAAAAACTGCATCAAAAATTGCGTAGTTTTAAAGATCTAAGCGTACATAGAGACAGACAGACAGCGGGAAGCGACTTTGTTTTATACTATATAGTGATGAAGAAAATATAAACTCCGATCGTGAAATAAGTATTTAAAGTAAAAAAGGATAAATAAAAACCGATAAAACCTTAAGGATTAATGGATGCCACTGTCACAATTCTTTGGACCATGCCTAAGTAGTTGCGCCATTACACAATGTTTTTAGGATTCCGTACCTCAAAAGGAAAAAAAGATCACGTTGTTTTCCGTCTGTACGCCAGCGGCGTGCAGTCCATATAGACAAAAAGACATTGTCTACCCTGACAAATCGACAAGGAAATAAAATAAATCTTAACTAATACCGATTTAAAAATTGCCGCGCACGGCGCACGGCTTATCGGTAGGTACCAAGCGGCGCGTGGCGCGTACGACGCGGTCAGTGACTGACCTTGCACCGATGAGTCTATGATACATATTTCTGAAGAGCTCAATTTGCACGCATTAAAGCTGTTTTTTCTATGATCACACGATTGTGTCGACCGTAGTGGCGTACGCTTATTGGTGAAGTCAATGCACAAAAGTCAAGATTTAGACTTCGCCTCCTGTCAACAGTGTAATGCTATTGGTTAACTCAAGTATAGTACGAACAATTTGAAAATGCGTTCACTTGTCATGTTATCGTCATGGTACAAGTACAATAAACTGAATCGTATAATAATGTTCACTCATGATCGATACATTCAGCATTCTTTCGTTCGTTCTCCAATAAATTTGATGTTGTCTTTGTATTTACTATTTAAAGATTTTTTGTTGAAAACTTGTAATATATATTTTCATTGAAATGAAGTAGGTTAATAATAATAATATAAACATTTGTTTCTTCTGTGAGAATTGTGGTAAAATGTG
This sequence comes from Clanis bilineata, assembly GCA_036417725.1. Lineage (NCBI taxonomy): Eukaryota > Metazoa > Arthropoda > Insecta > Lepidoptera > Sphingidae > Clanis > Clanis bilineata. The sequence continues at coordinate 9,104,989 of CM071146.1, read as the reverse complement.
TTTACTAAATGTTATTTTTCGAAACTTTCTTAAGACGAAAAAAATCTACTATTTGGTACACAAAGGACAATGCCTATTCGAATTTCAAGTGCAACAATGTATTAAAGTGGAGTATGAAATGCAAGTATTTATTTATACACAAAGTAAACTTACTTATATTATTATGGTTATGATAACTATTTATTTGTAGCTACTAGATACTTAAAGTACCTACATGTAATTGTGGTGACTCATTTGACACATCATGAAAGCTATTTTGCGGATTCGTCTTTTAGTTTCATTTAATAACATTAACTCACCATTTTATTATTTACTAAATAGTTGTCATATTATTAATTAAAAAGATGTGCGTCACGAATGTAGGAAAATTTTGATAACCTACATATTTCTTTGTTTAAATGCGCTAATGGCTGGTATTAAATCACCTAGAATAACATAAGCTCACGCCTGTATCCCCAAAGGGGTAGGCAGAGGCGTACTAGCGGACTAGAATACCCACATTTCGCCGAGCTTAGTTCCGTCACAGTTGTGATAGGGGTGAGCCTATCGCCATATTGTCCAGACTCTGGGCTGATATTGAAAAAAAAAACAATATCCTATTAGGAAGGCAGACTATTTCTGAATAAATAGGTTACCTTTTTGTAGCGGGAAAAGACACAAGGGAACTTTTATTAGTATCTATACCACTTATGGGAGGAATTTAATATTTTGCCTACCCTATGGAATATGTCTGTGCACGTCCCTGCTGTACGCCTGTCAAAACATCTCGGGAAAGCGTGGAGGTATGGATGTGAAATTAAAATCATATACAAAATATATCCGATACATAATATTATGTAGTTCTTTGCAGCTTTAAATAATCACAAGTTTAAAACGTAACTGACTGACTTCCAACTTGATCCGATCGTGACCAAATTTATATGGGATCACCCTTGAAATAAGTTCTATCGAACAGAAGAATCTTGCAAATAGGTCCACATTTGGTGGAGATATCACGTAACATACATAAAAAATACAGACGAATTGAGGATCTTCTCCTTTTTGGAAGTCTGTCGAAAATACAAACTTCTCAGTTATCGTAAAAAAGTTACAGCCGTTTATTTGCCAAAAAACGCATTTTTCGACACTCACAAGGGAATCAAAACCTGTAGGGGGGGACTTTTAGTTAACCTAGAATATTGAAATTTAAAAAGAAGTATTTTCTTACAGTACTCATAAAGGATAACAATGTGAAACCTGTATATTTTGAAGTTAATCCAAAAAATAGGGTCTTTATTCAAGGAATGAGGGCCCAAATTTTGAAGTGACTTAACCGTGACCGTGAACCGTAATATGAAAGAGCTTCATTGACACAAGCTAAAATAGGTTTTTAATTATTTTTACGATGTATTAACACCCGATTTTCGAACTATTTATCATACCTACTAGTTTGTACGGAAACCTTGGTCGGCGAGTCCCGCTCACACTTGTCTTGTGTTGTTTTTTTTTAACTGGAACTCTATAGGAGAAATGAAAATCATAGAAGACACAAGGAAACGGGCTTAGGAGCCATTAGCTCCTTTTTTGTGAAAATTGTTTTTGCATACTATTTTTTTTTAGTTAAGGGTGAGTTATCCAAAAAAGTTAATGAAACTTACGAAATTTTTGTTCTGTTCTGATCGACTCAGTTTTGTGTCCGGACTCAGGAGCATTTCATTGTATCGGAAGAAAAATCTCAATCGTAATTTGCTAAGCAAAGATCACTCTGTTAAGGAGTATAAGTATATGCTGCGAGAACATAACATAAAATTATTAAATAAAATTAAAATAGATTACTGTACGCGAAAAACAACTATGTCAAGGACAATTTTAGATCATGTATGTACAACTTTACAAAACAATACATTTCAAATGACGATAATCGAATCTGCACTCTCTGATCATAAGCAGATATATTTGGAGATTAACAGGCCCGAATCAGAACGAAAAAAAAGGATACAATACGAAGCTATAAACTATACAAACTTACACAATACTGTTGCAAAGATGTTTGAAGCGACACAAATAAATGAATATACTGAGTTGGAAGCTATTGTTCTCTGTGCTATTTCCACCAATAAAGTTAAGAAAACAAATATACTAAACCAACCACAAAAGGAATGGGTAAATAAGACACTAATAGGAGCTATAAATTTAGGGAATCAGTTGTGGCACAAGCTAAAGCAGACTCCAGATGATGAAGAAACACATAAACAATTCTTGCAACAAAGAAAGACTGTCTATGAAAATATTCAGACAGCAAAAAACTTACACTATCACAAATCTTTCCAAAATTGTAAGAATAACCCTTTAAAGATGTGGCACTATATCAATTCTCTCACTAATAACAAATCCGTTATTAACCGTGCCCCTCCTAAAATCAATACACCTGCTGGACAGATTGCAAATACAAAGGAAATTTGTGAGTACTTTAATATCTTCTTCGCTACTATTGGTACCTCACTTGCTAACAAAATACCGCATCACTCTTCCAACTGTACACCATACACATACATCCACAGTAAACATGACAGTATTAGTATAAACCTTGCTAAATTAAGCCACACAAACACATCCCAGATACTACAAATAATTAATAATCTGGACACTAACACTAGCTCAGGCATAGATGGAATAAACACGAAGGCCATTAAATGTATCAAAGATCTTATTACCGTAAAAATAGTAAAAGTCATTAATAAGTGCTTAGATGAAGGATACTTTTCTGATTCCTTAAAAATTGCCAAAATTTGTCCTGTGTTCAAATCTGGCAATAAAATGGATGTTAATAATTATCGACCCAGATCAGTATTACCATTGATGTCAAAAATATTAGAAAAAATCTTACATAATCGACTAGACAATTATCTAGCTTCTATTAATTTTTTGTACAAAAAACAGTACAGGGTTTCGTCCCAAAACAAATACAGTTGCTGCTTCTATAGATCTTGTAACAATGATAAGACAACATATTGATCAAAGAAAAATCTGTCTAGGAGTATTCATTGACCTAAAAAAGGCCTTTGATACGGTCAGTAACGAAATAATAATAAAGAAACTTAGCGATATGGGAATACTGGCCACAGCACTCGACATGTTTAAATCATACCTTAAGAACAGGCGTCAAATTGTTAAAATAGACGACCAGCAAAGTGAACCTCAACCTGTGACTTACGGTGTCCCACAGAGCTCCATCCTCGGTCCCCTATTATTCTTGATTTATATCAATGATGTATCTAAAATTGGACTAGAGGGAGATGTTACCTTATATGCTGACGACACTAGTCTGTTTTACTTTGGTCAGTCCATAGATACACTAATAAGTAAGGCGCAAAAAGATTTGCATGTGCTAAATACTTGGCTCCAGCATAACTTTGCAGCAAAAAATAAAGTAGTCGGTAATTATCCATCTTTAACATTGAATGGAAAAGTCTTAAATAAAGTTAACGGTGAAAAATATTTAGGCTTGGTTCTTGATAGTCAGCTTTCGTGGAAACCCCACATTGAGAAATTACGTAATAAGATTTCTTCTCTGGTTGGTGCATTACGAGCTATTGCCCATTGTTTACCCCGACAGGTGCGATTTACTATATATAATTATCTTGTTAAACCCCACTTAGACTACCTAATCCAAATCTGGGGATCAGCAGCTAAAACAAACTTGCAAAAAATACAAATAGCACAAAATAAAATTATTAAGTCCTTGTTCCGATACAAATATTTGACTCCTACTGTCCAGATCTACAAAGATACCCAATTAATGAATATTAACCAATCATATAAGTATAATATTTGCATTTTTATAAGAAAAGTACTAACGCAAGACATCCACACAGAAATAACTTTCACTAAAAACACAGACCATTACAAACGTAGTACCAGACAGGCGAATAACATTTTCCTAACTTTTCCAAAAACAAATTACGGTAAAAAGAGTATTTTATTCGAGGGAGCACAACAATACAACAAATTACCAAAAAATATAAAAGAAGCAAAATCTTTATAATATATATTTAAGAAACTTCTAAAGAGCCACGTCTTAAAGGATTTTTCATTAATAGAACATTAAAGCAACCTAACATTTACACTAAATTGCAAAACAATTATATGAAAGTGAATCAAATTAGTGCTACTAACTTAAAATTATAACTTATGAAGTATTCAGCCTAATCGGTTAAATAATTTGATTATTTATAATATTGTATTTTCTCTGTAAGCGATTTTTTGTAATCTTTTGGGAAAATAAACTCCTTTAACCATTATTCGATAGAGATTTCAAGGGTGGTCCCATATAAATTTGTTCATTATCAGATTTGAAGTCGGTCATATTTGATTTAAATTTTATTTGCTAGTACATATAAAAATGTATACAAAATCAAACATAGTGAAGTACCCAATTATGCCTGAGCCATAACCACAGACATGTCGTACCTTACGCCACAACTCCTAAAGTTGCACAAAAATTAACAGGTTGCATTTAAAAATTAAATATCTTAATTTTAATTATTTAAAATTGAACACTTTAATTTATTTATTTTAACGAGAAATATCCTTTATCCAATCCATTATCTTGAAGTAGCCTTGGTTTAAAAATATTGTGAACAGTTAAGAATATGTGAACTTGTGACTGTATTGTGACTAGTGACCCGGGTTCATTAGTATCGTAGGGAATGCGGCTTAATTAGTAATGGCAGGGACAAGTTATTACAGTATATTTAACTTGTCTCCGGTAATGATAATGTCGTTAATTATGTTTATCGACAAAGTTCATTATTCATCACAATGTAAAGTTAAAATAAGGAGAAGGAGAGAACGACGTATAAACTCATAGTTTGTCGTTATTTGCTGTTTTTTGGACTGCACTAGGCTTTCATCAAGTGTAGTAATGTAACCACTTTGTCATGCTTGTATAAAAATATAAGTAGACAGGTTTGTTTTAACAATACGCAGAGTTTCGTGTAATGAACCACTGAGTCTTACGCTTTATCATTTTTTATATGCAATTGCAGTCAACAAGGCTGATGTAGGTTTTATAAAAAACTAAACGTAAAGGACGAAAACCTCACAAAAAAAACAATGTCCAACACGACTTGAGAACCTCGTTCATTTAGAATCGGTTAAACAGAATTCACAATTCCGGAAATGGTAGCAGTAGTAGTTGCATAACAATTATACGTAAAGGTACTTGGTCTATGACAAAAGCACAATATCGTCTATCGGCTATCCTGATGCTTTTTGTGACGTGTTCATTCACATTTAATGTAAAAAAATCCAAAAAATTGGCATTCCATGGACGTGATTACAATATTGTTTTTAACTTAAAACCATACTTCTGTAACTTATCGTATTTACTATTTACTTAGCATAGGTTGCCTCGTTACGGCCTTTAACGCCAAGGACTTCTTACTTTCTTTACCATAGATATGATATATTACCTATTTATTAAGATTTATTAAAATACTATACTACTACTACTTTCGGTGAGCGGAAACTTCTGAGACCTCCCATAAATGAGATGGGCCGCAAGGCGACAAAGAGCAACCACAGTTACAACTTACAACATAAGCATTCCACCTGATCCGTGGTGGGCCACCTCGGCTAGATTAGTATAAATCGTTTTCAAAACAAAGAAATGGGTGATTATCCACAGTATTTTAACAGTAACAGAAATATGTATATTTTTTCTTTCGAAAGTCAGTGGTATCGCAATTAACGTCCACGGAAGTTCGACACGAAGTGTTGATGATTCTGAAATAGAAATTAGTTCGATAAAATGTGGGTGATTTAGTTATCCTCTACCTACCCCTTTGAGAATATATGTAGGTGTGAGTGAGAAACTAAATTAAAAAATACTTCTTTTTTTTATTCTACCTGCTCTATCCCACCTTAACGTGAGGTCGGCGCAACACACGTTTTTTTCCAAGTATGTTGCAGAAAGGATTTGGCTTAGTTTTTACAACGGGCTGCCTGACTGACGTCAACCCCCATCTAGGGGTTCTAAGTACTAAGAACTACTAGACAGTACAATGGGCTCTACGACAGCCAGCTTTTGCATAATGCATCACTTTATGAACATACGGTTGACAGTGAGATAAAGAAGCTTTATTCCTTGTATACAGGGTGTTTCATAAACTTGGTATCAATAATAACGTAAAGAGAGGATGGCTAGCAATCTAGCCCCTTACTTATAAAAATATTTAAGCGCAGCTTACCTTTAACCAATAGGTTGTCCCTTTCATTTTTAAACAATGTAACGCGAGGAAAAAAGTGACGGGTTATTCTTAACCATTTGCTCAGCTAAAAATGCTTTTATAAGTAAGGCCCCTAGTGGTAAAGTTTAAAATTCCGTAAAGCTCATAGTTTCTGAATAAGGGAAACTTTAATCTGTGACGAAAAAAAAAAGATTCTGGCCCATTGGATTTGCTTCACGACATTTACAAAGCACCTATGGGGTAATTAAATATTTTTAGCATATATAAAGCTATTCCTATGCTAATTGCGACGATTTATAGGTTGTATTACGAGTTTAAAATCCCCATGCTTAATAATTGATTACAAAAAATAAGTTCAATTTGGTACTTGACTGTGTTTGATTTTATACACATATTTATATATAATAGCAAATAAAACAAAAAAGAAACCTTTCTGTAAAAACTGTATCGAAATTAGTTGAAAAATGAGGCAGTAATTCATATTGAAATAAAACTATTCTTACGGATTCTATCACGATTATGTTTTAATTATTATTCCCGACGTTTCGAAGGCTTTGCAGTCTTCGTTGTCAAGGGTCAGACTGAGGTGTCATTTGTCCAAAAAAGGTTAGTGTTACAATATCTACCATCATTAAAAAATATACAAAATCAAAAAAGGTTAATTATTTGTGTTCCGATCTATGCAGTACGAGCTCACGGTGTCTTGAGTTCTGGCAGCTGGTCTTTTGGGTTCCGATTTAATAAGATGTATAATTGGATCCCAGGTTTGTGCAAGCTTCCAACCATCTTCTCTATTGAAATTAGGATGTTTTTTAAGTTCAATAGCCTCGCGTATCATCCTAGGGAGGAATCGGTGTTCTTTGGCGAGGATTTGTGGTTTATCAAATCTAAGATAATGTTTGGAGCCTTCCTCTGAATGTTCAGCAACTGCAGACTTCGTAGAGCGTCGGTGTTTTACGTCAGCTATATGTTCTTTGACGCGGGTCCCTATATTTAGTAATTCATATTTTCAATTCTGGAGTGGGGGGCATAGTGAAGATATCATGCTATAACTTTCCAACGCACGTACTATTATGGCGTGACGTGTTGTAATTATACTCCTCTTTCCCGCAGTTTTAAGGTTACACCAAACTTTCAGGGCTTACTTTTTTATTTTTGGGAGTATTTCAATATTGGGGGCGAGCCTATCGCCATATATTTATAAACTTATTCTATATAAATTAGCCAAAGCAACAACATAACTCCGATATGTGCCGTGTACAAGGTTGGCATCAGGCATGACCTCGCAACTTCACTATGCGGATGATGATTATTACGTTTTATTATTACCTAATTCGTGTACCTACTTAGTCTATTACTTTTAAGGTTTTCGGAAATATTCGCTATCAGAACCGACAAAATGTTATAACCTTTTATCTCTGAATGTCTGAATTAATAACTGCACATTATTATTTTTATGCTATTAGACACTAGATACCTGGTTGTCGTTAATAAGTACATAATGCATCATATGAATACATTAAAAAAAAGTGCAATATGTAATTCGTTATTTTTACTTATGCGACTCTTTGACGAAGCTGTGCATCGATATAGGTATATTATTATATCGATGAAGCTGTGTGAAAACATCAAACTTTTTTCCTATATAATAAAACAATAGAGGTAAAAAGAGGTACATCCAACAGTCACATAACAGTCACCTAGTCCTGACCCCACGCTAGGTATAACCTGTATCGTGGGTGTCAGAGACTATGAGAGACTTTCGGTCTCACAACACCCAGACTTGAAACAAATATCTGTGGGCCACACAAACATTTGTCTCAATGCGGGAATCGAACCCGCGGCCTCCCGCTTCACAGCCGGCTACTCGCCCACTGCGCCACGGAGGAAATCTTTCTTTCTTTCTACCTGCCCTTATCCCATCTTAATGTGGGGTCGGCGCAACACACTTTTTCAAGCATCGTACTGAAAGGATTTGGCTTAGTTTTACAAACTTTTCCTAAATAAGTAAATAGATAATAGACACTAAGATGTTGATAATGGATAGACTGTTTGGACTTGTGTCAACTTGCTTTGTTTGCTCAAACTTGTGTCAGTTTATTTCCCACTTTAAAACTCATACGTGACATGACAATTTTATTATTTCAATAAGTGGGAGCTAAGTCAGAACAATCTAAAAATGATAGCTAATAAATTAGCCTGAGATAAACTTTGATTGCTTTATTTTCTGTGTATTATATGTATTGTTTAAATAACTTATTGAAGACATACGAATAGTAACTCTTTAGAAATGATTAAGGATCTAGTTTGTGGAGCATTGCAGCATCGCAGTGTGCATGTATGTAGTATCATGATCTTTACACGTCCCTATGACATATCAAGTTTCGAATATAGTCTCAAAGACGCCACACAAGTTGACACAAGGTAAAACAATCCAAGGTAACCTCTATTACATATACATAGCTATTCGCACACTGAGAACGACATCCTCAACGTTACATTCATTCAAAACGTCGCGTAAAGCGTTTTCAACAATGCAATCAGATGCAATACTCCCTTTTCATTCCGTAACACTTCCTTCCTCATGATCCTAATTAAGCCTAACTAAGAAGTCTAATAACAACCGTACTGGTATCCAGATGACTAAATATTAGTTAAGTAATCTTCAGATCTCTTCACATGCATCAAGATATTTTCTTTATTTCTAATTGTAAGGAAATGATCTACCCATTGCGAATAAATAACTGTGCTGATTACGAATATGGTCAAGCAGAGCCTAATTTGTTTAATCATTCAACTTATGGTAAGTGCATTAATGACCCTGTTATACGCCTTCAGGCATCGATATAATAATATACCTAGATGCACAGTTCCATACAAATATCATTGTAAACAGTGTCCTCGACAGACAAAACAAATAAACATCACAAATTTAATTATATTAACACAAATATGACCTTATAGACGCGGCATAAAGTAGCTTTTTAAATTGAATGTTCAAACGTTCCTATATTCGATATTTTTGAATTTCTAATCGTTTTTGAATTTGACAATAATTTGACATTATTAAAAGAAACATTCTAGTCACTTGGACAAAGATTGAATGGAGTCGAATAGTTCTTGTATTTATCTGTGAGAAATTTTGACCACGTGGCGTACAATGTAGATGAGAATGGCGATATCTGTATAATAATTTTACTTACATTAAGAGATAGATAGAGTATAAATGTTTAGAAGATAACAAAGTTTATGAGTTATGAATATGAAATAAGCACTGTTTTGCCTTAGCGTGATTCATAAATAAATAAATAACACCCAACAGTCATATACATAGTCCTGGCCCCACACTAAGATCGTCCTTTGCTCTTTAGATTCTTAATAATTTATTTTAGACTATCATTTCGTTTTCTTAATCTTTTGTTCTGCCTTTTTAAGTTTCGCACTAAATTAGATTTAAGTTTAAATTTTTGGTTGCGTTCTTTCAAATTATCTTTCAAAAATAACGTCTTAGGTGTGTAAAAGATTGATGAAAATTCTGATGGTATTGGTGATCCTTCATTATTTATTGGTTCAATTGCTGGTTCCTGGAAATGAATATGTTTCCAATAAATGGTGACGCCACAATTACTGTTGTAGTAATTATGCCTAACGACCGGTTCCAATAAATGATCTCAATCCGAGAATCCAAGATAAAAATGAAAAATTAAAAAATGAAAAATCGCGAGAATGAACCATTAAAATTATTATTTGACAGCGGAATGTTCAACTTTGTTCATGTTGGCAAATTTTTATGATCTGCACACTTTGATTGAAAACATTTATTAGAATTAGCCGCAAATTATTAAATAGTCATTTTACATGGCAGTATGTACCTAGTATATGCTTGCTATTGATGAATTCTGTATCAAATATTTTTCAGCTATTACACTTGTACTGCACCCTGCCTCATTTAAACTTGTAGTTACGACAATCTAAAATAAAGTCAATAAACGTGGCAATATTTATTTATTTATTTATTTATAGGTACACCAACAGCATACATATTGTTAAATTAAATAGTAAACATTAGTTAAGGACAATGTAGCTGATGACAATTTATCACCTTTATTTTTGGTACAGCATTTTTTTTAATTTTCCTAATCCCTTTTTCTGTATAATATCCATCGGAATCGGCAAAATGGTCTGAACAAACCACACTTGAGTAATTGGGTTTAAAATTTTCTTCTCTCCTTTCTTCGGAAATAATTTTACGCCATTTATCTCTTACTATTTCATTTCATGGAAATCTGTGAAGATATACAACCTATGTATATGTATATCTATGGTATATTGGTTGCTTAGCAGTAGTTGTTACTTGGATCTTGTCACTCTTGTAAAAATATTATTTCTGCATATTAAATCAACTACATATTACATCGTATATTTCCTGTGTTATTATATTTATCCACGGTAAAATAAAGTTTTATCAAATAGAATAAAACTTAATATGGTAGCAGAGCGTAAAATGTAAGGAAGAAATAAAAACACAAACGGAAAATACGAAATCCGAAATGTCAGTTGTAAAAGTGCAAACCTTGGGAAAAGAAAACTATGATACATGGTGTATACATGCAAAAGCATATTTGATAAAAAATAAATTATGGAAATATGTGAAAGAAAACCCAAAGGAAAGCGCATCACAAGAATATCTTGACAATGATGAAATAGCGAAATCGGAGCTGCTGTTACTGATAGCACCTTCCGAGTTAAAACAGGTCAAGAACTGTGAATATGCCAGAGATGTGTGGACGACTCTTGAATCAATATATGCAAGTAAGGGCCCCGCCAGAAAGGCTACCCTACTGAAGAAATTAATACTAGCTAAACTTGAAAACGGGGATGATGTACGTGAACACTTGAAGATTATTATGGATACAGTTGATAAATTAAAAGATATGGATATCACTATTAACAGTGATTTGCTGTCAATCATGATACTCTATAGTCTATCATCGGAATATGAAAATTTTAGAACTGCAATCGAATCTCAAGACTCGCTGCCAGACCCTGAAAAGCTAAAGATTAAAATTATTGAAGAGAGCGATGCACGTCGTCGTGATGTCATTAGTACTAGAACCATGAACAAAACTGAAGAATGTTTGTACACTTTTTGCAAAATTTGTAAAAAGAAAGGCCATGATACGTCTAAATGCTGGTCAATGAATAAAAAGACAGGGAAGAAAAATAAAAAACCTAAAATCAGCCTTAACAAAGTAGACAAAAGCGAAACAAACCTCTACAGTTGCTACTTCATGAATAAAAAAGCACAAAAATACTGGATTCTAGACAGTGGATGTACGTCACATATGACTTTCTCGGATAAGCCCTTTACTGAAATGAAAAACATTTCAAAAACCCTTAACCTTGCTTCTAAGGATAAAACGGCTGAGATAAGAGGGTCAGGGCCTGCAGAAATAGAAATTGAAGAAGGAAGAATAGGTATAACTGATGCACTTTATGTACCAAGCCTGTGTGCTAATCTTCTGTCTGTTGGAAAAATGACTGATGCGGGACTCACTGTCCTATTCACTAAGAAGAAAGCAATAATAAATGATCACAAGCGAAGAGTACAAATGCAAGCAGTAAGAGAAGATGATGGTTTATATTATCTTCATACCAAAAATAATAATGTTAACAGACATAAAGCCAATGCTACAGAATGTAGAGATAATGAGCCAAATAATAAGTCAGATGACATAAAACAATGGCACTGTAAAATGGGACACATGTGCGAAAGGGACTTGAAGCTCGCCCTAAAGAACGAAAGCTTAATTGGGCTAAACTTCAACCAAAATAGTTCTTTGGGAGAATGCGAAATATGCATACAAGGCAAATTGAGCAGAGTGCCTAGCAAGCCGAGTAATAAAAATATTTCCCGTACAACTCAACCTCTTGAGATTGTGCACAGTGATGTCTGTGGACCATTTAAACATCCTTCACTTAATGGCAATAAATATTTTGTAAGTTTCATCGACGATTACAGTAGATACTGTCGAGTATATTTCATCAGAAATAAAAATGAAGTACTACAAAAATTTACTGACTATAAAGTGGAAGTAGAAAATTTCACAGGAAACAAAATTAAATGCCTACAGAGCGATAACGGTACTGAATACCGAAATTCTAAGTTTGACTTATTTATGAAACAAAATGGTATAGCAAGAAGGTTAACGGCTCCATATACTCCGCATCAAAATGGAATCGCTGAAAGGAAAAATAGAACCCTTATAGAAAAAGCAAGATGCATGATGTTGGAATCAAAAGCGCCTATATGTTTATGGGCCGATGCGGTTTTTACTGCAAATTATTTGTCAAACCGAAGTGTTAACCAAAGTATTGCAAATGAAACACCATTTGAGAGGTGGGTAGGTAGAAAACCCTGCGTAAATCACCTATATGTATTTGGTGCTAAAACATTCCTTCTAAATAAAGGAAAATATGAACACAAATTTGCCTCCAAGGCAATACCGGGTATGTTCGCCGGTTACTCGGAAATTTCGAAAGCCTTTAGAATATACGTTCCATCAAAGAAACAAATATTTGTCTCCAAAGATGTTCGTATTTTGAAAAAAATGTTTTACGAAGAGGATAGAAATGTTAATTTAGTTCCTTTCGAAGAATTTATTAATCACAAACAATCAAATGAGATTGAAAGTGACGAGGATGAAGTAGAAATTTATTCCGAAGACATAACAAAGCAAAATGACAGTAGCCAACAAGCAGAACAAGACAATGTTACTGTAAGTTCTACCGTAGCACCTATACAAAATGAAGCTGAAAATAACGATGACATATTTTATGAAACCTTCGATATTGATAACAATAGACAAAGTTTGAATGAACCAAATGAAAACGATGAAGCAAACATAGATGTCGGTACATCCGCAGATGTTCCAGAAGAACGAAGGATATACAATCTTCGTGATAGGTCACAGATTGATCCGCCAAAAAATTTTGAGGATTATGTCATGGCAGCCATAAATATGGATAATGAAGCAGAACCTCAAACGTTTAAAGATGCCATGAATGGCAATGATAAATCTAAATGGTTAGAGGCTATGCAGGATGAAATTAAATCATTGTATGAAATGAAGACTTGGGAAATTGTCGACCTCCCCAAAAATTGTAAGCCTCTACCATGTAAGTGGGTTTACAAAATAAAGAAGAATCCGGATGGTACTGTTGAGCGGTATAAGGCCAGACTAGTAATAAAAGGTTTTACACAAAAACCAGGGATTGATTTTCACAAGACTTTCAGTCCGGTCGCACGCCTCAGTACAATAAGAGCTGTTTTAGGAATAGCGGCTCAAGAAGACCTGGTACTTCAACAATTTGATGTGTCGACTGCGTTCCTAAACGGAACTGTTAAAGAAGAAATCTTCATGAAGCAACCAGAGGGATTCAATGATGGCACTATGAAAGTGTGCAAACTTAAACGAAGCCTTTACGGACTTAAACAAGCTCCTTTATGCTGGAACGACTGCATAACAGAGTATGTTATAAGTTCTGGGTTCAAGCAAAGCACAAAAGATCCTTGTCTTTACTTACGTGAGCAAGTCTTAATTGCGCTTTACGTAGATGACGGTTTAGTGGCTTCTACTAATGAAAATGTTGGAAAGAAATTCATTGAAGAGCTAAAGAAAAGGTTTAAAATAACCTCAAAACCGGCTTCTTATTTTCTTGGACTGGAAATAAATAAAAGCAAAGATGGTAGTATTACCTTAAACCAAAGGTCTTATACAAAAAAGATACTTGAAAAATTTGGAATGGCTAACTGCAAATCCGCTACAACACCGGCAGTAAAGGTTGGCAAAGATGAAAAAGGAGATAACAGTTCAGATTCGTTTTTTCCTTATCGTCAAGCTGTGGGTGCCCTAGCATACCTGATGGTCGCTACAAGGCCAGATATAAGTTACGCTGTGAGTGTTGCGTCAAGGAATTTAGAAAGTCCTACTAAGTTGGATGTAATTAAAGTCAAACGAATTTTTAGATACCTAAAAGGTACTTTAGACAAAGGACTTGTCTTCGCAAAAAGACGGGACAAGAGATTGTTATGTTTTAGTGACGCTGATTTTGGTGGCGACACAACGTCCGGTCATTCAACGTCAGGAATGATTTTCCTGTTCTCCGGTCCAATTATGTGGAAAAGCCAAAAACAACCAACAGTAGCAATCTCGTCAACGGAGGCAGAACTTGTTGCCTTGACAGAAACTGCGAGAGAAGCTTTATGGCTAAAAGAGCTCCTGGAAGAATTATCAGACTTAACAGATCTGAATGAAAAGCCGACGATTTATGTTGACAATGAGTCAGCTATTAAGTTGTCTGCGAATCCGCCACATGAATTCCATAGGAGAACAAAACATATCAAGCTAAAACATTTCTTTATTCGAGAATGTATACAAAATGGAGACTTCAATGTCAAACAAGTTTCCACAGAAATGCAACTAGCGGACATGTTTACGAAGCCATTGTTTGGACCAAGACTGAACATGCTAAGTGAAAGAATTGGACTTCAAGACTTGTCCAAGTTCTAAAAAGTATCGTGGATGTGAAGATATACAACCTATGTATATGTATATCTATGGTATATTGGTTGCTTAGCAGTAGTTGTTACTTGGATCTTGTCACTCTTGTAAAAATATTATTTCTGCATATTAAATCAACTACATATTACATCGTATATTTCCTGTGTTATTATATTTATCCACGGTAAAATAAAGTTTTATCAAATAGAATAAAACTTAATAAAATCTGTAATTAATAAATAAAATTAATAAAAAAAATCATAAATTTCAAATAAATATAATATATTTACAAAAAAAAAACGACTCCATATATTTCATTGTTCCAAATCATGATTTCAAAAGGGACAAAATATTTTATTAACTGAATTTGTTAAATTAATTATTTATACACGTTTAATACTTAATTTAACATGATTAAGGTTTTAAGAATCAAGTAAGGGAATTATACTTACTTAAAATATGAAATCCCATGTGTTTTGCGCTTTGTAAGAGTGTTATTTTTGCACTCTTTCACAGAGCATTTAGGCATCTTCACAGACGAACGGTCGGCGCCCGACTGTCAGCCAACAAGTGCTTACTTACATTTTAAGCACTCGTTGGCTGTCCCACTTTCTGAGCGTCAACTGTGCATCTAGGTATATTATTATATCGATGCCTTCAGGATAACAAACGAGAGAAGTGTGTTTCCTATATTTTGCGATATGATATAACCAATTCATATTTCCTTTCAATACTACAAATTCTAAAATAAACGTAATATAAATCCGTAAGCAAATAGTCATGTCGCGGTAGTTAAGCAGGGAGCGTATTTTCCTATTTCCCCCACATGTTATGTGGATTGTGGCATCTCACCGCGCCAGTCTACACAATAACCGTGTTGACTTGTGCTTGTGCGGTATACAGTGTGCCGAGCGAGCGGCACCGCCAAGTGTATGACTAGTATGTTACCTCTATATACACGTGTTCATAATATACGCGGACAACATACTACTGTTACCAACAAGATAAGACCTTATTTTGTAGAATTTAATAGTTTCGTAGATATTATATTCAAAGCATGATTCATCAATTTAAAATAATGTATACAAATTATTCAAGAAATCAGCATGATTTAACAGTTTTTCTTTATCGGCTTTAATGAAGTAACATTTTGATAAGGTACCTACTTAGTTTTAAATCTGATCGCTAATCGCAAGTCACAACGTATTGAAATGTTTATGATAAGAATTTGAATCGGGGCTTGAATCCTGGGGCTAAGAACCGTTGTTCTAAAGACATTCTGATTTGTGTAGGTAGGTAGCATAAACATTTCCACATATCAACGAGAACGGTCACTATGATTAAATCATGAGGCAAGCGCACAAAAACTTCACGAAAAGTTTATTAATGAGATCAGAGATGTAATAGGTAGGTTGAAAAATATTCTGTTTCTGAGTAAACCGTACCTTGCTAAGCCTTAGTTATATATAAGATATAAACCTGACAGCACCAACATAAGGGTAGATAAAGGGCGCAGCCTGTTACATACCTAAACAATTCGTTAAGCTCATTAGCGTCTCAAGCAAGACAGATAAGTGATGACACTATCGACACAACATACATAAAAAAATACAGACGAATTGAGGGCCTTTTCCTTTTTTTAAGTCGGTCGATAAAATAATAAATAATAATATCAGCCCTGTAATGAACACTGTCCGACTATGTCTATAACTGGGTACGGGCCTCCTCTACTGATAACCCCTAGGGCCTTTGGCCTTTTAGGTTTTTAATATCTTTGCTTTTTCAATTGCCAGTAAGTAACTGTTGTTATATTACTTATTAGGTACCCTAAGCCGGTAAGAAATAATTAGGTACAGTAAAAATCTTTAAAATAAATACCGGCTCTTTTAAGTAGGGGCAGCGTAATTAGGCTAAAAACCGTAGGCGTTTTCTAAGCCGTAGGTGTACCAAGTTTGTCAATCACAAGTTTCACAAGTCACAATTTTGAAAAGAATGAGTTTGAGATTGTAATTTGTGCTTGTACAGTGAATTAAATTAGACTCGAGTCTCGACGCATATCGGCTATCACACATGAAAAAACTAAAATAAGACAGCGTTTCCACCAGGGATATCCAGTAATAATAGCGAAGTAGCGGGGCGATGTGCGAGAAAAAACCAACAATAGGATTATTTAATATCATTATACCGAAATTAGATTAACGATTATGATTTCTTAGGTTTACGTGAATGTTATTCATTGAAATTAAACTATTTTTACGGATTATATCACGATTTGGTTTTAATTTTTATGCCCGACGTTTCGAAAGCTTTGCAGCCTTCGTGGTCACGGGTCAGACTGACCGACTGATATAATCCGTAAAAATAGTTTAATTTCAATAGATAACGATTGCTTACATTGTAAGTAAAAAAACAATGTAAGTAGTCGTTAAAGTTGAGTAGCGTTGGACAGATTGGCGTGAGTGAAACAAGATCATTACCGTACTAACCGTACCAGTTTTGTAACATAGTACATTTTATGTCAAATTCAGCAGTTTTAAAATAGTTCATAGTTCGAGCTGCATTATCATTGCTGGAAAGCCTCGAAACAAGTAGAAACTAAGGAGTATGTTATCACTATGTATATAGGAAATCTTGGCTGAAGCCAATTAATTAAAAAAATGTGTCTCGTTAATGTCATGTGTCAAAAACATAACTATTGACATTGAATAAATAATAGTACGAGATCCGATCTAATATGGATCTTCCCTCATTAAGTTGGCCCATAATTAGCCACACTTATATTGATACTTGTAGAAAATAACTTGCACAAAAAACAGCCTTTGTACATACTTAATCAAATTATTAGTAAAAAAATATACACGTCTTTTGATAATACTAATTGTTAATAATTAATTTGGCAATACATAATTATTCAATCTTAATAACAATTATATAACACCCAAACATATTGCAAAATATTTATATTTATTTCCTTTTTTTTTTCAATTTATTCACATTATTGATATAATATAATTCGTAGTTCGTATAGAATCTTCCACATCATAGAACGCCTTCTCGATGAGCCAAAACTTTAATTTTGTCACAAATAATGATTCGCTGGACATTTCCCGAATATAATTTGTAAGACGTTTAAAATACTATAAGGTAGGTATGGCAGGAAGCAGATCTTGGACTATTTGTTTTCCCATTGTACTTTTAATTTCAAAATTTTGCTTGTGGGAGTTGTAGATTGAAAAGTGGTTATTATTAAAATACACGATTTATCTCCAAAAACAAAGAAAGCTTAGAGTGTATTTCACCAAAAAATATTTTCAATTATTTGTTTACTTAAGTACATTTGACGTTATGCGTCAAACAAAACTTTCTGCATTAAGACTGCTAAAAAAAAGTGTGGTAAACCCCCTGAGGGCCATCAGTTACACATAGTCCTTACCCTTGACTAGGTACGTGCGAGGGATATTATGAACGTCTGTTCCGGGAAAATGTACGACGTGAGATATGAATGTGTGCGGGGAATATGTGCGCACTTTAAAACTTAATATTTTGCAAACAGAGCCTCCAATCGAAAAATAGCAAACCCGTATTGTTTTTGAAAGACCTATCCAACGGTACCTCACACGATATGATAGTCGATAAAAAATTACACTCTCACTTTAAATGTAGGGGAAGCACCCTAAAAAAATTCGAGATTTTATTCCACGATATTTTAGTGTGATAGTGATACATTATGTATACTCATGCCAAATTACAGCCCTCTAGTACTTATAGTTTCTGAGATAAACAGTGGTCAGACAGACAGACGGACGGAGGGACATGGCGAAACTATAAAGATGAAACTATATATAATCATCATCATCATCATCATCAGCCATAGGACGTCTACTGCTGAACATAGGCCAAAGATAATATAATAAGGGTTCCTTATCTGCCATTTGGTTTCGGAACCCTAAAAACTTATGGCGGGTACACACCGGCCGAACGAAGGCGAACGAATCTATACCTGTTGCGTTCACACAATAAAACTTTCGCTGTTGTGGGAATGAAACAGGCATGATTCGTTCGCCTTCGTTCGGCCAGGTGTGGACGCGCCCTTATACTAAAAATGGAGTGTAAGAACTTAGGCGGAGTTTCGGCGGGAATTCTGACTGTGCGGGTGGTCGCTTGTTTTAATGATTTCATATTTTAGTCTAAAGTTGTGTTTGTGGTTTAAAGGTGATGTGTAGGTGATGTGCAATAAACATCAACGAAAATTTGAAATAAGTGATTTTGGATGATTTTTGTCGGGTGGATGGTTCGACCATATTCGATTCCTCCGCTGCGAGAAAATCGTCTAAAAAACATCAAACTGGAAGGAATTGAAGCCAAAACTCCAGCAGGGCCTTGAAAAACACATCCGACTTCATTGCACTTGCGAAAACTTACATGTAGGAAAACAATTTCCCTAACTTGACATTGGCATAATGTATTTCAATTGCCATAAATTAAAAAAAAAAAACTTAGACGTCACTCACGTCGACTCGGTCATCTGTCACTGTCAAAGTTTGTTTTTGAACCGTGGTCCGTGGCTGGGAAGTGGAGAACGAAAACAATTAATAAAGTATTGCATTCAGCAATTATAATAAATGAAATAAATCATTACGTTGTGTGATATTATAAGGTCTTATTAAATAATATATCTAGATGTAGATGTGTCATTTTACCGTGGAATTTAAACAAATTAAACATGATTATTCCGATAATATTTTGTGGACTGTGAACTCTAAACGAATTATATATAGTTCAATTTGCTTGCAAATTGTTGTTTGCCAAAAATTTTAACTCAACAGCGATATTTCAAAATCTAAGCAAATGAACCATTGTAAATATTAAAACACATAAAACATTTTAAAACATGAGTTTATTAATTAATGTTTTACCACAAGTGTTCAAATTAAGGAGATTATTAACAACTCCTATAATAAAGCTAAAGAATACGGTATGAGATCCTAATTTTGGTAAATGTTTGATGTATATTATTTTTATAACCTAAAAAACACTTATTGAACCTTGAGCAGTAATTTTGATGAAGGTGTGACACAATAATGTCATGTAATAATTGTTGTTTAGCTTTTCGACCGACTTCAAAAAAGGAGAAGGTCCTCGATTCGTCTGCATGTTTCTTTTTTTTTATGTATGTTACTTGATATCTCCGCCGAATGTGGATAAATTTTCAAGATTCTTTTAGTGCACCATAGTGCTTATTTCAAGGGTGGTCTCATATAAATTTGGTCACAATCAGAATTTTGGAGTTGGTCCGTTAAGTTTTTAAACTTGTGTTTATTATAAAAGTAACAATTTAGTCACAATTAGTTAAATAGCAATGGTTGTATCAATGAATGTCCTATTTGATTATTTCCATAAATAATTGCTGAGTGCGAAAAAAAATGTGAATGATCTGAATTATCTGTATTTTGTAATGTGAAATATTTAATAGCCTGGCTGTCAACAGAGTGACCCTTGTTAAATAAAAAATGTATTTTCTTTAAGAATATATTATTTGTTTGTGATTATGTCATATTTATTCACTTGAATAAATTATTATTTTATGTAAACTTTCTATGCACAATAGTCTGATGCATCACATCTGCCAGGAGTTCCACATCAATTTTAAGTACATACCTATGTTATGCATTTACTCCAGCAAATGTGTTTAGTAGAGCTTACTCCTTCTTAGGAGTATAATTGTAAAGTAGGGTCCATATAAATTTTGGCAATATGTGAAGAAGTACTGAGTAAACTTATAACAAACTTAAACATTGAGGTTGGGGTATTGAAGCAATTTTTCATGTTTTTAAACTTTATAATTTATGCATTTCAGCAATTTTAATTTTCAATAGGAGTTACTTTAGCAGTTATACTGCTGGCCTCAATAACTTACAAACATTTAACTGGAGGTTGCTATCCCAGCTCAAGAGCAAAAGTTAATATTTTATGCTTTTTTACTGTAATACTTTTTGATATTTTTACCATAAATTGTACATAAAGTAATTAAAATGACATACTGCACATATTAATATAAAAATGAATAATAGCTCTATGTTCAACTTTTGCTAGTGACTGTTTGCTAAACTCACTAGTGACTGTTTTTGATTATTATTATTTATTTCTAAAGTAGAAAATACTGCTAAAGTGCACAATTAAATAAATAAATAAAATAATGGTATTACTAATATAGCTATAATGCATTGTTTTTAATATGTAGTCAATATTTTGAGACATTTTCAGGTATTTGGTTTAGGCAACAAAACCTATGAGCATTACAATGCTGTTGCCATATACTTGGACAAGAGGCTGGAGGAACTGGGGGCAACAAGAGTGTTTGAGCTTGGTTTGGGAGATGACGATGCCAAGTAAGAATTTAAAATTATGTTTATTCTATTTCAGCAATTCTTGTTTACGAACACTATGACACAGAATGATAAAGTATCTTACAAAACATATAACTAATGAAATAAAGTTTATAAAACTAAGTCACCTACCCATTGGTAGACAAGACATTTCTTCAATGATATTCCCCTACAAAGTTAGTTTGTGTTTTGGTGACCTTTTGTATTCAAATGTTATTACTTTATCATTTTATTGTGCGTACATTATACATTACTGCCTCGGTGGCGTGGTGGTATTTCGGTACGACTACGGTTCTGAGGTCTCGGGTTCGATCCCCGGGTCGGGCTAAGTGATATTGGATTTTTCCTTATCAGCCCGGAGTCTGGAATTTGTGCCCGATATGGCGATAGGCTCGCCCCCTATCACATCTGGGACGGAACTAAGCTCGGCGAAATGTGGGTGTTCTAGTTCGCTAGTGCGCCTCTGCCTACCCCTTCGGGGATACAGGCGTGAGCTTATGTTACATTATACATTACACATTACACTATGATATTAAAGGGTTTTTTGAATAAAGTAATTAGTGTACAATCACACGAGAATGCTGGTTGCAGCTCTTATATTTTTATTATTTTTATGAGCTTATGTTGATCATAGTACCTATGTAACATTATTCTTGATTTGTGCCACTCCCAATTATTCTGTATCATATAAACACGGTTTTACTACTTTTAGCATTGAAGATGACTTCATAACATGGAAAGACAAGTTTTGGCCAGCAGTATGTGAGAAGTACAACATTGAGAGCACTGGTGAAGAAGAATTAACAAGACAGTTCCGCTTGGTTGCCCATGCACCTGATGAAATACCACCAAACAATGTGTTTACTGGTGAAATAGCCAGGCTGCACTCTCTTCAAGTCCAAAGACCGTAAGTAATAATCAATATTGTCCTGCAATTCCTAAAGTTCAATATTGTCCTGCAATTCTTAAAGTGGAAGGATCATCAAAGTTTCGCATAATTACATTTATTTTAATTGTTACTTTATTTTTAGCTCTTAAATGTCTCCATATTTTGTTTTAATTAACCTATTTGGTATTTAGTTAGATTTTTTTGCAGTCATGAAAGGAGTTAGTCCAGAGGCTTGTCTATTTATTAAAATTATTTTCAAGATGTTAATTGAGGTTATTCTTTGGTATTTGTATTTCACCAATTTATAATATGAGTTAAAAAAACTAATTATTTTGTGTAATATTAATGTTATATATTTTTATGACAGCCTCCGTGGCGTAGCGGGCGAGTAGCCGAGAAACGTGAGGTAGCGGGTTCGATTCTCGCATTGCGACAAATGTTTGTGTGGCCCACAGATATTTGTTTCAAGTCTGGGTGTCGTGAGACCGAAATTCTCTCATAGTATCCGACAGGCACAATACAGGTTATATCTAGTGTGGGGTTAGGACTAGGTGTGTGACTGTTGGGTGTATTTATTTATTTATTGGTAATATTGGTAAGCAGTTTTCTATAATTATGTGATGTGGAGTTCTGTAAAGTAAAAGGGCGTTGTTAAGCGTTCTTATTGCCTTGAAAGTTTAATGAATCAATAATAATGAAAACTATCAAAAGATGTACTTGACACATTAGAGGTATATCAATTTTTTGAAACGTGCCCTGTCAATAATACATTAATATACAATATAGTATTTAAATTGTTCTAGGCCATATGACGCGAAAAATCCATTCCTAGCCCAAATTAAAGTGAACAGAGAACTGCATCGTGGTGGTGACAGGTCATGTTTGCATGTGGAGCTAGACATCTCAGACTCGAAAATGCGTTATGAGGCAGGTGAGTGAGTCTTGACTACTTCAGGACAGAGATGACCTTCAACTTCAGTTAAGTATCATCATCATCACCATCATCATCATCAGGCACTGGATGTCCAGCTAAACCAGGCCATCCTGTTGTAATTATGGTAATATTTTCGACCAACAAAAGGAGAAGGTCCTCAATTCGTCTGTATTTTTTAATGTATGTTATCCGATATTTCCGCCAAATGTGGACCGATATTTTTTTGTGCCTGATAGAGCTTGTTCCAACAGTGGTCCCATATAATTTGGTCATGATTCGATTAATTTGAAGTCTGTTCATTAAGTTTTTAAACTTGTGATTATTCTCAATAAAGTATATAGTATTGTGGATGTTCAAGTTTCCTTCTGCTTTCCCCTTTAGGGATACAAGCGTGAGTTATTTATTACACTTTATATACATTGTGTATAAAGGCGGGCTTAATGCTAAAATAATATATGTAGGTGTAAAGAATTAAAAAATTAAGAGATGTTATTATAATTATAAATTTTCAATAATTTTGTAAGAAAATAAATTGATTGATAAGACATTATTATTTTTATAGGTGATCATGTGGCCATATATCCAATCAACGATACAAACTTGGTAGACCGACTTGGAAACCTAACTGGTGCCAATTTGGATGAGATTTTCTCACTTATCAATACTGATCAAGAAAGCACAAAGAAGAATCCATTCCCATGCCCAACATCTTACAGAACGGCTCTCTCACACTACATAGAAATAACTGCATTGCCACGTACGCACATTCTTAGAGAACTGGCAGAGTATTGTTCTGAGGAGAAGGTAAGCATATTTATTGAGCTTTTGCTTGAGACAACGTTCGTATGGATATCGCACGAGAAACTTAAGATTTTAATATATAACGTAAGATGGCACTCAAGTACAATGTAGCTTTATACTGGCGAAAGAATTTTCAAAATTGGTTCAGTCAAGAGATTACTCTCTTCCACGGATATAAAGAAAAAGAAGGACACCATCTCGCCTATAGTTAATCGGACGCCACAGAGAAGCCACGCACATAAACGTGCCTGTACAAATGTTCCTATCTTCTTTTTTTACGTCCGTGCTCTCTTCAAACAAACTCATAAACTTTACCTCTTTATAATATTAGTGTACGAACCTATTGCTCTATATTTTCAAAAGATTCACTGAAAAAAAAAGACAATGCTCAGCTCCTATACATTTTTAGCCTAAAATACCACAGTCTCAAAAACAGGTTTATTGTGTAGAGAACAATACATAAATATAATATTACCTAACTTAAATACTTATTAACTTAAATAAAATAAAGTATAAGAAAGTTCTCAGAATTGTATGAATCAAATTTATTTGGACATTTCGTGGTTATAATTTTAATGAATTTGATATTAACCGACTTCAAAAAAGGAGGAGATTAACAATACGTCGGGATCTTTTTTTTTATGTATGTTCCCCGATTACTTGAAGACGCCTGGGTAGTAACTCCTGACGCTCGATTCGAACTTGAATTCGATTCGTTAAAGTGCGCTAATGTTGCATAATATTCGAGAACTTGTCATTTAGTAATTTTTAACGTGACATTAATTCAATTTTAACTCGATTTCGGTGGTATTTTAAGTCAATAAATGAAACCGAATCGAATTCAAGTTTGAATCGAGCGTCAGGAGTCACACACAGATGACATTTCATTAAAATGGCAGCTGGATTATCGGCTGATTTCCAAAAAGGAGAAGGTCCTCAATTCGTCTGTATTTTTTTATATATGTTATACGCCGTGATATCTCCGCCAAATGTGGAGTTATATTCAAAATTCTTTTTGTGTTCGATAGAGCTTATTCCAAGGGTGGTCCTATATGGTCTCTTTTTCTTTTTTTTTTTTTTACTTTATAACTAACTAATTTGTTACCTATTAGTGTTACATATTTTGTTTTTTTTTTTTTTTGTGTTCTCCCACTTATTGTTGCCTGAGACATTGGCTGAATAAAGTTTATTTCTTTCTTTCTTTCTATATATAAATTTGATCACGATCGGATAAGTTTTGTAGTCGGTCTGTTATGTTTTTAAATTGTGATTATTTCGAGCCAAAAAAAAAAAATTATTATGTTTTCGAGATTCTCAACTGTCCGTGAGATTGTAATAATTGATATCTAAACTACTAAATAAATTACCATTTATTGTTAACGTCTTTTGGCTAAGTATTCATTCATAGGCCGATTTGAACACATAAATGTTTGCCTCTATGGACTTCAAACATCGAACCAACGTAACGGCCTTGTTTCGCCACAGTTCGTTAATTTTAGACATAGTAAGTAGTTCCTAATTTGTAGTTAATTTATACTTAGCATTTTTAATGTATATAGTTACTACGTCTTTTTAGTCAGGTGACAAAAAGTTCACGACCTTTACTCAGAAAACCGTCGTAGTGTTTTGTTCCGTTTCGGACGATGCGATATATCCAGGGGGAAACCAATTTTTAATTAACTGTATGTATATTTGATAAAATTAAACGCTACTACACCAATATTACTGTTTTATGAATTTATAGGATAAACAACAGTTACTTCTGATGGCTACCAACTCGACAGAGGGCAAAGCTTTGTACCAATCGTTTGTTGTGGACGCGTGTAGAAACATTGTGCATATATTGGAGGACCTTTCATCTTGTAAACCTCCGTTGGATCACATCTGTGAACTGTTACCTCGTTTGCAACCTAGATATTATTCCATATCATCAAGCCCTAAGGTATGTACATACATAGCCCCTTAGTTATAAAAATATTTGAGAGTTTCTTATCTTTAACCATAGGTTGTCCTTTTCATTTTTAAACAATGTAACGCAAGGAAAAGAGTAACAGGCTATTCTAGGCGAAAAGATAAGCGAAAATGTTTTTATAAGTAAAGCCCTTAATGTTTAAGTTGTCATACTCATTGTTTTATTCGTACGATCATTTCTGCCGACTTCAAATAAAAGCGAGTAGGTCTCCGCGTATTTTATTTTTGTAATATCCTAGTCAAATGTAGACTGATTTTCATTGTTTCTTTTTGTAATAGATTGCATATAGTCTAATGGGTTTATAATGATACCAATTCCACATTGGTTAAGAACTTACATAATTGTTATGCTGAGCGAGTACGAGGGCCAAATTCAAAAATTTTCGATAAATGCATTATTACCGGTGGGTTTTTATATTTTAGTTAGTAAATGATCAATGAATAACGTTTCAGTTGCACCCTGAGACAGTTCACATAACAGCGGTGGTGGTTGAGTACCAGACGCCCACCGGCCGCGTCAATAAAGGCGTCGCCACAACCTGGCTCGCCAAACACAAACCGGAGGACGGGAAACCACTGCCGCGTGTCCCTGTGTACATTAGGAAGTCACAGTTCAGGTGTGTTCTTATCGGTAAAACCATCCATATATTATTTACCTAGATGCACAGTCGACTCTCGGAAAATGGGACTGCAATGGAGTGCTTAAGCAAACCCTTTTGCCTGCAGCCGGACGCCGATAGTATTCTTAATTTCAAATTTAAGAATGCTTGTTCATATCGTTGTAAAAGCTACGTTATAACACTTGCATAGGGTTATATTTGTGTTGATTTAATTAGAACTTTGATCTTTTTCTTTGTTTTATTCCCGAGACCACTTTTAGGAGGATATGCATAGAACAGTGCATCTTGGGTATATTTTATTGATGGGTAAAACACGTAATTTTCATTTTTTCCATGATTTCCGTATGGATTTTAAGTTGTAAACTGTATTTGCAGATTGCCTATGCAGACGCAAACGCCCATCGTAATGGTGGGGCCAGGAACTGGGCTGGCTCCGTTCCGTGGGTTCCTACAAGAGCGATCTTTCGCCCGTGTTAATGGCAAGGAAGTTGGTGATAACATTCTATACTTCGGGTGTAGACATCGCGATCAAGATTTTATTTATCAAGAAGTGAGTCCATATTGTTATGTAATTAGGTATATAATGTTAATCGCACAATGACTGCGGAAAACGAATTGTAAGTACGACCTTGGATATAACTGACGTAGATAGTACTTTAAATTACCACGAATATTGAGTACCCTATTCATAATAATTAGCGTATTACGCAATGCTAATTAATGTGTAGAGGACTTAGCATATAATTCATTATTCTACTTTGAAATAAAACTATTTTTACGGATTCTGTCACGATTTGTTTTAATTTTTATGCCCAACGTTTCGAAGGCTTTGCAGTCTTCGTGGTTACGAATTGGTCTGACGTTAGTAGTTTTATTTTAATGTATAACATTCGCATATACTTAAGAAATCAGTATCATTATTCTACTGCCACTGGTTTGTCATAAATTATTTAATCAATTTACAGGAACTGGAAGAGTTCGAGAAAAACGGTGATGTTCAACTCAATTTGGCGTTTTCACGTGATCAGCCCCATAAGATATATGTAACACATTTGTTGGAAAAGAATTTGGAACAATTGTGGGATGTGATTGGTAATCGGAATGGACACTTCTATATTTGCGGGTAAGTATGTATTTTATACTAGGTATAATAGGTATAAAATATTCAACTGTCATCTGCACATTATCACCTTGCTGGCTTGATCTAAAGACACGTAGGTACACATTGGCATTAGGTTTTCCAAATTCTAAATTTTCAGACTGATAGCAGAAAAAAATAATGGTGAAACTTATAGGTATTCTATTATAAACCATGTGTATCCTGTATACTAACATAAGGCTCAATTGCACCACTATTATTAACCTAGAGTTAGTCCTAACCGCAAGTTAAGTTACATGTCATTCATACATTTTCTGTCAATTTAGCTTGCGGTTAGGACTAACTCTAGGTTAATAATAGTGGTGCAATTGAGCCTAAGAAGGCGACGAGGTTTGAAATTAGAATTTGGCAAGTATGGCGGTAAAAAACAATCGCGTTGTATGTGATCAAGGCCAATCCGTTGGCGCGCCTCATTCACTCTTCAAATAGCATTTCGTATTATTGCTATTTGTACATCGTAAGAATATAACCATTTTCCAATAACTGATCGTATAGTTATAAAATTTAAAATATTATTTAATAAAGAGATGTATGGTATGTAATGGATTGTATGAAATGATGGTGTTGGTATCGAGAAATGCAATGTAAGATGATTTGGTCGCGTGGAGAGGATGGTTAAGAAATAAGTAGAGATAGATTGATACACACAAGAATGTGTGGATGCTCCAGTTTAAATTATGTGGCAGTGAAATTCATAACATTCTGGGATAAGAACTAAGGCTGAGATCTATAGATCGAACTCCGACTAAGTCTAAGTCAAAGTAACGAACTCAGTGAGGATTTTGGATTGTTAAATCGAACTTTGATTTAGTTCGACTCATTTTTTACAAGAAAAACAGACTGACGGACTAAGCAAAGATTTTCTTGTAAAAAAATGACTCGGAACTAAGTCAAAATCCTCACTGAGTTCGATACTTTGACTTAGACTTAGTCGAATCGACTCAGCCTCAGAAGCATCTACTGAATTGTTGAGAATTCATAAATGGATAATAAGCGTGTGTGGGGCAATTTATGCAAGAATTGTTCGTAAGTAGAAGTCCAGTCTTCCCTACCCTTAAGTATGTTTAAACTTGATTCTTAAATTTTCAGTGATGCTAAAAACATGGCCGTTGACGTAAGAAATATAGTGCTTAAAGCCATTCAAGAAAAAGGTGGACGCACTGAATCAGAAGCTGTGCAGTTCCTTAAAAAAATGGAGTCTATGAAGAAATATTCCGCAGATGTGTGGAGTTAAACAAATGTTTGCATTTCCGGCTTAGCAAAATTCGTTTAATTCTAGACAATGTTGACTTGTTTGTGTAAGAGTAAAGATTGGGTTTGTGATAATTACGTAATGTTGGGCACAAATGGTACAATAATTTATTTTTTCTGAAGATGCTAAGCTCTGATAGACATTACACGGTACGACGTTCAACCATTAAATAGTGACGGGCGGCATTATGTAACATTATGTGCCGCCTCCAACGGGCTAAAAGGTATAGGTAAAGTTTATATCGGCCCGGGGCTTGTCGTATAATGTAACATTCATCCCGTTAAGACAATATCGCTTTTATTTACATAAAAATACGACATAATATTACATATTAAGTAAAGTTGATGCCCAACATTTTAAACCAGGTACACAAAAATTAAATTCCTATAAGTACGTAATTAATATCTATTTAACGTAAGCAGTTATATTTAATTACAGATCACAGGGTTTGGTTACATATAGAAATTGTTACCTATTTTACATTGGTATTTTCTATAATTAATTGTTATGGGTGTGAACTGAACAAAAAATATTCGTGGGCATAGCTGCAACAAAGGTCAACAGGCATAACAAATTAACCATAAACTGCGCAGATTCAAATGTCTGCAAAATGATTCCACCCCATTCCCATACCGTAGTAATGATACCTAAGTAATATTAGTTCGTCTTATATTCCATTATATGTTAATTATTAATGTTCTAAACACATTTTCCAAGTAATTCGCAAGAATAGTGAATTTACATTGGTTCTTCACCTACTTGATTATACTTTCATAGTAATCGAGTTGGGATTACAACTTACCAATAAATATTATTCCATGGTACCACTAGCTCACTCATTTTGGTGTAGTTATTTTTGTTTAGTAAACCGCTACAAAAACTGGCTATGCCCATGATATTGTCAAATGTTATATAAGTGGAATGGGCAATAGATTAACAGATTATATAAATATACAATTATTGTAACTTTTTATATTGACTATGTTTATAATAAATATTTGAATATCCATTACATTGTTAATATTCACAAATATATTTATTTTTAATATCACCTACTACGCTATGCTAATACAAAGATTAAATACTGGTCCAGCGTTATCAGACCCCCTGATTTTGGCAGAATTCCATTCTAATACATATCATTATTGTTATAAAAAAAGGAAGACGGTAAGGGCGATAGCATCGCATATTCCCTGATCTTAGTTTATTCTATAACTCCATAATACTTAAAAACTCCATAAATAAAACAAGTAATCTCAAAATAATAGCTTTACACTGAATGCTGCAGATAACTATCTCTGTAAACATTTATTTTTGTTCAGACTAAATTCCGAAACCACTGGACCGATTTTGATGGAACTTTAACTGGCAGATAGCTGATATTATAAGAAGTGGTTTAAGCTATTTTTATTTTAGAAAAATTATTGGTTAGTAGGAATTCCACACGCGGACGAAGTCCCGGGTTGTGGCTGTTCAGGAATAAGATAAATAATCCATATGGCTTAAAAAATAAAGGTTTAAACCAAGAACTTCTAAGAATACCGATTTGTTCTCATTAATATCCCGATCAATGATTTAATGCATTCGTGTACTCACTGGGGCCCTTACAACATCAAATGTTCATTACAAAGACCATAATATTTTATGTCAATAATGTGGGTATTTGATCTAACAGCAGGGTTACCACGACCTCTTATAGCAGTATTATTATAATCGTTCTTGGTTTGTTTTGTATGGGAATCGGTACAAGTACAATTAAAATAATACTGCTATAAGAGGCGGTGGTAACCCCCAGGACTCATAATTTTGATGTGAGCAGCAAAATCAGACTACCAAGTTACGGAGAATAATGAAATTCTATAGTTCTACATAATTTGTTGAATAAACATATGCATAAGGTATGTATGAGATAAAGGTAAACAAAGGTTTATTTTTAAAACGATAATTTATTGTTTAACCTCAAATATATTAGTTTATATACACGATAAGGACATCAACAAAATGCGAATAGTGAGCTCTTCGAATTAAAACATGAGTAGGTAAACCAATCATACGTAATGTGTATTCGAATTTATACGGCCAACTTTATAATCTACCGCAGTATTAAAAGTTAATGAATCTATGAAAGCTATAAAAAAAAATCACGTTCTTATCCAGACAAGCAAATTTTACTACACAATACGCGTATTTACTAAATTGCTAATACAAACACTAATATAACACAAGATACGAAAATACTGAAATTATTTTAAAAACAGAAATATCAAATTGTTTTTTACTACTAACTTCTATTATGTACACTATTTGAAACTAATTTATCTATAAATTCAGGATTTATTAAAGTGCTCATTATAACTTCAAAATGTATATTTTTAATTTTAACCACAAAGCTTCTGAATGAATGTCGAATAAAAATGCATTCTTATGACGGTCATTTAGTGCCATCGGAAAAAAAAATCAACAATAGGAAGATAAAGTCGAGTTAAATAACATACCTTGATATTTTGCAGTAGTTATACGTTCATGAAACGAGTTTCATATAACTATACGAAATTCACAACATCTATACCAATAGTAAGTCATAGAAAAGTTTAGACAAGGTGCAACTGATATTGCAAAATTAATCCAATTTATCAAAGATTAAAATCATTACCATTCACACCAGTATTATAACGCGACACACAATTCTTTTATATTTTACACGTATTTTACACATTGCAACAACTGTACACAATTATACAACCTCAGTCTTTACGTACAAAAATCATTCATGACAATTTAAATTAATATCCTGAGCCACTGTCTATATTGTGACGTAGTTACGTATATAAAATACTTTTTTGTCACAACCAATTACATCATTCGATACTTACATCATTAAGATCATTAATAATAAACTGAATACATTGTGTGACAAATAATATTTTATGTATGTACATTAGCATTACAAGACAGGTTACAGAAAGTATCCAAAAGGCACATTTCGTAAGGCGTGACAGCCAGTTTTCACTTTTCTTAAAAGGTTAAGTCTATTCGAAGTTGAATTGCACATTGAATAGAACCTGCTAAAGTCAAGATAGTGTTTGGCACTAATACATGGAAAACAAAAAGAATGCCCAATTGTGAATAGGTCGAATTTGTTGCAAACATAATCAAACAAAAATGCTGATGGCAGTGAGTCATCATTATATTATTATAATGAGCATCCTGAATTTTTATTCAAACCTCACTATGTAATCATCATAAACGTATGTATATTAAAAGAGTAGCACGCAATGTGCCTGGTAAGTATATCTTATTAAAATAAACTACGTAACATGTTTTTCTGCAAATAGTCTACAATAATTTATGATTATCCATAAGCGTATTGCATTTAATATGTGTACATATTATGTT
Organism: Clanis bilineata; assembly: GCA_036417725.1. Lineage (NCBI taxonomy): Eukaryota > Metazoa > Arthropoda > Insecta > Lepidoptera > Sphingidae > Clanis > Clanis bilineata. Next base: position 9,072,787 of record CM071146.1, on the reverse strand, counting down.
GTGGGAGTTTAGACGAAGGTATAACATAAACAATTTAATAAGGTAAACAAGATAAAAAGACATGGACTTTGAATATGCGATTGAATATGTGATTTCCTTCCTTCTGTAAATATTTTACTTGAATCACATAAGTGTTAGAAATTCTAGTAAGAAAATAACATATTATCGACTTCTCGTCACAACTTGCATAAATTAAACACGATACTAAATGTTTTAAAATCACAACAGGCGCCCTCGCTACGATGTTTCATGATGATTATTATCATCACAAGTGTATATTATCAAATGAAATGCAATCCCATACAACTAGTCAGTAGGTAGTATAATATAATATTACAGTGGTATGTTGAGTGATGCTCACGAGTCGGCCGGCATGTCCCACTCCGCCAGTCCGCGCTCTACTAGCTCTCTGTTCAGGAATATCACTTGCTGGAATATTCAAAACATTTATAAATCACAACTGTAATTATTGAGAAAACCAAGAATATTATAAATCGTAACTTATAACGTCGGCCAAAGCACCATGAACACTGACAACTCGGGAAATTATAAAAAAAAGCACCATCAATGGGTGATTCTGGTAGGTCTAATAAGAGAAGGTACCTGTAGAAAAACTTCCATTTTTGTTTTACAGCTTGATATTTTCTTTATTGCTGTAAACTGAAATCAGTATTCTTGAAACCCAAATTCCATTGTTAAATTTTAATTGTTTTATAATTCATTGATTAATTATCAGTGACAAAAAAATAATGCAATGTAATAGACAGTTGCCCTACTTTCTTTTTTAATTATAGATTTTGTGACCTTGTTCTTAAATCGTGTTGTTGGTTGCCTAACAAAATCTAGTCACATGTAATTGATTATATATTTATTGTTTTAAAGTCTGCTTTATACCTGTGGATTTAATGTAAGATAAAGGTGGACAAGAGGTAGCCCCGCTTCGTCATAGCCGGCGACCTGCGCGTGTAACAGCTGTCCTGCCGTCAAACCGGCCATGATGCGGAGGGCCTCATTACTCCATTCTGGCTCTGTACACATAATTGTATTTCAATGAAACATAATATAAACTCACGCTTGTATCCCCGAAGGGGTAGGCACTAGCGAACTAGAACACCCACATTTCGCCAGCTTAGTTCCGTCCCAGATGTGATAGGGAGCGAGCCTATCGCCATATCAGGCACAAATTCTAGACTCCGGGCGGATATTGAAAAATCCAATATCACTTTGCAAGACCCAAAACCTCAGGACGGTAGTCGTACCGAAATCATATCAAATAAGTCCAGATAACAGTAATTTAAAATCTGAATCCAGAAAAAATAATGTGGAATTTGTAATATAGTTTTTTTTTATAGCAGAGATTGGCAAACGAGCAGATGGGTCACCTGATGGTAAGTGATCTCCACCACCCATAGACACCCAAGACACAAAAAAAATCATGGGTGCATTGCCAACCTAAAAGGAGGGAATGGAATGTTCCTATATTTTTATGATAAAACAAAATAATAATGTATGAACCATTATTTGCTGGCTTCACGAAGGCTAGAAGAGCTTCCGTCGCCTGAAAAGGCAGTGTCATGAAGTCAGAGCGGATCTGCTTGAGCTGGTCGTTGTCAACTGTAAGATAGCCGCCAAAGTCCACCAGCTTCACAACAGACGTGTCACTCTCTTCCGAGGTAGATATCACTTGCGCGCGATACCAATTGTTTTCTGTTGGCGCCGCGCAGATTGATCCTTCTGTTATAATAAATTATAATTATATTGTTTATCATGCAATTTTATTGTACATTTATTCTTGCCCATCCTGAGGTATAAGTAGGTACTACCAGGGCTGTGGTATTATAAGATAAGAATGTATTATTCATTTGACTTAATAGTCAGGGGTGTTTCTGTTAAGGGGAAAGGTTAGCACTGGCCCGCGAAATTAAAATGTTATTGTTTTCTTTTAGAAATATTTGACTAAATGTCTATGTAAAAAAATTATATGCAAATAAATGCAACAGATACACGAAATGATAGCAATGGAAATTGTAAATATAGCTTTAGGGTAAGGAAACTACCAGAAATTATTAATTTGAGGTAAAATGAGTTTCTACACATTTACAGGTTTATAAGCTTTGTTGATAATTACTATAACTATAATTCGGTAGACATACAATAATCATATGCGAAAAAATGATTTTCATCAGTATTGTAAGAAAATTTCGAGATGCAATTTCGAAAAAAAAAAAGAAATCTGTGTGGTTAAAAACACCAACCCCACACTCAAGGGGGATAAGGCCAGGTAGAAGATAAGCAATATAATCAAATTAATTATATGGTTCACTAATATAGCTATTTATATGTATTTAACCTTATATAAAAATAACATGAAGTTGTAACTAGTAACTTAATGAATTATAAATTGTAACTAGTAAAGAAACAACAATCAGATAAGACAATAAATAGCTAGTAAGTAATTATTTGTTATATTAACTTACTATTGAATGACCATGAATGAAATATGATAATATCAGATTATGAAAACGTAGCTTCTGTGTTCTCCTTGTCGTATTTAAATTGTAGCATAATTCTTACACTATGCAATGTAAAAATTTAAGTTAACACATACATAAAAATCTCGAAAGACAAAATGGCAGCACACAACACTTCACATTTACTTAATAAATATTACCACAGTAAAAACTTGTTTTCAAGACTAAGTTACCTTTCACAGGGCGTGGCAAAGACGGCACGTCCGGATTCTGGTAGGTGGCGGCCATGAGACGATGTAGAGCGTGCAGCGAGGGGAATGTGGGGTGCAGCGGCTGCTGCAGGAAGAAGTGGCCCGCGCTCACCAGGCACGTCATTATCGTGTCGTTGTTTACAGACTCCACCAGCTGCAACTGACCATATCACCATAACATATTCGCATACATACATGCCTCTCTACACGTTAACACAAATATAAGTATGTATTGTCATTTATATATAAACAAATAGATGAAACTAACTTTCTTTCTTTCTACCTGTCCTTATCCCACTTAATGTGGGGTCTGCCTGGGATAGATCCCCAGAAGACCCAGTACACACCACATACATGCTGCCACTAGACCAAGGACACGACAAAAATATAAACAAATAGGTAAAACTAAATTCATCTATAATATAAAAATGAATCACTGAATGTGTTGCTAAGCGCAAATCTCGAGAGCAGCTGAACCGATTTCGCTAATTCTTTTTTTAGAATATTCCTTTAAGTATGAGGATGGTTCTTACACAGAGAAAAAATTATAAAATTGCCTGAAAAAGTCTAAAAACAACACTTTTCTATACTCCCACACAATATATTCGCAATAATACTTAAAAGTCAATTTGAACTTTAATACCATACCATAAGTTTAAGTGTTAGTGGAGAGGTTCGGGGAACTTATTTTTTGACATAATGTAATTGTTGACTTATTAACTTTCCTTTTTTCTTTTGTTATCTTACTAGCTGACTCGGCGTCCCGAATAGCAAGAATAAGTATTAAAAATAAAATTAAAGAATCGACTGTTAGGCGGTACGAAGTTCGCCGGGTCAGATAGTAATCAAATAAAAATATGACTTCAACAGGGAAGATTATATCTTTCATACTCAAGAAGCACTGGATACAGGATATTAAATAATTTTCAAATATAGTAAATATTAAATGAATACAAAACATAAACATATTATGTAGTATGTTTTTTTTTAGTAATTATTGAAAATTTAAACCTCGAATAAAATATTGTAATATTGACCGTCGACAAATGCTGTAAGTTCAAAATCAACCCCGAGAGCATGACACTTCTGACTTTTTCTAAATTCACTTAACAGTAAAGGAAAACATCCTGAGGAAACTCACAATTCTTCTGCTCTAGAATTTTGGAGATAAACCATGGTATGGTTAGCATGGTGGACTAAGTTCTAATCCATTTCATAAGCTCATTAGTAGAGGTACATGCCAGATCTATTGTTATATTCACTTTTCTTAAATAACTTCTACATATAAGAAATAGTCTACACTTTTCAAATAGAATAATTATTACTACTTCTATCACTATCAATCACTAATAAATACAATAATTACCTGTAAAAATTCAGGAACAAGAGGTGCTAACCTCTGATATAATTCTGCACTAATTTCTTGTAAGGAAAAGTTAGGAAACTTCTTTTCAGGAAATTTCTCTTTAATCATATCTAAAGCTGCTTCAATCTCACTTTGAGTACCTAAAATAACAAATTAATTTGGAATTGAAATTTTCCTTTGTTTACTATCTTAGTTTACTGAAAAAATCTTATTAAAAAAATCATACGGTATGTCTGATAGAAACAAACATCTGTATATGAATGTAGATGGCACTCAGCTAGCCAACATTGTTAAATTATATATTTTTTCCTTTGTTGACAAACTGTATGATTTTTGGATAATGGCATTACCTTCCACTGCACAAATTTTATGTTTAACAGAGTCTGGGTGTCTCCTAACATATACACTTGCACCAGTTTTTGCTTTAATTTGTGTTACAAATGAGCCATGTTTGCCAATAAGTAGACCAACAAGGCCTTGTGGTATCACAAATTGATGTATCCTAACTTCTGTTTCTGATGGAACAATGTTCATGTTGGCAGGAGGAGGGCTAGCAGCCTCAGAACAGCCTTTCCCACTGTCACTTGAACCCTGAAAATAAATAATTATTATATTCAGTAACCGAACAATATCAACAATGTATTGGAAATATGTATATGAAAGTATAAATACCTCACTATGATTATCTGAAAAATGACACATTGATGGACTGGCTAATAAAGGATCAACTGGACTATGATTAGCAGAATCCCTTTCAGAAATGTGTCTACTTTGTGCTGTGGAGAACTGGTTCTCACTATCATTACTATCACTAGTTTCTTCAATTCCATTGTTGTTTAATTCTTCAGTATCTGCAGGTGTACTTTCTTCTGCAGTATTTATATCTGAACTTGACACATCATGTTTTGTACTGTCCTGCTGGGAGGATTCCCCTTCTACTTTATCATTATTTGTGACTGATTGAGTTGTGTGGTCAACATCACTATTTTTATTATTTTCTGTTCCAAACACACATTTGCTATCAGAGAAAGACATTTTAGTAGGAGGTAATGAACACAAATTAGTAGGTGATTCTTTAACAACAAATGAAGGCTCCTTCATACTTGTGCTCACAATTATATTGTGTTTGTCAAATCCAGCTGACATTCTTTTCTCTTTTTCAATCGACTTCTTTCTTATAATTTTTTCTATTTCCATATCAACCTCCTCATCGGTTAATTCTAATGGTGAAGATCTTTGTGAACTGTTCCCAAGAGGTACTATATCAATGGGAGCAGATTTAATTATAGACCGGTCAACTTTGCCCACTGGCAAGGCCTTTAATGCCTCTGACTCAGCATTTAACACTTCTGCAAGTTCTTCTTTCAAACTTTTTAGCCTTTCTCTCCCACCCGGGTCAGATTTTGCGTATTCTCGCTTTTTCTTGAACCAAAAAATACCCAATAAAACTGCTATGGATGGTACTGACCACATGAGCAACTGACGACAAGGTGCCATTGTAATACGCCACTTTTACTAACAATCTAAAATAAAAAATAAAATGTTTAGCATCACTAGATTCCATTGCAGTTTAATTATATGTTGAGTTTCATAGCTCCTTACTTATAAAAATATTTAAAGAGCTTTTTATCTATTATGAATACTTTGTCGCTTTCATTTTCAAACAATGAAGCAAGGAAAAAGTGACAAACTCTTCTTAAAGGTAAGTAAAAATATTTTTCTAAGTAAGGCCCTGAAAATTAAATTTTTAACCATTCAGATATAATTTAAATCAATTATTTACTACCTGAATGCTATTTTCATAATTAATCAAATACCAAGGGCATACAAACAAGTTTTTCTTCAGAGTCAGATTTGACAAAAATATATATCTGGGAAGTGTTTAGTGTGATTCTGGAATGAGATAGGTTTTATCTTGGGAGCACTCTTCTTACTCCTATGCAGAATATATGTAAAATTAACACTATCTATAATATTTATAGGTTACAGCAAATTACTGTGCATATCAAATCTGTAAGTTACAGGCCATATTATTTCCTAATAGTATTACAATTATTAGCTTATACAACTCAACTTAATTCAGTAATAATTACCAAATGGTAATATTTGAATGACAACAAAAATTATATTAACTTCATGCTTTCAATACAAAATAGTACCATATGCCTACATAAAATAAGTTTGTAGTCTGATCAAATCTGCCAATTTGATAATGTTTAAGATAAGAATAAATTGACATACTTACACATGCATAGTCCATTTTTATATTATCAACTTTAGAACTATTTATTATTATCACATGGAATTGTTATCTTTGTGTTGCCAATATGTATACTGTTTAGCTGTTTAATACTGAACGTAAATAGGTTATTGTCCCGCGTGTTTGTTTACTATTTTAAAACTAAATATACAAAAACTAAAAACAGTATTCAACAGAATGTAATTTAATGTTACACACATAAATTTTAAAAACGTGGTGCTAGCGCAGCAACAACGTGGACATACACAAATCAAAGCAAGCGTGGTTATCGCACATTACTGTTACCATATTTACCGATTACTATTACTTCACTGTACATACATATATATATCGAGTAAGATCACTTTCCATGTGATACTAATAACACCAAAGCGTTGATAAATTACAGAACGATTCGGAAGGTAAAGTAATAATACGTGTTGGCCGCGGAGGGTCACGAGCGCCGAGCGATATGTGGAAACCTTCACAAGCAACACGTAAGCAAATCCAGAATCGTAAATGAAAGGTTACGCAATTATACATACGTCAGTATCTTGTAACCAATAACTCAGTAATAAACATTTCATATTCTAGTACGCGGTCACTAATTGCTTAGTTGTTATTAAAAATAACTAAAGGCTCGAAGCCTGCGACAATGCAATCTCCGTGGCGATCTAAATCTGGACCGTGCAGCCGGCTAATTATACAGGCATACTTACTTTAACACACAATAAAGATCGTTCTCACTTTGTAGCGAAGAAGATAAAACAAACCGAAAATGCTCTAATTGATAAAAATACTACCGAATTTCACAAAATTTTAACTAACAATCCACGTGCTCACAATGTTTTCGAAGCACAACAAATTCCAATATGGCGGACTGCAATCTGGCAACATAAGAATATTCAAATCACATCGTATGTTGTCTATGGTTAGACATAATTTCGACCATAGAGTTATTTCGCAAAGTCGCCATTTTGATTTCTCTCCATAATTTGTCCGTAGATAAGCGTGTAGCGGACTTAAATAATGAGTTTTTTTATTTTCAGCATTTTTTGAATATGACTGGCTTAGGACAAGGATGTTCTATGAATGGACTCGCCTCGCATCTATTACTCCGAGGAAAAAATTCTGTCACTTTTTGAGACAGAAGGGGGAAGAACTTAGAATATAGACGTCTAAGTAAGGGGAAGAATAACAAATAGGGACAAACTACAGTAGATATTTACAGTAAATAGTTGTATCGATAAAAAAAAACTTAAAAAAAAAGACGTGTGGCACTCGGGGATTGCCGCGGTAAAGCAAATAAAAATAGGTAAAATTGCATAGCATCCAAAATCAATACACCTATATAATTTCTCACAAACAGTTGATTACGTATTCGTCCGATTTCGGAGCAGCTCGTCTCGATTCGTGCGAGCTTCGTAGAGTCGTACCATGAAGTAAATGAAGAAGAGGGGGATTACGCATGCGCAGTAACGCCGATACAACTAATGCCACCTAGAGGCGAGTTGCTGAACTAAAGAGACAAGCGTGATATTTCAAAAAAGTCATTAAAAGTTCTACTATTCATCGATAGATGGCAAAACTAAAAAGTATCACCGCTGTGCCGGTCGGAGTGGGGGGTGTTAGGTTATTTTCGTTACGGAATTTCTGGATTCGGTCTCCACGCTCAGGCCCACGATAGAAGCTATGCAATAGCTTAAAAATAAAGAATTGTTATGTAAAAAATTTAATCTACAAACGAAAGCACTATATTTATATATTAGGTACTATTACCTAATATATAAATTCTAAAAAAATATTACACCCAATAGAAAGGGATTATGGAGCTTCCTATTAATTAAAAAAATTGTTAAACCAGCTAGGCGCTTGACCATAGATCCTTATACATAATATTGTAGTTAAACATGATGTTCACTAGGTAAATATTAAAATAACGTATTTCATCGATGTCGATTTTTTGGACAACATACTACATCACTCTAAAATTGTGAGAGATGTGGTCACTCGATTGCTCCATATCTTTATATAGGTACGTCTGTGCTCCGAGGATAATCTAAGGTGCTCCGTATACAATTGGGTGCTTAAATAGTTTTTTTTTTTTAATTAATTTTATATAAGATCTACATCGTCTAATATATAAAACAGAAAGAAATTGGAATAAAACTATTTTTACGGATTCTATCACGATTTGTCCAAATCAAACCAAATCGTGATAGAATCCGTAAAAATAGTTTTATTCCAATGAATAACATTCGCGTAAACCTAAGAAATCATTAGGTACAGAAAGAAATATTGTAATATTCTCAAAAATAAAAAAGCCTTTGATGTTTAGTGTAACCCAAAAACTACATAGAGATATTGTGTAACCGTCGAACTGCGAGAAAGAGAAGTATCAGTATAATAACGTCACGTTATAACTGTACGTACGTTGGAAAGGGATAGCAAGATATCTCCAATATGCCCCCACTCCAAAATTTAAAATATGCATTACTGCATCATTTTTCAACCAATTTCAATGCAGTTTTTACAGAAGGGTTTCTTTTTTATTTCATTTGCATATAAATATGTGTATAAAATCAAACGTAGTCAAGTACCCAATTGAAAATCAATTATTTATATGGTTTCGATTTTACGTAATGTGTATTACAAAAATGGAAATAGTTTACTTCTATAATATTCACATATGAAATATACATACACATACATAAACTCACGCCTGTATCCCCGAAGGGGTAGGCAGAGGCACACTAGCAAACTAGAACACCCACATTTCGCCGAGCTTAGTTCCGTCCCAGATGTAATAGGGGACGAGCCTATCGCCATATCGGGCACAAATACCAGACTCCAGACTGATATGGAAAAATCCAATATCACTTTGCTTGACCCGGGGATCGAACCCGAGACCCCAGGACAATAGTCATATCGAAATACAACCACGCCACCGAGGAAGTCATAAATGCTCTAAGGCAGCGGTCGGCAACTTTTTAGGAGGGGCCACAAGGTGACAAAATAAAGCAAAGGCGGGCCCTTATTAACTTATTGAGCCCAATATACGTATAATTGGTCATATCCCATAGAAAACTTTACCTACTGGTCTCTCATCTATACTAATATTATAAAGCTGAAGAGTTTGTTTGTTTGATTGAACGCGCTAATCTCAGGAACTACTGGTTCGATTTGAAAAATTATTTTTGTGTTGGATAGCCCAATTATTGAGGGTGACTATATATAACATTACGCTATGGCCAATAGGAGCGGAGAAGAAATAAAAAATGTTGCAAAATCGGGGAAATGTATATCTCAGAAACTATTGGTTAGATGTGAAAAATTATTTTAGTGTTGACTGACGGGATGAATGGTGGGGTGACTAAGGGGCACTGGCGTAGCGTGGGGGGGGCCGGGGGGCCGGGGGGGCCCCGGGCCCCGGGCGGCACATGAAGGGGGGCGGCAAATTAAGAGAGGCGGCACCTGAAGAGGGGCGGCACACGGCGCGGCGCGACAAGCGCCGGAATTCTTTTCAGGATAAAAAAAATAAATAAATACGCCCAACAGTCACACATAGCCTTGAACCCACACTAGGTATTATCCTCTGGCGTAGCGTCGGGTCCATAGCACCGGGTGGCACATGAGAAGGGGCGGCAATCGTTGCATTTTTGTATAGGTACTTATGAAATTAAATAATCAAAAAGTATGCGCTAATGCTACATGTGTCTCGAGTGCGACGGATTCACGCGACACAATACGACGCGACGGGGCGGCGCGGCTCTGGGCGGCACGGACGGCGGGGCGGCGCGGGCTCGGGGCGGCACAGGTGCTGGGGCGGCGCGGTCGCTGGGGCGGCGTGGGCTATAGACGGCGCGGGCGCTAGGGCGGTGCGGTCGCTGGGGCGGCATGGACTCTGGACGGCGCGTGCGTTGGGGCGGCGCGGTCGCTGGGGCGGCGTGGGCTCTGGACGGCGCGGGCGTTGGGGCCGCGCGGGTGCTGTGGCGGTACGGGCGATGGGGCGACGCGGTCATTGAGGTATACGGCTTCTGGGACTGGGGCGCGCAGGCGGCCTGGGCGCTGGGTGTCGGGAGCGCTGGGGCGGCGCGAGCGCTGGGATGGCGCGGGTGCTGGGTGGCGCGGGCGCTGGGGCTGCGCGAGCGCTGGGGCGGCGCGGGTATTGGGTAGCGCGGAGGCTGGGGCGGTGCGCGCGATGGGCTGGCGCGGTCGCTGAGGCGCACGGCTGCTGGGCCGGCACGGTCGCTGGGGCGCGCGGGCGATGAGCGCCACGAGCGCTTGGGCGGTGCGAGCGATGGGGCAGCACGGGCACTGGGGCGGTGTGGCGGGCGGAATACAGCGCCCCGGTTCCCGACGACCGCTAGATACTTTGACGACCGAACTTTAGGGCATTATCTGGGACGTGTATTTCCAATTCGAGTCTTTAGTTTGCACTGCTGTTGGTGACACCAAATATCTCCCGATGACAGTGTCAATTCCCACACTGCGATAGATTTTTTTGTGAGTTTTGCTTCAGGTGTGGGTGAAGTGGAACCGCAAGGCCCTTGTAGTTCTTGATACCCATGACATAGGTTCAATTCCACCTAGTGTGGGGTCTGGATTACGTGTGCGATTGTTGGGTGTATATTTTATTATGTTCAGTACTCTTTATTTTAGAAGCATTTTAAAATGTTTAAATATATATTAAAAAATAAAACATATTTATAAATATAAATGTATTCCCCTCCGATGGCGAGGCTCGGAACCCAAACCATCGGCGGTTAAGACCCCCGAGTGAGAAACCCGAATTCGTATGTGCGACTACCATGAATTTTTTTCACATTTCCAGAACCAACCGTTTAGGTGGTAGGGGGTGCGGACACTTGACTCTAACAAACATTCGCAGATTAAAGCTTAATATTTCGCAAACGAATTCTTGGATCGAAAAATGGTTTTAGCAAACCCGTAATGTTTTTGAACGATCTATCCAACGATACCCCACACCACGTGATAATCGTAAAATAAAATCATCCCAACTTTAGATGTACCCTACATTTTTTTTTCCAGATTTTATAATACCATTTTGTTGGCGTGTTTGATATGTATACACATACCAAGTTACAGCTTTTTAGTACTGATAGGCTTTGAGCTAAACTGCGGATAGACAGACAGACAGACGCACATGACGAAGCTATAAGCGTTCCATTTTTTCCATTTGGCTTTGGACCCCTAAAAATTAAAAACCGGCTTTAAATTTTTTTAGATATCGACCAAAGGACAGTGTTCAAATCCGCCTATGAATACTCCCCAAAACACGTTAACAATTATTAGTAATTAATTGGGTAGTTTAGAGATCCATTATTACAATCTCATGGATGGTTCATAATCTCGAAATCATAAAAAAAATAGATATTTTTACTCTGAATAATCCGTCTGCCATTTTAAATGATATTTCACCAGTATATATTTGCGGATTTAATTATAGGTACCTACTAACTTTGCCGACGTGGTAGCTCGGGTTTATAGGGGATACCCATAACATCTATTATTAATAATATTTTAGTAATTATAAAAAAGTGAATTTTAGTATACCCGAAAATTTTAAGTCGTTTGTTCAGAATCAGTAGTTTAATCCAATATAGTTTTTACATAGTATGCTATATATTTTCTTAAAACCAAAGTAAAATTCTTGCAAGTTGGGTACTCAATTACTACCATTGTGTTCACTCATTATCAGAGACAAATTTTAATTTAACAAGCAGCAACGTCTTTTTCTTCTGCGGATTTATTGTCTGTGAACTTTACTTTATTTCAGTGTAATATTGTATTTGTTATCATCACACAAAACATTTTTTTAAAATTGTTGGTGATTTGGGCTAAAAAAGTATGAAAGCTGCACAATGTCCAAATATATAGGATTAACCACGGTTTACCTAAGCTCTATTAATAATAATATTAGCCCTGTAATATTGCTGTCCCACTGCTGGGCACGGGCCTCCTCTACTAATGAGAGGGGTTAAGCCTTAGTCTACCACGCTGGCCTAATGCGGGTTGGTAGACTTCACATACCTTCAAAATTCTTGTGGAAAATTCTCAAGTATGCAGGTTTCCTCACGATATTTTCCTTCACCATTATAGCAAGCGATATTTCACAATGAAAACACACTTAACATAGAAAAGCCATAGGTGTGTGCTCTTTTTGAGGTTGGTCTCGAACTTCCGATAATCGTCTCGGCAGTCCGTACCATTTCCAACTGCTTTATTGAAGACAAAAATAATTTTAGAGATCGGTCCACATTTGCCGGAAATGTCGGGTAATATACTCGTACAAAATTAGTCCGATGACTTGAGAATCTCGTTTTTTTTAAGTCGGTTGAAAAGGGCGGCAAATTTCCGGGCGGCCCCGGGCGGCGAAAACCCACGCTACGCCGCTGCTAAGGGGTGACTGACGGGGTGATTCATGGGGTGACTGACGGGGTGAGCGACGTGAGGAATGACGGGGTGACTGACAGGCTGACTGATGGGGTGGCGGACGGGGTGACTGACGATGTGATTGACGGGGTGACAGACGAAGTGACATGTGGAGTGAGAGGTGGGGCGACAGACGGGGTGACAGATAGGGTGACAGACGGGTGACAGCCGGGGTAACAAACAGGGTGAGCGACGGGATGACTGACGGGGTGACCGACTGGGTGACAGGCGGGTGACGTACTGGATGAGCGACTGGGTGACAGACAGGATGACGGACGGGGTGACTGACTGGGTGACTGACGGGATGACGGACGAGGTGACTGACGAATCCGAACCGAAGTAGATCATACCATTACCTCCTTTAGAATTATTGGATTATAGATGCCTACGACTCACTCTTTCAACCTTCTCTCTCATACGCAGACGAAGTTGCGCGGGTCAGCTAGTAATATATAAAAACCCATCAAGATAGATACCAATATCTATTTCTGCCGCCAAGCAGCAGTGTACATGCACTGTTGTTATCCGGTTTGTACATTGTAACCAGTGTAACCGTACAGGACATAATGCCCCTTACTTATAAAAATATTTAAGTGCTGCTTATCTTTAAGCATAGCTTGTACCTTTCATTTTTAAACAATGTAACGCAAGGAAACAAGTGTCAGACTATTCTTAGCGAATAGATAAGCGAAAATGTTTTTATAAGTAGGTAAGGCCCAATGAGACTTAACATCTTATGTCTCAGGATGACAAGCGCAGTAGAATGTCACACACTTAGACCAAATATAATCTGAGGTAAGATCTGAGGTCACACAGTACTTTGTAATTCAAGGTGCTGAATGCCGTTGCTGTTGTTTATGGGTGGTCGTATCACTTAATCACATACTATCCGGCGAACTGAATGTAATGAAAAAAAAGGAAAATGAAAATGCTAATAAAAAAGCTATTCAATTCGTAGATTCGTACTTGTAATAGGTGCAGGTACCTATGTTAATGTGCGCGTCCGTTGCATCGGCATCCGTAAATGGTATTTACTAAATGCAGATGCAAAATCTTTTTTCTTTCTGCCTGGCCTTATTTCGACCTAATGCCAGGGTCCGCCTTCCTACATAAACGCTTCCACTTCGCCCGGTCTTGAACATCCTCCACAGTAAGACCATTGAATCTCATCATCCTCCAAAACGTCCAGCCAGCGCTTTTTGGGTCGTCCGCGGGGACGCAACCCTGGTACGATCTGGTACTCCAGACCTTTTCTCTCTTACTCCTTTTCTCAAAACGTAACCATACCATCGCAAGCGACATTCTTGCAGTTGATCCGCCACGTCATGGACACCAAGACTACCGCGGATGTACACGTTTGACATTACGTATTCGATCGAGTCGTGTAACGTTGCACATCCACCGCAGCATCTTCATTTCCGCAACGTGGATTTCCTTAATATGCTGCTTAAGAACAGGCCACGTTTCGCACCCATACAGAAGTACTGGCCGAATGATGGTCTTGTATGAGACCTTTAAGTCTCATCTGCATCTTCCAGTCGCAAGTGACGCCCGTGACTTCTCGCCACTTAGCCCAAGCAGCGCCAATTCGAGCCCTGCCCTGACGTTGGAATCGATATCACCGGACTCGTGCAGTACAGACCCTAGGTAATTAAACTTGTCCGTTTCCACGGCAAGTTCGTTCCCTATCCAGATACTATCCGGGTCTGCACTCCCGCAGCCCATGTACTCGGTCTTCGTCACATTCAGTTTCAGACCGCCGTTTTCAAGCGTCCCTTTCCACAGGTTTACCCTTTCCTCCAGGCGTTGTTTGTTCTCATCCACCAATGCTATATCATCGGCGTACAACACTAAATAGAAAAGGACTCAGCGCCGATCCCTGGTGAACCCTCAATATGATCGGGAAGAGTTTAGTGTCGCCAACAACAGTCTAAACCAAAGACTCGAAAAGGAGGTACATGTCCCCGATAATGTCAACATAAGCTTCTGGCACCCCTTTGGCTTTAGTACCCACCAGATCGCCCGTCGAGGAACACAGTCAAAGGCCTTCTGCAGATCCAGGCAAGCGATATGCAGAGGCTTCTTCTTCGACCTGTATGCATCGCCCAACGATCTAATGGCGAACACCAAGTCCATGGTACCGCATTCAGGTTTGAAACCACATTGACATTCGGAGACAGCACACTCTTGGCGGGGCCTGGATTCGAGGACGCTTTCGAATAATTTCGTGCTGTGGGACATTAGCTTGATACCGCGATAGTTCCCACAATCCTGAACACCAACTTTACTCTTGTACACGGGGGTTATAAAACTCAACCGCCAAGGGTCAGGCATTTTTTTGGTGCTCAGGATGTGGTTGAACAGAGCGGCAAGAAGCTCCACGCCATAGGAGCTCATTGCCTTTCACGTCTCGATAGGGATGTTATTAGGCCCCACCGCTTTCCGGTTCTTCATGCGACGGAGACAACAGTGGACCTCGTCAAGTGAAATCGGGGCTACCTAGTCCCTGATTTGGAGGTACCTTAGGGAAGGACACGTCCAAATGCTGCCGATGCCGAAGTCTGACCAAATGCCGATGCAAAACATTTCCCCTCCGCCGAGGTACAAGATTCAAAAATCTACCACGTTTATCAAAACTGTTTGTGGAATCGATTCAGTCAGTGACTCAGTGTCACGATCGTTTTCACTGCTTGTAGTCCTCCATTAAAAATGCCCGTTTCTGCAGTTAGCACATATAAAAAATCCAATACATCCAGGTCACAATAGTTTCACATGTAACTATTTTAGAAGTAAACCATTTCCATTTCCCATTTTTATTTTTGTCATTTATTCGATATTAAATTGCAGTGCCGGATCTAGGTGAGGGGAGGAGGGGCGAGAGGGTGCACGTGCCCTGGGCGGCAGGATTTGGGGGCCGGCAAAATATGGAGGGCACCCTAATTTGGGCAGGGGCGCCTTAAGGCATGCGTGGGCCCTGGGGCACTCAACAATTTGGTTTATTAACCGGGAGGTTCTGGGTTCGATTCTTAGGTCGGGCAATGCGGAACATGATTTGCTTGTCTCGGCGAAATGTGGGTGTTCTAGTTCGCTAGTGCGCCTCTGCCTACCCCTTCGGGGATACAGGCGTGAGCTTATGTTATGTTATGTGATTTGCTTGTGGCTGGCTCCCTCAACAGGGTTGACGTCTGGCAGGCGGTTGATCGTAAAAAAGAACCGGATCTTTCTGCAACATAGATAGGTACCTACATACTTGAAAAAGTGTGTTGCGCCGACCCCACATTCGATTGGGATAAGGGCAGGGTAAGCAGGTATTAAAGATGTAGTGATCTGGTACAACGAGCGCCCTTGCAGTCTCTAAATTAAAATGCAGGTATGCCATCGGGGCCGGCTGACTGTTTCGGCTTCAAATTTCGATCGATTTCTTAACGTCCTGGAAGCTCAGAGCCCCCAGATGAACGTGTACGCTGGATGCATCAGCCTCTCCAGCTACCGCCTCGCTGACATCCAGCCATAGTGGCACAATTTGAGTACCTACACTGACTCAAAGAAATGCGCGAATTCCCTAGCACACTCATCATCCGATAAATATTGACCATCTTTCATGATACGCTGCGTATTTAAACTATTTCTGTTTGATTTATTGTAATGCCAAAAGGATTATGTAGATGTCCATTGGTGAAATTTTTTTTATATTAATTCAGTAGTTTTTGACCCTTATTCATTATAAACAAATCTTTGAAATCTTTCCTTTTAAACCGACTTCAAAAAAGGAGGATGTTAACAATTCGTTGGAATCTTTTTTTTATGTATGTTCCCCGATTACTCGAAGACGCCTGGGTCGATTCGAGAAATTGTTTTTTTGTTTAAAACGGTATACTTCCCAGGTGGTCCCATTGACACCAAGTCAGGATCTGAATTTATAGGGATATTTTATAGGGACCCATAGTGTGTTTTATATATTTTCTAAAACTATTCAGGTATTTGTGTCTGGTACTCATGATGGAAAATATAACTCCTTAACTGTTAAGAGTTGGTGGATAAATCTTGCAATATAATAGGTTCGTATAGACCAATACTTATATTCCTTTGAGCTTTTCAGGTGAGCTGATGATGGAAGGTCAAACTCCTTGTTGGTTAGGAGTTAGAAAATACTTCTTAAAATACCGGATTCTGGGACTGCGCCGGGAGTCTCAATTTTATGATACTGAACACTAAAGATAGATAAATAATAATTTAAGTTTAACAAAAACTGAAAACAGACTTCCAAAATGAACACCTATAACAAAACTGAAAACCAACTTCAAAAATGAACACTTAAAAGTAAAAAGTAACTACAATTTCTTACTCTCTTTGGCAGCGGCGTGCATTTCATATAGGCATAGAGACATTGTCTACCCTGACAATTTACTAAAATTACATTATGAAAGACAAAAAAAGATCACCAAGAAGAGTTTTTCAAAGAACATTGGGTGTATGATTTCAAATCGACACGAGAATGATCATTATGGTTAAAGTAAAGCAAGAATAAATTGAATAAAATAATTATGCAAGATTTTTGTCTATCCTAATCTAAATGCCTGTGCACGTCACTGCTCTTTGGAGTTGGGGCCGAAGCAGATTAAATGAAAAGGCATGTTTCGTTTTTAAAGTAGGTTTTTAGTTTTGTTAAACTTTAATTATTATTATAATATTAAGTACCTAAGTATTTCTTTCTACCTGCCCTTATCCCACCTTAATGTGGGGTCGGCGCAACACACTTTTTCAAGCATGTTGCAAAGAGGATTTGGCTTAGTTTTTACGACCGGCTGCCTGCCTAATTCAACCCCCTATGAGGGATCCAGTCCCGGGCAAATTAAATTAGAAAATTTGCTTTGCTCAACCTGGGAATCGAACCCAGGACCTCCTGGTCCACAGCCCATACATGCTGCCACTAGACCAAGGAGGCGATCAATATTAAGTACCTAAGTATAGATATGTGAATTCCTACAATGAAAAATATGAAACTTAATTGGCCATCCTGGGCATCTAAATTTCGTGGTTTCTTGCGCTATGTAGGTTGCCATAAAGACAATGAGGCGATTGAAGTGCATGGTAATGGGTAGATAATAAATAAATACAATGGCGCAACTATTGGCTCTGCTCCATCTACAGATTGGATATAAATAAACAATTTCTGAATAGTATCTATGTATGGCAACAAAAAGTAGGTACCTACTTCATCAGATTATCTTTCTTTTAACCATGGTTTAATTAACCATGGTAATCTTTAATGGTAGTAAAAGATTTAAACCAATTTATTGATGTATTTGCATTAATTATGGACAGAATGTCTGCAGTTGCACTGGCAAGTGATCAGTTGACTTTATTGGCACTATTTAACCCGGCCTTGATCCTAGTTTGGGTGGTACTCCCAGTGTTGCTTTAGAGCAGGCCAGCTAACCAGCAGCCTCTTGGAAGACAATCCAGTCAGGTTTCAGTTGTAGCTTAGACAAGTCTTTGGGCATTGTGGAAATTAATAGTAATATTATGTTTTGTAGTAAGCCTGTTCAAGCCAAACAAAGCCTGCAAGCAATATATCAATATATCAATATATCAATATTTTAATTTATTTAAAAAAAAAATCAATACCTTTACATATAAACTACAGATCCAAAATATTAATTCTTTCTTTCTACCTGTCCTTATCCCACCTTAATGTGGGGTCGGCACAACACACTTTTTCAAGTATGTTGCAGAAAGGATTTGGCATAGTTTTTACAACCAGCTGCCTGTCTGACGTCAACCCCCTATGAGGGTTCCAGTCCCAGGCAAATTGAATTAAAAATTCTGCTGGGAATCAAACCCAGGACCTCCCGGTCCACAGCCCAAATATGCTGCCACTAGACCAAGGAAGCAACTTTTAAATTTGAAATTCTAAATAAAAATATTAAGTGTGGTTGATGTATTTATTATTAATATATTTAATACATTCCTTAAATCCATGGAATTAATTTCGAATAGCTGTAAGTGCGAACAATTTAAGGAATGTTACGACAATAATTTCATTTCATACTAAATTATGTTATTTCAGAGTGGAAGAGTACAATATGTAGATGAATGTGTTATAAACACATTTACTTTAGCTTTACTGAACATGCTGCTTTAGCAATTATATTTATTAATACAAGGTGTTGAAATCTTCTGAAAAACTAATATAAAATCACAAGGTCATTTTTATTGATAACAGCAAAACAATTTACAGACACTTACTGTAGACATTATAAATAGGGCTTATGTTTTTGTAACATTGTTATCTTATAAAGCATCTACAGCATCTGCTTCATCTTCTGAACTGACTTCGTCACCAAACTCTATGTCTTCGTCGAGACCATCCACAGAGTACACCACTGTCTCATTGATGCGTACCGTTTCGGGGAATTCTCCGTAGGTCTTCAGATTCCTTGCCTCATCAGGAGTGTATTTCAAGATGACATCCGCTTTCGCGTCCTGGTAATCTCTTAGGCCTATAAGTATGATATCTCCTTGATTTATCCATACCTTTTTTCGTAATTTTCCACGAATATGACAAAGACGTTTTATGCCATCAAAGCACATGGCCTCCAAGCGGCCATTACCAAGCATTTTTGTGACTTGGGCGTACTCTTGGCCGTCTTCCTTGAAGACCAACTCACGTTTCTCTGTTTCGTTCTCATTCTTTCCTCTCCTCCTGTTTTTACCACCTTTTCCTTTATTTTTCGGCATAATTTATATAATCTTGAGTATAAACATGTACAATAATTATAACTATGAAAATCTCATGGATTTGCCGTGAATCGACTTTCTTACATGACAGTTATGACAGATGTTTTTTTTGGTTTGCGTTGTGGCAAAAGAAGTTTGATACGTAGATTGTTGTCTGTGGTTTTAAGTTGTAGCAGCATAGTTTTGTCAAATATATTCTGCAAATAACACAATTTATGTGTGTATCGAGAATGTCACACACGTACCATGTGGTGTTGGTTTCAGTATTAAAATCATAGACATTGCCAAGGACGTTATAACAATGGACTCGCTTCGCATTTATTACTCTGAGGGAAAATTCTGTCACTTTTTGAGGAGGAAGAATAACGAATATCAGAAATCAGAAATCATTTATGCACACTACACCGATACAGAGGTATAACAGAATAGCTAGGTACCTAGGGACTAGGGAATAGGGACAGACTACGGGCGATATTTACAGTCGATAGTTCTATAGATAGTCTAAATATTTCATAAAGTAAAGAATTGTTATGTAAGAAATATAATCTACAAACAAAAGCACTTAATAGCACCTAATAGATGAATCTTAAAAAATATTATACCCAATATAAAGGGATTATGGAGCTTCCTATCAATAACAAAATAATTTAGATGTTTTTTTATTGTTAAACCGGCTAGGCGTTTGACCATAGATCCTTATCCTAATATAGGTCTATGATCCTTATACATAATGGGCCTTACTTATTAACGGCCGCTCTCAATAACTTACTAACATTTAACTGGAGGTTGCTATCCCAGCTCAACAGCAAAAGTTACACTAACTTAACTTGTTACTGCCGTCTGAGTAACAAAAATGATGGATTTCAAATATAGGTACTTTCCTAGCATTATAGTACGATTTCTAATTAGACGGAGTAAACTGACAGACCGAAATGTCACTTTCCAAAATAATGTTGCTTACTTTCAAAACATAGTGATTGATCCGGTTCAATTTTTTATCATTCAAAGAAACAATAACTCACCACTAGCATGCGAAATTAGAATTTTACTGCGTATTTTTAGAAATTTCAGATTAACCTTCGACTAAATGTTTAATTTTGCGTAAATAATCACAATAGATACGCTAAATGATAACAATGAAAATTACAAATATTTGAGAAAAATTACGTTCCGCACATACATAGCTTTTGTAAGTTTTATTTATAATGAACCATGACTATAATTTCAGCAGACCTGCAGTACTAATCACACATTAGGTAGGAATTACAACTTTGGATTGAACTTTAGAAATTGAAAGAATGAAATTGTTCACTGAATTGAAATGTTTAAATAATCTTGATCTTTTTACCGCATCACTATTTAAATTTCATGAAAAAGTGGCAACATTCGAAATGTCAGTTTACTCCATCCTACTATAGTAACGGTATCCCTCCGTGGCGTTTTATTTTTATTTTTAAAGGTTGTAATGTTAGGTTTAAAAACATGTTAAGGAGTACTTTTATGCTTTATTACCGAAATTATTTTCGATATTTTTACCATAAACTGTACATAAAGTAATTTGATAAAAATGAATAATAGCTCTATATTTTATTTTTGCAAGAACAAAACGCACTAGTGACTATATTATTAAACTTTTTTTTTGGGTCATGTCTCTTATCAATTTTGCCAACATCAAGTATGATTATATCTATGATTTCGTCTATGTTCATCGTTTACTGTACTTTTGTACAGTCGGAATCTATACACAAAACCTTATTCCAACAATTGTTTTTTTATAGCTTATTCGAGCGTTCATTCGATGTTCTCTAGCCTTCGTTCGACAATACTTGCCCGCTTAATATAGTTCGTTATCACTTTCTTCGTTGAATTAATGAATTCTAACTTAGGAATTTTAAGCTAAAGTGCCTAAAGTGGCTTACGTATAAGGTTACCCTTTCATTATCTTCCAAAATTGAGAGATAACTGCAAACTGAAACGCTCTGTTATTTGAGATTTGATTTGAGCTACTAACAGAAAATTACAAAGTGACTTCTGAAATGCTCTGTTGATATTTTGTATGAAATGACATATCTACGGTAAGCAATCGATCCTCCGGAGCCTCTTGACAGACAGTTAAACGTCACGGTTAAGGTAAACTTAAGACGAGGCGCGATCTTTTCCTATTTTGAATATGTGCTTTGTACATCGATTAAACGATTAATCGATTACAAAAATGGAAATGGGAAATGGAAATAGTTTACTTCTAAAATAGTCACACATGAAATATAACTCCATATTTTTTTTATCTGAATAAGTTGGACTTTTTTTTTACGTGCTAAGTGCACAAACTTGCATTTTTAAAGGAGAACGACACAGAACGACCCACAGTGACAACGATTGTGGCAATGCAAAGGTGGCAATGATTGAATCATTTTAACAAACATTTTTTAAACGTGGTATAATTTAAATCTTGTACCTTGGCAGAGGGGAAATGCTATGAGTGACGTCTCCAGTTATATGCTCTAAGCAAAAATATGGAGTAGTATTTCATATGTGATTATTTTAGAAGTAAATTATTTCCATTTCCCATTTTCATTTCATTTGTAATACATATTACGTAACATCGAAATCGACATCGAAAAAATATTATGTCAATTTAATATTTTTTAAACTAGGGCCGTAAATACAAAGTTTAACTAAACTTCGATGATATGGTAACATTGTCATTTCGTTCATTATTTTTCTTAGATCATCTATTCTTTTCTATGTTTGTTTATTGTTTTATTACATAATCACTGCCATGGCAATGTTGTAGTGTCATACGCATATATTAAAACACCTATACTTAAGTACTGGATGTGTCATATGATAATGTACGCCGTCAATGTCGTCGCCGCTCCAGATCATATGATCTGGAGCGGCGACCTAAGTACATTTTGTTTATGTTAACATGATCTTGATGACTGCCTCGGTGGCGTGGTGGTATTTCGGTACGACTACGGGTCTGAGGTCTCGGGTTCGATCCCTGGGTCGGGCAAAGTGTTATTGGATTTTTTCATATCAGCCCGGAGTCTGAAATTTGTGCCCGATATGGCGATAGGCTCGCCCCCCATCACATCTGGGATGGAACTAAGATCGGCGAAATATGGGTGTTCTAGTTCGCTAGTGCGCCTTTGTCTACCCCTTCGGGGATACATGCGTGAGCTTATGTTATGTTATGTTATGTAACATGATCTTGTGTAAAATATTGATCTCCGTGATGGTATATCATTCAAAGGCCGTTTTTTATAGCAGCAAAGGGGGCGTTGCCAACCTTAAAGGAGGGAAATAGGGATTGGGAAAAGGAGGGGAAAATTGGGCCACCGGAAATCTCAATCATCGAACGTACTTAGGTTGGTCAGGAAAAACGTACTTAGGTTGCCGTCCCAGATCACATCCAGTATTTAAATATTGATTGGTGTTTTATCAAAATAGTCATGGACGCATGGACGAAATTAAGTAACGTATGCCCATTATTACGACTACCAAAACTAATTTAGTGACGATATTAGTAAAAATTATAAATATAATTGTATGTAAGGATATTTTGTGAAATAGAAAGTATATTAAGGTGGTCAATGATGTTTAAAGTATTTGACAACGTCAATTAATAAACAGTTTGTACCACACAGAAAGTTTAACCCTTCTACAGGGACGGTTTAAATTAATCGACCGTTGGAAAAGCATTTGCGGATTAAACTGTCATTGATCTTACAAAATAATCGAAAACAAGAGTTTAAACTCACTTTCATTGTTAAATCTGCCATTGATATTACGGCCCTTCGGCAAATAATTGTTTAGATAACTATACCTCTATACCTCTTATTATCTATGTTCGTGACGATATTGACTTTAATACTTAATTTAATGGAAATCGATAAGATCATTCAACGGAGAAGTTTTCTAGATATTTGATAAATCTTATAAATGCCTTATCACGAAGTTTATTACGATTGAAATGGAAATTGTTCGTCTGTATAACATTCGAGCAATAAATTTGAAATGTTGAAAATAAAAAGTTGTTCATTGGTGGCTTGGCATGTGAATAAGCCGTCGCGTCGTACACTGGTAGGTAGTAGGTAAAAAGTGTTGGCTTGCAGTATGGCAAGCGTGCAATCGGGTTGGCGGCTGGGGTGGGCCCGGGTGGACTGCAGGGGTGAGGCCAGACGGCGAATGAACTGCAGAAAGGGTTAATGTTCTCTTCCCCTGCATCGCCGCCTGGGGCTGCCCGCCCACGGTTATGTGGGATACCTATGCACGTAGAGTCGGATGCTATGTGTAAAAATAATTACGAAGAATAAGGAAAACAATGTTAATACATTTTAAAAAACACTACAACAATTTTTGACTTTTTAAATATATAATGGAATGCACGTTAAAATTCTTTGGGAATGCATAAAGGTTCAAAGTTTATTCTCAAAAAAAGACAACAGTCACTTACATGAGAAAACAATTTGCATAAAAGTAGATACAATATTGAACGTCGTTCGCTCGAAGATACACTTCTAACACATTCACCATATTGAAGAAAGAAAGAAAAGACATTTATTGTTACTGGACTACATAACAAATATACACAAAAAATACAATAATGAGCAGACCAATAACAAGATTTCCCATTCAGCTATTATGCAAACCAGACAAAACCGTGTGACACAGCGTTCGGTGTCCGTGCACAAAAACATTTTATCATAGGTGTTATATAGCGAACTCATTGCCATATAGGACACAAATTTTAGACTAGGGGCAAATACTGATAAGGGAACTCAATATCATTTTGCCCGACCCGGTGACTTTATTGGTACATACTAACTTAATAAAACATCAGTATTTGTCTAAAACATATTGAGCAAGTTTTACTTCGAATGAGTTAAAAGAGCTTACATTTATTATATTTGACGGTATTTGGTTATAAATTTGTTATAAATAAAATAATATAATAATATGCATACATAAGCTCACGCCTGTATCCCCGAAGTGGTAGGCAGAGACGCATTAGCGAATTAGAACACCCACATTTCGCTGAGCTTAGTTCCGTCGCAGATGTGATAGGGGGCGAGCCTATCGTCATATCGGGCACAAACATCAGAGTCCGGGCTCATATGGAAAAATCCAATATCACTTTGCCCGAGCCGGGGATTGAACCCGAGACCTCAGAACCGTAGTCGTACCGAAATACCACCACGCCACCGAAGCAGTCGTATTATAATATCTCTGTAAATTCTGGGAATATAACAACAAAAATATTATATTGTGGTACATTATTTCTGTGTCAGCCACCGAAGCACGGGGAAGAGTAGACGCTGTGAAGCGAAAAGCCGCAGGTTCGATCCACACCGGGTACCCTTTTGTATTCCTCATAGTTTCTGATAACCATGATACAAGGATTATAACGTACTGTAGTCAGGTGTGAGGACTGTTGACCACTTCATGGCATGGAAATTAGCTTAATAAGCCGTGAATGTGCACTAGTTGTGACTGTACTTTTAATTCTATTATAGGTATTATTCCGTCAATCTAGATAATTTTATATTGAACTATACAATTTGCTCTTTGATAGTTTGGTAGCCACATCGGATAATGCTAATATACCTCTATAGCTACGTTTCTCTTTACGACTGAACTTAAATAAGATCCATTATAATTTCACACAGCGAATTCATTCAGAACTTAGTATACATAATTCGCCATTTCTATTATATACAAAGTCACGGTTTTGGTTATTCTCTTGTAGAGTTCTTATTTTGCGAATAAGTTTTTATAGAACGCTACAAAACTCTTCAGGCTGCCACGCCTGCAGAAATCTTGTTGATCGATTTGGATACCATATCCTGGACACACAGCCCTAGAACAAAAATGAGTTAAGGGCGTTAGCATCTGTGCCTCGAAAAAAATTATCTCGATTATTGTCGAATGGCGGCATTCAGTTTAACTTGGTACGTTGAAAGTAGTTGAAACATTATGGCTTGTATGTATATTTTTCAGACTATAAGATCATCACCAACTATCATCAATTTAGTCTATGTGTATATGTATGTATGTATGTATATATGTGTATGTATGTGTATATATATATATATATATATATATAGTGTATGTGTTATGTGTATATAGGTATCATATTTACCTACGTTATCTATTAATAATCATATACTTATAAATAAATACTCTACAAAACCTTTATTTTACACCTCCGCTTATTTGCTGATCCTCTTAACTCCTTCAGAAGGTTGTCTGGAAGAGATCGCTTTAAGTGATAAGGCCGCCTATTGTAACATTGTATAGTTTAAGTTTCTTGTTTTACTGTTTCAAAATGTTTGTGTTCAATAAAGTGTTATCTATCTATCTATCTATCATATAGTAGCGTACAGTCGGTACAGATACAGAGACACACACCCTATCCATACTCCATACAGACAAAGAGGCACAGACCCTGACATAGACTATGTTATAAATAGGTAAGACAAAAATCACAACCATAAACATATTATTTTTCCACGTTTTCGCTTATTTTTTATATCGGCATGATAATAGAATGGATAATGAGGTTGATGTCGATGAAAAAGGGATGAAATAGGGGTTGAAACTTGTTTTTTTTCGGTTTAAAAAATATCACACCCTCTGTCTGTTAGGGCTAAAGGTATCCTCATATCAACTTTCAACAAAATCCATTTGTTGAGCGGTTTCTGTATTCCCATACAAACTTTTAACCACTATTTCATGCCTTTAGGAGTTGATAAATATATGAAGTACCCTATTTGAGTCCCTAGGGTCTTTTTTTCTAAATCTAGAATTTATTTTGGGGTTTTATCCACATTTTTTTTTTATAGCAGAGATTGGCAAACGAGCAGATGGGTCACCTGATGGTAAGTGATCTCCACCGCCCATAAACACCTAAGACACAAAAAGAATCATGGGTGCGTTGCCTAAAAGGAGGGAATGGAAGGGGAGGAGAAAGGGATTGGGAAAGGGAGTGGGGAAATGGGCCACCGGAAATCTCACTCACAGAACGAAACGCGACAGCAAGCTGCCACTTTACGTCGGTTTTCTGTGATACAGTGGTATCTAACCGGTCCAGCCGGCCCATTCGTGCTCTAGACGTTACTGTCTACAGCGTGGCTCTACCACTCTAAATGGACATGTCAACCCCATCATGCCTTGTTACAAATATATTAAACTAAACTAAATTGGTAAGATTTAAGTTTAAGACGATGAGTCATTGTTGAACGACGCGACTGTAATTAAACGCAAAATTTTTGTTGCCACAACCGATTTTGTCTTCGATAAAATTCCTTGAATCAGACCTACATCTACTCTATTTAATTTCAGTTCTTTCAATAGTGAATTTCGTTCATCTTTATTACGAACACATTCCATCAGCAAATGTTGGATATCTTCAATGCTATTGCAGCTAATACAGTTGGGCGAGTTAGTTTTTTTTTCATTAAGTATGTAAATTTTGGTGATGGATAGTGTCCGGATCTAAGTCTAAAGGCCAACTTAACATAATTCCTATTTAAGCTAATGTCATCAAACCAGGGTACACGAGGAAGCTCGCCTTGTATGGTCCTATACCATATCCCTATATCTTTAGATTTAATTTCAAAATGATTTTTCCAATCTTCAAAACATAGATTTAAATTTAGGTACTAATTCCCAATGATCTGGTAAGTAGTTAACACACACATCCACACTCACAAACTTTCGCATTTATAATATTAATAGGATAAGCTCGCCTGTATCCCCCGAAGCGTTAGGTAGAGGTGCACTAGGAAACTAGAACATCCACATTTCGCCGAGCTTATTTCCGTACCAGATGTGTAGGGGGCGAGCCTAACGCCATATCGCCACAAATTCCATATCAGATTAGTTTTGAAATTATTTAAAAAGTATGTAGGTATATTCTGTTGGTTGTAATGGCACGTAGTAGTAACTAGTTTATTATACAAAGGCATAAACGTAGGTTGCTGCTGAGCATGCGCGAAATCGCACGTTCGTTCTCTTCGGTTGCTTTACATTTAGCTACATGAATTTCTTCCGCATAGAAGTAGAATACGGTCAAGGTTTTTATTGAATTACTTCTGTAGGTCCTACAAGTCTATAATTCATCTAGCTTATGTCCTTGGGCGCATTTGTTGAATTAATACATTGTATAATAATTAGAATTTTGAGCGTGTGATAAATGTAGTTTTTTTTAGTTTAAGAAGAATCACCTGCTCGTGAGTCTAGGCGCACTTCTATTATTTTATTTCATTCACTTAGTCACCCTTCTAGGCGCTGTGAAGCAGGATACATTTAAATTCTTGAGTTTCGACAACTCGCA
Organism: Clanis bilineata; assembly: GCA_036417725.1. Taxonomy (NCBI): domain Eukaryota; kingdom Metazoa; phylum Arthropoda; class Insecta; order Lepidoptera; family Sphingidae; genus Clanis; species Clanis bilineata. Next base: position 9,044,922 of record CM071146.1, on the reverse strand, counting down.
AATACTCGCAATAACGTATTTAAAAGAAAAAGACTATCACGGCAAGGAAGCTTTATATGTAAGTTAACGAGTAATAGTCGACCAAATGCAAAATTTCGTACAGATTCTATTGAATACTAAATAGATAAAGTTGTTAGTTATTTAAATCAGGTACTAAAGAAATATAAGTTTATGGACGATGTATGTACTTAGAATTATCTATGGTAAAATTATATTTCAGTAACATTTAACCCTACTTCGAATCCCTGTACTGTGAGTGGTGAAATATGCAGCATGCACTTGATTTTATAAAAAAAAACCTGCAGTGTACACAGTCGTAATATGTGCACACACACGTGTGACGTGTTTGACTGGAAAGTTTCGGTAATCGACTACAGTTTTTGACGAGTTTCCGAAATCAGTGGATTCTTAATTGCCACTTCTAGAAACAAGGTGTTCAAGTATCGGTTGTCCCAAGATACCAATTTCACAGACCGTCAACTAGAAGGTTTTGAATTCGTTTCCTCATCATTCTCCCACAGTCACAACAATTACTATGGGTCTATTGAAAACCTCGACAACCGTAAACGCGTTTTAAGTGGTAAAGCCACGCTCTAGACAGTAGGGTCTATAGCTCGACCCCGAGATGGACGGCAATACGGATGGTTGGCCTCGTGTTGTCATTGACGCCGAGGGCGTCCTTCGGCGGCGGGGGCTTATGAGCCTCCCTCAATTGAGACGGGCCGCAAGGCGGCACCGCGCAGGGACGGTTCCGGCTGAAGCCTGGGCGCTTCTCGCCTAGGGAAACCCGGGGTCATTCCAATGCGCCGAAGAGGGCCACCGCGGGGTTTTAGTCGGTAGTGCCGGTGTAGGATGTACATAGTGTTAGGGACTCGGCTCAACGGACGCCTGGATGCTTTCTATCTCTCCCAAGCGGTTTAACGTTGGGTCATAAGACCGGCGAACCCGACATAACCGACACGTCTCCCCCCAGACGTGGCGGTAGCGGTAAAGCGCTTTCCCCGCGACAAATTTTTTTTTCTTTCTGCCTGTTATCCCGGTCTTCTGCCAGGGTCCGCCTTCCACTTGGCAGCTCGCTGTTGCGTTTTATTCGGTGAGAGAGATTTCTGGTGGCTCAATTAACACCCTCCCAACGCAGTCCCCATTCCCCTTCTTTAATGTTTGCAATGGAACCATTAATCTTTTGGTATCATGGATGTCTATTATTGTCTATGGGCGGGGAAATCACTATCAGGTTATCCACCTGCTCGTTGCCAGTCTCTACTATAAAAAAACTAGGCCTTGTATTTGCAACTGCTACGAATAAAGAAAACTTTGGAAAAGTTACTCAACTAGACTGCGTTGTATGCAGTCTTGTCGCAATTTAGTTCTATGTCATTAATAGGCCGGCATGATATTGATGACCACCAGAAAACCCATTGTTTGTTGGTGGATGTTGGTTTCTTTGGACTGCGCTGCGTCAAGTGTAGTGTAGTCTCTTTGCCGTGCTCGGATAAATAAAAATAGAGACATGCTGTAGACGATTTTGCTCACAGCTTGAATGGATCTTAATATATTCTGCTCGTCTGTAAAAAAGTGAGTCTGGTATTTAGGAAATGTAATTTGAACTTATGCGAATTATATAACATTTTAAATGAAATGTTCATAGTCTGGAATCTAGTTTACAATTTCTGTATCGTGTTTGAAGAATTTTAGTTTAGAATACATTGCGTTAGATGGCGCTTTACCGTAAAATGTACTCGTGTAAGATGTGGTAGTTTTATGGCGGGTACACACCAACCGAACGAAAGCGAAAGAATGTTCGCGTAGGGCCATCGCCATCATAACGTTGCACACCTTATGTCTGCTACACATGTAACGATATATCGTAGCGATTTCAGACTATGTAGATAAATCGAACGTTCTTAGTGTCTCCACACGCCTCCGATATCGGCGTCAATCATTAGTTCTCCGCAGAAGATCACGAAAGAAACCTGTCGCCCACGATGGAGGATGATGACGCACTTGCGATATTAGGCCTGGTTGTGTGTTTCAAGAATAAAAGACGCGGATTGTGTTGTGTAAAGACTGGCTCATGAAAAGGAAACTATTTTCTCATACTACCGTATTAAATGAGTTGAAATTCGCTCTGAAAGATTGGCAAAGTTATTTGAGGAGACATACTTAAATCTTACTGTTTTAGTTACTCTACTAATCGAGAAACAGCCACTGTAATGAGACAAACATTAAGTACTCATGGAAGATTGTCTGCCAAATAACATATTGCGATTTTTAGCTACAGGTCGCTCACGCGATAATGGTAATCCTTAGATTTGGTTTTCCAAAGGCAAGTTTCGGTTATGTAGTTTCTATGAATTCTTACAATTGTTGCCGGTGCCCTCTTCTTTTTTCTTCCGACATGTTGCAAAGAGAGCGATTCGCACGTGTGCACACAAGCGAGTTCCGTGAAGTACTGCCGAAATGAGCGATCGCCATCTACACGCAACGATAAAACTGTGCAAACGCAATCGATAACGATTTATCTAATATAAAATTGCAAAGCCACTGATGAACGATAATCTGCAACGATTTTTCATACAGACAATCGATAAATCTACGCACGTTTGCCCAGATTCATCGCTACGATATATCGTTACGTGTGGAGCAGCCATTAGGTTGCATTGAAGTTTGGCAGCACGTACTCGTAGCACTAGCGGATCGAAACGAGGTGTGGCATCGATACCAAAAGAAGCATAACTACGCTGCCCATATTTTTTTAAATACCACAATACCATATAAAATAACACCGTATATATTAAACGAGAAGAATTTTCAAGAAAGCCTGTCATCTAATTCATATTATTATGTTTAAAGATCCTTTTATAACAGGGTCATGGTACTTTACGAGAGCCAGAGCGCGTGCGCGTGTAAAGGTCAAGGTCAGGTGCCCTGGAAGATTTTCCTCCGGGGTCGTCGTCCGTGAGCTCTTATTTTCAGGCAATATTAGTCCCGGACCCGCGACCTTCACCGTATTATGACCCCAAAGAGGCACGTGTAGGCGTCAACGTGGGCGTTCGCTTTCATAAACAAGCCTAAGCGTTACAGATACCTAATTACCAAAGTGATATACTCGTATACCTACGGGCTATTTACTTCTATTTATATCAGATTTTAATTTATAAAGTAAGTATTAACTTCTTTCTTTTTTTCTACCTGCCTTTGTCCCACCTTAAACCTTTCTGCAACATACTCTTTCAAGTATGTTGCAGAAAGGATTTGGATTAGTTTTTACGACCGGTTGTCTGCCTGTCGTCAACCCTCTCTGCGGGATCCAGTCGCGGGCAAATTAACCGCTTTACCCGACCTGGGAATGGAACCCAAGACCTGCCGATCTGCGACCCATATATGGCACCACTAGACCAAGGAGGCGACTATAATTTATAAATTAACGCATTTTAGAAATTATGATATACATCGTTTTTCGCTTTTGATTAATCGAATATTTTACCTTATTCTGGTAGCACAATAATAGTCCATGCTTATTTGTGCCAAATTTACCAGGATACTAATAAACCACCGTCAATTTCTAGCTTATTAATTAGGACACCTACTGAATCCTGTTTACATCAAAGTGCACCCAACTGCAAAAAGTTAACTTTTTGTTACCTTTAACCTCAGTAAACGAAAACCAAAGTCAACGTAAGGTGATACAGTAATGGAATAGGTTTTGTCAATTTTAGCTGTTGGTTTACCATTACTTGTTACAACATGTTTGTTTCATTTATTTACAGCTAAATGTATTATAATATTTGTTTAATAATTAGTTGTATTCAGTAGGTAGTCAGTGTTCTCATAATTGTTTTTCAAAAATGATATGCGACCTTCATGACTCTACTGTAAAGAATATGTAGGTACCAAAGACTTCTATGTATTCAACTAGAAGTCTTTGGTAGGTACTTAAATGACATTGATTGAAGTGCCTCCGTGGCCAAAGTCCGTGGCGTGGTGGTATTTCGGTGCGACTACGGTTCTGAGGTCTCGGGTTCAATCCCCGGGTCGGGCAAAGTGATATTGGATTTTTCCATATCAGCCCGGAGTCTGGAATTTGTGCCCGATATGGCGATAGGCTCGCCCCCTATCACATCTGGGACCGAACTAGCCTCGGCGAAATGTGGGTGTTCTAGTTCTCTAGTACGCCTACCCCTTCGGGGATACAGGCGTGAGCTTATGAAGTCTTTGCAACCCCCATGCAATCTATCCGCATCTACTAGGGAGATCGCGGCTTTAATCGCGGCCTACAGTTTGGAAATCAGGGGTCACCAGGAAAATTGAAGCTGGCTCAACTGTATCGAAGCTACTATCTCACATAGTATCAAATTCGCTTCACAGATTGCTATGGCAGTTCGTGTGCTCGCTGGTATTGCCACTCAGAGTAGAGCTCCAACAGGACTTCAACCTGGACTACGAAGTTACAGTTTTTAGTTGTTCACTGACAATGGTGATCACTTCCTAGGAATTAATATCATCATCACATGTCGCCTCTTTGGTCTAGTGGCATCATATATGAGCTGTGGACCGGAAGGTCCTGGGTTCCCAGGTCGGGAATTTTTTTTTTAAATTTAATTTTCCCGGAACTGGATCCTCCAGAGGGGATTGACGTCAGGAAGGCAGCCGGTCGTTAAAACTAAGCCAAATCCTTTCTGCAACATGCTTGAGTATGTTGAGCAAAAGTATGTTGCGCCGACCCCACATTAAGTGGGGTTAGGGCAGGTAGAAAGAAAGATCACACTAATATTATAAAGACGAAAGTTTGTATGGATGTTTGCTACTCAATCACACCAGAACTGCTGAACTGATCTCGGATATTTGGTACAAAGATAGATTATAGTCTGGAATAGCACATAGACTACTTTTATCTCGGAAAATGTACGTTACCCACGAGATGGATTTTTTGAAAAATTTCCACTCCCATGAAGTCGCAAGCAACAGCTAGTACTGTAAATTATTTAACAGGTACATCGAAAACGTGACGTATGATGTTTGCGGCAGTTTCTGTTCCCGCTACGACGCCATGTCGGTGATGAAAATAAACTACATGGATGCCGATTTGGATTTTATGATATTTTATGGAAACTGTAGGAGTCCGTCGGTTGCAAGTATCTGCACCAGATCACACCAGCGGCCATAGCAGGCATATTTTGACAAACGAATTCGTTTCGAGCTTGATGCGCACTGAAGACATTTGGTTCATATTTCATACATACATAGAAGCGCATAGCGCTCGATACGAATTCGATTCTCAAAAAATTTAAAGGGTGGAAGTGCCAAAAAGGGTTGGAGAAAAATAGGGAGCCTATAGGATATAGATAAAATATGCATGTATTGTGTAGGTGTTTTGTGTAATGTTTTAGTGCAGGAGACCCAGCTTAACTGAAAATAACATTCAAGTTGTGTCAAACTTGTAGAGAATAGCATAGGTACGTCAAGTTTTAGAATAACTATTATAGTAACATAGGCTGTATTAGAAAATTGTCCAAAGTAAATAATTATTAATCAAAAATTATTTAAGTGAGCTGATATATGTAGATGGTTTGCGCGGGTGTGAAACGCGGCGCGTGCGCGGTTGGGGGGGCGCGAGCCGTGCGAGTCGGTAGAGCTCGTGCGGCCGCGGCACGGCACGGCACGGCAGGCGGCAGCGCGCAGAGGCGGCGCGCGGGGCGGCGCGGCGGTCACGGTCGAGGACGCGGCCTTGACACGAGCTGCGCAGCCTCCGCGAACCATCCATACAGCCGCGCGGCGTATCCCGCCCGCTTCATCGACGATGCTATCTATAAAGAGATAAAACTTAAATTATTCACGTTATGTACATATTTAAATGCGTAAACAGATTATTAAGCAGCTCTCTCAATTATTAGCCTATCACTAGGTGCTATTGAAATATCTTATTTCTTAGGGAAATTGCAATCCAAATGGCACGTTTGTGAATATAATGTATCATCCGTGACTTGAGTAGTATTAGACTGTTCGACACACAATAGAATAAGTGAATAAATAATAATAATAATAATAAGGTCTATGCTTATGGCGTTGTCGTGTGTCGGGTCGATCACTTCCCTGAAACATGGCAGAGGAGGTTGATGCTGAGGGGGCTGGCACATGCGTCATATTAATGAACGGGTGCTGCTGGTGTCGATTGGTCTGCGTAGTTTATTTCTCACTGAGCTATGGGGTCGCTCAGTGTGCCATTTTATGTTGCATATTTATACTATACGTCATATGATAGTAGGTATGTATTATTGTCGTTGTCGCTCTAATTTATATACGATATTTTCATTTTGCGTATACCGTACTTTATTAATTGTTAATTGATTCTCAACTGATATTTAAACAACGCCAGAGTTTCTTGCCTGTCCTTCTCTAGCGAAACGACCTTCCAAACTTGTGCGCGAGACGGTAGAGTAGAATTTCACGGAATCTAAATTTTGGGTGACTATTACTCGTTAACTTATGACAGTCCCCTCCCCCTTATCAGATAAACGGTTGGTTTTGGAGATGTAAAAAAATTCACAACAGTTATATGTATAACAAATATCCTCTATGTTTGTCGAAATCTATGATAGATTTCCTAAGTAAGTAGCTTACTTACTACTAACGGCCGGTTTTAATAAACGATCTCAGTTTAGAGTGCAGATACGTCAAATAACTTTTCTTTACACCAATTTTTAACTTCATAAGTAGCTTGGAAATATTACCTAAATTATGTATATACACCTACATAAAACCATAATAAAACATGTTTCACTAATCACACATATTTTTCTATGATGCCTTGTTTCATAAACAAGACAGCAGAAGACGCGCCTTAACCCGTTGGAGGCGGCACGTATATACATACATATATGTTACATACAAAGTGTCTCGGCCACCGGTGTCCGAGCCGCCCGTCACTATCGGTGACGGATTCAAATATCACAACGAAACATACATATGTAGGTACATGGAAATTGTCCATTAGAATTCCCATGTAGGTAGGTACTGTGCTAATCTGCGTAACGCCAGGGTGCTGGTATAAGGTCGACCCCATTTTAATTATCTAGTAAAAAAAATCATTGAGTTTTATTAATCATTAATCTAGAAGTGTCTTCTTATCATAAAACTTAAAGTATTATGTACCTCTTATTTATGTTATGTTATTTGATATAACTAATTTTACCATATCGTATTAGTATATTAATAGTAGTGCTTTCAGTTTTCTAATGGCAATTATTTATTATTCATCTATTACATCGATTTAATATATCCTAGATGCAGAGTTCTTTGCAAACATCGTCACAAAAAGTGGCTTAGCAATAAAACAAAGAAAAAATTCACAAGTTCTTGTTAAATCAACACAATTATAACCCTATGCACGTGTTATAAAGTAGCTTTTTAAACGAAACAAGCAAGCGTTCTTAAATTTAATTTTGAAATTTAGATAAAAATTTATATATTTTGCATACAGTCGGACGCGCCGATAGAATTCTATCGGCGCGTCCGACTGTATGCAAAATGCTGTCTAATAGGGAACTTGCATGCAATTTTCTTTTTAGTTCATTGTTAATTACTAGGTCTCGAATAAACACACCAGAAAGAAAACATTAAAATATGCACAAATCATTTAATTATCGCAAGTCAATATATGACTTACAAAACCCCGCGCCTAAAAAGGACGTGACGTCATCGCGTAAAAATTGCTTTTTGTTGACATCTCAGTTGACACTGACGGCTACAATGACGTTTGAACATTGCCTACAATGACGTTTGAACCGCTATAATTGCCTATCATTTAAAATTCCCCTTAAGCTATTTCATTAAATAACGAAGTAAAAATAAGTGACACTCTTGAATCTTGGGCGAAGCGAAGGGAAAGTTACACGAAGAAAAGAATTTGGAAAGAGGAGGACCTTCGAATACTCATTCATCAATCACCATACTAAACATAACAACTGTTTTCCGCAAAAGTGGGAAAAATACCCCAACCTGGGAACACTGCCTAATGCAACGACGTCACTTGGGTTTTGCAATAACGTTCCATTATACGTAATTTATAATTAAGATATTTTGTAAAATATCAAGTATTTTATCCTACAAATTTCATCATAGCACATTTCAAGATTTTGTTTATTGATTTATCAACACAATTGCTCGTTATAATATTCGTGCAAGTTCGCCATTGTCCGGGCGTCAACTGTGTATCTAGGTATGCTAGGTATATAATGTATCGATGATCTGTTATCATAGACTATGTGAGAGTAGGTATCCCACGAGATTAGCATATTTTTCCGGGATAAAAATCACATAATTATCGACCGACTTCAAAAAAGGAGAAGATCCTCGTCTGTATATTTTTTGTTATATATGTTACGCGTTATATCCGCCAAATGTGGACAGATTTTTCAATATCCTTTTTGTATTTGAGATAGCTTATTTCAGTGGTGCTATATAAATTTGGCCACGATCACATTTTGAATTCGATCCGTTAGGTTTTTAAATAGCCACGGGTGGCTCGGCCTCCGGTGGCCCATACGCTTATGTAACATACACACATATATATATTTATGTGTTCCCCGCCGACGGGTTAAACTTGTAATTATGTGTTATTCTGGTGTATAAATGTAAAGTTTTATCAAAATCCGTTTATTAGTTTTGCGTAAAAGTATAACAAATATACATAACTTTCTCATTCATAATATTGCATAGTTAAATTTAGAAGTACGATTAACTCGAGTGTTGGTCTTCGCCTATCATTAAATCGGATAAATGAAACCAAAATGGCCACTCGGCGACTTATTGTCTCAAGTATGCGAATGCGTAATCGTTTTCATTAGCTCAACGAATCGACGTGATCCAGTCTGGATTGGCAATGGGAGCGATGCAAAAACTGTGGTGCGTGGCGGACTGGCGCGGCGGTGGCTCGCCGGATACGGGTTCCTGCTGGAGTGGAGAGCGCAGCGCGGGGGTTCGGGACGTTGGCGTTTGGAGCGTGCGGGGCGCGCGGGGTGTGCGGGGTGCAGGGGGACCGGGAGTGCATCGGGACGTTGACTGTCTGGGCCCTGCCTGCGTTATCTGCAGTTGCCCTTTCGTACGATGCACCGTAACCCTCCTTCCACCCTAACTGGAGGGGTTTCAGACTACTGCAGCCCCCTCAACTTTATTCTAGAATTTGCTATTGACCTGATATAACATGATAAACAAGTTTTTTCACAAAGGTCAATATCCTCCGGACCGCCTCATCGGTTTAGTGGCAGTGTACGTACTTGAGATTCAAAAGTCAAAAGTCAATGGGTTCAAATCTCAAGTAAGGCGAACGCAATTTGTGCTTGAGATTTTTAAATTTGAAAAACTCATACAAGAGTTGCATGGCGATACAATATTTACCTAAAACTGAGTAAAAATAGGGAAATTGCACTTGCAAAATTATAACGAGAAATTATGTTGATAAATCAATAAACAAAATCTTGAAACGTGTTATGATGAAATTTATACTATAAAATAATTGATATTTTACAAAATATCTTAATTAGAAATTATGTATAACGGTAATTATGTAAATTATGTGTAACTGCCTCGGTGGCGTGGTGGTATTTCGGTACGACTACGGTTCTGAGGTCTCGGGTTCGATCCCCGGGTCGGGCAAAGTGATATTGGAATTTTCCATATCAGCCCGGAGTCTGGAATTTGTGCCCGATATGGCGATAGGCTCGCCCCCAATCACATCTGGGACGGAACTAAGCTCGGCGAAATGTGGGTGTTCTAGTTCGCTAGTGTGCCTCTGCCTACCCCTTCGGGGATACAGGCGTGAGCTTATGTGTATGTGTATAACGGTACGTAATTGCAAAACCCAAGTTACATTAATGCTTGAGCAATGATTCCAAGTTGGGGTATTTCCCAATTTTGCGGAAAATTGTTGTAGTGTTTAGTATAGTGATTGGTGAATGAGATTTTGCAGGTTTTCCTCTTCCCAAATTCCTTTCTTCTGATAACCTTCCCACCTCTTCGCTCAGAATTCAAGAGTAAAATTATTTTTACGTCGTTTTTAAAATTTTAAAAAGTAGCTTTAACGTTTTCGAGGATTATAGTTTGTTTTTTATGGGGAAATGATAAGCAATGCCACTGTTTCCTGTAGCTCGACCGTGAGTTTTTTACATTTCTCGCTAGCGATTGCGTAACATATTTATATGACCCCAAGCAGCTCTAGCCGCAATCGCTCGCGAAATTCAAATTTTATTGTTTTATTTTTGGAAAATCGAAACCTTCATAGGGACGAGTGGCATAAACAGAGAAACGCATTATATGTCCGGCATTCATCATTCCCAGTTCGACATCCGTCCAGGATTCTAAAGATAATATTAATACAAGAAGTGAATTTCTAAATAATTTATCTTAAAATTTTGGCAGAAATGTCTTTGTTTACAGCATCCGGCGATGTCACTCTAGTTAGTTTTTTTTGTTTGGCACGCACTTAGTGACTAGACTTATACCTGATGACAAGTAGAGTGCTGTCCAAACATAATGACTGGCGAAATATATTGTGCGTCCCTGGGCTTTTTTGCCAGAAGTATTCCTGAACAAATCATTATCGCGACTTCACATCATATCACCCGAGTCACATCGCATGGACCCGAGTAAACTAGCGAAATTACCAGCGGCTCAGGTCAGATTTCAAATTTTATAAAATGCAAAATGTATTGTTTCCGAGATATAAATAACATATCCAAAGAACATATCTAATGAAATATAATTTAAATAAAATTATAAACGGGAAGGTTAGTCGCCTCCTTCGTCTAGTGGCAGCATAATTAGTTATAAAAGCAATTCTTACAGTCATATCTATCTGTAGTTAATGATATCAAGATACTATCGAAAGATCAACACATGGTTGTCGTTTGTATAGCTAATAGTTTGTATGTAGGAGGAATTCGGCAAACATTGGGTGGCAAGTAGCAACTAGGCCCCTTACTTATAAAAATATTGAAGCGCTGCTTATCTTTAAACATAAGTTGTCCCTTTCATTTTTAAACAATGTAACGCAAGGAAAATAGTGACAGCCTATTCTTAGAGAAAAGATAAGCGAAAATATTTTTATAATTAAGGCTCTAGGTTTATAGTTACAAAGAGTACCTACTTATTACTACGCACGCACAAGACGAGTAAGTATGTCCCGTGTTGTTTTCCCGAGACCGTGTGATAACGATAGTAAATTATGGCCGGCAAGCGGCAAGCCTTGAACCTGCAGTGTAAGGACCTTCACAATGTCTCGTTCATTGTTTATTATAGAGTATTGTTTTATTTCGTGCCTCTATATACTGTGTACATGCTACCCAACTCGGCATGGGCATACTCAACATGGTACCCAATTTTCTGATGCTAAAATTTACATATAAAACACAGTAAAAGCTAAAAGTTTTTTCAGTAGGTGTCAATATTTTCCTTAATTCAATGTAAATTTCAGTGTAAATTTATTGAAATTTCAGTATTGGGTATAGGGTTATAGATACATACATAAGCTCACGCCTGTATCCCCAAAGGGGTAGGCCGAGACGCACTACCGAACTAGAACACCCATATTTCGCCGAGGTTAGTTCCGTCCCAGATGAGATAGGATGCGAGCCTATCGCCATATCGGGCACAAATTCCAGACTCCGGGCTGATATTGAAAAATTTTATATCACTTTGCCCGACCCGGGGATCGAACCCAAGACCTCAGGACAATAGTCGTATCGCGCACGCAATACCACCACGCCACTAAGGCAGTCCAGGGTTATAATTTTTTTTAATCTAAAGTAGGTACCTACGTTACGTAGGTACGCCCGTGACTATTTAAATAGTCACGGGCGGCTCGGCCTCCGGTGGCCCATATGCTTATGTAACATATATGTATATGTGCCGCCTCCGACGGGTTTGCACCGATGACGTCTATATCGGTATACAGCATATTATGTTTCTTCAAAACCAACAAACAGTTAATCTGCCTCTATAAGCCACTTTTCATAATCACAAAATGAAATTACTCGTTAAACTATGTTCATTGAACTTTAATCGATAAGAAGGCGTTAAAGAAAGCAAGAACCATTTTCTTAGCCTGTATATTTATTATTTCAAGTCATTATGTTAATATTATAGTGGTAACATGAATTTCTGGTTTTGATGTGATGTTTTAGAAAAGGATTACTTCGGTACGCCGGCCGCGCGCGCTGTTTTGGATCGTGTGACCTTGGTACGCGCGTCCTCAGCCCGTGTCAACGACAGAAGATTTGGCCTCGGCGCGTGCTGTTCCCCACACCACCACCACCTCGGCCTTCCCCGACACCCCGATGGCCCCTGCGATTGCCAGAAATTTAATGAAGTTGCTCTATACACGTATATTCTTTTTAAGTTGCTTTTTAACGTTGTTAAGAGAATAATCTTGCTGTAAGTTGGAAAATGAATTAATTTTTACAAGAAGCTAGGCAGTGGGAAAATAATGATTTATAAGATATTGATTAGCTGAAAATCAACAAGGATTAGATATAAACATAACATAAGCTCACGCCTGTATACCCGAAGGGGTAGGCAGAGGCGGACTAGCGAACTAGAACACCCACATTTCGCCGAGCTTAGTTCCGTCCCAGATGTGATAGGGGGCGAGCCTATCGCCATATCGGGCACATATTCCAGACTCCGGGCTGATATGGAAAATCCAATATCACTTTGCCCGACCCGGGGATCGAACCCAAGACCTCAGAACCGTAGTCGTACCGAAATACCACCAAGATTACGTGATTACGTGATTAGATATAAGCTCGTTTAATCCTTCCCGTTCTTTGGAAAGATCGCTCTGATATCCAAGGCTAGTTCAAATTACTGTTCGGTCTTCTACTAGGTAGCAGGTACTATAAAGTAAAAAGTTCAGCGGTACTGTAGTGTATGGCAATGGTTAGTGCAGTACAGTGGCGTGCAGTCCATATAGACATAGAGACAGTTTCTACCCTAATAATTTGCTATTTATATTATAAATCATGACCAAAAATTCGTCATCATAAACAAATTGTCAAAATATCAGTGCTCGGATTGTAATTTAATCGATGAGAATAATATGATGGTTATGTAAGAGTTGAAGAAAATCATTTTACAAGATTTTTGTCTACCCTGATCACAATGTCTGTGCACGTCACTGGTGCAGTACAGCATTGTAACAACTTGGTGTTCTCTGCTCTGCTCTTCTTATAGATAAAAGTATATAATATATCTTTGCGAATTCAATACATATTAAATTAGCATGCAATTCATTATAATTATAGATCCCCTCAACCAAGTTTCAGTTTATTTACGCTGTAGGTAACTAAGATAGTATTGATCGATACTATCAAGGCTTTAATGATTTATTATTGATCTTAATGAATTAATTGACCGGAGCTGAGCACAGAATATTTCCTCATAATTCACAGTTTGCTCTTCGTACATCGTATCGAAGACCTTCTTTATTTTATCTATACGTGCTTTGTATAAACGAGTGTCGAAAATATGCGGCATAAACTGCTGTTTCTTTTGATTGCATTGGCGTGGAGTTTGATTTTTTCATAGCTCCAAGGGACAGTAGATTCAGGTCTACTGTCACTTGTAAATCCAAATACTCATGTATTTGATATGAATTTCAGCGTGATACCTCCACGCGTTTCTGGGAAAAAGGTTCATGACAGACAGACAGACAACAAAGTGATCCTATAACGGTTCCGTTTTTTCTTTTTGAGGTACGGAACCCAAAAAAAAGACGTAAAGCAGTAGGGAGCGATACGCAGAGATAATACGAAAGTCTCGGTTTCGAACTCAAAGCTACGAGCAAGCAACTTTGAGTTCAGTTCGTTGTGAATTATTGCTACTTAGAATTTTCCGTAAGTATTTAAAAGTGTATGAACTATAATAAATCTCCATATGTAGGCCAGGGTCCAGGGTTAATATCTAACACCTTTTATTTAGACCAACCGCCCTTAAAACCCCAATCGCGACGTTTATGCTCTTAGTTTATGTTAGTTACTCCTTATTCCTCTATCAAAAAGAAGATTGAAAATAAGTCAGACAAAATGACAAACTTGAAGGCGGTTAAAATATAGTTATAACTTATAGAGGTATTCACCGCATAAGGAGAAAACTGAGAAAGTCGATAATCTGATTTATAATGGTCTATTGAAATATTCGACGAAAGAAAACGTACTACATTTCAATGTATTTCGACAGCCTCCGTGGCGCAGCGGGCGAGTAGCAGGCTGTGAAGCGAGAGGCCGCGGGTTCGATTCCCGCATTGAGACAAATCATTGTGTGGCCCACAGATATTTGTTTCCAGTCTGGGTGTTGTGAGACCGAAAGTCTCTCATAGTCTTTAACACCCACGATACAGGTTATACCTAGTGTGGGGTTAGGACTAGGTGTGTTTAAAAAAAAGTGTGTATTTAGGCATGATTGTTTATTTACAATGCATCTCGAAGAGTTAGCGGGAGAACAACACGCGGGGTGGAGCGGCCCCGGGGTAGCACAGAATGCGAGGGCGATGACTGGAACCTAAAGGCCGACATTGAGATACCCTTACAAGGGCATTCACTGCTGCACTCTCCAAGGCTTTGCAGATTACAAACTACGCATCTAGTTTCAGTACAAGTACTTGGCTTTTCGCAGGTTACGTAATATGTAATTGCAGTAAAATATGGTGGACCGTGGATTGAGCATATTTATATTACAGACTAGGTGTGTGACTGTTGGGTGTATTTATTTCTTTTTTATTATAAATGATATAATTCGAGTCCAAAACGCCAGTTTATATAGTTAAAAACAACACTAGTTTTATTAACCATTGTGTTTCTATCCACCTCAATTAGACAATGTTACCGATTTGATGTACAATTTAAATGAAAGAGCCACGCTAAAAACATTTATATCTATAGCACAACTTGGCCGGCTCGATTGGTTTGATACTATTATCTCATAGAAATCTAACGTAAAGTGGCATCTTGCCGTTGTGTTTCGTTTCGTTAGTGATATTTCCGGTGAGACAAACTAGCCGCTCCTTCCCAATTCCTTTAAGGTTGTCAAGTAGCAATGCACTCATGATTCTTTCGGTATCTATGTGCAGTGTCTATGTGCAGTGTACATCCCTTACCATTATGTACCCACTTGCTTGTTTACCAAAAAATACATATTTATAAATGTAATAATAATAATTGATTTCATATTATGTACAAGTAGTTTTTGAAATATAATGTATGTTATTCTGAAAAATAAACTTACAAAACTATAACGAATGATAAAATAATATTACCTACATATGTCTATAAAGGAAAAAATATTTAGTTTTAGTATATATTCCTTTATTGGGCTTTCTTAAGCCGGGAGTGCATATTGATCGCTGGAATGGCGACAGCGGCGGCGGCACAAGTTGGATGCATTCACACCGTGGTTTTCCTTCATACAAAATATACTTGCAATTTACTACACACAAATATATCAAAAATATTATTATCCCCAAAACAAGCACAGCGTGGACGTTGCTGTAAAACGTAGGTAATAATTACTGTATGTTACGGATGAATAAATAACAAATACACCCAACAGTCACACACCTAGCCCTGACCCCACACTAGGTATGTATACCTGTATCGTGGGTATCAGAAACTATGAGAGACTTTCGGTCTCACAACACCCAGACTTGAAACAAATATCTGTGGGTCACACAAACATTTGCCTCAATGCAGGAATCGAACCTGCGGCCTCTCGAATAATAATTAAAAAAAAATAATAAACAAAAACATTCATAAATCTTTATTTCTTTCTGCCTGGCGTTATCCCGGCCCAGTGCCAGGGTCCACCTTCCTACTTAAACGTTTCATATTATACGCATAGAGGTATATTCATAAATGATTCAATTGATTAATTTTTTCTTTTATTGATTATTTTTAGATTAATTTTTATTTCCGCACTTTGAATAAGAATGCTCTGAGTGGATCTGAGCTGCGCTGAGATATTAGATGTTAGAGTCTCATAATGTCCATGATTTGCATAATTGCTACAAAAAATTCTGACAATCGCAAATGTATTCAAGCTCGCTGCGCACTATTTGGTTAATATTTCATACAAATTTCATAGACGCGTATCGAGCTTGAATTTATTTACGATTACATTCCAATGGTCATTCATTTGATGTCAAACCAATGTATGAGTATACACTTCTGCCCAATATTCGATACATCTAAATCATATTTTTATCAGTATTAAGTAAGCAAGGGTCAACACTCAACACATACTGGGAGGAAAGAATGCTGGATTACTGAGTGTTCATAGTTAAATTAAACATAATCATATCTATAATGAAGATAAAATATCTTTAAGCAGTAGAAGGAGCTGAAGGTAAATGCGCTTTTCACTGTTATTCAACTTCTCGTAGAACGAACCCTTGAAATGACCTCGTAGTTTCAACCTCAATTTAAAAATACATTGTCCCGTGAATTCTCGGTGTGAATGCACCTGGTGGTCCGTGAAAGTGCATAGATATGAGCTATGAGGGCGCATGCGCGCCACAGCCTACAGTATCGCTCGCGTCTCCGCCACCCTCCTGACACCCCACATAGCTGTGTCCTCGTGCCCTTACCATACCATCCAACTTTCACTCCCACCTAAACTACTACTAAGCTACAAAATATTATCAATATAAACGCCCTCTATTTGACCACCAGGCGACTCTAAACACGGCACACATTCTGCTGCAAAAGAACGTCCTAAACAAAATTGTAGGCGTTTCAGTATCTTTTATTTACAAGTTCATCAATATTATTTTTATTTTGTTCTAGTTTGGAGGGGATACGTAAGTGGTGACTACCATGTGGTCATCCATAACATACAAAACATACAAGAATTGCAGCCTGTAGTTGTAAGTGGATCTCATACAGGACCACACAGACTATAATTAGTGGTTGTAAAAATTATACAAGTTAATCACATCTACCTCTATAATACTCAGGTGTGTTGTTACAAACTTCGCTTATAATATAAAATAAGGTTTAATACTCTGCTTAAATAAATGGTCATGAATATTAAATAATAACAAACTCTACAATAATATTAGTTTCACCGAACTGATATACCTCTATAGCACTGTAGAGTTATTATGTTATATTGATGCACAATATAAATTGACTATGAATTCAAACTGCATCCAGTTAAAAATATCTAGATTATGTTTAGTTTCCTTTTAGCCTAATGGAATGACAATTTACAGTAAAAATTAACTACACCTTAGTTAAGACCTAACATCATATCACGTAGGGTTACATTTTTATGAAATAAGCATTTCTGGATTGCACATATACAATATGTTTCTGTGAAATACCAATGAGATTACCGTTACTTGAGTTTTGTTGCCAAAATAGTAATAAACGGCGCGGGGCGGCGACGTAGCGCGGCGGCCGTGAGCCGCCCGTGGACCGCGCCAGTGGCAGTGACCTCGCGGCGCGGCGTGGCGCGGCGCACCCTGCCACTGCACCGCGCGCTCCCGCTCCTTCCCCCAAACCGCCTTACGTTTCACATTATCCAGTACTGCCGAAACCACCCCAACACCTATTAGGCTTTAGATTTCTATGTGGAAACTAAGTTACGCTTTATTTAATTGCCTCGCTTTATTCGCTTTTCAAATTTCTTAGTTAAAAGAGCTTAAGCAAACTTGTACAATTTCATATTGGTACAATAGGTTCAATGTTACAGGGCAGAAAACAACGAACGTAGATAGCGAATATGATGTGGAACCACAGAGCTCAATATTTCTAATCGTGCACGTTATGTGTGTGATAAAAAAATCGTGTATTATCTTATTTTGATAAAACTCGGCTCTGTTTTAGGCATATAGCAGTTTTCCTCGTGTCCAGTTGGTGTGCTATCTCGTAGATGTTTATCAGTCATTATCACCGAGCGTGCCCCGACGTGCACACGTCCGCGGCGAATCGATCGAGTTCCCCTATCGGTCCCATACCTTCGCGGAAGTGATAACGAAATGTTCAGTTTATCTGTATGCTTTAATACTGACCGAATTATCAAATAAATGGATACTTAATAATTAGAAAATGTAGAATAAAATTTTTGCGCCGTTATATGCAGTATTTAGTAGACATATGTATTTGGCCTTACTTATAAAAACATTTACAAGCTTCTCATCTTTAAGAATAGTTTTTTACTTTTTTCCTCGCGTCATATTGTTTGAAAATGAAAGGGAAATATTACCTTATGAAATATTACTGGAAAATGTATAATAAAAAGTGTTATTTTAGGACTGCATTATGTTGACGAGTAATTACATTTTCAATAGCCAGATAACTTATTTTTAAATAAATAAATAAATACACCCAAACAGTCACATACATAGTCCTGAACCCACACTAGGTATAGTGTTAGGGGAGACCGTGCTACATCGACCTTTACTCATCTGACATTTATTTACAAACACGCCTATAATAAAAATAAAATGTATTGCCTATCAAAATGTATTCATAGGTATTTGTTTTAATTAAATTTTATTTATTTTTTCATAACCTTCCCTTTTTTGGTACCTAACCGAAAAAAATAATTGTAAATGGTAGTTTTTAATATGGAGAATATGCCTTGATAGGGCCTATCTACTTATGTTTCATGACTACTTGGCAAGCAGGTGTGAACAGGGGGGTTACCACCACCTCTTATAGAATTATTATTACAATTTTACTTGTACCGATTCCCACACAAAACAAACGAAGAACGATTATAATAACACTGCTATAAGAGGTCGTGGTAACCCTGCAAGTAAATTACATTATATTGCAATTAAATACCATAATATGTGCATGTTGTGTTCATTATTTAAAAATGTCCTTAATCATCACCCTCTACCGTATAAACCAAGGTCTGTGTCAGTCTTAAGGAGCTTTCCGTTTGTGAACCGAATAAAAAAAAAAGTATGTCAATATAAGTAACTACACAGATCTGATATACCCAATAAAAATTGGTATCATAAGAAAGATCATTGAATTACAAAATCAATCGTATGGGCTTGTCTGGAAAAAACCGTTATGAGAAAAGAATATTTACAAAATGGCCATGAACACTTTTCGATAGGCAAGCTATTATAGGCGTGTTTGTAAATAATTGATATTTGAAAAAAAAATATAAAAAAAAATATGTCTCATCTGGTTATCAGATGAGGGAAAATCGATGTACCACGGTCTCTTGGACCAACCGTATAACCTGTATCGTGGGTATCACGAACTACGAGAAACTTACGGCGACTACTGCCAATCAATGTACGCGAATCTAGGTTGATGATGATGATTATTAATAATAATCATAAGTGCCATGATTATGGTAGAAATATGATAACTTAAGTAGGAAGGCGGACGCTGGCGTAAGACCGAGATAACGCTAGGCAGACAGAAAGAAAGAAGTACCATGGTAATAGACAAGTTACAGACTTATTTTGAAAATGTAGTCAGATTTATCCTTACATATCTATGATATGGTTTATTTCCTTCAGAGCACAGCGGTCGTGTGGCCGGCTGTGAAGTGAGAGGCATCGGGTTCAATACCTGCACCGAAACAAATGTTTGTGTGACCATAAATATTTGTATCCGGTCTGAGTATCGTGAGACCGATATTCTAACGTAGTTCCTGATACTCACGATGGTTAACAGTAACTCAAGTATTTTATATACGTTTTTAATATTCCCAGGAATTGGAAGCAAAAAAAAAATATAAAGGTAATTAATACTCTGTAAACAAGTTTTTGACGTTGTACCCACTCAGTTTGGTGGCTTTACCATTATTAAATTTTACATTCTCATTTTTAATATGCCTAACCAATCATTCCACCTGGATTTGAATTCATGACCTCCTGGTCCACAGCCCGGATATCTTAAAACACCAAACCATACACTATACATATGTATACACCAAATATGTGATATAAAATTCTGGATTGGCCGATGCAATGTCTTATTGTTTATTGAAGGTTATCGGCGTCGTTTTGATACCGTTACCGATCTTATGTGATAGCATTAACATATTTATTATTGATGTACTTAATGCATTATTTAATTAAATGCCTATTGATTTGGATTTGGGTGCTCCCCTAAAGTGTCATAATTTCTGATATATAATTATTTACCTGGAATACAATCCTGTCTTTGGCAGAAAGCCTTTAAAATCTAGTTAAAAACCAGACAACTTAGACTAAGGATATCTGATAGCGGCGACTTGCAGTACTATTACTAATCTAGACACATAACACACACACACACACACATAACGTAAGCTCACGCCTGTATCCCCGAAGGGGTTGGCAGAGGCGCAATAGCAAACTAGTACACCCACATTTCGTCGAGGTTAGTTCCGTCCTTAGTTTAACTATCGCGTCCATATTTTTAATTTCTTTAATAAATATATTAATTTATTATAATGAAACAAACGTCCTTGATCACCATGGTTTATGGTTCATATGCTTGCTTTAAATGAAATACGGTCGATATTTGAATTATAATTAGAAATATGTAGGTAGTATAAGGTAAGTGCAGTGCACTCCATTAAAGGTCACAGTTAAGGTTAAAGTTGATGTCGGATGGGCGTTGCATCGGCAGCGTCGTCGGTGGTGGCGGCGGCGCTGGGCGGGCGGTGCAGGGCCACCTGAGGGCGGGAGGGCGAGCGCGAGGGCGAGGGGCGCACGCTGCAGATTCACTTTCGTCCGGCTGCGGCCGCCGCTTGCCGCCACGCCAGTGAGAGAAAGTTGGCCGCGGCGAGCGAACGAGTCCCGCGAGTCGAGCGCCGCGCCGCGCACGCACCGCACGCAGTACGGACGAACCGCGATCCGCCGCTATCCGCCGCGCCGTCACACCGTGCCCTTCAGTGCACTTCGCACTCCGCACCCGAACATAAACAATGCACTCATATGCCCATACAGGAAGATTTCCGCATTATATGTGAAATTTTACAAACGTTATGAGTGGAAAATTTGTATAGTTTTTGCTTGTAATTAAAATTTGTACGTTTTACGAGACTACTGCCGTTATCAGTATTGCGAGGAACGATGCAGTGTTATCCGAAGTTGTCGCCTAAGCGCGAGCCTTCGGACACCGGGTACGAGCCGGAGATGTTGCCGAGCATTCGGCGACTGGAGCTGCCGGCGCCGCCGCCGAAAGAGTTCCGAGCGCCGGTGCTGCTGGCGACGCCGACCTTGGTCCCGACGCACTCGGTGATCCAGTGCATGCGGCCTCCGCCCCCACCGCCGCCGCCGCCACCGCCCCGCCTGCACAAGCCGCCATCCTTCGAGGAGCCTTCCAGTTCCATTCCAGATCTAGGTGAGATTTTATCATAACAATATTGTTTATTTTCGTCTTATCGTAAAGCCACATAAACAGTATCAACCGATGTGGGCGTTTATTATTTCGCGTAGTAATATTTGCAATTTTGACATGTTTAATTTATTGTAATTCTATCGGAAGTAGGAAGTGAAGTCGTAAGTATCTTTAAGGATTGGATTAGTGGTAACTGGTACGAGTAAATAGCGCCGCTATCATCTTATTATTTCATGACCTTTACTCTGCAAGATTAGGAAGTTCAAGGTTCCTGCGGTGCTTAATTCTTTTATTTCCTTCACAAAGAACGGGTATTATATAGGCTATAAAAACTACATTGGTGATCACATTGTTAGTTCCGTCGTTTAGAAGCAGTAAGGAGAATTCCAACAAGTAGAGCAGCGTTGTAGTCTTTTTTGGAAATTGTTGTCTGCACAAGGGTGCATAGTGCTTAGATAATAATAGATATAGAAAAACGACGTGAAGTATGCTTCGTGTGGTGGGTTTTTATATATTTCATATATGTATGTTATTTCTTTTCTCAAAGGTCATACATACCAACGATTCTTTTAGTGGGTAGGCACTAAGGAAGTCTACCTTACTAATGGCTTAATATGAAGTGACCTGCCTGATCATATTTTGCTCAAAATTTTGTAACAGCGAATGTTCCATATAACACGATACCTATAGTTTTACCTTTACCAAATTGTTGACTAATAATAATAGTATGCAATTCACATGTATTGAAATAGAAACTTACTTCGACTTCCTTTTTGAAAATGTTTAATCTTCGCGACTTAAATTGTACGTAAAAAGGACAACACACAGTAATACGCACGTAATGCAAGATAAGGCATTTTACCTCGGCATTATGTAAAATAATTTGAAGCGAAATGATTGTGAATAATCATTTTGCTTTGCCTTGGCCGCTAGATTTATACTTCCTGCTTTGGAAATTTGTAACAGCGCGTTTACAGCTATACAATGATTTCCGGGTGATGACGGAGTGATGAAGGTCGTGCTTATTATGCGAACGACACGTTACGCTAACTTGTAAACTAATCATAACAAAGTAGCTCAAGCATATTTCTTTTCATTCAGGTTTCCTAAGTTTCTGCAGGTGTTCGGAATACGACACTCCTGTATTCAAAAAGCAAAGCATTAAAAATTGCTTTCTTTCTTTATACCTGCCCTTATCCCACCTTAATGTGGGGTCGGCGCAACACACTTGTACAAGCATGTTGCAGAAAGGATCGACCGCCTGCCTGACGTTAACCCCCTCTGAGGATCCAGTTCCGGGCAAATTAAACTAGAAAATTTTCCCGACTTGGGAATCGAATCCAGGACCTCTCGGTCCACTGCCCATATATGCTGCCACTAGACCAAGGATGTGACCAAAGCATCATCATCATCATCATCATCAGCCATAGGATGTCCACTGCTGAACATAGGCCTCCCCCAAAGATTTCCAGATCGACCTGTTGGAAGCGGCCTGCATCCAGCGACTTCCCGCGACCTTTATCAGGTCGTCGGTCCACCAAAGCATAATAAAAGTAAATTTTTCCACCTGCCCTTATCTCATTAAAAGGGGTTGGCGGAACATACTATTATTAGGGTTGCTGCAGAAAGGAGTTTGCTTAGTTTTTATGACCGTATTTATGAACGTGCTAGGAAAATCACATTGCTCGGCTTGGGATTCGAGCCCAGGACCACCTGCACTCGGCTAAGGTGCCACGACAGTCAAATTATCTTGTAAATACCTTAAATGGTATTCCAATAACCAATCTTAGTTCCAAAAAAAGTCTGCGTATGTTATATTCTTAAGCCTGATGTCCTTCAGCGATTATATTGCGCAATAAAGTACAATATATTTTCATAATTATTTCGACAGATTCACTAACTATTACTTAGATGTGACTATTAACACCTAAAATATATTTAGAGGGACTTGCACCACTATTACTAACTTACAGTTAGTCCTAACCTCAAGTTAAATTGAAAAAAAAAACTATATGAATGACTTGTAATGCATTACATGTAATGTACTACATGTAATTACAGAAAATATATGCACGACATTTAATTAGTTCACGCAAAATATCGGAAGGATTATTTGGTATTTCCTGATTACATTTTTCATTTAAACAACAAACGATAAAATGCATTTTCCGCGAATTTTGTATTTTCGGTGAACATGCTTGAATGATACAAGTAACTAAGTAAAGTTTATTACATCAAGCCAAATATTGCGGTCTTCATAACATAACATAAGCTCACGCCTGTATCCCCGAAGGGGTAGGCAGAGGTGCACTAGCGAACTAGAACACCCACATTTCGCCGAGCTTAGTTTCGTCCCAGATGTGATAGGGGGCGAGCCTATTGCCATATCGGGCACAAATTCCAGACTCCGGGCTGATAAGGAAAAATCCAATATCACTTTGCCCGACCCGGGGATCGCACCCGAGACCTCAGAACTGTAGTCGTATCGAAATACCACCACGCCACGGAGGCAGTCTTAAGTTAAGAAAATCAATATTAATATGTTAGATTTTCGAATAAACTAAAAGGAATCGTCAGAAGTTGTTGGCGTCAGGCAGACAGATGGTCTTAAAAACTTAAGCCGAATCTTATCGACAACTTTTAAAAAATGAATACACTGAAAAATTTGTGTTGCGCCGACTCCACAGTGGAGTGTGCCAGGAGCAGGTACAAGAAGATAGATTTATATACTATAAACGATTTTTATATTTGGATTATCAATAAAAAACTAAGAATACAGTAGTTCATGAAAATAGTAATCATTGCAAAAGCAAAGCATCATTGTAATTCAAATTGACTTATGGCTTATATTTAGAAATTCAATATTCTGAATAATCTGTTTTAATACAAGAGAGCAGGTTATTCTATTCTAATCATACAGAATGTTAACGCAAAATAGTCAACAAATAATTGCAAATTCTTGTAAGGTTCATCGGGAGGCTGTTTATATAACAACAAATCGACGGTCCCTACGTACAAAGCGACATGTCAAAAACTGAGGTTTTCAGGAGAACGAAATGAAGTTTATTTATAAGTTTAGGAATTATCATACTTGTTATATTGTTCGATTAGTATTTAGATTAGAATTTTTAGAATACAAAATAATTAAAAAATATATCTATATAGTTATGAGCGTATGGATAATCTAAAGCCATATATGCAATAAAAAATATGACATTTTGACTTGTCTTTATATACGTAGGGACCGTCGAAATGTTTGAATACGACAATAACGTACCTCCTTAAAAACTCATCCGATTGTGACCAAATCTATATGAGACCACCACAGATTTATGTGTAGTGGAGACCGCCCTTGGAATAAGCTCTATCGAACACAAAAATAATCTTGAAAAGCGGTCCACATATGACGGAGATGTCGCGAAACATACAAACAAACAAAAAATACAGACGCATTGATTACCTTATTCTTTTGGAAGTTGGTCGATAAATAACGGACCTACTTCAAAATTTATCTGATCGTGACCAAACTTATATGGGACCACCCTTGAAAGAAGCCCTATCGAACACAAACATAATTTTGAATATCGGTCCTCATTTGGCGGAGATATCGAGTAATATACATAAACAAAAAATATAGACTCATTGAAGACCTCCTCCTTTTGTGGAAGTCGAAAATCCATCTTAATGTACAAAGCATTTTTAAATTAAATTTTCTGCTATTATAAACCATAGGGTTTTTTCCGGGTCCCTGTGTTCCCGGAAATTGCAAATGTCGCGTCCCGGGAATTGTTGAAAATCCCGGGCATTTGGGAATAGCACCTATCCCCGCGCCGCGCCGTGACGTATGATAACAAGTCCCCAATTTTGGATACCATTAACATTAATGGATAACATTAATAATAGTCATCACGATAATCAGCTAGTTACAGATTCATCGTTGATTTGCCTTTAATTAATATGTTGTAATTTATTTGCATTCTCTGTTCCTTTACTCACATAAACTTTTCTTTCTTTTTACCTGCCCTTATCCCACTTTAATGTGGGGTTGGCGCAACACACTTTTTCAAGCATGTTGCAAAGAGGATTTGGCTTAGTTTTTACGACCGGCCGCCTGCCTGACGTCAACCCCCTATGAGGGATTTTTACTCACATAAACCATAGCTACTAATAAGGGCGCACCGTAAATCATGTATAACATAAGCATTTTATAAATATTTTTAATATGCCCAGGAAAAAGGTATTTAAAGGATCATGATTATTGTTCCCGAGAACATAGGAATACAAAAAATCGAGAAAATAAATATCCTGATATAATTCCTTACGACTTCGTGTATTAATATAGATAAAATATTTAAATAAGGTTTCATATGTCATAATAAAACATGTTTGTTAAGTCTGCTTTATGCAATGTGTACATTTATTAAAAAATGTTCTGCATACATTTTTCGCGAAAAGATTAGATAAATATCGCAAGGTCACAGTGACGAATGTGTGGTGTCGACGCGTCATTCGATGTCATTAAGGTCACTGTGACATTGGGCCGATAGCAGTGACAAAATAATAGCCGTATCTTATCTGGCAATGTCAACGTCGCGGGCGCAGCTGCAGGTGCGCGTGACCCCTGCACCCTGTTTATTTGCGAATCCTCTTACCAGCACATTAATCGACCTCACACACACCAATAACACTCATTGAATAGTTTCACATTCATTACAGTCCTTTATTTGAACTTTATGAACATAAAACAATGCTGTTGTTTACAAAAGTCACATTAGTTGCGAGTTGCGACGTGAAAGTAATAATATTATAGAAATATATTTAAAAAAATACTGAGCTCTTTTCAAAAGCCCAATATAATTTTCGACTATCGAAACCAAATCGAGCCTGAAGTGAACTCGAATACCAACGGTTCCTAAACTCTTAATGTAACGAAATAAGGAAACGGTACACAAATCCTTTTTTCTGTGTGGTACTCCTTAGTAAATAATACCTTTAATACTTGTGCTGAAATTCTCGTAATGCAGGTTTCCTCACGATATTTTTCCTTCACTGTTATAGTAAGCGATAATTCAAAATAACAAAAACTGAAAACCGACTTCAAAACTGAACACTTAAAAGTAAAAAATAGCATTTTTTTACTCTCTTTGGAATCGGTGCTGGGGCCGAAGCAGATTAAATGAAAAGGCGCCGACTGGAGTAAGACAACATAACATAACATAAGCTCACGCCTGTATCCCCGAAGGGGTAGGCAGAGGCGCACTAGCGAACTAGAACACCCACATTTCGCCGAGCTTAGTTCCGTCCCAGATGTGATAGGGGGCGA
Source organism: Clanis bilineata (assembly GCA_036417725.1). Lineage (NCBI taxonomy): Eukaryota > Metazoa > Arthropoda > Insecta > Lepidoptera > Sphingidae > Clanis > Clanis bilineata. The sequence goes on along the minus strand of CM071146.1, from coordinate 9,018,249 downwards.
GCCTATCGCCATATCGGGCACAAATTCCAGACTCCGGGCTGATATGGAAAAATCCAATATCACTTTGCCCGACCCGGGGATCGAACCCGAGACCTCAGGACGGCAGTCGTACCGAAATACCACCACGCCACGGAGGCAGTCCGTACCGAAATACCACCACGCCACGGAGGCAGTCAACTGGAGTAAGAAATTGTTATTTTTTACTTTTAAATGGACCACCCTTGAAACAAGCTCTATCAAACACAAAAATAATCTTGAAAATCGGTGCACACTTGGCGGAGATATCGCGTAAAACACATACCCCCTTATTCATAATAACTTAGTAGAGCGTAAAAAGACCGCAAAAGTACGTTTCATAAAAAATGTATTCATAATACCAACGTTCGATAGTGAAAACATGGCCGATTCCGATCAGCTGTTTCAACTTTGATATTCTTTCTTAATGACATTAATTTTGGTATAGTCTCTAAACTATCCTGGGGGGTCCTATACCCCATCTAAGAATGATATATATTTTTTTATTTATTGTTTCCAGTCCATACTTCCTATTTGTTTCAAAGCTTGCCAGAGATAAAAATAAAGTTTTTTCTGTTACCAGCAACATTGTATTCGATAAACATATTTTAGTTTTCTTTTAGCTAAACTAGGCAAAAGTAGGGTTATGCGTTCGATAAGATCAGAATTTCATTAAGAATAAGGGGGTAAAACTTTTATTGTAATATAGTTCATGTAACTGCTTCCTACAAAAAAAACGTTTAATTATCAAATATAATAATCCCATAAATGTATCTAAATAGTAATTTTGACTACAGTTGACTACTTCAAACTTGTAGGTAAATACTATCGAATTTAGGGGAGACATCGCGTATCACTTAAAAATAGTCAAATTAAGTATCCCATTCAATAAAATACTAATCGTCGGATAATAATAATTATAGTTTTACGTACAATATCAATTCAAGGCTCAATTATTTTTTGTTGTTTGTTCAAGGTTCGTATGTTTTGATATAAAAGGTTTTATATGAAAACTGGTTGATTTCCTCTATCGGAGTGCTACGTCACAGTACCAAGAGTTAGTCGTTGTTCAAGAGGCGTTATCAGTATAACCTTCTATTTAGCAAATTACTTCCTAGTGATATTCACATGCGATATCTGCTTATCACCCTTTATATTTTTGCATGCTCTTGAATAAAAATAATTATTAAGAATGTACAGTCATCTTGAAAAACTGTTCCACAAATATGGTCTATATTGCAAAAACTAATTACTATCGTCCTGACGTCTCGGGTTCGATCGCCGGGTCGGGAAAAGTGATATTGGCTTTTTCAATTGAGTATCAGCCAGGAGTCGGGAGTTTATGCCTGATATGGCGACAGGCATTAGGCTCGCCCTCTATCACATCTGGAACTGAACTAAGAAAATTCTTTCGCAGCATAGTTTTGATAACTGTGGAAAATAGATAAATTGATAATGTTTCATTTATTCTAATTTATAACTCATTTATTATTTATGTTATGGAGCTAATTTCAAAGCCAAAATATTTATTTATTTATAATCCATCTGACAGAAATTTTGGCGGTTCCGTCATAGAACAGAAAAAAAACACAAAATGTTGCCTATACATATGTAGTAGCTGACAGATCATTTTTACTGTCTACCCGTATACTAAATAGGTACAGTTTATGCATTTTTCGTTTTGAAGCCATGCCCACCGGCTCGAGTACATTTTTGTAACCGTGTTCGATGTTACGTAGACGTATCTACGTTACTGATCAAAATATATAGAATTTTACGCTGATAATTTTAAGTTCAACTTAGAAAACAGAAGAGTCAGACAGTATCTTAAGGGTTTGTATTCATTCAAATGTTTTTGTTTATACTAAGTAGAGACTAATCTATTCCATAGGTAACAGAATTTTCAGAATCGGCCCACTCGAGAGCCACATAAATGAGAGTATGGTTTTTAGGTCCTAGAAAGGTTGTGTATGAGATAAAATTAAAGAGCTTTATAGCCTAGATTACTCACGATTTTTTTGAGTCTGTATTGCAAAAAGTTCTAGAAACGTTTTGTGATTTACATAATATTTTGTATAAGCTGGTACGCCATTGTAAAAGGTACTATGTATCGGTAAATCTCTGTAAAGCTATTTCTATGCTTATACAGAGTCGAGGCAAAAGTGCGGTATGTAAACAAATACGGGATTTTCATAAAAAACTTTAGTGCGCGAACGAAGCTTTCAAGTCCACGGCCTTGCTCTGCAAGGTGAATGTTGGCACAAAAACTATTAAACACATTCGCTATAAAAACATCATCTCTAATACAAAATATGCCGGAAATAATACTTGTGCGATCTGATTACAGTGTATTTATTGTGAAACACACATGTGTGTCATATACGTGTGTAGTATGTACCGTACCTAGATTTATGTGAGCATGTACGTTATAAACGGCTGAGTACACAGGGAAGTGTTGGCTCGCAACCTTGGCCGAGGTCGCGAAGCGTCACACGCAACACTTATAAATGGTTTCATAATAACAACTCGTGTACCTACCTAATTGGTTTGAGGAGCCGTTCTTTAAGCCGTCGGTATAGAGCGATCTGAATTCAGTGTTGTTTCTATTCATCAGTAGGATTTCTCCCCTCCCCCCATTTCCTCGCTGGGGTCGTCCTTCACCGAGCCCTGTCCCGCGCGCCCGCTGCCTTCCCCGATGTGGTCCGTGACCGAGCAAGGGTCACGGCCATATATATTTTTGAAACAAGTGCCCCATCAATTTTCCATTACAAGGTTATTGTTACCACTAGCACGGCTTGCTGAAATTTTCATTTTAGTTTTTAATAGACTTTTGTATTTAATTTTCTCGACAGATTTTGTTAAGATGTCACGTTAGTTGTTTTTAATGGAGGCTATAACGTCAATATAACTTTAGATAATTTTGTTAGCAAAGTGGACCTTATATGTATGTTTAACGGCAGCGTCCTAATACTGAAAACTATTCCGTGAGGTCCAGTGGATCTGATGATCTTATTATGTTGCCACCTAGAGACATGAGCTTGTTATGTTGCCACTTGTCATAGTGTATGTTGTCGAAATATGTAACTTGGAATCTTATTCAAAGTATATACACCACAAGGATTTTTAATTTTAGACATATTTTTATAGCATAAGCTGGCAAACGAGCAGGTGGTTCACCTGATGGTAAATGATCTTCACCGCCTATAGATTCAAAAATAATCATGGATACGTTGCCAACCTAAAAGGGGGGAAATAAAGGGAGGGGATTTATGCCACCGGAAACCTTACGTTGATTTTCTATGAGACAAACTGGTCGAGCCGGCCCATTCGGGCTGTAGACGTAACAATCTACAGCTTGGCTCTACCACCCAAAAATCCAATTTAATCCCTATTTTTTGAAAAACTGGTTTCAAATATTTGCATGACACGGGTTGGGTTTAAGCTAATAAATAGAGACCGAGTGGAGAGACTCTGATGTAAAACATTATGTGACACTATAATTTGGTTATAATAATGATATTGTATTTACATTATTCAAATCCACTTTAAACCTTGAACAATGACGTACGAATTACGATCTAGTCCTTCGTTTATTTATTAAATGTTAGCAAACAGGTGTGTAGCCTGAGCACAATAGAACGATTGAGAGTCGTTGAAATGTACCTATAAAATACCTAAGTTTTATCGCCTAAAATATCGTAGAGAGTATAATAGAGCGAATAGGTATGTTAGTATACTTTTGTGTATGATTGTGCAAGTCCAAGAGTTGTATGAAGGTCACTGATAAGAAATCAGCAATGTTACGAACGTTTTAGGTGACTTATATTTTAAAACGTAATAAAAACGTAACACAATCGATACGATAGTCTCCTTGATAATTATATTTTTATACAAATCGCATGACCTTGTGATGTATTTATTAAATCGGTATTAAAATATTATTGTTAATGATATTGTACCTATACACGTGACATACGTAGTTATAATTTAACAATTTGTATGGTATCGAATTATACCACAAACGGATAGGTAGTATCTACCTATTACTCTCTCTTTTGTAGTATCTAAGGTATATGTAAATTGTAATTGTATATTATGTTCCGGTTAAATGTACAGTGCTCGAAATAGAGACGAATGAGTGGGAATAACGTTCCCTTTCCTAAAATGACTGTTCCTTTTCATAAAATGTTGTTCCGTTTTATAAATACAGCAACGCAGGGGGAAAAGCGTTCACTTTCATGAAAAAGTCCATTTCGAGCACTGGAAATGAAGTAGGTAACTCAACTATAGAGTACATAATTTCATCGATAATAATATTACACCTTGAGCACTGAAAGATGAGCAATTACATAAACAATGTGCCTTGCATTGTTACAATAGCGGGATAGAGAACGGGTGAGTCTGACCGCGGTGAGTCTGCACTCTGCGGCGAGTGGCGACTGCGAGCGCCCCTGACCCACGCACTTCGCTCCACGTTGCCATGGTCACGGCCGATCGATGCGAGCGCGGGGATGCACCCGGAACTCAATGTCGCTTCCTTGTTCAAGGCTTCGAATAGAATCCATTAGAGCTACTATAACATTTAAATTTTAAACGACACTTTCAAAGTTCCTTGAAATCCTAGACGTTTGTATAATATGCTGTTATTCATAAGTAGATACATATAAATATTATATAATGAGTACGATGTGTGTCGCCTCATTGGTCTAGTGACATATATGGGCTGTGAACCGGGAGGTCTTGGGTTCTATTCCCAGGTCTGGCTCGTTCGGTAAGTGAGATTTCCGGTTGCCCAAATTACCCCTACCCTTCCCCTTTCCGCTCCCCTACTTTATACAGGAGTTACAGTGATGGGTATGTGGGCGGGACAGTAAATTACTCCCCTACTTTAAGATCAGAGATCACTTACCATGAGGTGGACCACCCGCTCCTTTGTCAGTCACTTCTACAAAAATATATCCAAATAAAAATATATTCTAACTTGAATGAAGCACTACATACAATATATCTTGACAACAGAAAGAGGCGGAGAGGTGTTTCTACGAGGGTTGTCCGGGATTCCGAGACAGCAAGGCGAAATTCCTTGATATGGGAAAAGGCACCTCACCATAGAAGAATTAGTTATTAGATTAGCATTAGTGGTTTTCCAGACGTCTAGCAAACCAAATTCCAATCGAAATGGTCTCTTGGAAACGAGAGACATACATACATACATACATAAGCACACGCCTGTATTTTTGAAGGGGTAGGCAGAGATGGACTAGAAAAAGAACACCCAAATTTTGCCGAGCTTTATTTCCTCCCCAGATGCATATTATAATGAGAGATTAACCTAGTGAAGAAGTACTTACATTTATATCATAAATTAGTAAATGTTGTGATCTTTGATGTTAGGTAATAGGCCTTATATAATACATACATAAGCTCACGCTTGTATCCCCGAATGGATAGGCAGAGGCATACTAGCGAACTATAACAACCACATTTCGCTGAGCTGAGTTCCGTGTAAGATGTGATAGAGGGCGAGTCTATCGCCATACCGGACACAAATTCCAGACTCTGGGCTGATTACTGAAAAAATCAATTTCATTTTGCCCGACCCGGTAATCGAACCCGAGACCTCAGAACGAAAGTCGCACGCACGCAATACCACTACGCCATGGAGGCAGTCACTAGAGTCACCGCCAGCGTATATTATAATTAATTTATAAATGCATTACATCATCACTTAACCTAGTATCCGATCCTCATACACTTATAAATACATATACTTATAACGGGGCAGAAAGAGATTCAGGGACTAGGCAACTAGTATGTATGTTCAGGGTTTTTTTGTCTGAAAACTCAAATTGTAATTGCTCAACGTGAGAATTCAACCCAGAAGACATGAATTAGGTTGAATTCTCGCAAATAATATTAGCTTGATAATACTGCTACCAGAGAAATGTGTCAATATAATGTGTACCAAAAATAATATTTGCTTAATGTTGAATTTCATGTATATTATTTGGAGACACGTTTCTGACGTCTGACGTATAACTGTATCACGCAATTCATTTGTTGGGCGAGTGGGTCAATGAACGCCCGGGTAAAAATAAAGAGCTTCCCAAATGTGGCAACTGGCAAGTATGAAACGAGCTGAAACCCGCACGGTGAGCCACCGCCGTCCGTGCCGTCCCGTCCCGCGGTCCCGCCTCGGTAACACGTGATCGAACCGACTGTGTTGTGACTTGTGGCGAGTTACGTCAATCTTTCTTGTCACCTGCCCTTAACCCACCTCTATGTAGAGTCGGCGCAACACACTTTTTCAAGGATGTTGCAGAAACTATTCGGCTTCGTTTTTAGGTAGCCGGGCGTGTCGCGTGACATCAACCACTCTCTGCGGGATTCAGTCTCGGGCAAATTGTGTTACAAAACACAACAAGTTACTAGTCGGGCGACTTGGGAATCGAATCCTGGGCCTCGAAAATTGTTGATATCAATATAGTCTATTAATGGTTTAGTTCCTGCACAACACGGTCCCATTATTGCAATATAGTTTTTGCTTGCGGATCTGCTTACGAAAGTGTTTTCTCATTAGAAGGTACTATTATTGGCATAAGTGACAAACTTGCTAATCTAGTTTGAATTTTGCTTCTGTACCAAATATCATCCAAATGAAAGCATCCGTTAATGCGAAGTTCAAATAAACTTCCATACATATGATTTATATTCTTAATAATGAATTAGAGTAGATAGACATGAATGAATATTATTAATGTAAAGCGAAGTCTACTATGAGCCTTTGCTGGTGATAGGGTATTCGTATTCGCCCGGATGGCGACCGAACAAATTATTGACAAAGTTTTTATAGCACTATAGTCTATATTATGTACGATTAGTAGTTTCGAATTTAAGTAAACCAACATCGTAATAATTTCTGTAGTTTTACATGACGAACGAACATTAACAACTCTGTTTTTGCATATGTAGAGATTTAACTTGTACATTTGTAAATACAGTACTTTCTGTCTGAAAAACCATTTAGTAAGCTTTCATAATGTGCATACACTATATACGAGTAGTTGGATTGACAAAGTCTCATCAGCTTTAAGTAGCGCCAATTATTTGAGTTACCTAATACAAAATGTCATATTTAACATATTATCAAAAAGTGGTTAGATTTCATATATATTCAACAAAATAAGTTCAACGTGGATTTCACTAATAATTGTGAATTATGGTGGACTTGTAATGAAAATGTTGAAAAACTTTGTGTCCTTTTCAGCTTTAGGACCAAGGGTTGTATAGTGAGTGAACCTTCGGTACTAAGAACGCATAAGTAGGGAGGTGGTCGAACGGTCTGGCGTCGCCCTTGCACTGCGTCTGCGTCACAATATGCTGTCGTTTGCATTGCGCCGCTGCACATGTTTACAATCTGCCAATTACATAAATGCTCCGCTTATCTGTATAAAATAAATAATAAAATTATTAGCCCTGTAATATACAGACAGTAGTCTCACTGCTGGACACGGACCTTCTTTACTAATAGGGTTTAGGCGTTAGTCTACCACGTCATACGTTCTCAGGTATGCAGGTTTCCTCACGATGTCCTTTACCGTTATTGCAAGCGATAATTCATCATTATAACGTACATAAACATAAAAGATCAGAAGTGTATGCTCCTTTTTTGTCGTGGGGCTTGAACCTCCGACACTCATCTCGGCAGTCCGTACCATGCCCTACTGAGCTATCGCTGCTTAAAAAAACATTTCTTATACATATATGATCATAGACACATTGCAGACATCTAATAATGGTATACGATTATTAATCAGATTTTTTAAAATTAGTGTGATTTTCCAATGAATGCCTGGTCACCTTGGGTAAGACACTATAATAGTTTAGAAAAACTAAAAAACACGCAACTAAAAACAACCTAATGTTATAGAAATATATTAGATCATCAACACGCGTTTGTATTTCCACTATATACAGAATACGACAATAGTATGAACCCACAATATATATGTTTGGACATAATTATTTGGCCTGCTGCTAAATACATAATTCCGCAAAATAACGTAACTTTAGCATGTAGTTGACATCAAGTTTGTGGTGGCACATGTACATAATACAGCTGTTCTTGTCGCACTCATGGCGCTGTATAATTCCGTCGAAGTGCATACGAATGCAATGCGCCTGTTCTTGGCACGTGCGATCTCTTCGTCGTTTCAGCCATCCTGGTACCACACAATCAAAAACGCGACGGCATTTTCCAGCACACCATTATAGTTTTTCTTTGTAGTCTAATCATTTCAATATTATTATTATATGTATATTTTATATTTACATACATACATACATAGACCCACGCCTTTTTCCCATAGGGGTAGGCAGAGACAACGGATTTCCACTTGCATAGTCACGCACATAGTCCTGACCCCACACTAGGTTTAACCTGTATCGTGGATATCAGAAACTACGAGAGGCTTTCGGTATCACAACACCCAGACTTGAAACAAACATCTGTGGGTTACACAAACATCTGTGCGGTGCGGGAATCGAACCCGCGGCCTCTCGTTTCACAGCAGGCTTCTCGCCCACTGCGCCACGGAGGCTATCTATTATATTATTATGTAGAACACACCTATAAACCAAATCCGTCTATTTGCAAATGGTTTGCGATGGACATGACGAAATCTGGATTTATTTTTATAGCAGAGATTGGCAAACGAGCAGATGGGTCACCTGACGGTAAGTGATCTCTACCGTCCATAGACACCAAAGACACAAAAGGAATCATGGGTGCGTTGCCAACTAAAAGGAGGGAATGGAAGAGGAGAGGAATGGGATTGGGAAAGGGAGGGGGAAATGGACCAACGGAAATCTCACTCACCGAACGAAACGCGACAGCAAGCTGCCACTTTATGTCGGTTTTCTGTGAGACAGTGGTATCTAACCGGTCGAGCCGCCGTTCCGTTTATGCTAGTTGGCTACGGAATCTTAAAAAATGCAGTGCATGTCACATGCTTAATTCGTTATGCAGTTTAGTGCACCAACGTACCAGGGCATCATAATTATACAAGAGAATAAATGCACTTTTACTACACCCACAAACGCACTCACCTCACAGGACACGTCACGCGAATATACACAACAAGTGCGTATTTACCATATTATATGAACGCACTAATTGCATATTCTACATTTAAATTTATCTTACGATTGCGAATTACGATACATTGTTGTATCTTTAAGGAAATATTTAGAGTATTTGAATGAAGTACTAGCAATAGAAAGTATTATTATGATAAAGTTACAATGATATAAAGTTATTATGATAAACTTACTTAATATAAGTATGATTTTTTGCTTAGGGGTTCGCCCGGGTTCAATGTGCCTGACATTAGGAATCGAATACTAGAGGTATAGTCGAATCATACATCTATGGCCATGGTATAGGTGGTATCTAATTACCTACCCACTGTATAGTGAATAGTGATATAACAGTGAAAACATTATCTATATTCCTATAATTAACTTCGTTACAGCGAGAAAGAATATACAAACAAAATACAAATCCAGATGAACAAGATGACTCAATATATTCAACCCATTCATAAGTTATTTTTTAAACCAATACAGGCCACAGCATTACATTATGCCATCGTGATCTGATGGCTCAGTTCAAAAACAACCCAATTTGATTGTAAAATGAAAACAATCTTGTACATACTGTAAATATTTTAATTTATTGTCACTGCTCAACATAATGGTTATTGAGATTAATATTTGTATGAGAAAGCGTGGGAAAAATGACAGTAATTGTCTTCATAAAATAGTAACTCACCGTTGTGAAATATCCTGTTAAAATATTATCCTACGCCAATTTTGGTCTATTTGAATTTTTTTAAAATAAAGTTGATCTTTACAAAAATTGAAGAAAACCTTTCTAAATCACAACATTTACTAACAATTTTCAATAAAAAAAGCAGTCTGCGTAGCATTAAGTAAACTCATAATCTGCTAAAACGAAAAAAAAAACAAATTCAGCAAATGCATCAGAAACCTGATCTCACTTTGATTATGAAACTCAAGGTGGAAAAGTCCAGTGCTCTCGCTTTTACCCGAGGCATATAGTATTAACGCGACGCCATCGAGCGGCTTGGTGCTATGCAGCGCGGTGCAACGCGGGCGTGGCTTCGATACAAGGGAGTCTGGTGGACTAGCCGGCCGATTCGACGCGCGACGTGATCCTCGCAAATCGCACCGAGCATTAGACGTAATAGGTGTTGCTTTCTAAGCAGTGAAGGTGAGGTGCACGGCCGGCGCATTGCTCGCAGTTCAAGTTTAGAGTTGCGCGGGCGCAGCGATAATTGCAGAGATCGTTGCACTTCTAACGCCCTACGGCAGGGCAACGAACGCGTGCAGCTGCCCGGGAAATATATCCCGTCCCGACTCCCGACTATTTCAGAGCACGCTTGCTCAGCTAGATACCAGTCAGCCGGCGGCTGCTCCTGTTTCTCGTACTTTACTAACGTCTTACCTGTAACGTGAGAAGTACACGAAAAATGTGTTCAACACCAATATTATTTTCCATTAAATACAGCTAATTTTGTGTTCTCTCTTGAAAACACCTACGAGTACCCGTGGTAATGCGGTTTGATTTTATCCGATATGTATATAAAGAAAAAATAATTAAAATACTAAATTAGCAATTGACGCGACATTAAAATATAAATTTCGCGACAGGTTGCAGTCCTTATTTATTGTTGAAGTGCATGAGATCGTTGGTGGCGAACATAAATAATGATACAATATTAATTCGCATTAATTATATTTATGACACTGTCATGTACTATATCTCGATGTTGTGCAGTATATCGTAGCTACACGGCCCACTTAGTAGCGCGAAGTTCAAGGGGCCGTTGCACTTTCGATGCGAATTCAGATTACTGCTCAGTGGTGCAGCGCTTGGCCGCGGGACCGCGTTGCACTCCTCCGCGAAAGTGATTCATGATGCGCATCGTGCAATCTGCACTCTTGTTGACACACATTCCTCCAACATTACTTTTAATTACTATCAACAATTCCACATCCACATACTATTTGATTTACAGAAATTAAGCTAAGTGTATTTATAAAAACTGGCATCTATTAGTATAGATTATGTTTCATAATATTTAGTGTTTAAATGAAACAAGGGCAGGTAGAAAGGGAGTGTTTTAGTTAAACACTTTGTTACAAGACAATAATATTAAGGTCAGGTTTTGAAAAACAGATAACTTTCAAGTAAAGATCGAACTAAATTGTTTATCAATAAAATATTATTGAATAAATGAATTAAATAATTCAGATTAAAAAATAATTCCTATACTTTTCGACCGACTTCCAAACAGGAGAAGGTTCTCAATTCGTCTGTTTTTTTTTATGTATGTTACGCGATATCTCCGCCAAATGTGGATCGATTTTCAAAATTATTTTTCTATTAGATAGAGCTTATTTCATTTCCCATATAAATTTGGTTACGATCGGATTTGAATTCGGTTTGTTATTCCATTCAAATTTTCGAAAAACAAGGTAGTTATTTATGTACATTTAAGTTGATATGAAACATCTGATTGATACCTGCGTTCTTCATCAAATTTAAAAGCCAGGAGTTTCTCTTTATTAGGAATATACACTTACATAAGATATGACTGAATACATAGAAAGAGATTTTTTTATATAAATTAATTTCATTTTCCAATTTGCTTTACATTGTACATGAGGCTGACGACACGAGAAGAATTCATAATTATGAAAACAAAAGGGCAACATCGCAATGTTTGTTATTGTTCATTTAGAATCGTTTATCCTCCGCGGCACAACTACATACATAAATTATGTATAAAAGTGGTTTAAGCCCGACTCGCTGGGAATGTGAGTAATAGAAAAAAAGCTGCAACGTTAGAAGTATCTAAGCAAGTCGGGTGCAGTGTCCGCTCAGTGCCACTGACCTGAAAGCAGCCGCAGTGTAATGCACTAGAGCGTTCGTAGCACGCTGCTACGACAATGCTACGAACCTATTAACCCCAGCCGCTAACTTTGTATTTTGCTTTTGATGTAACAGCTTTGAGCTTTATAAATCACAAAAATAATTTATTTAAAAAAACTACAGCATATTTTTATCGACTTATCGTATGAGAAAATTGACTCATTGCGTCATTGTATCGCGAAAGAGAAATAAATCTATGAAAGTTTACTTGTAAAGAATATTGTGGTATTGATGTAATAATGGAATTTATGAGTATAAAATATTTCATAAGGATAATCTAGTTGGAATTCATAAACTACTTCCAACTTATATTAGTTAATTTATAAAAAAGTTTCAAATACCCGTAATATGGTATTTAACATTAAATTATGATTACAAAGTGAAAATGTACAATATTAAAGCAATAATATTTACATTGAGATGAATTTGTGAGTCATAGTTTTCAAATGGGATTAATATCAGGAAAACTAATAACAGTACGCGGAAACGGGCGTATCGTGGCAATATTCGTCTCCCGACAGGCCATGAGTCCATGACGTGTCCTGATCAATACTGGTGCAAATGAAAATCCCTAGCGTACAGCTTGTTCCAATTGAAATGAATCACCTCGCGCCGCACCGCGTCGTTCTTAATGTAAATATGGGCTACTTGGGCGCCAAATTATTAGATACTGATTTATTTTTAACGGGAGTTTAAATGCGTCATAAACTTTAACTCGTGTTTTGATATATTATGGGCTTGCATATTATACAATTATTTTTGAAGGCTTGAAGGGATAATTCCGGCAAAAAGGGATAAATCCTCCAAATATTCCTTCTTCGCCGGAATTATTTAACAAGTCGACCTAACACATTATGTCAAAATGACGTCTTCATTGCCTATTTTATTTTTTTACAAGTATTTTGTATTTCCCTTGATTAGTTCTTTGTATAAATGTAAGTACTTACATATATACATAGACTCACGCCTTTTTCCAATATGGGTGTTGTTATAATTTGACATTATGTTAAAATATCCAAAATTCGAATAAATGTTTATAAATTCTGTTTATTGAGAACACTGATTCAGATTAATTTGCAATGCAGTGACCGGAGACATTGAGACCGTAGCGTCGTCGGCGTCGCAGACCCGACGCATCGTGTCACGTACTCTCCAAATATACACACGTATTATATATGAGTATCGTCATATCTCTGTTTGTTAGAGCCTAGTAGAGATGATCGTAGGTCGTATTTATATACCTATTTATATTATCTTGATATGGTAAATCGTTGATCCACTTATATAAAAATATTATACACGATTTATGCTAATGTTCTACTATTACTACTACTTATATTAAACAGTGCCAATATATAAACCGATCCTACTTAATTGTCGTAATTACACAAAATGCTTTAATATTACGAACGTAGATTGAAATAGAAAGTTATAGTGAAAATATATCGCAAAAGAGATACTGTGCTGGGCAACTGGTTATGAACTCTATACCATAGAATTACGAGTAAAACATATCTAATTAACGTATCCGGAAAACTAGCGCCTTTAGTACTAAGGTATTATCCACACCACATGCTGACCCTACCGGAATAATTACCACGGTTTTCACTTTTATACGCAGTTTACACTTTCTTTAGTCGTGGTGCATTTCCATGATATTAAAAACTATGTGACTGCCTCGGTGGCGTGGTTGTATTTCGGTACGCCTACCGTCCTGAGGTCTCAGGTTCGATCCCCGGGTCGCGCAAAGTGATATTGGATTTTATCAATTCTGTATCAGCTCTGTAATATAAGACGGAAATAAGCTCGGCGAAATGTGAGTGTTCTAGTTTGCCAGTCCGTCTGTGCCTACCCCTTCAGGGATACTGGCGTGAGCTTATATATGTATGAAAACTAAGTAACACATTTTTTGTCTTTGGATCATCATCATCAGCAGCCATAGGACGTCCACTGCTGAACATAGGCCTCCCCCAAAGATACAAAAAGCAATATTTTATTAAAACATGTAAATTTTTCACTATATACAAGAAGATTATGCTGCTTATAATTTCAAAATTCTAATCCTAGTTGAAATCCTAAGCAAAAAATCAGCAAGCATAATTATATTGATTTATCTACCCTGGTCGCAGCAGTAGGGCAGTTTAGATCTGTGTCTCTGTTATATTTATATTGTAAAATCTATAAGCACGCGGGATCATTACAGATGTTAATGAAGTTATGTCCCGACTCGCGATACTAAGTGGATGAGGATCGAAAGCGAGCGTTTTTGCCGGTGTTCGCGCGCGCATACTGATGCGGCCCCGTTGTCTGCGGCCGACGACCCCCGCCCGCCGCACGACCTGCACACTGCACACTCCACACTACACATCCGACCTGCCTCCTGGCATCCACTGAATCACATGCCTATCGACACGTAATCGCTAAATTTGTTACTATTTGAATCTCTTTTCTGCCCCGTCGGCTATCAGTTCTACGAGCTATGTGCCCTGCCCACTGCCAGTTCAACTTGCTGATCCTCTGGGCTATGTCGGTGACTTTCGTTTTTCTAGAATGTTAAAGTTAAAGTTCCCGAGTGGAGACCACGTATCGGCAAGCGCAGAGTAGGACGTTCACCTACAAGGTGGACCGACGACCTGATAAAGGTCGCAGGAAGTCGCTGGATGCAGGCCGCTGCCAACAGGTCAATCTGGAACTATTGGAGGAGGCCTATGTCCAGCGGTGGACGTCCTATGGCTGATGATGATGATGAATCTCTTTTATCCTCTTTCATATCATTTGGGGTCCGTTCTCTAAGTACCTAGTACGTAGTAACGCACTCTGAGTAGGTACCTATATTTTCGACATTCGGATCTAACAGCTAGTTTTTTTAAGGTTTCACTACTTAGGATTGTTTGTTGTTTTCTTGCAAATGTTCTTTGCACAATCACATTTTAATTTATATTATCATTACATAAGACGCTGGTCATAATTGTGATTTTTTAAATAAAGTTTTTCCGATTTACCTTTAATTTATTTACGATAGACAAGCACAATGACTCGCGAAATCTCTTTGAATGCGATGCCCCCAGACTTTACCATAAATTACTAATTCATTTGAACGCCACAAATTTAAAAGCGTGTTTGTTTAGGGTCTCGCAAGAAGCCTCTCTTATTGGGTAGATCTTGGGAACGAAAGAAAAGGGACCTCGCTGATGCGACTTCGTCGACGTCTATATTAGTCCACGCTACGCCTCTGGGCAAGCATAATATTGGTACTCGAAATATATTAATTTATTGTTCGACTTTATAATTATTGAATTACACAATACGTCTGTACGGATGCGGCATCACTTCGTCATGCCAGGACTGTATCTCCGAAACAATAATGGATGGAGGACTATCAAATTGTGCTAGGTGATTGCGGTAATAAAGTATTAACTGAATATATGGAAGGTTCCGATGCGTTAGTCACGATGTAGGAATGAGTCACTACGGCGGGTTTTTCAGTGGGTTTTGGTCGGGATCCAAGAGGGTGGAAGTAGTTAATTTCTCGGTCACTTATTATGACCCATTTATCATTAGTAAAGAGGGGATAAATAGGGGTGGTGATGATATTCTGAGGCTGCCCCTCGCTCAATTTATAAGATGAAAATTTGGTCTTCGACAAAGGAAACCGCCGTGCTTTATGGCTATGCCCGTAGCGCGCGCCGTGCGTTTATAATGCTTCTGCCTTACTACCATATTATGATCTTCCGTGTCGTTACGTAGTGGTCAGTACAAAGGCACAGACGCGTCGGCATTCATACTGCGTTCATTAATCATGACGGAAAAGCTGAACTACTTAACTCATTCATCTTTGAGCTTAGAGCGAGTTAAAAGTATGACAAGGGTGAGAATCTGTGATATTCATTCTCATAATTTACATACACCAGGTCACATACAACGATTTGAAAAGAAGAATCAAAGATAAATGTAAAATTGCGTCTGATATGCAAACATTCATTTATCAATACCATTTCAGCTAAAAACTTACTTTCACACCTGACAGATAAAATATTTGAGAATAGGACTTCCATATCATTTATGTCGGCAATAAATTGATATGCTGTATTTTACAAATTAAAAAAATCTTTTTTTAGATAAATCACATTATTCCATGTTTGCATCAACTACACTACATGTAGGCTGAGAAAGTATGCCTTTGCCATTAGGTCCACATTTGTACATGTTATGTATTTTGTACCTACATTACAGTTTTAAATAAATAAAGTTTTTAAAATTTATCAACTTTAAAAAACCATTCCTTTATCTGAAAGCAACACAAATAAAATAGTCCTCTACTAATAATCCTTAATGTTTAATGTTTGATTAGGTTCTAACCCCTGATTCATAGAAATAAATGACAATTGAACAAGCTGGAATCGGTGCTGAGTGGCAATTGGCTTAATTTGTAGTGGAAGTTGCAAACATGGATAACGAAGTCAAAGTACCGTTCAAAGGCAAAACGATCCTCACCATGATTATGTATAGGTAGGTGATTTTGAATTCGCAAATCATTATATCTCCCTCTCTGTCGTTCGTTCGTTATGGAAGTGGGATCAAACATGATTATTCAATGTGTTTATTTAAGTCGTACCAAAGTGGTGGTAGAGGCCGCGGCTCGGGCGGCTCGGGCGGCACGGGCGAGAGTCGACGTCCGCGGCCAAGGCCCGCTCGGTCAGGGACGCACTATCTAACTCCATTATTCCTATCGCCTTACACTTACAAATTAATTACACACATGTACTGGTTATTACTCGGAATGGTAACATTAGCGTAATGCCCTTATATTTCTCTGTTTTACGTCAACTATTTGCAATAATTACAGGTAAGATCAGACAACGTGCTTTATTCTTCATTTACTAATCTATGTGTCTTTATTTTTCACTCCATTACAAACAAGGGGTGTTTTAACACATATTTATAAACCTTACTTTAACATTTTTATTTTTACTTTGGGGGAGGTCTATGTTCAGCAGTGGATGTCCAATGGCTGATGATGATGACTTTAAGATTTTTGGCTATTTAATTTAACGTGGTGATTGGGATTTTGAAAATAGTTTTTAGGTTTTTAATTTTATTTCCGAATATAGATATTTACTGATTTCTTAAGTTTACGCGAATGTTATACATTGAAATTAAACTATTTTTACGGATTTTATCACGATTAGGTTTTTAAATTTTATTCCCGACGCTTCGAAATTGATAAATAAAATTCTAATTTTATTCTTCGTTGTCACGGGTCAGACTGCAAAGCCTTCGAAACGTCGGGAATAAAAATTTAAAAACCTAATCGTGATAAAATCCGTAAAAATAGTTTTATTTCAATGTTAAGATATTTATTTGAGTATGATTTGTCACATAAAATAGCAGATTTTTAGATAGTTTGAGTTCATTTAGGGATACCCGAATAAATTTGAGAGTAAAGTAGATCTTTGATAAATTCATCGAGTATGTGCTAATTGGATGTTATTGTTGTTATTGCTAGGAAAGTACAAGTGCACATAATTCTCAACAAAAAAGTCTATCAGTCGAGAAATTATTCGTTACATATATGAAGGGATTGTTAGTTACATAATAAGAAGTAACCTAATCGGCATGATTATTTTTAAGTTAGTTCATGTACCACATAATGAAATAAGCCTTTAATCCCGGTATTTAAATGACAAATACATCTATTCTGACAGAGTTACTAGCTAAAGCTAATTAGTAAATACCTATAAATATGTAAAAAAAGCGTAGAATTTAATATTTTCTTAGAAAACTTATTTGAAACATAAGAAAATGCGTGTTTTAGTTGGTGGTGGGCAACGATACCGCTGATGCAGACGGTATTGTCGATTGGCGCGTACTACCGATGCATATAGCGTCATGTACAGTTACAGTACACTTCGGTGCGGAAACGAGGTGCGTGGTTCTCCCGTCTGGCCCCACACCACCGACCCACCCTGTCTGCAAGCCCCCCCACGCCCCTGCATCGTCTCGCCCTCGGATGTAATTCACTCTCACTAACCCACTGCAGCACAGTCAATCATGCATATCGTAGCTACTGTCTACCTAATTCAAGGTGATGGCTACCGTTGCCATCCAGCGTGCCATTCCATTTTGTTAATCTAAACTCGGGTCGATAACCTTTGTTTAATCGCTTAAAGTAATTACGTCAATCGAGCATGTTTCATTAGTATACCTACTTGTACTTTTTCGACACAACACGCAGCAATATGTGAAACCTGATGTTCCTGGCCGAAAAGTATTTTTGTATTATTAAGATAAATAAAGTTTGTCATATTTCTGTATAAATAGGAATAAATTAATCAAGCATTTTTTGTCGTATTAGTAAATAATGCCTAAAAAATATCGAATTATTTTTGCACTGCCTAGGTGGCGTGGTGGTTCGGTACGACTACGGTTCTGAAGTCTCAGGTTTGATCCCCGGGTCGGGCAGTGATGTTGGATTTTTCCATATCAGCCCGGAGTCTGGAATTTGTGCCTGATATGGCGATAGACTCGCCCCCTATCACATCTGGGACTGAACTAAGCTCGGCGAAATGTGCGTGTTCTAGTTCGCTAGTGCGCCTCTGCCTACCCCTTCGGGGATACAGGCGTGAGCTTATGTTATGTTATGTTAAGTTTTATTTTTGCAAATATTCAGCTACAGTAATTAAACAAAACTGTTAAGAATATACACAATAGTGTTCCAATGCACATGAGTACACAAGCCGTCTAGTCGTCTCGACTCGCGACGCCGACGCCATCGTCACTTGAAACGTCTCCACATGAAAACATCTTTTTAAATTTTTCGTATCTTCATTTACCCGAAGTTGTTTTGTTTTCAAGTCACACACCGCATCAGTCAAAAGGGTAGGAGTTCTTTTTTGTATTGTCTGCAAGTTAGTGGCGAAAGCACCAGGGTAACGGGGCGAGGTTGGTCTGTGCATGCGGTGCGGGGCGGGGGGAGGGGGTGTCTCTGCACCGGGTGTGCGGGTGCGGGGAGGGGGGGGTCTAAGGGAGGTGAGGTCGAGGGGAAGTGCCCCCATGTCTAGACTGGGTCGGTAGTTTTCCGGGATTCAGTCGGCTTTGCCTGCAGTCTGCTCACCCACTCAATGCACAGTATTTAGCGATATGTATGTATGACAGCCTGTCTGAGGACTCTCGTCGCGTCTCACGTGGTTTCAGTACAATTTTCTATAACATGTCGCCGAGATGTTGCAGGCATCTCGTTGTTTAACATGAAACAATAGTTGACTAACGTATCACAAACAGCACTATCGGAAAACGTTTAAAGTATTTTTCTTATCCCACCTTAATGTGGGGTCGGCGCAACACATTTTTTTTCAAGCATGTTACAGAAAGGATTTGTCATTTGAATTAGTTTTTGCGACCGGCAGCCTGCCTGACGTTAACCCCCTCTGAGGGATCCAGTCCCGGGCAAATTAAATCAGAAAATTCGCTTAGATCGAGCTTGGAAATCAAACCCAGGACCTCCCGATCCACAGCTCATATATGCTGCCACTAGACCAAGGAGGCAACTAAAAATTGAAAGTATAAAAAATTAAAATTGGTTGTTAACTCAAATATGATCTACATAAATTGTTGGTTGTAAATATTTTGTACAATGTCGATCGATTTAATTTTCCGCCACTTAAAATTATTGTGGACGTAGTGAAAGCAAAAAGTGCTAATATATTTTTGTTTTATACATTTTATCATAATTAACAGTCAGTCTATAGTACTCCGTAATCAGTTGTTCTATTATTATCATTGTACATAGTAGTGTGGTGTAATAAAATAAGTAATATCCACTTTTCTATTGAGCTTATTCACAACTCTCCGACATTAAAGTTAGACTGGGGTCTGGGGGAATGCGATGTCAGTAGGGAAGTTGAAACTGAAAATCGATATGCGATGTCGCAAATACTACCAAACTTTTGATAACACAGAACAAAATAATTTAATTTGAGAATAAATAACAGTACGGGTGAATATTTTATGAGTGATTTTTATAGATTAATTACATACTTTCAACAGAATAATATTATTTGTGTAAATAAAAGTAGAGTTTACTAGAAACTTTCTTTAAAAACGGATTTGTATGTGACGAAATACTATCTAAATATAACATTTAGATTAATGGTTTTAATTACGCATTTTAGTCAATTATATAAGGTAAATAAATCCCACGATTTATTTATTTACTTATTTATTCATTAGGACTATATTATATCTGCCTTTTTGTGTATAAAATATCAAAGGCGGTGAGTAAAAACATGCAACTTTTGAACAGAAAAGTCAGACAAACGAAAAAGAGAGCGTAAAAAAGAGCGTAAAATATTTAAATATATTTTAATAAAAATCAATTGTTTGTTAAACCAGTGTAATGGTAAAAGAAATGTGTCCAGTGTAACTTCCGGTTAGATTCTCGGGAGTCGCAGTCAGTGTCCTGTTGCAAATTAAACAACTCATTCAAAGTTCACGAATAGGTGCGTCTATGAATTTCTAACAATAGGCAGTTTCCATGTAACAGGCCTTTGTGATATAGAAGAAGCACCTAGCATTCAAATTATCGTACACTGACACGGTACCTTGGTGGATTATCCTTTTCACCTAGTAACTATAGATACAAAACCATCTCACAACGGGTTACCACAGCTGACTAAGGATTGATTCTTCTTATTGCTAGCAGATGCTTAATACTGCGAAAAAATTATAAGAAATTGTAATTATGAATCAAAAGGACTGCCTCGGTGGCGTTACATTGCATACGTAGTACACCTACCGATCGTCAAACCCAACGGAAATAATTTTGATAATCCTTGATAATCGAATTTGTATCGATCGCGCTGCATACGACGAAACCGAGGTAAAATAGAAGCTTGTCGTTCCATTTCGTATGGTGAATTTGGTTTCCGGCAGCCCAAATACCACCTACCCTTCCCAATAATTATCTTGTTCCTTTACATGGTACGCAGCGGTTTGATTATGCCTCTAGTAGTGCCGATTTCTATGGGCGACGTAGTCACTTCCAACAAGTGGTCAATGGCCATTTGCTTTCGTAACAACAACATTTCATAGATGTGGGAATCATTTTGAGTGCATTTTCAACACACACACATGTTTTCCTATATTGTGTATAGTGTGTAAAAATACCTCATCGCATTATATTCCTATGTATTCATGTATTCCTATATGTATTCACATTGTACGCATAACATCATAGTATGAACTCATATGAAGTATTTAAAGTGGTAGTGTTCTTTAGTGATTATTTTGAAGATGCTTTTGGTCGCGGCTCTCCTCCCTTGAAAGTATTTTTCTGTGATAAAAGATAGTTTAATCTATGTAAAGTAACTTCATAGAAATCCTTCCAGTCGTAGTGGAGACGAGCTTGTACCAATATGATTACTTTATACTGAACTAATTATTGCGCAGAACTTCGCTCGCGTTTAGTACGTTTCTCGTGTTCTCCGGATAAACATTATGCATCTAAAATCTAAACCTTCTTCAGGAATCACTTCGTCCATTGGTGAAATCCGTTCTGCAGATTTTGAGTTTAGATATATGTACAGACAGTCGCGGCAGGGAGGAGTTTGTTGTATAGTATGTAAGGGATATTTAAGCAAGATCAGGGTCGTCTTAAGGCATGCGTGGGCACAAAAGAATTCGAGGGGCCTTTGGAGAGTAAAAATAATTGATTTCGAAGATAATGTAAGTACTTATCGGCCTTTCTGGGGCCCTGTATGGTCGGGGGCATGGGTCCCGTGTGCCTTTATGTTAAACACGGTACTGATCAAGATCCTTAAAATATAGGTCGCTGAAATCATTTAATATCAGCTGCATACTCGTTCTAATTATAGCTGTAATAAGTAACTATAACCATGATGTGATCGTCAGTCGGGAGTCGGGATGAAATACTTGTCTCAAAATAGTGAAGCTAATTGTGTTTCGTAACGTTTGAAGGGTCGTGTCGGAGCGTGGTATATTTAGAGTGGCGTGTGAGGGGGTGGGGGGTGCGCGGATCGGCGGCGGAAGGGGGGCGCCGCCGGTGACGCGGAAGCGTAGGGCGGGCGGAGGGCGTTGACCGTGAACGTGGGGCGGCATCGATCCAGGCGGCCATACCCTCGCGCAACGGGAAAGTGTATGCCACTGCTGCCTTGCTTTTGATATCCGCTATTGGCATTCAATTGCACCATGCATCGATACATTCAATCTTTGGATCAACAATAATCAATAGCATACAATCGATTGATATCCTTTGATATAATTGTGGGAATAGTACGTCAAGTAATTTATTTTCATATTAATTGTTTATCCATCTAGCTTATTTAAGTTTAATCACAACAAAGCAAGACTAAAAGTTAAAACCCATTTAAATGAATTTAGGAAATAACTGAAAACTAACATCTGTTATGTCGTTCCATAAGACTTGATAAGATACTTGATGTGAAATTGCATGATTCGTAAAGAACAATTTTCTAAAAATTCCTCGCTTTTTAAACTATTCAACTGACTGCAAAAAAAGGAAGTTATGAATCAGTATTTTTTATACTTTTTACGCGATATCTCCCGTATAAAGATTATGAGATGCGTTTTGAAGTATCTTTTTAAATGTAAACCATTGGTTTATTATAAATAATGTAATTGTTTACATTCTCTTTTCTTACCTCTACATACATTAATTTTAATGCTTTCTTTCTACCTGCCCTTATCCCACCTAGTGTGGGGTCGGCGGAACGCACTTTGGCAAGCATATTGCGAAAAAGATTTGGCTTAGTTTTAACGGCCGGTTGCCTATCTGACGTCAACACACTAAGGTATCCAGTCCCGGGCAAATCGTGACAGAAAAACGCGCTCAACCTGGCAATCGAATCCAGGACCTTCTGATTCACAGCCCATACACTGCCACTAGACCAACCAGGCGACATTATTTATAATGCTTCATTATATAAATTACCATCACTTATAATATGGAAAGTGATTTTTAAGCTACAGCAGTATAGCGTGTGTAATATAATTGAATTGGTTGTTGCCGTGTGCTAGTGAAACAAATAAAGACAAGTTGGAGCCACACGCGGCTATCTCTCCGATCTAATAACGAAATAACAGTTAGTAGGGTGCTGGTCACGGGGGTAACTCTCTAGTCTGTTCGATACACGCATTTTGGGTGGAATGAGGGCTTGCATTTCTATTTTTCTTTGCGTAGAGCCTAAGAGCTTTTCGGAATCCCTTGCTTTTTCTTATTCAGCGAAACCGGATAACGGAATTGCATTAATATTTATTTTCGTTTATAGACTACTCGCTGTTGCCCGCGCCTCTGTTCGTGTGGAAATTTATTTTCCGGGATTAAATTTATTTTCCAGGACAAAAATGTCATCAAAATTGTCCCAGCTGTTTGAGAGTGAAGAAGTAACAAACACTCACAAACTTTATAATATTACTGTATTTTCTTTCTATCTGCCTTTATCCCACCTTAATGTGGGGTCGGCGCAACACCCTTTTTCAAGCATACTGCGAAAAGGATTTGGCTTAGTTTTTAGGATCGGCTGCCTGCCTGACGTCAACCCCTTTTGAGGGATCC
The DNA here is from genome assembly GCA_036417725.1 of Clanis bilineata. Taxonomy (NCBI): domain Eukaryota; kingdom Metazoa; phylum Arthropoda; class Insecta; order Lepidoptera; family Sphingidae; genus Clanis; species Clanis bilineata. The sequence continues at coordinate 8,994,622 of CM071146.1, read as the reverse complement.
AGTCCCGGGTAAATTAAATTAGAAAATTCGCTTCACACGTCCTGGGAATCGAACCCAGGACCTCCGGTCCACAGCCTTTGCATACTGCCGCTAGACTAAGGAGGAGACCTTTATAATATTACTGTGATTTACATAATTACGACAATTACAAATATATTAGTTTATTTGTAGTGTTAACGACATCCTCCGTGGCGCAGCGGGCGAGTAGCCGGCTGCGAAGCGAGAGGCCGCGGGTTCGATTCCCGCATTGAGACAAATGTTTGTGTGGCCCACGGATATTTGTTTCAAGTCTGGGTGTTGTGAGACCGCAAGTCTCTCATAGTATCTGACACCCACGATACAGGTTATACCTAGTGTGGGGTCAGGACTAGGTGTGTGACTGTTGGGTGTATTTATTATTATTATATTATTTATATAGTCTGTGACACTTGTTCGCGCAGTATAATTTGTGTTGTATTTTTGTAATACGAAAAGTTTAGTCGTTAATTATTGGAATGTGTATGGTGAAAAACTCGCCTTATTATTAAGAAATAGGTCATTTTTCACGACATTTCATACGCGGTATTGCATAATTACAGCTTTATACTATATGCACAACAATGCGTCGCATGTTATGACTGTAATAACTTTATACAATAGTATAGAGATACCAATGAACAACCTCTTTAATAATTTCTTATGTAGTAAGTTCTTAGAAGTATTAATGCTATGAATAAAGACTAACTTCGAACTACAAACAAAATGAAATTATTCAAGCACTTGCTCTTATAGCAGATACTATAAAAGTAGGAAGCCCTCATGATTTATGGAATCGCTACGAAAATTCAAAGTCAGTTCGGTGTTGCCAACTTCCTCCTTCCGAAAATAAAATCTAATTCGATGTGAGTGAGCGCGTGCAGCCGGGGCCGGGGCCGGGGTTCGACGTGGTGCGGCGCGGCGACGCGAGGGTGAGTCGGCAGTGTGGGGTAGTTGAATGTCGGGCAAGGGCGGCGTGAGTCACGGGCCACGGCCGCGCGGACGCGACTCGCCTCCACGCGATCAATACTGCAAGGGAATGCGTATTGCGTAGTTGCATAGCCGCCGAGGGCGAAGGGGGAAAATTTTCAAAAGGGAAGCCGATGCTGCATTTTCTTCCAATATTTTTTTTAGTAATAATAAAAGCAATAATAAAAGCAGCGATAGCTCAGTTGGGAATGGTACGGACTGCAGAGACGAGTGTCGGAGGTTCGAGACCAACCCCAAAATGGAGCATACACCTCTGACTTTTCTATGTTAAGTGTATTTTCATTGTGAAATATCGCTTACTATAACGGTGATGGAAAACATCGTGAGGAAACCTACATACCCGAGAATGTCTTTACAGGAATTTCGAAGGTATGTGAAGTTTACCAACCCGCATTAGGCGAGCGTGGTAAACGAATGCCTAACCCCTCTCAGTAGTAGAGGAGGCCCGTGCCCAGCAGTGGGACAGTAATATTACAGGGCTAATATTATTATTATTAAATTTTTTAGTGATAGAGCCACGCTGTAGACAGCTACAGCACGAATGGGCCAGCTCGTCCGGTTTGACACCACTGTCTCATAGAAAACCGACGTGAAGTGGCAGTTCGCTCTTGCGTTTCGTTTGGTGAGTGAGATTTTCGGTGACCCAATTCCCTGCTCCCTTTCCCAATCCCAATTTCCTCCTTTCAGGTTGGTAACAGACTTGTGTCTATGTGCCTTTGTTATAAACAAAATTGAAAAATGGGCAAACTGACAAACCTAAACAAGAAAGAATCGTGTTGATGAATATGTGTTTGTGTCGCCGCTCAGCGTCTCGCTGGAGCCGAAAACGCGTCGACTGCCGACAACTGTAGCCCGAGCACGAAAAACTAATGTAAATGTAACCTCGCTGCGCACTGATGACATTTGATTAATATTTCATACAAATTTCATAGACGCGCATCGAGCACGAATACATTTACGGTTGTCAGAAATTTTCCTGCTCGGGCTGCTGAAAACACTAATTCGACAACGTGATGGCCCACGGTTTACAACACGTTCACGCGTTGCGGTTTTTCTTAAGGTCGAGTCGTATTTACAGACATGGTACGCAGATAGACATTAATATATTTGTACGAGGTGTACAAATAAAAGATGCTTGTTACTGTCACTGCTTTATTGTTACGAGTTATGCGGACGCGACGGTGTCCGAGCGCTAACTAACTTAAGTGCTAAGGAATTCCTAATACATGTAAATTTGCAATATGTGCGGAAATCCGTACATTCTCCCGGCAAAACAGATATACTAAAGGAAACAAAGAAAAAGATCATGATTTCCAAAAAAATCAGTACAAGTTACAAGTTAAAAATAAAATCTTGGTTAACTTAATTCAAGTCCGATAATGTCGGTCTAAGCCGCTTAAGCGATATAGGCGAGGTTGCAATGTCTATCTTCTGATCGCGGGTAGGGGACCGTACACTAGCACTGATACACCGCACATTAGCACTAGCACTAGCACTATCGGCGTGCGAGGGCTCGCGAGCCACCTCGGCTACGCGTGACACCCCCGCCATCCTGCGCCTTCGCCAGGCGCGCCACAGGAACCACGCCCCCATTGATGCTGCAGCTCCTACCAGTATGTAGCTTATAGTGTACTGATGAATATCGTGATATGACATCGCTGAGAGTCCTCCGTTTAAGTCTGTAGAGTCTGTAGCCTTCATATCTTTAATCTGGTCGGTAATTTTCTCTAAAGACCTTTCTAATTCAGAGTCTGTGGATTTGTTGTGGACGTCCAGAGCTAGGGGTATATTCAATATATAATTTATGGGCGCTATCTGTGGGTTGTAAACATCAAAATTGACTTTGAATGTGTTTGAGTGGTCGTTTCGGGCATAAGTATTAAAATCGCTACCTTTGATAATGCATTGTTGTCCTAGTTCGATGATCCCCGCATTTGTCAGCTGTTGAACAGTAACTTGATCCTCACATATAAAGCGGAGAACACAATTACTGCAGCAATAGTATAAGTACTTGTTGATATGATTAAGTTGTATCCACTTGTTTATACATGCCGTAATGCTCTTCTTACAGGTTCCAGTGTTTTGGTCCGTTACGCATAAGTTGTGGTTTGTTCTTAAATTATATATAGTTGTGTGTAGATGACATTGAAAGGTAGATGGCATAATCTCAATGCATTTTTGTATTTCTGATTCAAGCATCGGTAGATAAGTGTCTTTACGTAAATTAATTGCGACGTAATCCGATATAGGTATTATACTGACGGAAGTATTTTTATAATGTTGTGGTACTGCTATTAAATTGTAGATTTCATATATATCTCTGCTGATTAAAGGAATACTAATCTCAAAAATTAGATATTCTTTTGTCATCCTAGTTTTAACCTTTAAAACTTGGTATATTTTAGGCATATTAAGCTGTATGTTGTCAACTGGAAGTAACAAATCTTTAGTTAACAGGCCAGATATAACATTTAATTCATCCTGGAGTTGTTTAGGTGATAATAGATGTACATTAAATTGCCCATGATGAATGTCAGTTATCATGTCTAATAACGTATCTTGTATGTTCTTCAAGTTATTTAACATGTTACTGCTAATAATGCTGGACAAAATAAAATCGTTTTCTAGTTCTAAGTTTTCGAGTTCTTCTTTAGTCTTGTTTGCTATATTATTGACTAAGTTAGTTACTTGAAGATTAATTGCTTTATTTTGTTTTTGTATGACTCCTTGCATTCGGCTTAGTAAATTGTTTTGTGCTTCAATAATAGACGTCTGGTTTTTCCACAATGTTGTCAAATACTTCTCATTATTCTTAATTTGTGCAATTTCCTTCTGATACTGGTCGGCATATCGTTCGTCTAGGACGCCAAACAGGCTGTTTGCAAGATAGCCAACACCGTTTATCAGGCCACGTTTCCGCCTGATGCGTGTTTTTAAATGCTGACTTAACAATATGCGGTTAGCGTACTCAAGCTCAGAGTACCCGTGACGTAGCTGCAATAACAATATATCACAATGGGATCTAAGTTTGATAACCTTGCATATCTTTTCCAAATGATGATGATTGTTTACTAACGCAGTAATGCCGCTCCAAAAAGGATTTAAATCGTAATATGCTACTAATTTCCACTCGTCTCGAACCAATTGCATATTCCCAATCTTGTCAAAATATAAACTATTATTGTCAATCAATTTCGTAATATTGTAGGTACAATTAGATCCACATATTATAGACATAAACATAATGAATGCCATTACCAACGTCAAAAAGTGGGGCTGAGATTTTTTGGTGTTTATTATTGGCAGGGAATGTTGTGCCTTGTTTGTCTTCTCAGTTTTTTCTGCGGTGCTAGTCTTGTTTGTTAAAGGCAATATCGATAGCTTTATGATAGGCCTTTTGATAATACCGTTTTTTGTTCTAAGTGATACTACTCTCACTAGCCCGTCTTGTCCGGGATGCAGCTCTATTATTCGGCCCATCATCCATTTTCCTGGCGGCAGGTTATCATCTTGGATAGTGACGAGATCTCCAACCCTTACGTTATCCTGTTGCTTTAACCATCGACTTCGCATGGAAAGCTGTATTAAATGTTCCTTTTTCCATCTCTTCCAAATATCTTCGCTTAATTTAGATGTTAGCTGCCATCGAGTTCTTGCGTCGTGTTCGGTTTCTATGATCGTAGTGCCTGACCTTCCAACAAGGAAATGCGCTGGAGTCAAAAAATCCAACATGTTAGGGTCTTCAGATAGAGCGCATAAGGGACGAGAGTTGAGGCATGCTTCTGTTTGTGCTAAAATTGTGCTCAACTCTTCGAACGTCAATTTTTGTTCCCCGATGACTCTTTTCAGGTGGTGTTTAACGCTTTTCACACTTCGCTCCCATAAGCCGCCAGCGTTTGGCCAAGATGGAGCGTTAAAATGCCACTCAATGTTAAGGCCCGTTATTTCTGCTAAGGTGTCATTATCAAAAATATTTTGCAGATCGATATATTCGCGTTTCATTATTCTATTTGCTCCCACAAAGTTTGTCCCGTTATCGCTATAGAGGTGGGCCGGTGCTCCCTTTCTAGCCGCCATCCTGCGAAGAGCTGCGAGAAATGCCGAACTACTTAAATCTGAAACCAGTTCTAAATGTATAGCCTTTGTCACCATACAAATAAACACTGCCACATATCCTTTCGTAGTTTTGATTCCTCGGCCTTTATTTGCCTTAATTTCAATGAAACCTGTATAATCCACCCCCGTGTGATGGAATGGGGGTGCTGGGTTACACCGTTCTTCAGGTAAGTTACCCATCAATTGATTCATCTGTTTTGGGCTATGCTTTCTGCACGTTACACACATTCTTAATTGCTTTTTCACAATTCGCATACCCGTTACTAACCAATATTTCTGTCTCAAATGTGCTAAAGTTAATGATGGGCCCCCATGATAGGTTAATTGGTGAGCTTCGTCAATTAACAAATTTGTTAATTTATGTTCTTTCGGTATTATTGTGGGATATTTCATGTCATTGCTGATCTTTGCATTTTTCAACCTACCACCAACACGCAAAACACCATTCTTATCCAAAAATGGGTTAAGTTTTAACAATACACTTTTATGAAGTGGTTTATTGTATTGCTGCAAGTATTTAATGTCCTCACTAAATTCACACCGTTGCACATATTTTATTATAAGTAGCTTCGCTGCCTTTATTTCTTGTAATGTGATATATGCAGGCCGTTGTTTACATTTGGTTACTAGGTTGTTTGTAATTTTAATTGTTTTAATTGCTCTTATCACCCATGCTAATATCTTCACGACTTTCATGAAAGAGTTGTGCCGAGTTAACAGCTGTTTTATGATACTTTCATTCTCTTGCGCCTTAGTGACATGTACATGTTTCATTATTTCTTCTCCCGTACTATAATTTTTTTGTATTTCTGGTAGTGGTATTTGTTTTTCCTTCATCCATGTAGGTCCTTGCCACCATAAATTATTCGTTTTTAGCTGACTTGCGTAAATCCCTCTACTTGCCGAATCGGCGGGATTTTCTTCGGATTTTACGTAATTCCAATGACTTGGGTGAATTGACTTTGTTATTTTAAGAACTCTGTTAGCTACAAAGGGCTTCCAACGTCCGGGTTCTCCTTGCAACCAACTCAAAACCACCTTGGAATCTGTCCAGCCAAAAATGTTTACTTTATCTTCTCCGAGACATTGCACTATTTTTTCCAATAATTTCGTAAGTAATAATGCTCCACAAAGTTCTAGCTTTGGCAACGATACTGTTTTGCTCGTAGGAACTAATCGTGTTTTTGCTGCTACCAATACTACCGAAATTTGATCTTTTTTGATAATTCTCGCGTAAACGACTGCCGCATACGCTTTATTGGATGCGTCCGAGAATCCGTGCAGCTCTATTTTTCCAAACCCTTGAAATCCAATCCATCGTGGTATCTTTATACTGTTTATGTTTTCTATATCTTGACATATTGCTTGCCATTCCTTGTTAATGTTTTCAGGTATTGTATCATCCCACTCTATATTAATGTTCCAAATTTGCTGAAACAATAATTTTAATTTAGTGCTCAGGGGGGATAACCAGCCCAGTGGATCGTAGATCTTAGAAATTTCTGATAAAACAGTCCGTTTCGTCCATTTTATATTATGTTGCCATGCTTTACATTTAAAACTGAACTTGTCGTCCACTGGATCCCAGAACAAACCCAATGTTTTTGATGGATTTTCTGATTTAAAATTAAAAACCACATGTTCTTTACTTTGATTGTCAGGCAAGTTTTCTAATAATTTAGGTTCATTGGAAGTCCATTTACGTAGAGAAAATCCGCCTGCTTTCAATAAAGTGCTTATGCTTGCAACTAATCGACTGCCTTCTTCCACAGTGTGACTGCCATGTAAGTGATCATCCATGTAAAATGTTTCTAAAAGAATTTTTGATGCTTCAGGGTGGTTGTTTTGTTCATCTACCGCTAATCGTTTCAATGTCATTAACGCCAAAAATGGTGCGGCCTTAGTGCCGTATGTGACGGTACATAATTGAAAAGATTGCAGGGACTGTTCCGGACAATTTCTCCAAATTATTTGCTGTAGGGCTTGGTCGGCTTCATGTACTTCTATCTGTCTATACATCTTTTCAATGTCAGATGTATATGCATAGCGATAGAGCCGCCATTTTATTATTAATGCTTGTAGATCTTGTTGGAGATTGGGACCCTTATACATGAGGTCATTAAGGCTGTATCCGCTTGATGTTTTAGAAGACGCGTTGAATACTACCCTTAATTTCGTAGTAGATGAATCTGCCCGTTCCACTGCGTGGTGCGGTAAGTAGCAAGACAATTTTGCTGTTGTTTTGGGATTTACCAAATTCATATGATGTAAAGTCTGATATTCGTTAATAAAAGTTTTGTACTGCGTTGCTAACTGACACTGCCTCTCAAACTTTTTCTCCAAATTTAGAAATTGGCCTATAGCTTTTTCTTTAGAAGAACCTAATTTCTCTTTTATGTTCGGTTTTAGTGGTAGTCTGACCACGTATCTACCATCTTCGCGTCTCGTTGTTGTTTCTTCATAGTAATTAATACATAGTTGTTCCTCGGATGAAATGTTTGACTGCTCATTAATATCTTCGATCTCCCAGTACTCCTTTATTTTTTCAACATCGTTCAATACTACATTGCATTGATAGGACTCCATTTTTCCAAATAAAATCCATCCAAGTTGTGTTTGTTCTGCTAGTGGTTGTGAATTATTTTCTCCTCTACATATACCTGCCATTTTTATAGCTGCGTAAACATCAGAGCCTAGTAACAAGTCGATGGGCCGGCTTATATAAAACTCTGGATCGGCTAAGTTTATATTCTGTAGATACGTCCATTGCGGATTGCTAAAAGATTTGCTTGGTAAGTTTTTCACAAGTTGTTTCATAATGAAGGCATCAATATTAAACGAAAAATCATTATGCATAGATGCACACGTGATATTTATTACGCCTTTGCAACTGTTTTCCTTTTCGCCTAAACCAAATACAACGCCTTTACACCGTTTTCGCTTTATGTTTATCTGTTGCGCTGCATTTTCTGATATTAGGGAAATTTGAGACCCTTGATCAATAAGAGCTCGAAATATTCGGTAAGTACCATCTGCCGTCATAATCTTAACCATGGATGTTGCCAATAATACTTCAGATGTACCGTCTTGCGATACATGCGAGTTGTTGGTTGTCGAAGCAGGTGTCTTATTAGTCGTTTCATTTGGCGTAGCAACAGCGCTACAGGCATCATGTAAAATGGTGTTATGTTTGTCATTGCATACACGACATCGCCGTGTCGAAATACATTGTTTTCCGCTGCCATGATCGAATAAGCAATTAATACATACTTTAAGCTTTGATACGGTTTTCAACTTTATGTCATTAGCCATATTCAAGAATTTCGTACAATTGTATAAACCATGCTCTTCCTTACAATGCGGACACTTGATACTTGCTGACACATGTAGCGCCTTTGCAACTGACTTGTTTGTGTAATTATTGTATGTACGAAACGACTGTTTTTTGTTAAAGTTATTATGATTTAAATTATTACTTTGCGTTGGCTTTGGTACCGATGAATTTTCCTGTTTTCTTCTAGATGTTTCAAGGCACGTGAACTTGCTTTGTAAAAATGCTATGAAGTCTTTAAGCTTCGGCATCTCGCGAGGATTCTTCAAGGATTCGATGTAATCATCGTAGCTCTTGTGATCCAGTTTATTTGATAATATGTGTACGAGTAAAGGATCCCAAGTACTTACATCGACATCCAAATTTTTGATAGCGTGAAGGGTTTCTATGGTGACATCATGCATCCTTTTTATTTGGACAAGATTTTGTTGTTGCATTACTTGTAAATTCGTTATATTGTTAATATATGAGGTAAAAATTAATCTTTCGTTATCATAACGATTTTCCAATATCTCTAAACATGTCTGATAGTTTTTTGAACTGATTTTAAGATGCTGTATCAGTCTTTCGGCTTCGCCGCGTACTTTGCCTTTTAGAAATTGCATCTTTTGCGCATTGGAAAAGGCAGGATTTTTGTGTATTGTTTCATCGAAAAGATCTTTGAAAGACGTCCAATTTTGGTAGTTGCCTGAAAAGACGGGAATTTCCATTTTAGGGGCTGTTTTCTCCCTATGAACCACTGACCATAGTTGTTTATTAACTGATCTCTTCATCGCTTCGTATTTTTGCTCGTGCCTGGTGTATTCCAACTCATAATTATCGTCATCTCCTTCCAACTCCATTAGAATATCCCAGTGCAGGGAATCTACTGCTTCCCAACGACCCTGTAGGGATTTAAGGACATCTTCAAATTCCCATTTTTCATCGATACCCTCTAAATCGATGTTGTTAATGGTTTTCATTAATGCCTTGAAGTTTATTACTTGCTTCCGAAGCATTTCATCTAACTTGCTTGCTGAACCCCTTGATATCATATCTCTGGATGTGCCTGGGTTTTCTGAATAATATTTTAACTTCTGTGATTTTATCTGCCGTTGTTCTTCCTGTTCTTCTTCTTGTTCCTCCTCCCGCTCATGTTGGTTTTTACTCCCCGCTGCTGATGGTGTTAAAGTCTCCTTGCTTACCAAGTCCTGGTACTGCTGATGAATAAGATTTTTCGTAGAAACATAAAGCCCACTTGTTCTCTCATATAAAGAATCATCAAAATATGCATGATCAGTAATTTTCAACCCACAGATACTTTTATGATTCTGTTGAAAGTCTGCCCAATAATTTTCTAATAAATCTAACCTTCGCTTAAAATAATCACCTTTCTTTCTTTCTACCCCGTCCTTTTTAATGTTTATTGCTAGCTTGTTAATTGTCTCATAAATCTCTATTTGATTATCGTAAAGCGTTTCCATTTCTTAAAATAAAAAATCGGAAAGATCTTACTTGCTCAAGTCCAAGTGTGCTGTTTCCACGGACTCCTGTTCCTGTTACTTGTTGCTTGCTAAATGCTTACTGCTGTTAAATGCTTGTTTACTGCTGCTGTGCCCTAATGATCCTTGTCAGTAGAGCACTGATGCTATGTTATCACTACACTGTTGTGCTTAGGATGACAATCCAATTAGTAAATCCTTGTTAACTGAACACTACTGTATGTCCACAATCACATAATTAGATAGTAAAAAAAAAAAAAAAGTATTTGTACGAGGTGTACAAATAAAAGATGCTTGTTACTGTCACTGCTTTATTGTTACGAGTTATGCGGACGCGACGGTGTCCGAGCGCTAACTAACTTAAGTGCTAAGGAATTCCTAATACATGTAAATTTGCAATATGTGCGGAAATCCGTACAATATTTCTTAGTTTTAATTTAAACGTATTTAAATCTGACGAGCGTGTCTGTAGACGCACTGGACGTCTGTAGATACAGATGATACTTCATTCACTTTATAATGGCGTATGTAAACAAAATCGCGTGTTCTTTTTTACGACTAAAGCAATGGGAAAAATTTGTTTCGATTATATTCATCTTCTCTTTTTTCACCTACATATGCACTGCTTTGATGACGTAGTAGTATTGCGTCTACCGTCTTGAGGTCTCCGGTTTGAGTTCCTCGGGTCGGGCAAAGTGATATTCAGTTGTACTACTTAGTAGTCTGGAGTCTAGAATTTGCGCCCCATAAAGATGACACATAGTCCTCATCCTACACTAATGAATGAGTATTATCTCGTGGATATCGGAAACTACGCGAGACTTTTGGTTTCAGAACACCCAGACCCGTTACAAATATTTGTGAACCACACAATATTTGTCTCGGTGCGAGGATCGAACTTGTGGTTTATCGCTTCACAGTCGGCCAGGCACAGTTCGCCCGCTGCGCCACGGAGGCTGTCAGAAATTCTAATAATAAAATATTTGTTTACAATCTAAATATAAGACTTCGAGAGTTATTTAAATAAGCTACTTTAGCTACGTACGTACTTATTTCAGCAATAGAATTGTGTAATCGTAATCATTTAGTCCACTGCCGGCATCGGGCCGTTCACAACGAACCTTCAACCTAGACAAACAGAAGTTTCATGCGGTCCCGCCAGATGGCACACTTCCAGCCAAAATCTATCGTCGCCAGACGTATCAAGTCAACTTCAGTGATAGTGTGCTCTTATATGCGAGAGTTTGGGTAATGCTCGCTTATTTTGGTCGATTTGCCCAACACTAGATTTCCCAGAGCAAGAAAATGCCCAGTCGTTTTCAGTTGCTTTCCAAAAGGGAAGCCAGTGCTATATTTACTTATTTTTTCTTATTATACAGCAAGATAATACTAGTTGTAATGTTTGCACAGGTCATCCTGTAGGAATCGACTCATATCTATACCTCTACATCTATACATATATACATTTAAATAAAATTGGAGTATCTGTTTGTAATATTGAAATAACCGATTTTTACTACATGTATATGTATTATATATACGGTATATACACCAAAATAACATTTTTTACAATTTTTGTCTGTCTGTCTGTTTGTTCCGGCTAATCTCTGAAATGGCTGGACCGATTTTGACGGGACTTTTATTAGTAAGTAAGGCTACTTTTATTTTAGACATAAGAAAAAAAAAAAGAATCGACTGTTAGCGGAACGAAATTCGCCGGGTCAACTAGTCACATATAAGAGTGATAGAGCCACGCTGTAGACGGATACGTCTACAGCACGAACGGGCCGGCTCAACCGGTTTGATACCACCGTCTCACAGAAAACCGACGTAAAGTGGCATCTCGCTGTCACGTTTAGTTTGGTGAGTAAGATTTCCGGAGGCTCATTCCCCCCTTATTTTTTTTCCCCAATTTATTTCCTTTCCTTTGGGTTGGCAACGCGCCCTTGATCCTTTTTGTGTCTTGGATGTCCATGGGTAGCGGATATCATAAAAAAAGAATTTACCTTACGGCTCGTTTTACAATATTTGTTATAACTTATAACGTCTAGAATAATTTATAGCTGTTTCATTCCATCTACAATTTTTATTGATAAATCTTGATTTACACATAACCTCACCACGCCTGTATCTCCGAAGGGGAAGGCAGAGGCGCACTAGCAAACTAGAACAATAACACTTCGCCGAGCTTAGTTTCGTCCCAGTTGTAATAGGGGGCTAGCCTATCGTTATGTCGGGCACAATTTCAAACTTTGCTCGACCCGGAGATCGAACCCGAGACCTCGCCACTGAGGCAGTCACAATCGAGTGATTTGTAATATAAGGAAATATGTAGGCTAAATCGACGATCTACAAATAAATTTTGCTGTTATTAAATACACTGACTTGTATCCTATTTCGCATGTTTGTTTACATATTATCTGCCGTCACGTAATCAACATTGTAAATAGGAACGCCTCAGCTGGAAATAGTTTCTGATCCATATAAGTATACAATACTTACAGTATTGCAAGTTCATTGAAAACGTGAGTCGTGAAGGTAGGTGTTATCACAAGAATATATACATAGACATACATACATAAGCTCACGCCTTTATCCCCGAAGAGGTAGGTAGAGGCGAACTAGCGAACTAGAACACCAAAATTTCGCCGAGCTTAGTTCCGTCCCAAATGTGATAGAGGGCGAGCCTATCGCCATATCGGGCACAAATTCCAGACTCCGGGCTGATATGGAATATCCAATATCACTTTGCCCGACCCGGGGATCGAACCCGAGACCTCAGGACGGTAGTCGTAAATGTATAACACAATTCGTGTTTGAGGGTAGGACATATTGAATGGACGGAAACTAGATTGACAAAACACCTATACAAGATGACAGTGGATGCAAGCGTCGGTAAAGGTCGACTGAACCTACATATGTTAACTAAACTGATTACTACATAGTATAAAACAAAGTTGTTTCCCGCTGTCTGTCTGTCTGTGTGCTTAGATCTTTAAAACTACGCAACTCATTTTGATGTTGGTTTTTAAATAGATAGAGTGATTCAAGAGAAAGGTTTATATGTATAATACATGCATAAATTAATTCCCTAAAGGGATGTAATGGGGGATAAATGTTTGTCAAGACTCTCACGTGGGCGTAGCCGCGGGTAAAAGCTAGTAACTTATAAAGTTGAAAATCTTAAAACTGACTTTAACTCTGCTAGTTTGCTCCGTACACCTATTTCTTTCTATCTGCCCTTATTCCACCTCAATGTGGTCGGCGCAACACACTTTTTCAAGTACGTCTCAGAAAGGATTGGCTTGATTTACGACCGGCTGCCTGCCTGACGTTGCTTTGCTTTACCCGAACTGTGAAAAGAACCCAGGACCTCCCGGTCCATTGCCCATAAATGCTGTCACTAGACCAAGGAGGCGACTTTACTCCGACGCCTCTGTTAAACATACAATTAATCTTGAAAATTGAACCATATTACGGTACGATTTCACGTTTCATAAGAATAACAGACGATTTGAGAACCCTCCCTTTTGAAGTTGGTTCATTAAATAAAGGGCACGTCAAGAATACGCTAAACAAACTAAAATGCACGATACTAACATATTAGAATCGGGCGTAATGAAAATTTTTAGTCTCTGTCTACCCGTATGAGATGTAGTGTAATATTATGTATGTATGTAATGAAAACGAAAGAATAGGAATAATAAATAAATAATACCCAACAGTCACATACAAAGTCCTCAGCCCACTCGACTGTAAGATACGAGTATTGTATCGTGGGGTATCAGGAAATACGAAAATTTTGGTCTCATAATATGGGTGTTATATACCACAAATATCTGTCGGTCACAATACAATTTTTCTCGGTGCAAGAATTGAACCCGCGCCCTCTCGCTTCACAACCAGCTACTCGGCCGCTGCGCCACGGAGGCTGTGTCTATATAATTCTTAAACAATAATAAATTTTCTATCGATCTCAGCGGCTAGCGTTTCTGATTATGGAATATCTTAAGATAATGATGTCATGCACATTATATCATAGTTTTTCAGTGCCATGAAAGCTAGCACGTGTTCTGGAAAATTCTTCTCGTGCTATAGGTATGTATTGGCCAGCGCTCCGCCATTATGCTTACGTGTGTTTTGTGGCATTGAGCACTAATAATATCGGTGAACTTGACATTGAGAGCGGAGGCTCGTCATCGTAACAAGATTCGCTATCTCTTCCGCACTATTCAGCACGGTTCAGGTGTGAGAAGGATGCATGGCATTATCTTTTTGTGTTCGCGAGTGTTTGTAGGTCAGTCGTGTATTTGTTCCGGACGATAGTCCGAAAGTCGGCTGGAGGTTATATTACGTAGTTATTTACGTTATAAATGTGCATAATGTTAACAAATATAATCAATCCTTCTATTAACTCTTTTAGACCAACTGGGCTTGGTTAGCATAGTAATATACGGAATAGATGGGGATTTTCCATTCCCAGTATATTCCCGGAAACTAAACATATCGTGAAATCTTTAGGCTAGGAATGGATTCATAAATAAATAAGTAAATAATAAGCCACCGCCCACAATGTATCATAACAAGTCATTCCAATAAATCAAGATAAAGGTGCTTTGTAAGTCCTTTAACCCACATATAGTGTAAATAGCTACAAATGTGAATGATACATTTATTAAGTCTGCACGCACACATACACACACACACACACACACACACACACTTATTATCAACAAAAACGTAAGCATGAGCGCAACTAGAACATGGGATGAAAACAGGCAGGTAGAAAGAAAGATCTAGTCATAAATAAAAACGTTGAAAGTACCTGCCCTTGCAAATTAATTTTATTTTATTATGATTATTTTATTAAAGTGCTAGCTTATTTGTCATATTTTAGTGATAAAACTAGTCAATTTCACTTAATGATGTGTACACATCATACTGTCGATGCTTTGTCGTTGCTGGATAAAAAAAGGACGAGAAAAGCAAAAAATCTTCCCCTTTTATAATATTTTTTGTTATTTTAAACCATGTCATACTTATTTCACATATAACGCAGCATAACAATTTTATTATAATAGAGTGCTCTACATAGCGCCCCAAATTGAAAATGTGACATTACAAATTAAATAAAGCGTTATCTAGTAGCAGTTTCACAATCTTCTTTCAAGCCATTACCCCATAAAGCCTGCGTAGTCTCGGAAAATTCCACTAGATGGCGCTGTTCTACAAGGCTCTTCACGACTTTTGGCTTCGCTTAGTTTTAGTGAGATGGCGCTACTGACATATTTGCTTGACAAAACTTAAGTACATTTACTTTAGTTGAAACAGCTTTTGTGAATACATAACTCTTTGTCTTCAATTATTTTATGCAGCATGTGAATTCACATTCTTAATTAAAATATGTGTATATTTTAATTATTAAGAAATCTTGTTTTTTTTTAAAGATGTAAGAAATAATGTTAAACAAATTATTTTCTATTATTTATATCATATGTAAGCTCACGCCTGTATCCTCGAAGGAGTAGGCAGAGGCGCACTAGCGAACTAGAACACCCACATTTCGCCGAGCTTAGTTCCGTCCCAGATGTGATAGGGGGCGAGCCTATCGCCTTATTGGGCACAAATTCCAGACTCCGGGCTGATATGGAAAAATCCAATATCACTTTGCCCGACTCGGGGATCGAACCCGAGACCTCAGAACCGTAGTCGTACCGAAATACCACCACGCCACGGAGGCAGTCCGGAGTATTTATATATTTTTTATAATTTCAATATTATGTAAAATAATCATGATTCGCATTAGAACTACCGTCGCACTTCCTAATTGTATTATAGTTATTAGCTATAGTCGCACCTAGCATTAGTAAAGAACTCCCGTAATACAGGGCTGATATTATTTCGGTATTACATAATTTCCTTGTTTATATTCGATGAAAAACGCGAACTTCACACTAAACGGTGATACACAAATTGGTGTGCAAATGGATTGGTCTCGGAGATCGTTATGTGGGGCTACAGATCCGGATGAGGAGGCAACAATTCGGCAAGACGAGCAGTCTACGTCAGCCGATAGATAGCTAGCGCCTCGCTTGTTGTTCACGCGGTGAGCGCGGTGCGAGTTGCAAGTTGCGACCGTGCGTCACTCGCGCGGTCATCGCTCCCTTTTAAAACAAATGACGTACACTCATTCTGTTTTCATTGTCCATTATGTATACATATTCGGACTTTCACGTATCTGTAAGCCGGCCATCACATATCAATAGAACAACGGTTTAAAGTTAGTAATACTATGACTGTATTTAGGCCTTTAATTGTGCCAGTAAACCACAAGTGACTAAACTTGCAAAACAAAAGGAAAATTGTCTAATGTTAACGAAATTGACAATAGTTTGCAAATTCATTATTCTGTATACTCTTGTTTCTATATTATTTTTACACATTTTTTGTTAGTAGAATTAATGTCTAAAAATGAATAAACGACTTACTCTTACTTTAAAATAATTATTTTTCTATCACTTTCTAATACAGCTACTGCCCGCTAGATGGCATTGTTAACCACTTTCATCTAACGACTCTATCTTTCATTCGAGTAAGGTCTGCTCTATTTCTGAGTAGTATTCTACACATCACAAATAATTTAATAATCAATTTACTTTAGCATAATTGTTGGTTATTTTTTAAATTTGGATTTTATACGATTTTTTTGAAGGGTATGGTTACGACTTGTAGAGTTGCATTATCAATTTAATTTAAACATGCAGTCCTTACTTAGGGCGACTTGCAGCGCTATTATTAATGTAGACTTAAATCTAAACTCGATTTATACAGCACGCTTCTATCTTTAAATCAAGATTTGGGACAAATATAGATTAACCGGGGAGCTGCAAGTGGCCATCTTTGTTGCACTATTATAAACTAAGTCCATATTTTTATAAGAAATTAACTAGCCATGTATTTATGGACAATGGACGCGTAAATAAATAAATCAAGCTTTATACCGAAGTACTATCACCAACTTTTCCTATTTTCATATAAGTCAGTTGTAAACAAAGACAAACAATACCTAGCCATTGTGTAGCGAGTGCAGCTGTCAATAACATACATACGTAAGTAATTACGCGCTGTGCTTTTTTATTTATTGTAACATCTTGGTACATTAATCCATAAGACCTTCAGGCATAATATCAATATGACAGCAATGTAATAAAATAAAGTAGTTTGTCGGAGAAGGGCGGGCGATATCGTAACTGTAGCCAACGATGGCAGAGTCGGTCGCCGCGCAACCTTGCAGAGTTTGTTGCTCCTGTATGGCAAGGGGGGCGGTGCGGGGCGCGGGCGGGGGCGGCGGGGGCGGCGGGGCCGCTCTAACCTCCAGTGACACGGTCTAACTGCGAGGTATCACAGTGCAAAACACACAGCGAATCAACATCTCATAAACATTTTCATAATACTATAGTTTTGTAGACTCTCAGACTACACACGACTTATCGCACTGTTATCTATGACCTGCAAATTAATATGTTTATTAATTAAAGCGCCATACTTGTGATAAAAAAATGCATTCGTATCTTGTGCTAGATATATATTGAGTGCTGTTGTTACCTTTTAGTCTCATGGCAGCATACATGGGCTGAGAACTGTGTTCGAATCCCAGGTCTGACAAAGCTGTTGTTTTTAAAACGGTTTTTCAGAGTCGGTACTAAATTTACTAGACGGAGTAAAAGTCGAAGCAGGCGGCCGGTCATAAAATTTAACTGGCATCATTTCTGTAACATGCTTGAAAAATTTTGTTCCATCTACCACATATTGGAGTGAAATGGAATAAAATCTATTGATTGGAATAGAAATAAAGCTATAAATCAATTGGTAAATATAAAGGCAAGTCCTTCGCTCTGTACAGAAGGTAACAACACCTCGCTGCTTGTGCGTTATGAACGTCACTTTTTGTTCAGGTATGCCGCATGCGTGCATTAACATGCAAATTTCAAGATAAGTGCCTATCGGTTTGAAAACATAATGAGATAATTACTTAACTATCGTACAAAATTATCGACTGTTCTTGATGAAGTTTATTGTCCTAGTTATAGGTTGTTTACTTTGCTTTGCATATATGCATTGTGTATTGCTGAATTAATATCCTTCATATTTGCGTACAATATGAAAACATTATAAACATTGTTTAGAACGTACGTACATATACATATAATATATAACACCCACTCGGTGCAATGACTGCCTCGGTGGCGTGGTGGTATCTCGGTGCGACTACGGTTCTGAGGTCTCGGGTTTGATCCCCGGGTCGGGCAAAGTGATATTGGATTTTTCCATATCAGCCCGGAGTCTGGAATCTGTGTCCGATATGGCGATAGGCTCGCCCCCTATCACATCTGGGACGGAACTATGCTCGGCGAAACGTGGGTATTCTAGTTGGCTAGTGCGTCTGCGCCTACCCCTTTGGGGATACAGGCGTGAGCTTATGTTATGTTAAGTTATGATTGTAATATATAATTTTAATCGATTAATTTCATACAAAATATATTTTCATTTTGGTTAGTTATATCTGCTTGTATAATACAAATATTGTACTTTATAATTGGGTATATGTATTTCGATTGTTTTTAAAAACAAATGATTTTTTATTTAATTATTTTAGATTATGAATAAATTGTTGATTGGAAAATGTCACTGTCCTATACAATCCCATTTTTCTGCGTAGTTATGAGTACACAAGCACGATACATGGTATCTGGGTCAGCAGAAGAACCCTACAGTACAATTATTCTATTTGACGTGTTAGTAGAGTCTCCACTGGAGCCGCGCGGCCACACTCCGACGTAGAACGACTTAAGTGCAAATTATTCCATCGTTCGTCGGAGCTGTGAGCTGTCGCCAGTCGCCACAGCTGTTTACTTATCCCTCGACGATTTGACCTATATCCAGACAATCGTGTTATTCATGAACCATGTCACTCAACGCCATGGTGTATAATGAAACACTTTATTTTAATATAAAAGCAATTCATATATAAATTATTCATAAAATATTAATAATTACTTATTACATCCTATTTACTCTTTTGTTAGTTAATAATTCATTTATTTAGACATTTGTAGAAACGATTTCTGTCTGTTTAATCCCGGGCTTCTACCAGGGTCCGCCTTCCTACTTTAACCATTCCACTTCGCCAGCTCTTGAGCATCCTCTATAGTAAGACCATTGGCACTCATATATTCCTTCAGAAGGTCCAGCCAGCATTTTTTGGGTCGTCAACAGGAACGCACCCCTGGTACGATCGGGGCCAGACACCTGCGACCGACGTATTCCTGTTTTCCATACATTTTTAGAAACATACAATAATTACATTTAATTTAGTTAAACAATTGTTACTCGAGTAAAGATGTTTTAGTAGACTGTAAAGTCGTTTAAAATAAGGATAAAGAATTAAATGCTTAATAAACAAGTTGAACTCAGCAATGATAAAAGATTATATATTATATAATATATTATTATATTATATATCTTGGAAAAAGACAAAGTGCGCTTTAAATATGCGAGATTGAATGAACAGATACTGTAATAAGATAAATGTGTAGCTTAACGTAATAAAGTAACTGTTTCTGTTACCTGTTATAAAACTGTACCTACTTAGTTTATAATAAGAAATAAATAACAGTAAGAAACGATATAATTGAAACAAAAACATATGCGTTTTTTGATATAGTTAAAATAATGAAATAGATAAATTATGGAACTGCAAATAAATCTATGGAAAATTCGCTCCAGGGCTATTCTTATATAACCGGACTTTAATAATAAAAAAATTGTAACAAAGAAGAAAAGAACGGGACATTAAGAAAGCGTCATAAGTAACAGAATATTTTATTAACACTGAAATTGTTTTATATTATGTACTAGCTGTTGCCCGTGACTTCGTTCGCTTGGAAAATTATAACTAACCTATCCCACGGGAATTGTAGATTTTTTCTAGGATAAACTGTAGCCTATCTGCTATTGTAGATTATAATCTATCTTTCATCATCTATTATATCAGTCTAGCCGTTCTGGTGAGATTGAGTAACAAACAGCCATCCATCCAAACTTTCGCATCTATAATAAGATTAACAAGTAGTTTTGCTATTCTTAGGGCCTCGTTCACCAACTCCAAGTAAAGTGTTGATTAGTTACTTTCTGACTAGCGTTAATTGACAAGTAAAAGTTCCGAGTAACTTCTGTTAATTTCACAAGCAAAATTAGAGCTCTGAGTAGCAACTTACTGGTTAAGTGAATGATATCACAAATCCTGCGTCCCATTCGTTCAATATTACGTAAAAAGTATCTTATTTTGGCAAAAAAACACTCGTGACTCATCCCGGGTCCGCACCACATGACACAAAAACCTACCGGACCCTTTTTTTGCTATATAAATAGTTACACAGGTACTAAATCGTGTGTCCATAAGGTCGAGTTTTGCGTGACCTCGTCCGGATATCGGTGTTCGCTTCGCCCGAATTGCAGTTTGTTTTTGTTAAAACTACTTAATTTTTTAAATGAAAGCCTATTTTACAGTTAACGCGTTCATTTAAAACGTTAAATATCGTTATTAAGGTATGACTACTATAATTTGATTTTATAGTTTATTTAACTACGATAAAATGTACAATTAACTGCCTATTTTAAACTTTAACCGTCAAGTAAACGCGCTACTTGGCAGACGACGTGGCAAGTAGCTTACTGGCCAGTTTAATCATAAGATGCATGCTACTCGAACGTCGTGAAATTCACACGTGCAGTTACGGGTGACTTTAACTGACGATTAGCCTACTTGACACTTTACTCGAGGGTGGTGAACGAGGCCCTTAGTCTTATTTATTTCATTCCACAAACCCTAATCTCACTCATAATAATATAATAATGTATGAAGTCGGCGCAACACACTTTTTTCATATATTGCAAATAGGATTCAGCTTATTTTTACGACCGGTTGCATTTTCTGTCACTAGACCAATGAGGACTTGTTACTAGACTTTATTAGCGCACTAAAATTAATTAACGAATTGGTGAAATATTTCAATAACCGAAGCTTAGAATGAATAAGCGGGATTTTCCCCGCCCCACTAAAAGTATGTACTGGCAACATGTATTTCTAAAGTTTGTTCTGAAAGGGGTTCTCCGGTCACCGGGACATAACATAACATAACATAACATAAGCTCACGCCTGTATCCCCGAAGGGGTAGGCAGAGGTGCACTAGCGAACTAGAACACCCACATTTCGCCGAGCTTAGTTTCGTCCCAGATGTGATAGGGGGCGAGCCTATCGCCATATCGGGCACAAATTCCAGACTCCGGGCTGATATGGAAAAATCCAATATCACTTTGCCTGACCCGGGGATCGAACCCGAGACCTCAGAACCGTAGTCGTACCGAAATACCACCACGCCACCGAGGCAGTAATACTTATCACATTAATATTATACCTCTATATACACTATTATAGCGGTATACACACTATGATGAAAGGCGAAAGTTTGTGAGTGTGATTGTATGTTTGTTACTTCTTCATGCTTAAACGCCTGGACCAATTTTGATAAAATTTGATATGAAGGTAGCTGATACCCTTGATTATAAATCCGGAAAATAATTTTCCACGCCAACCAAGTCGCGGGCAACACCCTAATCTTTTATTAACCTATGTTATAATTAGGTTGAAAAATAAGTGAAAAAAAAATAAATATTCATTTTTATACTATCTACCACCAAGTTTTATCGATATATTGTTTAGAAACTCAATGTTAAATGACCTTAAGTTATGAAATCCCAATACAACATATGTATATTGCACCAATCGGGAACAGAACCCACTAGTGTTGCATCATTATGTTCTGACGGCTGTGGTCGGTCAACCGCTCAGTAGTAATTATCACTATTATGTAGTATTATTTATGTATATGTATTGCTTAAGGACTTCGCAACGTTCAAGGAAAACATCTAAAAAATAAATCTATCAAAAAGTTTATTATTTCACAGCGACGCGACGTTACTCAAATATTTCAATGTTGGATCTGAATGGTTTGATTAGATTTTTTATTAATAAAAGGTATATTGTATAAGCAGCGATAGCGATAGCTCAGTTGGGAATGGTACGGACTGCCGAGACGAGTGTCGGAGGTTCGAGACCAACCCCAAAATGGAGCATACACCTCTGACTTTTCTATGTTAAGTGTATTTTCTTTGTGAATCATCGCTTGCTATAACGGTGAAGGAAAACATCTTGAGGAAACTTGCATACCTGAGAATTTCTCCACAAGAATTTCGAAGTTATGTGAAGTCTACCAACTCTCATTAGGCCAGCTTGGTAGACTAAAGCCTAACTTCTCTCATTAGTAGAAGAAGTCCGTGCTCAGCAGTGAGACAGTAATATTACAGGGCTGATATTAATATATTAATATCAGTGGATTGCAGAGTGTAAACTATATAGTGAGGTAGAGCAGATTGGAGTCGGCGATGGTAACAATCGCGAAGGTCACGCCGCAGCTGGGGCTAACATCACACGCCCAGCTCCATGTGGTGTTGCTGGTTAGGTGCTTCGTGACGATATTTATCACCACACGAATTTGTGTTGTTGTTTTTGATACACAAGGTTCAGTTTTGCGTAAACGCCACATCGGTCGGCGGCCTTACCTCATTAGAGTTCATGCACCCGCGCGAAACTAGGGCATGTACCGCGTGCTCCCCCCTCCACGCCCGCCCCCCGACCCGCCTCACCGCCGCGCCGTCCCGTTACCTAACTACCACTAGGTTTTCATTGAAATATTTCTACTCCTGAAATAGTGTGAATAAGAATATAACAACCCCATTTTACACTGTTTAATCGTAGATTGTACTGTATAAGACGAGGCGCGATCTTTTCCTATTTTCAATATGTGCTTTGTGAGTGTTATTAAAATAATAATCTTTATGATCCTTTGTTTGCGACTTGGTCGCTGTATTTATAATTTTAAGGACATGTTCTCGCGTAATAAAGTACGCAGCCTGTTGTAAATTCTTAGGTGGTTATATCACTGTATTGTGCATAAACGGTTCGAGGTAAAATTCTTGCTAAACTACATAGACGATAATTAATTAATGAAAGGGCTACGAGGGAAATGGCGTCACCATAGCGGGTTGACTGAACCAGTATATCGCTGTGGAGTTGCGCAAGCGCACCGCGAGAAAGTGCGAGTAAAAGTTGACGCAACCCACGTCACACGGAGCTCGTCGCCACGTCACACATGCACACATCCCCACGTCGCGTCGCGTCGCCTCCCGATGACGGAGCTGTGTGTGTCTGTGTGTATGTGTGTGTGAGCCCGTGCTCGGTGTTATGTGCACGTACATAAGTGTCATGCACTGACGACACTTGATTACAATCAAACTCGTTATACAATGCCTTTAATAATAAAGTTACGAAGACGTTACATGTGAAACACATTAGGGGTATGTTTTCATAACACTTGCAGAGATTAATGATACCTTACAACGCTCAATTGTTACACCAACACGCTATAATATATAGTTTGTGCACAGGTATACATCCAAAGGCCAAACTAATTTTGCGGGTATTTTTTGTATCTAAACTTACTTATGTGTCAACAATTGTCTAAAAGGTACACAAAAAGAAAGAAATAAGTATACTTGAATAGAATTAAACACTTATAAATTGTATGGAAAGTTAACCCCAATATTAAACAGAACATGTCGAGAGAAAAAGAAAAAGGAATAGAGATGTTTTGTTATTTTGTCACCAATTGTTTTCAAGAATAGATGTTTACTACCGTCGTAATGTTGCGGGAGTTGTTTGTGCAGTCCTATTGTAGAACGGCGCATAATGTGTCGTGCCTTCGCATAAATTAATAAATAGAATAAAATCAATCGACCTTCTTATTTTAATTACATAATAAGAAACATAATATTTGAACAACAAAGTGACGTGACCCTCCGATGACGATGCCGAATTCGGAAAAACCTCTGAAAGTTGATATTTACAAGGAAAATTAAAAGCTTAAGCTAGCTAACAATATTATCCATTCAACGAAACTTAAATGTCTATTAAACTTAAAAACCATAATAAATACTTTAGTAAATAATTCGAATTTTAATTCAATTATCTTAAGTGTAGTTCGCACAATTAACTATAAATATTAATTATTTTTTAAATAATATGAATATATTCTAACGTTATATAAAATATAAAGAAATATAATTATACTAAAAATACTTGTAATCCTGGCACGTGCTCTTACTCTAAAAGATAATTATATGCCATTACATTTTCTGCCGCTGTATTCTGAGTCATACAAACTCTTAAAACGCATTTTCTATTTTAAAACCAAGTAAAATTACGGATAAAGCTCAGCACATGGTCTTTGTTCTAATTTCAAAAGTGCGGCGCTAGTTGAGCTGTTTCAGTGTAGCACGATCAGGTGTTTTGTAGAGTACATCCAGTGGTGGTGTAAATTGTAGTAATTTTCAGTGGATGGTACTAGAGGGAGCGGAGGCGAGCGGGCGACGGTGCGCTGTGGCGACAGAAATAGGGCGCGGAGGACAGAGCAAGGCTGTCCCGGTTGCCGGTCGTCGACCCCGCGCTCTACCTACAAATACGTAGCTCTGTGTGCGTAGCTGCCACCTACAACTATACTACGAATAGTATGCGTCGCCTGACGTTTGCAGCGCAGGGATGCCTTGGGGTAATACACACTTCGTTGGGAATTTCTACGTCATACTTTTATATTATATATATAAATAAATCTCCATATAAATAAAATGTTATACTTGCTGCATATATAAACGTTACGTTTTGTAGAACAAAGTGTTTAGCAAAAACGAATAATAGGCATTAAAGTTGTAAAACGCCATCTGTTGCAGAATAGGCGTACTACAAGTAGGTAACGAGTACCGTAGAGCCGTTCACACCGCTCGCCCCGCGTCTCTCTCCGCGATAAGGGCACGAGTTCGTTGCTCCGATACAGGGTGACCTCAAAAACGAGGACACTGCAAAATTAGGACGATGACAACGTAATGACTCGAGCGCCCGCACGATACATGCGATTTGTGATTCAAATGCCAACGTGTATGGCGTATAATGCTTTAACTCGATCCATTGAACTACATGTATTTGATCAATTAGGCAAATACGCTGACTCCGACGGCAGTGAGCTAGCTCGAACTGTTCGCTCTATGGTTATAATAAGTTAGGATTTATTTCTAGAATTTAGATGTAACTGGATATTATCTTACCTATAGGGAAACTCTAGTAACTACTGCATTATACAGATAATTGTGATCATGATGTAAAGAACTTGCTATTGGCGTAAACTACAGTTTACTAACATAAATATTAGTACAGTAGGTATTCATAATATGTACTCGGGAGACTAGTAAGAAAAAAATATTTACCACGGCAACTGTCAACTGTATTGTTATTATCGAATTCGGGATATGATTCATGCATATATTCAATTGACGTCATAAAATATTTTAGTTTTTGACCATGTGCACTATATATGTTGTGCATATAATTAATTAATTGTTATAGATCTTCTTTGTTCATGATGTTTGCATAGTTTAATTCACGTATTCATTAACTTAAAGCACATAAGCAGTATACACAAAAATGCTAATCTAATTTAAATAAACATATGTAGTTCTCATTGTATTTGATGATAACTAAAATTCATTTTCCTTTGTTTCAGGTGAGTGTTTTAGACACGCTTAAGACTTCACAAATATTGTAATCGATAAGACTTTTCTGGCAAAAGTCATCACCGCATAAGTAAGATGGTAAGTACGCGCATATTCTATGGAAATATAATGGGCTTAGCTTATAATTTTATTTTTATCAGCAAAATTAATCTGTTCTTGAGATAAAGTGAAACAGTATGGTCATGAGTAACCGTGGATGATCGATGTTCACACATTACACACTTACGCAGTATATTTATTGTTGCCTTGTAAAACTTATCTATTAGGCATAGTTAATGAACGGCTTTAAACCAAATGTTTACATCTGATATTTACATAACAACGTTTGAAAATAAACATTAGAAGGTAAACGAGATTATTCAGAAAACACGGATTATGCGCCATGGTCGTTAAGAAATGCAATGGAAATGATGTGTAGGATGCACCGAGCGGTGAGCGGTCCCACTCCGGGAGCCCGTGCTAAATATAGCTCGGTCGTCGACCGGCAAGTGGGTCGTTCCCTCGAACACTCCACCACCGACGGCAGTTGGCACCCCCACACCCCACCCCTTGAGGTACCTCATGCACATATGACATCTATATGACATATTACCTCTCTAGTTGTAGTGCGTCATCATCCCAACGTACTTTTGAAAATATAGAAAAAGAGGGAAAGTTATATAACTAACTTAGTGCCGGGAGTGCGGACTATAGAGTTGGTAATTTTTTGAGAATGAAAACATTGAGATTGGGGCCAAATATTTCAGTTGACATATACGATAATCCAATCATAATGTGAGCAAAATTGCCTATAGTTCGTCGACAGTTAACCCAATAACTTGAAACAAAACAGTTTGCAAAGTGTGGCTGTTGGCTCTACTACTTCTAAGAAATCGGTCTACAGCAAGGTTTACTTACTCCACAGCGTGGCACTACCACTTGTAACATTACAATTTGGTTGAAATTTGAGATTCGTATACTTTAAGTTAAGTCGCCAATTATAAAGCTTAGGTAATGTTGAAGTGAAAACCAGGTAAAATAAATAAAGTTTAGTTCTATCTTGTAAGTTCGACGTTGCGCACCCTGGACAATGCATCCAATCCCAAATTGTAGGGTCGCGTCATACTGGAATACATTTTAAATATTATTCTAATTGTTTTGTGCTTCAATTACATATGATTCCTCCATTATATAGAGGTAGATGGCGTCGCAGTAAAGAGTACCTACCTACTTTTTATCAAACCGTTCTTACTTTTGTATTGCTTTCATCTATAGATTAAATGCTTTTGGAATACAAATAAAGTTAGTAATCGGTATTAAACACATTTGAAACTTACTACTCAACTTCAAAATTTAATTGAACTCTACAAAATAACTAAGAGATGCTTAGGCTGCGTTTCCACTAAACCGAAGCGATGCGGTAAGAGGGATATATGAAAAGCGATGGTAATTTCTACAAGAATACTTATACTGTTCATACAACCTGATTGCCAATTAGTAATTGGTAGGCCTGCTTGTTTATTGTCCGCGGCACTTCGCACGACTTCTTTTTTTTTCATAGAAGCGCAGTAGAGCAAAAATGTTTACATGAGCTGATTGATTCATTCCCGCATATCACATTTGCGTGTGAAACGAATGCACATCTAAACGAATGTGAAACGTATTGAATGCTGTTCCATCGATTTTTCAGGGTGCGCTTGCCACATCTTCGCTTCGCTATCTATTTGACAGAGGCATAACCGCCCCCGAATCTATCAGCTTCAACTCACCGCCCGTTAGCGACTAGTCTTGACAACATGTAATTTCAGTTGGAATATTCATCAAGTCCTTTAACGCCACCGCGTGTCACAACTCTTGGTGACAATTAATGTCGCGTAGGTGGTTTTGTGATGAATTAGTTGCAACAGCGTTATGACTCGTGCTGCAACTTAACAATCATACATGACCCGTGATCAAACTGTAGTTTTCCCCATGGTGTATGTCGGCCGAGCTTGTAGAGCGGCTGAAGGGGCTGGTGGCTGTGCGGCGAGGTGCGAGGTGCGAGGGGGGGCGGGTGTCGCAAGGCGCGGGTGCATGGCCGGCCGTCGGCACCGCGCCGACCCTGACTGACTTATATTGCGAACGTGCGCCGAGCGCAAATTCTAATGCTGGCAAAAACAACCCGTGGATTATTGTTTCACATCGACTCAGGCACGGCGATAGTATTTTGCCCAACAATCTAAAAACATCAACAGGTACAAAAGAACTGAACAATGAGCGACAAGAGATCGTCCTGATTGGCACTGTTGTGCTTTCGATTAATTAAAGTGTAAAAAATGTGCAGATTGCACAAGCTATCTATAGAATATTATTCATACGATGTGTTTGTACCTTGGTATTGTCCTCTTTATTAGAAAAAAATTAATAACTGCGTGGTTCGCGCCATGTTTTGTATTATTATTCCGCCATATTTAAAATGAAACCACAAAATTGACTATTGCGTTGTATTCAAAACACATTATTTTTAAAGCACGATGCATGCATGTTTAAATTGAAAATTAAAGCATCGACTAAAAAATTTTGGTAAACTTATTAATATTTTATTTCTGAAACTGAAAGTTATGCACGTACGTTAGTAAACTTATAAATTAAATTAATTAATTAATTATGCAATAAACTATAATCGTGTTCGCCCTCACTACGTTACCATGGTCAACTCGATTTTACCCTTTCTTACTTTTTATACGGTTGCTTGAGGTTACAGAACAACGAGAGCTCGTAATCGTAATTGTAAAAATATTTTTATATATTTGTTTATCCCCATTTCTCATGAATTATAGATTTCTTAATTTTTCAATACAAAATTTTTCCACCGCCTTTAATGGAGGATTTCAAGTCGTTGGAGATTTTTTTTAAGTGTGTTATAAGGTATATAAGCAGGGTTACCACTACCTCTTATAGCAATATTATTATAATCATTCTTCGTTTGTTTTGTATGGGAATCGGTACAAGTAAGATTATAATAATCCTGTTATAAGAGGTGGTGGTAACGCCCCTGGCAAATATAGACCGATTTTCAAGATTCTTTTTGTGTTTGATAAAGGTTGTTCCAAGGGTAGTCCCATATAAATTCGGGCAAAATCGTGTTTTCAAAGCAGCTTTTAAGATTATTTGTGCAGTGAGATTTAAATTTATCAAAGGTAGCATGAGTTATTTTAAAAGTATTTCTAGCGACGCAATATTAGAAGTGGTTCAAATTATTATGATGTTTTAAACATAATGCCCCTTACTTATAAAAATATTTGAGCGCTGCTTAACTTTATACCATAGGTTGTCCCTTTCATTTTTAAACAATGTAACGCAAGGAAAAACGTGACAGGTTATTCTTAACCATTTTCTCAGCTAAAAATGCTTTTATAAGTAAGGCCCATTATCCTCTTAGGTGATTCTAAATAACCCAAAATTGAGAAATTTGGAGCTGAAACACGTTAGTGTTCCATTAGAATTCGGCATTCTTGAAGCGCTTTTTTTATATTCTTCTCACGTGGAATTAAACTTTCGGTATTGTTTTTATTGGCTTACGAAGGCAGACGAGCAGACAGCGGCCTGAGCAGGAAAATTTCTGACAACCGTAAATGTATTCGAACTCGATGCGCGTCTATGAAATTTGTATGAAATATTAACCAAACGTCATCAGTGCGCAGCGAACTCGAATACATTTACATTAGTTTTTCGTGCTAGGGCTACAGCACACCTGATTACAAGTGATTACCATGGCCCATGGACATCGTCAATAACAGAGACACAGCACTTGGTAATAAAAGGAATTGAAGACATTTCAGGCTTCAGGAAAAACGTTTTAATATTTCTACTACATTAAGATAAGGAGGAAAACAAGGCTTTCTGTTGAAATGAATACTTATACCTCGGCCTCGGTGGCGTGGTTGTATTTCGGTACGACTACCGTCCTGAGGTCTCGGGTTCGATCCCCGGGTAGGGCAAAGTGATATTGGATTTTTCCACATCAGCGGAGTCTGTATTTGTACCCACTATGGCGATAGGCTCGCTCCCTATCACATCTAGGACGGAACTAAGCTCGGCGAAATGTGGGGGTACTAGTTCGCTAGTGCACCTCTGCCTACCCCTTCGGGGATACAGGCGTGAGCTTATGTTGTTATATTATGAATACTTATACCCTCATTTTCGGTATTGTAACAGTGATTTAAAATCACATAAAAGTGATGAAAACCACAAGATATATTAAAATTTCATTTTACTCTACTGCGGCCCAAGCAGGAATATTTTTGATGATCGTAAATGTATTCGAGCTCGCTGCACACTGATGACATTTAATTACAATTTCATACAAATTTCATAAATATATTTACGATTGTCAGAAATTTTCCTGCTCGGGCCGCAGTACTTCCAAAGACATGAACAGTATATAAACGGGACAACAGCACAAAACTTGTGATCCAAAAGTTATGACCTAGTGGTCATAAGTCGCTCAGTTTATTTGAAATATGTATACGCGCGCCAGGTCGGCCAGCGTAATAATATTGAGATAATAAAATTATCTTACGTGATTCTTAACCATTCACAAAACATTCTAGGGTGTAAATTGTAATAATCGCCCTCGCATTGTAATAAGTGGTTGGTGGCGGTAATATAGTTTGAAATCAATTTTTTTATGGAAACTTGCTTGATAGCCCCCCTCTATAATTCGCAATATTAAATCTCTTTGAGTAGTTCACGTTAGATGTAGTGTAGTGCAGTCACTTCGGTGTGTGCCTATGCAACTATGTTAGTTAAAATCCGGGTATGACTAACTTAATACCTATTTAACCTGTCAGAGGCGGCACATATATATGTTACATAAGCGTATGAGCCACCGGAGGCCGAGCCGCCCGTGACTATTTAAAATATCAAAGTCATCGCAATACATATATTTGGCCCTTAATCTGTTTTAACTATCTTGTTGGAGAGGTGGTGGAGATGAAGATATCTCTTTCAACTTTTTTGTTTAGGTGAATATGTAAAGTACTACTAAGTAACTACTTTAGATATCCACCTGAAAGGGTCGGAATTCCCACCGAAATTATATTTTGATCGTTTTTGTCATCAATATAATATACCCTTAGAGTAATAACGTATAGAGATATAGTCTCATACAAAATTCCTTCGGAAATTGAAGCCGATAACGATTCAATGTGTGCATCGTCGGCGCGTAACTACTTGAGCCGACACACACATACGCACGTAAATAGTGTTGCAAGTAAAAGACATTTTACCAACAAAATAGGGAAATCGAAAGTGTTCTAATAATGATACACTTCTTTTATTCTGAACTTAAAAAACATTTGTATAGTTTTGAACCGACTTTAAAATAAAAAGGTTCTGAATTTTTCTGTATAAACATAACTTTTTTTATCAATTGTTCGATAGAGTTGTTCGTAATGTTCGCGTTCGCGTTGTATGTGTATGCTTGTGTATGTATAAATATTATGATTATGAATTTATTTATGTATATTATATGATATATTCTTTTATAGCTATATATCGCAATGATATTTAATATTATGAGTATAATATGTAACATTATATTTAATACTTTTTTTTTCTTTTTATATATTATCATGCGATCAGTCACGAAGACTATAAGCAGATGCGGTGCAGTAGAATTTAACACTACCCTCATTTTTATTTTCTTCATATACACCCGCCTTGTCTTTTCTCTGCACCACCCAAAGGTTGACTGGTAGCGAATGCCGCTGGCATTAAGTTCGTCTGAACATATTTGTGTATAATGTGTTTGAAATAAAAAGGAGACGGAAACACTTCCATACAATCTTGGACCTAGATTGTAAAAGGATGAAAGTAGTGTCAATTAATAGATAGTATATTATGAGATCATTACTGAACATTTGGCGACTTTTTGTAATCTGAGAACATAGTTATGAGCCTCACTTTGACTTAAATAAAAGTGAGGTTATGGAACAAACTATACGCAAACAACTGATGTTTATAAGTACAAATCTTACGTATTGATATGTTTTAATGTAGATAACATACGCTCACGCCTATATCTCCGAAGGGATGGCAGAAACTCGAACACCCACATTCGATAACTAAATGTTGATCACAAAGACGATTATTCTCAGGAACATAATATTTCTACAGACTGAGCAACATTGTTCTATTTAAAAGATGGAAAACACCCAAAACGCACACGCACGAAACATTACGAAAACGAAGCAAATGAAAACGATTTTTTTACAGGGAACCAGCTAAGGTCTAAATGCATGCCGCCAAGCTATTCAGTTACTGTTTTTTTTTTCAGAACTATTTATTGTTAGTTTTTATGTTTTCAATTATTTTTACTTGAATTAATCATCCGGGTCTAACATTATATATACATACATACATATATACATATATATATATATTTTTTTAACTCATTCATCTTAATCGGTAAAGTAATCGATTCTATTTTAATAATGTCCTTTACTTATTTTTCAGATATCTCATTTTCTAGATTGTGAATTGGGCAGATTTTTTTATATTTTGAAATAAAAAAAATGACAAATTTTTGGGCCATATCTCAACTCATTACATTTTGGCCCAAAGATCCCCGTCTCCTTTTGGTTTTTATTTGTTCGTTAAAAAAGATTAAAAAACAGAAAATCCTTTAGGTTTAATCACACCTATTTACATAAAAATCGGTACAGTGATATAACCATGAAAACGCAAAAAACACACTTTCCGATTAGAGTACGCATAAAAGTTGAAAATTATTTTCTTTAACCCTTACATCACCAATTACTATCATCATAATCCCCTTTTTGATATCAAACATAAGCTAAGCTGTGTTATTTGATTTTGTTCATTATTTATGTTAATTCAGCAAATTGTCAGGATAGGCAGTGTAGCTTTGTCTATACGAAGTGCACGCCACTGCACAAACAGAGTTATCGCAGAGTTAATTAGTTTAATATGAATATAGATTTGCATTTTAACTAGAACATCATTTGTTTGCGTATAGTTTATTCCATAACCTCACTTTTATTTAAGTCAAAGTTTTAGTAATGATCTCATAATATACTATATCTATTAATTGACACTACTTTCAACCTTTTACAATCTAGGCCCAAGATTGTATGGAAGCATTTCCCTCTCATTTCATTATCCCTAATAGTATTTAAAAAATGGGTAAATTGGTTGGCATTATTGGCAACATTCATAATGATTCATAACGTAAATGGCGTCTGTCATTTTTACAATTTTATTTGTAGTTTTGATGAATGTTTTACTTAATATTAAAACATGTCAGCAATTAATTACTTGTGAAATGTTATCTTTATATTTCCTTGGTGCTTGTTCATTGTATTGTGACATCCTTTGATAGCGCAGTTCGTCATAATATAATTAAATTTGTGGGAGCTCTTCATACTAAGACTTGACATAGGACACTGACACGCCGTGCGGCGTTGGGTACCTAAACCGGCTCACCCAGAACGCCTTCACGCCGTGGCCCTGTACTGCGGTTCTATGTATGATATTTCTATGAATATACCCTAGATGCACAGTTCTTTGCAAATATCGTCCTAAAAAGTGGTCTCAGGAATAAAACAAAGAAAAAGATCACAAGTTCTAATTAAATTAAACACAAATATAACCCTATGCACGTGTTTTAAAGTAACTTTTTAAACGGAATGATCAAGCGTTCTTAAATTCGAATTTTCAAATTTAGAATTCTATCGGCGTCCAACTGTAGGGAAAAGGAGTGCTTAGCACTTCTTTGCTGTCCCATTTTCCGAGCGTCAACTGTGCATCTATAGTAGGATTGCTAATTAAACGGAGTAAACTGACATTTCTAATGTTGCCACTTTTTAATGAAATTTAAATAGGGCTGCGGTAAAACGATACAAATTGTTTAAACATTTCAATTCAGTGAACCATATCATTCTTTCTATAATAAAGTATTCTGTGGTCTATACTGCCTACTTGATGATTTCATAGAAATGGCTACTCCTTAAAGTGTCAGCAATAGATTTTTCTTGACGAATACATAATGTATATTAGAGCAAGATTTTTACGTTACGTGCCCTCCTTTATCGTAAAATAACTCTCTCCATTTAAATTAAGTTTTAATGAATGTAAAGCCGACCTGCATAACGTCAAGCTCATTTGGAAAGTCCATTCATTGTTTATTATAAACATCATAATAAATAAGTAATATGTATCTATTCTATCTATTCTATCCTATTCTGTCCCACTGTTGGGCAAAGGACTCCCCCATCTTTTTCCACTGTTCTCTGTCATGGGCTAGTTCAGTCCACGTAGGCTCGTAGGCATCCACATCGTCACGCCATAGATATAGATATATAGATATATATGTATAGATTTTTTTTTATAGCAGCGATTGGCAAACGAGCAAATGGGTCACCTGATGGTAAGTGATCTCCACCGCCCATAGACACCCAAGACACAAAAAGAATCATGGGTGCGTTACCAATCTAAAAGGAGGGAATGGAAGGGAAGGGAAGGGGATTGGGAAAGGGAGTGAGGAAATGGGCCACCGGAAATCTCACTCACCGAACGAAACGCGACAGCAAACTGCCACTTTACGTCGGTTTTCTGTGAGAATATAAAACAATTTTCCGTTTCAGTAAATAGTCGAAGGGCTAAGGCTCACGACGAATGCATGTAGTTGTATTTTAATAATCTCTAAGATCAATGCAGCCTTGGCTTGAATCTATCAGTAAATTATTCACAGCAAAATCGATATTACTTATACCCTTTCCAAGCTATTTCTAGTACGAATTCATTTTATTGAGTATTGTTCTAACTTTTTCTTTCTTTCTACCTACCTTAAGGTGGGATCGGCGCAAAATACTTTGTCAAGCATATTGCAAAATGGTTTTGGCTTAGTTTTACGACCGGCTGCCTGCCTGACGTCAACCCCTTCTGAGGGATCTAGTTCCGGACAAATTAAATTAGAAAATTCGCTTTGCTCGACCTGGAAATCGAACCCAGGAAGGAACCCTCTACAATATATGCTATATATGCCCATATATGCTGCCACTATACCAAGGAGGCGACCAGTACTATTGTTCCAACTCAGCTTAAATACTTGAGCTGATTTATTATTACATACATATTTCTATGCACGTTGACAAATTGCAAATAGAGTTTTTTTTAAAGCAAGTGATCTCTACCGCTCATAAACACCTAAAACAAAAAAGAATCATGGATGCGTTAACGACCTAAAAGGAGGGGAGTAGGAATTGGTAAAAGAGGGGGATAGATCCACCGGATATCTCACTCACTGAACGAAACGCAACAATGAGTCGCCACTTTATGTCGGTTTTCTGTGGGACAGTGGTATCAAACTGGTAACGTCTACAGCGTGGCTCTACCACTCAAAAAAAAAGAGTCAACGGACAAATTATACTCTAATTACTTCTTTCCTCTTCGGAGTATCAAGATGGATTATACATATATGCCGTCACGATTTTGGTGATTACCGATAAATCCATGGATTTTTAATGGTCACTGGTTTTAAAACTGCATTGCGGCTACCATCAGGTGTAGTATCTTCGCCCGCCTTGGATAAAAAAGATACAGCCCATTTATGTTTATGGGCTGATGTACATAGATTAAGATGACTGTGTTTAAAATGATATACTCATTCTCATAAACATATAATATTTACATATTGATTGATTGTTGAATCACTTCAATCTCCAACAGTAGATGACAGATTTTTGTCCTGAATACCTCACGGCGGAGTGCGGTTGTGTAAAATACGTGACCTAGGCCCGTTGGATTATCTTGGCTACATGTTTGAACACACCAATGTACACACAGGTGTTATGAATATTAACCCTGTGCAAACTAACGCCTCGGTATGCAAATATTAAAGCTCATACAGTGGCATGTATTCGAAAACAAGTACATGGAATTGTAAGTATGAGTGCATAAATTATCGTATCTAACAATATAAACACGTCGCAAGGCTGAATCTGGTTTAATAAAGCTTTGCAAGCTCATTATTTCACCTTGATATAATGAGTTACAAACATAGGTATTGGCGTGCAGTAAGAGGCGAGCCTAGGCTGGATCTCAAAGGCAGAGTGGCTGGGAGCGGCCGCGGTCGACTCGGACTTTGTAATACATTCGGCCTAGTCAGCGTTCGTTGCCCCGTACCGCTCGAGGTCGCTGCTGCACGCCGCGCGGCGCCGCGCCGAGGCCTGCGAGTGAGTCGTACGCCCGTACCGCGGTACCGTGTCGCGATACCGTGCTGCGCCGCGGCGCGGCATGCCACTCCAAGAGTTTTGGTGGTCGCATCATGGTTGCATCATGCTTGACGCTCCGACCACCAAAACTACACTGTACCTAATACCAACCGAACAACCACGATACTACCGAACACAATATTGACGCATAATTTCAAATTACACCATGCATTAGAAATGGATCAACAGCCTAAGCTCAAGTGGTGGACCGCAACCAAATCCACTTATGAATGAGCAGTTATTTGGATAATGCGTCTTCTACCACAAATTTTAACTTCCCAAATAACTATCAACCTATCAACATGAACAATTAATAATTACAGACTTTCTTTCATAAATTTTCACTTTAACGTTCCAATTACAAGTGATGTAGCTAGTAGTAGCGGTACCGAAGTATTCTACTAAAAAAATGGTCATAAAATACTTTTACTTTTTAAAGAAAGGCAGTAAAACTTAATTGCCTTTTTAAACTTCAAATAATGTGTGTTCACACGTAACATTTGTAATTTCCCTTTTGAAAAGCAAAAGTGACTGCGTTATGTAATGTGTCAGAAAGTGGCGGTGATGTGACACTTTAATCCAGTGCTGCATACTCCTGAGCGGACTAGTCTGCTCGTCCGCTTGTCCGCTCATCGCTCGAGCGCTCCTCCGCCGCGTTAGTCCAACGCACTCGTTTCGCCCTCATTAGTATGGAGACAGCGACTCACCACTTTCACTCTCGCCAATAACAAGTGTTACGCAAGACACCGTCACCGCGGCAGCTCTCTACCCGCCGGGCCACTATCTCCGGGCCATCGTCACTGCGCTGCTACGTGGTAGCAATCCACTCGTGATCGTAACATTAAACCATAATTCTCGCAATATGTAATGGTGTAACCGTGGTGCAGCGCAAGCGACGTGACACATCCTCGTACCTAATGATGGTCTCGGCAGAAATGAAAGTGAATAGTGTTTCGGTTAGTTTATACTGGGTCAGCGGAGTAGGCCACTGGGGGTCGACGCCCGCGCAGCCTCGCTGGGTGAAAGTGGCCCTCCTCGTCCCCGCTGCTGGCCGCCCCCTCCCCCGCCTTCAATGGCAGTAAGGCGCGACGAGTTACCTACCTGCGCACGCGCCTGCTTTTTGCAACTTGGCCATGGAACCTATTACGATAACTGCGAAACAACGCTCCAGCAGCAAATGTAAATGCATGGCCTTTATTTGTGCTCGATCAGACGCAAATGCACTCGACACCCGCCGATATGGCATACCACTAGGCATTACTACAATCAATGTTGCCACTACGTAAATGCCATTCGCTTTGTTTACATACATATTGCTCATTTTATAAGTTACTCAATAACAATGTGAAAAAATCCTGAACCGGTAACTCAAGAACGTGTTACGCATGCAGTTGTACTGTACATTATTTTATTTGTTTCAGTCAGGTACCAAATTGAGTTCGATATTAATCTGAATCAGAAAAACTGCAATCTGGAAAGCTTTAGATCTCTGCACGGATGCTTATTTTGTTAACCAAATGTTGGTGAGCATTACGTTGATACCTTACGTACCTATTGATAAATTTATATCGTTGAGACGTCATGAGTCACAATTCTCGTTCACAATTGAGCGTATTCGTATCTTAATAACTAGTCAGAAGTATAGTTTTTTCCTTGAAGTGAAGTCATCGTCGACAGATGTTTCAAAGGAAATAATGGCTTTAGGAACAATTGACTGCAAAGAATAGCGAGCGAATCACTCCAAATAGTTTATGTAACACACCAAGTCAAGACGTCGGTACAGTGATTGAATAGGCATCATCTTATGTAAATGTAACGCACTTACCCACATAATAAACGATTCTTACGAAATATTTCAGAACATACGTTTAACTTAAATGAACGTTCGCGCGTAAGCTTCTCAGGATGACGTAATATCCATAGAATTGATAAAGAAGCTCGGCTTCAGTAACGAAATATTTATCTGATTATTATATTAGTTAAAATCATTTTGGTTGTTCGCCTATGTTTCCGAATAAATGTTCAGCTTTAGAACAACGCGTATAACTTTATTCTATTTTACAAATGAGGTCACCGGGGAGTATGCTCATAGACAATGTTTACGAGCGATTGTAATTTAGATGAGTGAAGGCTTAATAAAATGATCCGAGGCTGAAGCCAGAGCCCGAAGTTGCGACAGCACGAACAAAGAAAGCGGCAGCGAGCCGGCCTTGCAGAGTTCATCGACCGACTTTTGCAGGTCGCAAGGTTTCGCCAATCGGGCTTCTCGTAGCTCCAGGATATTGCCAATTCAGTGCGATCAAGGCTGCGTACCGCACGGACCGATTGAGCCTCTTACTTTTGGTTGCATGGTGAGGAAAATGTCCACGCACGGTGATACCGCAAGCCAGAGACATGAGATGCGCCTCTCCCGCAACCGTGTATTGGACTACTCCAATCGCACGTAAAATATAGCATTATTTTGTTACGTGTTGGAAGTTGGAACAAAAATTATATTATCACTTTTTTAAATGCTAACTTTTACTACAAGAATTTGAACAGAAGGTAATGCAGATTAAGAATAGTCAATAATGTGTTCTAATCTACTTTGTACTTCTAGAACAAGAAAGTGAACTTTTCATGGATTTTTCAGAAACCTAATATTATTATATATACTTTTCAACTACGTCTATAGTATTTCAAGCAGAGACTAACATGTAATAAAATTGAATTATTTGGAAACACGGTACATTAAATATTTAATATATATTTCTGGAACATGTGTGGCGATCAGACTCTATAATATTGTTTTCCCTTAAAAACGAAAAGGTGCGTTTTATACGTTCACAATCGAATCTGTTCCGAGGTCAGCCACTACCCGGGTGGTTGGTAGTTTGTACCAGTTCAACACATCGAGCAGTACTTTTAGTTCAATTGGTTATTTATCTACACAAGTCAGTGTCTCCGTAGTCGTACATTCAGCGCTCGTTGCACGCAAATGGGAGCGCTCGACCATGATTGTTTACAGTTTGCTATAAATCCCCACGTTCCACACGTCATCTGTAACACTCGTGTACACTCATGAACGACCTTCACGACCGTTTATAGCTTGTACCTAGAACGATGCTGAAACAGTAGCCCGATGGCGGACGGAGCGGTGCGGAGACCAACACAAATGTTTCACCTCCGCTCATTAACTTGATAAAAAATAAAGAGTGGGTTGCGCCGTCGCCCTCTTTACACTTTGACACACTTATACATTTCTGCCAATATTCATGCAGACCTACAAAGTTACGTTCTCAAAACCTAGATCCTCTACGCGACACGGTTCGCTTTATCTGTCGCGATCGCATTCATTGCCTAGGGGCATGCTAATACCTAGCTAGGGGAGTACTAAAATTGTTGACACTGCGTATTTACGACAAAATTATTGAAAATAATATTGATATTAAATAAATAATTCAAATTTATTTGAGAAGCTTAGACTCGACCTTCCGTGTCTATAAAAATAAATGCTTCATGTTCAAAATAATATTAGTTTAAGTTTGATGGTTAAGGCAATATACACTAACGTCACTGTAATGCTATTCACCATGAACACAAGTACGAACAGCGTTTATCGAGGTCGTTGCCTACATAAAATGACAGTCTACAGAAAAAAAATATCGTTCGTTCAGAATATGTGTCATCTATATTTTACGCTGTCATATTTAATAGATATTTAATTTGAGATTGTGTATGCAAAACGTTGTGCGCAAAATGTACAGTGAAATGTGAAATGTATCTCAGAAAAGCAGACAGAGGTGCAAAATGCAATCTGATTTGATGAGCTTATAGTGATTATAACTCCTAATGAGATACATAGACCGATTATTACCGCTATATCAAGCACAAAATGTAATCCAATACATTTTATAACTAACTGAAGTTACAGAATCTTTAATTCCAATATTGTGAATGTTTGTCTTAGGATTTCAACCTAGAATCGCCATCTATCAGATTCTACGCCACGAAACCGTCCGAATGAAGTATACCGATATAATAAACCAGATAAATGAATGTTGAATTTAACGTATCGACGAACCTTCAACGCGCGGTGAATTGTTTGTACGGCCCTGAATTCTAAATAGCAAGTCCCGTTAGCTCAGACTACCACCACTTGTAAACATACTACAGTTTTAAAATCATTTCCTGTGACCCAACGACGTTATCTGTTCAAAGAAATAAGTAGTCTTCATTTATAAAACGGTACATATTGGCAAATACATAGCATCGATTTAACTATGAGAATCTATTTCTATCGGTGCATATATTTTATAAACTGTACCTACCTTCCTTTATACATGATCTCGTAAAAACAGTATTTAATAAAAACAGAATTTAATGCTTGCATGCTAGGTAATATTCACCTGAATGTCGTCGTTTCTATTCGCTCGCATTGCCTGTGCAAGCACTCGCTTTCAAAGTTAGGTATGTTACATGTACGTCGCTTCCAACAGGTCGATCTGGGAACCTTTGCGAGGCCGAAACATGCTGATGATGATTCACATGATTCTTAAGAAGAGTAATAGTGATTTTCGGTGGCCTAAATCGCCGTTTTCCTTGCTGATCCCCATTTTTGCCTAAAGTTACGAGAGGAGATTGCGAACCAGTACTCGTACAGACTTTGTTTTAAAAAATATAGTAATTTTTATTATTTTGTTCATAAGCCTTTGTAATCTACCCCGAAAGAATTATTAGAAACTTACATTTATAAATTATTAATCATATTTTAATATATTTTATATTAAAAAATAAATTATTAATTAAAAAAATTGAAGAAAAATGACGCACTATGACTATTGAAACATACCAACATAGTATACTCTATATCCCATTATATATAAAGCAAAAGCGATACAGAGTTTAGATAACCAAAAAAGTATTCGACAGTCATTTGAAATATGATGAAAAGCGCTTTTACATCGGCGAAAGTGGAGTGGGCTAAGCAATTGAATTGTCGCCATTTTTTACGCAACGCTCAATTCAGAAATTGATTTAAACATGCAGAAGTATTCCTATATAAAAATAATCAGCATATAACTATTTATGCATGATTAAAAGTGTAATTAAATTTGTTGCCCATTTCTAAGCAAATCTTTTTCCTCGCTATAATGACACGATATTTATTGGAATATAGAATTTTCCCTATTTTATGATAATGCCATCCAGGATTTTAACTAATTATATGCACAGTCATACAGCCGAATGTTCATACACTTAAGGTCGCCTTATGTCTTTTAAGGCCGCCTTATCTGTCAAAATTGTATGGTGAAAATCAATGTAAGGAGCTGTTAAAGTTGAGTAGCTTTTGACCATTCGGGCATTAGATTAATAAAGTCATGCACAGTTTTATGTTGTTTTTAATATTCATTAGTCTGAGTGCGTGAGTGATCGTACATATAACATTCCAACTCGTTTAAATAGTACTATGGTCGCGTTCTTTGTCTCATTATGTACCGCTACTGAGCAAAGACCTCCACACTTGAGGTTAAATGAGATTCTTGTGTCTTTATGTTTTATTTTTCATTCACTTCGATTCGCCTTGTTGATAATGTGAAAGGGAGAAACGTCTCAACGTTTCATATTCGCGCTTGGATTTTTTTTAATGTATATACAAGGGGTAGGCAGAGACGAACTGGCGAATTAGAACACCGATCTCGCCGAGTATTTTATTACTATAAATATACTAGAGAACAGGTCAAGAATATCCTAAACTAACGAGATGGCTTGAATAGATTTATGAAAGTAGATCAAGCGAAAATAATAAATTGTCCGAATCTGGCGTAGTGGGAAACCTTAGTCTCTGCCTACAACTATGCGATATAGGCGTGATATTATTTAATAAAAAAATTAAAGTTATCTTAGCCAACGATTTATATGAGCAAGCTACGAAGTTATGCCTTATTAGCTTAAATAAAATGATAACAGCGGGGGTTTACCACATAGTCTAACTCTATATAACATAAATTAAACCTCATTTTAAGTTTTAATCCTCAGTGTGTCACAAGACACTATAATTTCTTTTTAGATCATTGGCCAGTGTTAAACTTTATGCCCCTTACTTATAAAAATCTTTAAGCGCGGCTTATCTTTAACCATAGGTTGTCCCTTTCATTTCTATACAATGTAACGCAAGGAAAAAAGTGACAGGCTATTCTAAGCAACAAGTTACGCGAAAATGGTTTTATAAGTAAGGCCATAAATAATAAAGCCAGGTTGTAGGCCTTTTAAGATACAATTAATTCATCAAACAGTAATTGGGTTAATAAAACTACGTTTAATAATAGATTGTTATTAAATTTTATTCGTTTAAAACTATAATAAAGTATCAAACTTAAATAAGCTTTAGCGGTTATAAATCATTTATTGAGACAAATCAAGTTAGGTAGTATAATACATATTCAAACAATGCTTTTAATAATGACTCTATAATTACTGACCATTATTAATAGATATCATAATTGTTTTATTTTTGCATCATGGGTTTCCCCTTACGCGTAGTCTATTGTTTTGTATGATTACAAAATAAACATGTTTGCGTTTGTAAAAAATGACGTCATCTCTTTAATAAAATACGTGTTCCTGTCCCCATTGCCTTAATTGTTTTATTATAACTAAGGTTGCGGTGTCAATGACCCCGATGTGACCAAACCATTTACATTTACATTAAACCCAATTAACGTTAGACTCAATATTTACTCATAATAGGGGTCAAACTCAATATTACCTTATCAGCCTAGGTTTTGAGTTTAGAACACTTTGATTTTGCGTATTTGGGCTGTGGACCAGGAGGTATCCTATCTGAAACATGCTTAACAAAGTGTGTTGTGCCGACGACTGTTTCAGGTGGGATATGGGAAAGTAGAAAGAAAGAATGTTTTGATTATTTTAATTTTCATATCAAAAAAGCTTCCATTTTAGTAGTTTTTATTTTTTGCCGTACAAGTCCGTATGATGTTTTGTCATAGGACACCGATATGGAGAGCAATAACGTATTAGTATTTCTGAATTCCAGAATGAGGGTAACAAAGCTTTATGGTACGTTCTTAGAGTAATAACGTATAGAGATATAGTCTCATACAAAATTCCTTCGGAAATTGAAGCCGATAACGATTCAATGTGTGCATCGTCGGCGCGTAACTACTTGAGCCGACACACACATACGCACGTAAATAGTGTTGCAAGTAAAAGACATTTTACCAACAAAATAGGGAAATCGAAAGTGTTCTAATAATGATACACTTCTTTTATTCTGAACTTAAAAAACATTTGTATAGTTTTGAACCGACTTTAAAATAAAAAGGTTCTGAATTTTTCTGTATAAACATAACTTTTTTTATCAATTGTTCGATAGAGTTGTTCGTAATGTTCGCGTTCGCGTTGTATGTGTATGCTTGTGTATGTATAAATATTATGATTATGAATTTATTTATGTATATTATATGATATATTCTTTTATAGCTATATATCGCAATGATATTTAATATTATGAGTATAATATGTAACATTATATTTAATACTTTTTTTTTCTTTTTATATATTATCATGCGATCAGTCACGAAGACTATAAGCAGATGCGGTGCAGTAGAATTTAACACTACCCTCATTTTTATTTTCTTCATATACACCCGCCTTGTCTTTTCTCTGCACCACCCAAAGGTTGACTGGTAGCGAATGCCGCTGGCATTAAGTTCGTCTGAACATATTTGTGTATAATGTGTTTGAAATAAAAAGGAGACGGAAACACTTCCATACAATCTTGGACCTAGATTGTAAAAGGATGAAAGTAGTGTCAATTAATAGATAGTATATTATGAGATCATTACTGAACATTTGGCGACTTTTTGTAATCTGAGAACATAGTTATGAGCCTCACTTTGACTTAAATAAAAGTGAGGTTATGGAACAAACTATACGCAAACAACTGATGTTTATAAGTACAAATCTTACGTATTGATATGTTTTAATGTAGATAACATACGCTCACGCCTATATCTCCGAAGGGATGGCAGAAACTCGAACACCCACATTCGATAACTAAATGTTGATCACAAAGACGATTATTCTCAGGAACATAATATTTCTACAGACTGAGCAACATTGTTCTATTTAAAAGATGGAAAACACCCAAAACGCACACGCACGAAACATTACGAAAACGAAGCAAATGAAAACGATTTTTTTACAGGGAACCAGCTAAAGTCTAAATGCATGCCGCCAAGCTATTCAGTTACTGTTTTTTTTTTTCAGAACTATTTATTGTTAGTTTTTATGTTTTCAATTATTTTTACTTGAATTAATCATCCGGGTCTAACATTATATATACATACATACATATATACATATATATATATTTTTTTTTAACTCATTCATCTTAATCGGTAAAGTAATCGATTCTATTTTAATAATGTCCTTTACTTATTTTTCAGATATCTCATTTTCTAGATTGTGAATTGGGCAGATTTTTTTATATTTTGAAATAAAAAAAATGACAAATTTTTGGGCCATATCTCAACTCATTACATTTTGGCCCAAAGATCCCCGTCTCCTTTTGGTTTTTATTTGTTCGTTAAAAAAGATTAAAAAACAGAAAATCCTTTAGGTTTAATCACACCTATTTACATAAAAATCGGTACAGTGATATAACCATGAAAACGCAAAAAACACACTTTCCGATTAGAGTACGCATAAAAGTTGAAAATTATTTTCTTTAACCCTTACATCACCAATTACTATCATCATAATCCCCTTTTTGATATCAAACATAAGCTAAGCTGTGTTATTTGATTTTGTTCATTATTTATGTTAATTCAGCAAATTGTCAGGATAGGCAGTGTAGCTTTGTCTATACGAAGTGCACGCCACTGCACAAACAGAGTTA
Organism: Clanis bilineata; assembly: GCA_036417725.1. Taxonomy (NCBI): domain Eukaryota; kingdom Metazoa; phylum Arthropoda; class Insecta; order Lepidoptera; family Sphingidae; genus Clanis; species Clanis bilineata. Next base: position 8,949,789 of record CM071146.1, on the reverse strand, counting down.
TCGCAGAGTTAATTAGTTTAATATGAATATAGATTTGCATTTTAACTAGAACATCATTTGTTTGCGTATAGTTTATTCCATAACCTCACTTTTATTTAAGTCAAAGTTTTAGTAATGATCTCATAATATACTATATCTATTAATTGACACTACTTTCAACCTTTTACAATCTAGGCCCAAGATTGTATGGAAGCATTTCCCTCTCATTTCATTATCCCTAATAGTATTTAAAAAATGGGTAAATTGGTTGGCATTATTGGCAACATTCATAATGATTCATAACGTAAATGGCGTCTGTCATTTTTACAATTTTATTTGTAGTTTTGATGAATGTTTTACTTAATATTAAAACATGTCAGCAATTAATTACTTGTGAAATGTTATCTTTATATTTCCTTGGTGCTTGTTCATTGTATTGTGACATCCTTTGATAGCGCAATTCGTCATAATATAATTAAATTTGTGGGAGCTCTTCATACTAAGACTTGACATAGGACACTGACACGCCGTGCGGCGTTGGGTACCTAAACCGGCTCACCCAGAACGCCTTCACGCCGTGGCCCTGTACTGCGGTTCTATGTATGATATTTCTATGGGTACGTTCTAGAAAATATCTGGCTTACTGTATAAATCATTGGATCCGATATGCACGGCTAATTCAGCAGATCTATATCGCGTCATGAAAGTGTGCCAGTGAGATGACGTTTAGCAGTCATCATCAGTCACACTGCGATCACAATGCAATTAGAAAGCGAATTGCACAAGTGGCGTCCGCGCTGCGCTATCAGAAGAAAGCGCGGCCAACATAAGAAAGTTGAATCGAGGGGGGCGAGGGAGTGGGGAGCAGGCTGCGCGGGGAAGGGGGCTCTAGTGGGGGGTGGGTGCGCGCACGCAGCCACAAAAGTGGTACACTTTCGATCTCAACTCGCGTCGGTGAGAGTTGTGCGAAAATGAAAGTGGTGGTTTCATTATGGTCCACTTTCCACGGCGGGGTCAAGAACCTCGCGGGCCCACTTCTATGTTGTTACGAGTTAATTGTACTATCGGAGCCTTACGTATGCGCTGTAACGCAGCGAGCGATCCAAACTATTTTGTTTACCACCCAACAACTTGCATAACGTTGTATTTTGGAAACAAACGGGAAAATTGCTATTGTTATTTCATTTTATTTTATTGTTTTTATGAAGTTATGTGATAAGCTGTAGCCGATATATGTATCTGTATGCTTCATCAACTACTAAACAAGCAACAAACAAGTTTAGAAACTAGATAAAAACTTTAGGACAAGTAATAAAATCGACTAAAAAGTGCAAAAACAAAAATAAACTTAACCTCTAATTGAATCATACCAATTCAATACATAGTTTATAATTATACATATTTTTACGACTGTTTAGGTTTAGGATTATTAAATCAGGATCATTGTATTAAAAGTTGGATTTATTGGTAAAATAATTCTCGGCAATATCGAGAACATGGTTTGATGGAATGAAGTCATATACATACTGTATGCATTTCTCGGGGGTTGTAGGGGATTGGGGGGAGTGGGTTGGTAGGGTGCACGACCGGCGTTGACGTCAGCACGACCCGATGCTGCGCAGTTTCAGCTTAACCCGAACTATGACCTCATGCACTTCTCGAGCATATTTTACTTAAAAACAAAGCACCTGCATCTACACACAAAGCTTTTATACTCGGCCTGTCTTATTAAAATATAACGAGTATAATATTAAACCTTCTTTGAAAATAAAAGAAAGCTGACGTTATAGAACTTTTATTAATCTGTCTTGAAACAATAAGATAAGGTAATTCTTTTTTATATTTTTTTAATTATTCAAGCTTTGTATTTTGATCTTGTTTGTATAATGTTCTTGGTGGTAGTATAGTACTGTGCAACAATATTTACAATCAACTAAAGAAGTACCGCTTCATTGGTTTAGTGGCAACATACTTAGGCTAAGATCTTTGAGATGTGGATACAAATCTCGGGCTGGCCTATTACAATTCGTCTGAGTTTTCGGGGTGAAATTGGCGTCTATCAGACGAAAGCACGTATGTTAGCTCTGTAAATTTCCGATGATCTAATTCTTTAGTTCATTTTTGCCTACCCAGGCGTGAGCTTATGTGTGTAAATATAAAACTTATTTATTATTTTGATAGCTACTAGAATTATGCTTGTCCGAAGTAAAGTCCGGAAGATATCTCGACAATCGAAGTTGAACGACTTTCGCTTTGCTTTTGCTAGTTTTTTCGGTGAGCGTGGTGGTCGCTATTTATTCGCGTACTAATAAATACTACATATAAAAAATTGCCTCCTACTAGATACTTTGAGTTTTAATGGAATGTGTGTAATCATAATGCCATTTTACGAACTAATTAGTTCTAGCTGACTATCCTTGGGGGTCAATGGCCACGAGGGAGCCAGTTCGCTAAGCTGGTCTTTGGCAATAAGAGGAGCAGTCCTAATAAGATGAATCCTTAAGGCTGAATGACCGAGTGGCATAAGACAGAACTCTTAATAAAAGTATTTTCATTAGTAAATCAATGATGTAGAACTAAAATCCCGTTCCCACGGTAATTCAAAACAGGTTAAATCTGACAATTAAGATCCAATTAAAACGAGTGAGAAATCTTTTGAGTTGCTTAAAAAGGATAATTGGATCATTTCGTGACTACATTACTCACTAGTCACGAAACGAATGAATGAAGCGATATTTGCCAACGTCACAATCGTACTGAGCCAGACAGGGGTGGCCGAAATTGATCAAGATCAGGTTAATATTGATAAGATAAAATGCCGCCGAAACGTAAATGTACGATAATGTTTACGGGCATGCACCAGACGGAAACGATTCACAGAAACAGAAATTGTTACAATAACCTATGACAAATAGTTTCGGAAAATCCGATAAGAACATGTTCATTCTTCAACAAATAACTGCAAATGAAATTCACGTATGTTTAGTTCAGGTACCCGATTTTTTATCCTGGCACATAAAAGTGCCTACAATCTACATCTCATGATAAATGCAGTAATACCGAAGGGTCCATATAATACGATTCCTACTGGTTTACCTTTTCAAATCGTAGTATTAAGTAGTACACAGGTATTATGAGTCATGTCACTAACAATGAATGCATTAAAAATTGACGTCGGCTTTCCTTTTGAAAAATGTGTCAAAGAAATGTTTCATACTCAGACTGATGGCATGATTAAGTTGCCGGAAGCTGGATGGCCGATGAATGCGTCTAAGACTCTACAAAATAATTTTGTACATACGTACATGCATAGACTCACGCCTCTTTCCCATAGAGGAAGGCAGAGACAACGGATATCCAATTGCTACGATCCTCACATACCTCTTGGGTAATAATAGGGTACTTTCTGATTTTTTTTTATAAAAGAGGGGGAAAACGAGCAAATGGGTCACCTGATGTTAAGTGATCACCGCCGCCCTTTAACATCCAGAATACCAGGGGAATCATGGATGCGTTACTGGCTTTTGAGGTAGATATAGGCTCTTTTCTTGAAGGTCCCTAACTCGTAACGGTCTGGAAACACAGCCGCCGAAAACTGATTCCACAAGCACGTTGCACATGGAAGAAAGTTCCTTGTGAAACGAAAACTCTCTGATATAAAAGTCTAAGTCGTACTCAAAAGGCTGGTCTGGTACCGCAGTTTTATCTACTCTCAAGCAACAGCGTCTATAAGACTTTATGTTCAGGTATGAGATACATTGAAGCAATTAGAATTACTGGGCACTATGAAGCATAATACATGGGTATATGACTTACAAACCTTGCGGGTGTCACTTAGCATAGATTAGCTCAACAGAGAGAGGAGTGGCGGAAAATGGATCGGAGTCTTTAATGCCCTACAGTAAGCGCCAAAAAACTGCGAATGATGATAATACACATTCATAATTTTCTTGGAGTGACAATTAAGTTGCAATACCGTGTTTTATTGTTTATGCCAAGTGCTGAGTGTTGTGATAACTATACTAAATACAGTAATAATACTATATACTTAATAAATAAAATATAATACGACGCTTAGTATCCGAAATGCAACCTGTTCCTCTCCTCATTCAGAAAAATAAAATAATAGAACGGATAATGAATTAATGAGCCATGAATAGTCGGATGCCAAAAATACAAAGAACATAAAATATATCGGTCAAGTGACAACCGCGCATACGTTCGTTATTGGACGTCATAAAAACGCGTTGTGTTCACAGCGGTCGTCATAAACCATGATCAGAATGAACGCTGCGTAGGGTTGCCACCGCGGTTTATAATATTTAGGGTATTTAATCGACTAGGTGTTTTTTAAATTACTAGAAGTACTTAACTCTCTCATTATGGCTTTTTATTTTTGTATGTCTCATTTCATATCTACTTCTACATACCCTGATCCTATTCCAATGTGAGGTTGGCGTACCACGTTTTTCAAGCATATTAAATTAAATTAAATTAAATACACCCAACAGTCACACACCTAGTCCTGACCCCACACTAGGTATAACCTGTATCGTGGGTGTCAGGGACTATGAGAGACTTTTGGTCTCACAACACCCAGACTTGAAATAAATATCTGTGGGCCACACAAACATTTGTCTCAATGCGGGAATCGAACCCGCGGCCCCTCGCTTCACAGCCGGCTACTCGCCCACTGCGCCACGGAAGCTGTCAAGTTGCAGAAAAGGTTCGGCTTAATTTTTATGAATCCAGTCCTGGGTAAATCGTGTTAGAAAAACTACTTAGTTCGACCTGAGATTTGATCTTGGGACCACAGCCCATATACTCTCCCTCTAAAATCTAGATCAATGAGGCGGCGGTATGTCATTACGTATAAAACTACATTAAAAAGTGATGCTCCGATGATGAAGCCAATAGTTTCAAGCTACCGATATGATAGGATACTGAAAGTAGTCTACATTATAGCTACCTTTGAATACATGCCACGTCTAACAAAATCTTCTTTTGTACCTGTTGACCCAGTGGCTTTTTGATTGATGACGACGTATCCCAAAAAAGTCAAATTATATTCTTTGAACAATGTCATCGAAACGAGATACTTATGCGTATGTGTCGCGATTCTTTGTGTAGGAATGAAAGTGATAGTTTTTTTAAATTGGTAATATTAAATATTCATTCGGATATGAGAGGATATGTTATAATACTTCTATAATTCGGTTTAATAGTTCATATCAAACAAATCGAAAGAGCTTTCTGTGGATTAAAAAACTGTGCGTGTGTCAAAGTCCTCTCTCGTAGGAAATAACATTTTATTTTGCTTATTACTAAAGAGTCCGGACTCCAGATAATTCAGTAATTTGTATTAATTATATATCTACGATTACTGTATTGCTCATTTATTTATATTTGTGTTATGGAAAAAATTACCAATTTTTTTTATTGGTGCTTAGGACGCATGGCATGTTGATAGGCCACGATCATGAATTTTAACAATCTATCCTACAATATTTCAAGACTTAAATGGCGCAACCCTTGTCCTTCGGCAGTATCCGGTTTTTTATACAATTATCAGGTAACCCTGGCTACTAGCCGAGTAATTGGTCGCCTTGGCCTATATAATCTCGCATCTCCGCTCACTAACTGATTCGCCAATTCTAGATTTAGGTTTTCAGTTCACCGGGTTCTGCTGGACACTTCCAATGATCATGTGAAATGTCCGCGATAACGGATTCCATTATACTGAATATTGAATAAAAACTTTCATTATCTCAATATTGTGATTAAATCTTAGTGACTCGATAGTTAATAATTGACTTTCCCGACACCGTGCACGCACATGACCATTATTATGTTTATAATTATGTTATCCAACATTTCATAATATAAATAAGCTCTATTTTACGAATGTACTCCAAATGTACATTTCTCATGTTTCGGATACATATTTGATGTTATCCTTACTAAAAGTCGTAAAGAGTTGATAATCCGTACCGTTTTAACTTGGTAACAGGAAAACATCTTTAAACAATAGTTAGTAGAAAAATAGATATTAATAGTGAACTCGGATTTCCTGTGGTAGCAGTAAGTAGTAAGCACATAGGTGTACGGAAGGGTGGTACGTTAGGGGCGGGCGGCTCGTAGCGGCTACGGCGCGCGGCCGCGGGCGGCGTAGCGAGCGGCGACCGCATGCCATTCGCGCTGACGCCGCCGCCGGTCGCACGCGCCCCGATCGCGCCGGCTCATGCGTCTCCCGCGCTCGCTGCTCCCGCTCCCGCCGCACGCCGACATGACTGTGACAGAGTGCCATCGCCACCACCAACTGGAGGCCAGTGAGAGCGCTGACCCAACCCAGCACCCACCACACAGTGACTCCGATGTGCTGCTCGGCCGGGTCCTAGCAGGTAAGCGTGCACCTCAGCTGATCCTCGCTCTCACCTGTCGACTTGACAGATCACAGCGTCACTGCGTCACTGCGTCATCCGAAAACAACATCAACATCCACGTTCGCGCCATTGTTCTAGTGTTGTGATTCGGACGATTGTTTTGTGTGAACGCGATTCTTTATCGTTATCGAAATATCAACATTTATTTGTATTGATGTTAGTGACATCTACCGTCGTCGCGTCAACGTGTTCGTTCCGTGATATAATCGAACCGAGTTAATATTAATGGTCTGTTATATAATCCGATGAATAAAATAGCAATACCCGTTACGAAAGTATATCCTTTTCACTTTCCTGCGATACTATTTAGTGGTTGTGACGAGAGGGCAGGTGGGAGACGTGCGGGCGGCGGGGGAGGGGGGGGGGTGTATAAGTGAGTCCGCGTATCTGGGTCAAGCGGAGTTCGTTGCCCTCGGCCTTCCCGGCTATATTCGACGTCGCTAATCACCGCCGTCACCCCTCCCCTCCTGCCTCGTCACCTCACCCTGCGCTCCGTTGCTTGCTTCGAAATTACAGAGACGTACTCAAATCTGTTTTTTGAGTGCAAATTGCACCTGACTTTGTTCTTAATTCTGAATTCATCATTGATCAGTTTAATGAAAGTTGGTAATAGCATTTCATTTTTTAATTTATTTATCCTGGCAACACAGCAAACATTTTGGTAAAAATTAGTCACGCTAAGATGACTGCATTATTTGCAAAGACAAGCGAATTAGTCTCTGTTCGACATCATGGTCGAGTCGAGTTTCGCAAGTGGAGCCCATCGTTGAATGCCATTTTATTTTGGAGGCCGCGCGCGCAGTCGGAGGGCCCGCGGTCAACGGCCTCGCGCGCTATCTAGGTCGCCTCAGAATAACCTAGCGCCAATACTCTAATAATAATCCAAACGAAACCTTGGAATATACTGTTGTCCCACTCTCACTAGCGACAACTCCATGCCCGCGAATAGCGACAACCAGTATTTCGCAACATCTACCGTATTCTGTTTATGAAGCCACTAACTAAATTTTACTGTCTCTTTTTCTCATGGCTTTAAATCTAGGACTAAGCAGGTGTAATAAGACTTAATAGAACGTTTTGTTTGTATAAAGCCTAATGATTGACGCACGTCTAACCTGCATTCTGAATTGAATATTTTTGTTACCTTCAACATGTGACTTATAATGATCTTATCATGATAGATGTCAGTTCACTGTTTTTTGAACTTCGATATCAGGTTACATAGAGGTAGAATGAGCTCATGAATATGTACTGGCCTGTCTCGCTGCTCCAACTACCTTACTATGATAGGCGTGCTAGCAGTTCATTTACAAATACCGTAAACACAATTAATTTAAAGGTTAATCAATCAATCGTTTACGGCAAATAAACGCACGTGGTGTGACCGTAAAATGTGATATTTTTATGAAGCATGAATTGTAAAGAAATAATATTGAAACAATGTGTTGCGTGTAGTATGTGACGTAGGTTGCACGCGGAGCGGCGAGAGGAGCGAGGCGGGGTTTGGGCGCGGGCGGCGGACGGCGACTCGGTATTGCGATCAAGGCCTCGAGTTCGTTCACCCAGCGACAATTAGGTCACGCTCGCCACGGCGCCCCCGCCCCGCTGTCACCCCGCCGCCGCTCCGCGCACCCCACACACAAATAACTGTTTAAATCACACTAAATCCGTGCCTGTAACGTCACAGTAGCTATGTGGGTAACCTTAATCATTTAATTTTAAACAAAATGCAGTATGGCATAAAGTTGATTCTAAAATTAATCGTGGTATGTCAGAAATATTTCATACTAAAACAATTTATTGCTGATTAATTCAATTCGAGGATCGTTTATTTACGCGTGTTTATAAAAATATTATTGTTATTGAGATAGTGCGATAACGGATGGTGAATGGCGCGTACTATGGGTACATTGAGATTTGAGAACAGTAATGTAGCACAAAAGACGTAGCACTAGTTAGGCGTATTGCAAAAGTCTCATCATAGTTTTTTTCATTATCCTTCACCTATTTATTACATAAGAAGTGAGGTGCGCGGTACAACTCAAGGCACCTCGTACTTGTACGAGCGTTACTAGTAGGTACATGCTGATGCGCGGTGCGCCGCTATTGATACTCCATAAATTATTAAGATGATGATGTGAAACGCACAAAGCGTCATTCATTTACAAGTCAATATACTGGGTTTAATAACAAGGACCATCTGTGTATGTACTTTGCACATAATATTATAAATTTGAATTTAAAATAACAATCACGTGTATCCCTCGCAGAATCACTTCTATTTGTTTCCAACTATATGGAAAACATGTTAAAATGGTAGTTTTCATTGCAATGGCTAAAACTATTTTAACGTGTAAATATAAGTTTAATGATATGCAAGATATCGGAATTAAAATTTTTAAAATATCCAAGTTGTCTATACCGTTCAAAATGTTATTTAATCAAAATGGATTTATGCGTTAAGAGAATTCAGGGATAAACTTTTGGGGAGAAAGTTAGGAATATAAAGTAACGAGGCCAAAATAATAGGCCGGAATGGGGTAATTTAGAACTTATGTTGGGGTGAAGGAGGTCGTGTTGCGGGGCGCGCGAGCGATGTCGGTGCGGGGAGTGGGTGTGCGGGGTGGGGGGGGGGGGTTGTTGCGAGAGGCTGCGGGTCGACGCCCGCGCCGCCCTGACCCCAATTCGATCTGCGCTCGCGTCATATCGCGCGGACCTCTCGTCCAGGCACACACCACACTCAACGGAAAATACCCATCGTTACAACATGACCGGCTTATGAAACACAATACTTTTTTTATATTATATTATTACCTTCCTTCAACATTTATCACAGTAATTCTATATGTACGTTAAAACTACTAACCCTCATTGGGTCAACGAGGCATACTAAGGCTGAAATATTTACAGTTTAATACCGAAATTTACATGAAAAAATAGACAACATTTGAATGTCATTTTACATTAGTATAAATAATTAAATATTGGGCATTTTAACCAAGATTGCACACATTAAAATCGTTTAAAAACGCAAACACAACTCGACGAAATTTATATTTGGAGTAGTAAGCTTACCTACCTTACTTATTGCTACCTGCCCTTATCCCACCTTAATGTAGGTTCGGCGCAACACACTTTTTCAAGCATGTTGCAGAAAGTATTTGGCTTAGTGTTTATGACCGGCTGCCTGCCTGACGTCAACCCCCTCTAAGGGATCCAGTCCCGGGCAAATTAAATTAGAAAATTCGCTTTGCCCGACCTGGGAATCGAACCCAGGAACTCCCGGCCCACAGCACATACATATGTATATGGTGCCACTAGACCAAGTATGACTACGACTTTGGACTAAGCTCTATCGACAACAAAAATAATCTTAAAAATCGGTACATATTTGCAAGAGATATATTTTAAAAGGTCAAATTGAGAACCTCTTACTTTAAAGTTGGTTGAAAACACTCTTTAAACGATAACAATAAGCCCAAATCAGAATGATTGGTATTGACCGAATTTCCGTCATTAAATTTGCTCTAAGTGTGCCACCGGCACGTTGCGGCGCGTTGCGGCGCGGCGCGGCGTTATGAGATGAAGAAATGTACATGATGTTCTACAATTGGTGTGAAGTTTTTTCTTGCGTCCCGCTGACCCGTTCGCGTTCCTTCGCTACACAAACCTACACTTTATAAAGAATGCCGAACATTGTGTTCATTACCTCATTTTTTTATCGCCATCTCTTGATGTGTAAACACTATTTATATTAAGCATATCTTCTCGACTATTTCGTTCATTTTTAGTATACTGTCCGTTTCCTTCTCTTTATCAAAACCGTGTTTTTCTTCCCTATAACATATCTTATAACATTCTTTAACAGATCTAAATTATAGATTAAACAAGGCTTTTAATCTGATAATACTGACACGTTACTCGTTAGGGTAGTTACTACTACAAGAACAATTACATTATCGCTTCTGACACCACTAATATCGCATTTATCATTGCGGTTTAATGGCTTGTGTTAAAAAGCAGTTAATTGTTGTGTGTTTGTATCGCTTTGCTTAATCACGCTTTATCTCTACGTCACTTGAAAATAGGTCGAATCCTTCGCAACACAGGCAGTAGGCACTAACATGACTACGTAATCGTTACGCTTACTATCCGGCTTGATGATTAAGTGTAGTGGGTCATGATGACTCATGAGTCAGTTGACCCAGATATGGTAGGCTGTATTGGTGGCGGGAGCCGAGGCCTGTGTGCTCTAAATAATCTCGGAGTAGGTTAGGGAGCGGGGTCGACGACCTCAGCCCTGCTCACCCCTGCCAAAGTTTCCAGGCCATCCACTTGTACCACACAATTAATTTGTAGGTGGGAAATCCGTACTCCGTTTGCTCCTTTATGCAAATCACGTTTCGATATATTGAAATGGGAAAGAGCTTTTAAGGGAGTAAAAGTGCTTACTTTTTACCTTCTGGAGACGTTTTTAAGTCGATATTCACATACATACCAATAAGTGACATGTAAATGTATGATTTGATAGAAATGTATATATTTTATCAGTATTTACGTAATCGCTGACGACACACTATTACTTTTTTCTTTTTGATACACGCGGTAAATAATACTATTTTTATAAAATAAAAACTTTGTAAATTGCCATTTCACAAAAAGTATTGGCAAAGGATGTCTATGTTTCTTTTAGTGAAACACAATATTTTATATAGGATTTAATAAATTCCCACATAGGTTATAGTATTTATACGCACCAAACCGAGAATTTCAAAGAAGTTAGTTAGAGAAAAATAATATTATTAATATTAATAATAAAAAATAATATTAATATTTTTTTTTATTAATATTTTTTTTTATTTTTTATGTTTTATTTTTTTTATTATTATTAATATTTTTAGATTCTTCCGCATTTTACAAAGTAAATCAGATGATTATATTACTTAATAGGTATAACACTAAATAATAACTATTATTCGCCTGTTCTTAAATAGTAAAGTCAAGCTAAACGTGCAGCTGTGTACATAATAATTCACTGCCAAAAATGGTGATTGTAATGCCAGGTCTATTGGCACGTACATCTTAGGCTTAATTGAAGAAGTTTTAATTTAATTAATTCTCCCTTGCTTCATATTAGACTGCTAAATATTAAAGATTGTGTGACCACGGAACGCAATATCACAACGTCACGCCATCTAGCGTCGAGTAGATTGTTTACGGTACGTCTTCGCTAGATGTCGCTTGTTTCCTGAAATGTTAGTACAAAAAATAACCATGCTTCCTATAATATTGTCTGTTTAGTGTCCATATATAATGGCGAAATATTTCTATAGTATTAATCAATTACAGTATAGAGAAAAAATAAGTACCTAATAATATTTAACATACGTTTTATAAATTTAAAAAGTTGCATGTCGTGGTGAAAGTTCATGAAAGGAAGTTCTTAAATATATTTTTAATACGTATTAAATACTGATTTAGTTTATTTGGTAAAAACCTTTATACTGCACAAACTATACTACAAATTGTAATAATTTATTAATTAGTCCAAGAATGTACGTAATAAAATAAATGTCACACATTTGTGTAAACACAATTTAGTAATTGCATGGCTTGCTTTTTGATATATGAAACCACAAGTGCCTGGGCACTATAAATAGCAGTAGCGGGTCTAGATTTGTGTGGGCGATCGAGGGTGGCGGGTGGAAGCCGCAGGGTGGTGCGGCGTGGCCGTGAACTCAGCCGACCCGCGGCCCACAGTCCGCGCGGTACACCCACCTCGCTGGGCTTTAGATAACATTTTCCTTATGTTTGTAGTCATTTAATACACGAATCTTGCTTTTTCAACAATTTTCCGTTGCAAGAGAAGCGGTGCACTGAAGGTCGATGAACTCAGCAAACACATACATGACAACATGTTAGTTTATTCAATGCGGGTGGTTATGAAAATGTTGGATAATCGGTTGGAATACATAAACAATTGATTGCGATTTAGACAGTGTTTTACGCTAGCACATTGGTGTAATTAAACAGGTTATTGTAGCATGAGTTCTAATTATTAATAGTGAGTAGTGGGAGAAGGGGATGCCCATTGACGTCACTGGGGCGCATGCGCGATGTTCGCCTACGCGTTCTCCCGCGTCCTGCGGTTCTACTTTCGCGCCAAAGCTCTGTCGGTCGCGCGCCGGTTATAACCTAACTTTTTAAAACAGTATTTTTATGTGCAATCATGGAAACTGCAATTAATCTGCCAGCACCTGAAATCGCAGGTGAGTGTTTCCTATATCAATAAGTTGTCGTAACCTCATGAACTTTAATATAAAGGTTTATTGAACTTTGGCCTTTCGCGGTTGATTGAAACATTCAGCCAATTTTAGTTGAAGTATCTAGAGGTATAATGCTTGCCTTAAATAATTTGGTTGATTTATTCTTATATAAGTTCATGAATTCAAAGTTATCTAAACATTACCATAAAACTAGGTTTATTTTATCGTGATATGTTTTTCTTTAGTTTCGACGCGACGTTTAGAAAGCTTTACAGCCTTATGGTCACGCATTGAATTGAAGGCGAAATATTGAGAACAAAAAATAAATATAAATCGGATTTATAGAATCCGTAACACTTAGTTTTATTTCAATGTGTTACAATCGTGTAATTCACTTTTTTCAATTAAAATATAATTAAATTTCTTCATAATAGTGTAACTCAAATCTTGTTATAATGAGACATTCAAAGTGTTTTATATCAATTAATTTACATTTATTTATAACATTTAGCGTATATTATTCTTTTTAAACCTTGATAATAGGAACATTTTCAAATTAGTAGCGTTTACTGCTTGTTTACATGCGACCACCCCTAATACCTATGACTGCTTTAAATTTCTTGTAAAGATATGGTTAAATTTTTTTAATGTGGCCGCGAATTGCCTATTTAATATGCATGTTTTGCTATAAATATAACTAATACATTAGTTAGTGTTTTCGTTTTCCCCATGTTATTTATTTTAGTTTTTAGTTTGTAATTTCCGCAAGTGGAGCTGGTTGTCAACGTATGTATAGAAAAATTGAAAACTTATTTTTTTTAATTTTTGGCCCCGGTAATCTAATATTGTCGAATAATGTATTCAAATATTAATATATATTTGATTACAATCAATGATTTTTGGATGTAACACGTCATGAAACAAACTAACTAGAAAGCCGTGAAAGTGAATGTGGCCCATTCGTCCCGCTCTTTTTATCCTTCCTCTACAAAATACTACGACAAACGAAAGGGAGTCTTCTACGATACTCTAACTCTGTATATAAAACTTTTATTTTGATCGAGGTACTTTCTCGTACCGCATAGGCGAAAACAGAACACAGTCACAGCGAGGTCGCGTGATAAGGTGTTAATATTCGCCCAGATATCCACCACCGTACACATTTTAAAACCTGCTACGGTGACCCACACACTTTGCGTGAAGCACTTTCTACGATCATACAGTGTGTATACCGTTCTCCCGAGAGGCTTGCTCTATGACTTGATGGTTGGTTGGGGCGTATACTTTGTTATCCCTGCTTCGGTCAGCCAACCGTTCCTTCTTTTCTCTTCGTAGTGTAAAAAAGCAGATTATGCAAGCTCTTCTGATGTCTAGCGATAAACTCATTGTTTGTCGGTGATCGTTAATTTTTTTTGGATCACACTGCGCCCACCATCAGGTCACTTTCTCATGGTTGGATAAAAAATAATTTACCAAGTGGTTTAAGAAACTTTAAATCCACGGCGCGATTGTGCCTTATTACTGATATTCAACAATATAATGATGTTGACAATCAATATTACCAACAATCGTCAGAAATTATTTCGCCAACACAACCGCTACTGTAACTCCTGTAAGTCAGGAACAACAACGCATCATACAACACCGAACCACTGTTCGGTTCGATCAGTTAACCATCATCATCATCATCATCAGCCATAGGACGTCCACTGCTGGACATAGGCCTCCCCCAAAGATTTCCAGATTGGCCTGTTGGAAACGGCCTACATCCAGCGACTTCCTGCGACCTTTATCAGGTCGTCGGTCCACCTTGTAGGTGGATGTCCTACGCTGCGTTTGCAGGTACGTGGTCTCCACTCGAGATCTTTTCTGCCCCATCGGCTATCAGTTCTACGAGCTATGTGCCCTGCCCATTGAATTAACTTAAGTTAATAATTAATGAGAATGCGAAACTGTCTTAATTGTCAACCATCCTCAGGTAAATCGTTAGCATTGTCTTCAGCTTCCCACCTACTCTTATGCTACACCAATGTGGGGTCAATACTTTTTAGGTATGTTGCATAAAGGATTCGGCTTAGTTTTTTACGGTCTGCAGGCTTTCTGTCGTCAACATCCCTCTGGAGGAGCGTTTCGTGCAAAATGTGTTAGAAAAACATCCGTCTGACCTGGACATCCAACCCAGGTTTGGTTTTCAGCCCGTATACGCTGCCACTTGACTAAGGAAACGACAATGTTTACGAATGGTGCGTTGTGGATTTTGCATGTACATATATATAAGCTCACTTAAGTTGGAAGGCGGACCCTGGCAGAAGGCTGAAATAACACCAGGCAGAAAGAAAGATATAAGCTCACATCTGTATCCCCAAAGGGGTAACCAGAGGTGCATTAGGGAACTGAAAGACTCATTGTTCGCCCAGCTTAGTTCTATCCCAGATGTGATGGGGGCGAGCCTATCGCCATATCGGTCACAAATGTTACACTCTCCCGAGAAAAAGCCTGATGACGAGTATGATGAGTCAGAGTCCGCATTCAGACCGGAACACTTGGTGAGCTCGACAGTCGACACCCCGCCAAGTGGCGAGTGGCAAGCACGGTCACCCCGCTCCATTGACTTCATGCATATTCTGTCGTAGTGCATCTATATCCGTTCCACATTTACGGTTCCCTGCCGTCGCTTGAATGCAAACGTCATGTGCATGTTACTTTTGCAACAAGTCAAGTGTATTATTATAGGTAGGTGTTAATGCAATGTTGTCACAGGTTCGAACTAAATAATCTTAACGGATCGACTTAAAAATGTATCCGATCGTGACCAAATTTATATGCGGCCACTAATGGAATAAGCTCTATCGTACAAAAAAATAATTTTTCGTTCCTTATTTAGCCGAGATATCGAGTAACATACATAAAAATACCAATGACTAAAGAAAAAATAAGAGGACCCGGCGTAACTACGAAAAATACACGTTTACTATGAAGCCGGTTCTACCATTTTACTTTCGCGATCTATTTATAAGTAAGTTGTCACCGTGTCATAAGGACTAAATAACAAATAAATACTTATTGATTTTATTGTAAATACGGTGTTTTATATACAATAATACTAATTTCGGAATATAAAGAAGATGCCTAACTGTTATATAATTTCACAAAGTCGCCATTTTAGTTTCGTTCCATACATTAGAAATGCTTCATTTTTTCGTTGTTATGCCCTGTCCTCTATGTTCTTTTGTCTAAGAAAAATACAGATGATTTGGGTACTTCCTTCTTTTGAAGTTGGTCGAAAAAAAGATTTATGCACCTCTTTTATTGAAGTGTATTCTGCCGTTGTAATGTAATTTGTGGTATTGTTTGTGTTATAACTTGTGGATACGGCATGTATCGCAGTGGCGCAGGCTTCATACAACACGATTCTCACCGGCTTACCTTTGCCCAATTGTCGGCTTGATAAACAAGTATAAAACTATTTTTACGGATTCTATCACGATTTGGTTTTAGTTTTTATGCCCGACGTTTCGAAAGCTTTGCAGCCTTCGTGGCCTTCTTTCGAAACGTCGGGCATAAAAATTAAAACCAAATCGTGGTAGAATCCGTAAAAATGGTTTTATTTCAATGAATAACATTCGCGTAAACCTAAGAAATCAAACAAGTATAAATTAGAAGAAAATCATCGGCTTCCCTTTTAAACATTCTGACCCTTCGCCACTGGTGTATCGTCAATTAGCGACTATATACTACACAAAGCATTTAAAAATTGAATTCCAACTCTTAGCCTAACCTTATACTTTCAGATATTATGGAGTATGGACATTCAATGACGTGCATAGACATTTAGCAGGGTTACCACGACCTCTTATAGCAGTATTATTATAATCGTTCTTCGTTTGTTTTGTATGAGAATCGGTACAAGTAAAATTATAATAATACTGCTATAAGAGGTGGTGGTAACCCCCCAGATCTGGTTAAACAAAAAAATCTAAATAAGTCTTATTTTTATCAATTTTTTCATCATCATCTCTGTCGTCACCATTATCATCGCCGTGTCCAATTTTAAAATCTGTATTTCGTGTTTTTTTTTCTTCTTTTCATTACTATATTATTAGGGATGGGGGTAAAGAGTTTCTCTTTACCTGAATGAATTGAAAGTTACTGTGGACATTGTTATTTACCATCGCTAAAAAGTTAAAGCAAAATAGCCTTAGGAACCTTGCACCTCTGAGAGTTCTACAAAGAATTTCGAAGATACGTGAACTTTACCAACGCATTACTCCAACGTGCTGCACTACGATTACATAATACCACACCTGCTCGTTTAGGAAACAGGTGCACTTTAATAAATATTCCACATATAGGGCCTTACCTATAAAAACAGTTTAACTGAGCAAATGGTAAAGAATAGCCTGTCCCTTTTATTTTCAAACAATTTGACATAAGGAAAAAAGTGACAGGCTATTCTTAGCCATTTGCTCAGCTAAAATGTTTTTATAAGGCCCTTAGTATTTCGATTATGTAGTTCTTAATTCAGGCATGGAAATTAATTACGAACTTATTCTGTGGCCCGAGCAGGAACATTTTAGACAATCGTGCATGTATTCGAGCTCGATGCGTGTCTATGAAATTTGTATGAAATATAAACCATAACCAGCGACTTCCTGCGACCTTTATCAGGTCGTCGGTCCACCTTGCAGGTGGACGTCCTACGCTGCGCTTGCCGGTACGTGGTCTCCACTCGAGAACTTTTCTGCCCCATCGGCTATCAGTTCTACGAGCTATGTGCCCTGCCCTCTGCCATTTCAACTGGCTAATCCTTTATACATCAAGCTAATCCAGGCCGCTTCCAACAGGTTGATCTGGAAATCTTGTGGGGAAGCCTATGTTCAGCAGTGGACGTCCTATGGCTGATGATGATGATGATGATTAACCAAATGTTATTAGTGCACAAGCTCGAATACATTTACGATTATCAAAAAATTTCCAGTTCGGGCCACAAACTTTTTTCTGCTACGAATAATAATTGCGATATTATCTTTATTTAAGCTACAGTCTGCTTTCCGTATAACTGCGTATTATGTAGAAAACAACAAATATTGACATAATTTTCGTAAGTTTGCTAACATGATTAAGGCTCGAGGAAAATGTCACAACAAACGCAGCTTTTTGTAATTCTACGTAAATGAAGCATGACTTTACAATCTTTCCTTAAAAGGAGCATACATACATATTATTATGTAGCATGTACGCGCTTAGAAGTGTTTCAGTCTCCTTCAGCTTGATGAAAGTATTCCTTTCAAGTAACTTTTTTGTGTAAAGAGACTCGTCGGCGCCCTACACAGTTGCACGTTGGGAAAAATAGGTGTGTGCTTCAGTGTGCGTCGAGTACGCGCCACCACGAGGTACTTACAGAGTGCATCGCTCCCGGGCGCCGGTGTCGTCGCACTGCATATAGGCCAGTGCACGCGAATGCCCGGGCTGCCCCCCCCCCCCTCCCTCCAGCCCTACGTTCCGCTGCGCCTTCTCGGTACCCCCGCCCCCGCGGGGCACTGCACCCCATCTCCCCTGCTGCACTTCGCGATTTTCCATTTCCACCGTGTTGTCCGCA
This sequence comes from Clanis bilineata, assembly GCA_036417725.1. Taxonomy (NCBI): domain Eukaryota; kingdom Metazoa; phylum Arthropoda; class Insecta; order Lepidoptera; family Sphingidae; genus Clanis; species Clanis bilineata. The sequence goes on along the minus strand of CM071146.1, from coordinate 8,931,502 downwards.
AACTAATTCCAGCGGTTAACTTCGGTCGGTGTTGTGACATGTTACACGGGGAATTTCTGAGACCTTTCTCCGCTCGATACCGCAGCAGTGTCGTCTTCCGGTAAAGGCCATTCACAGAACTCTCAGATTAATATTTTATTAGACTCGATGATGTCGCGTTTACAATAATTCACCAATTTTACTCGCGTATATCGTTATTGCATCATCTCGCAATTAATATTCTGTTGTATCATACATTACGTAGCATCGGCGTGATTGCATAATCATTAAAAAAGCTTTATTAACTTAAAATTAATTTCGAAAATAATAAAGGGGAAAGTAACGATGCAACAGACCGATCCAATTAATATTTTATGCTATAATTTTCATATTCAACGAGCGCATCGATGTGCAAATGATACTATTTCATGCCTTACGTTTATTTTTCTTGAAGATCAGATAATGAAGACGTGCAGGCGGCGACAAGCCGTCAATTTATATTAAGCACGTTATAATGCGGAAGGTCTATCGGTATTGCAAAGAACGCGTGTGCCCTGTCGAGTGTGGGTTCAAAGCGCTCGGTAACAGCGCGGCCGGTCTGCCGCCTGAAAGTGTCGTAACGGCGCCGTTTCACCGCGTCGTTACGTCCTTTCGACTCGAGCACGTGGATGTAGTTACAAGTTCCCGCGGTCGTTGCCCGCCCGATGCGTGCGCGACTCCCCTATATCGGCTAACTGGCGCGAAAACTCGAGCCCCCGCACACACCGACACACCGACACACGACAGATGTTCTATACATGTTACATCAACATAAACATATTTGATAAATTATGTTGAATGTGATTCACGCATACATAATTGTTACGTCTCATCGGTGATCACTCGTATCACAAGGTCTGCTGCGAAAAACAACGCGTCATGTTTGTTTCTTGAAACTTCCGATTATGGGGAACATTTTGGGTATTCGTGTTGATTCGGTATCGGACTTTGGATACATGGATATGATATCAATCAACTGTTTTGCGATGGATATAGTGAAATATGAATCTGTAATGTTGAATGTAGATGCAAGTGCGTGGACACGGAAACGTTCGGGTGCCGTTAGTTAGGTAACTGTACAGGTCTAGCCTAGAACAATCCTGTGCGCCGCGGCCGATAGGATCTGGCGACACGTCCTGAATTGATGAACATTCGGACAGTGTTTTGGTGATCATGATTCAAAGACTTATACACTTTTATAGCATATGCCTATTTTTAGAGAAGATTACGATCTACGTAGGTCAGCTATGAACACGTTCTGGGAATGACAAACCTGCAATACTAACTAGTAAGAATACTATTTTCAATATTGTATTGTGAGGCAAATAACTATTTACTGCACTTCTAAGTATACAATCTTATCAAAACCTTTTTGAAAATACTTCATCAATAGCTTAAATATAACTTTGTTCTTTGAATATCTTGCAGCAATTCTGTGAGGGTAAATCATAAGCAAGCACTCCTTGTATTCCCCACGATGTATAAAGAATTGAATTTAAATAAGCTTAAGTTTCGAAGACAGCTGAACAGGAGGGTTGTACGGTTGTGAGGGAGGGCGTGGTGCGGGTGGTGTGGGGTTAATGACCGCGTTGACATCGTCGAGCTACTCCGCCGCTCTTATACTCATCAGCGGTCTCATCGCGTTTACAGACTTATCGTCCTCTTTACATCCTTTCAAAAATAATAATATCTTATGACGCAATACTGAGTTATCCTTTAAAATTATGAGTCGTTCCGGGTCATTTCGTATATGTGAGGATATTTTAATACAATGATATGGCCTTTATTAAACAAGATTTAAAATGTATTGCGGGCTACTGCCTCGGTGGCATGGTTGTATTTCGGTACGACTACCGTCCTGAGGTCTCGAGTTCGATCCCCGGGTCGGGCAAAGTGATATTGGGTTTTTCTATATCAGCCCGGAGTCTGGAATTTGTGTCCAATATGGCGATAGGCTCGCCCCCTATCACATCTGGGACGGAACTAATCTCGGCGAAATGTGGGTGTTCTAGTTAGCCAGTGCGCCTCTGCTTACCCCTTCGGGGATACAGGCGTGAGCTTATGTGTGTTTATGCGGGGTTGGTAGTCTACGAACGGCGGTAATCTCTCTATATTAGGCTCTCTATACATAAAGAAAGTAAGGAGAGGCTACAGAATAAAATGATACACATAACACAAATATCAGCTGTAATATGCAGATAAAACACTTCGTTTAAGATTACGATGGCTTACATAATACCAGTGTATATGTTTCAACAGGCCTTGAGATGGAGAGATGAATGACATCGCATTATCAGCCCAAATTTCACCGTGAACTGCATGATCCCAGACGCGATAACTAGTGGATTTATCGTTGCATTGGATGTATGTAATACGAACATCTCACATAACACTTATGGAAAATACTAACTTTTTCCCGCAGCACTGTTTATGTAATCAATTATCTAACTGTGCCTTTCACAATAAAATAATAAGTGCAATCAATATTTTCATACACAAAACATTTTCCAGTGGAATCCAGTATAAGAATCTCAATCGCTATCTATATTAAAGGTACTCCGTGTCCCTACTTCTTAATCTACGTCTTGGTCGACGAATAAAGGCGTGTCACTTTCATACAAATCGTGATTATTTAATTTGTTATTGGCTACATCTATTAGTACACAAAATACATATTTCTTTTTAATATAATAAATAATAAATACACCCAACAGTCACACACCTAGTCCTGACCCCACACTAGGTATAACCTGTATCGTGGGTATCAGAGACTATGAGAGACTTTCGGTCTCACAACACCCAGACTTGAAACAAATATCTGTGGGCCACACAAACATTTGTCTCAATGCGGGAATCGAACCCGCGGCCTCTCGCTTCGCAGGCGGCTATTCGCCCGCTGCGCCACGGAGGCTGTCAAATATAGGTAGAATACTCCCAAGCACGAATAATTTGTATAATGAAGAAGCAAGCTTTATGCACGTTCATATTATTTATATAATTTTTGGGTTAAATCATCAGAATGCAGCGATCGCGATTCGCATTCGACCGTCGAAATTAGTCCTATCAAAGGCCCCTGAACCTCAATTCAGTAAATAACTTTAAACTATACGAAGATTGAACAAACAATTTGTATGTGCGAAGAAATAGCTTATCATTTAGGATATCGCGACACTTAACTCCCACGTAGTAATAAAGAAACACCGTTAGCTCACATTTTACTCCTTAAGAAATATGCGTCGCCGCAGTTCTCACTACAACCAGTATAAAAAATAAAGTTATAGCCGTTTTGGTATTATTGACCTCTAATTCGTTGCTATTATCCAGATATAATAATTATAAAATCTCCGATAACCTTTCGTCGGGTTCACGTAATCGTTCAGTAAAAGTAAACTCAACGTTAACTAAGCGTTGTAGAGCTGAAAATCGGTCGGTAGCGTTAAATCCAGCGTAGTACATTACCCTAGCTGACGTAAACCGCGTCCTTGAAGCGAATCTACAAACACAATTGGACAAATATCTGCTGCGAATGGTTCAGTAACCCCCGCCAGAGCTTCGCGTTTAAGCTCTATTATAATTATCACATAGTTCTGTGCTCTCTATATGTTTGTTAATACGTGGAACTGGGTTCGTTGAAATGAAATTAACTAAGTAATAAAATAAGACAGGCTGACAGAAGCTGGTGGTAGGATATTCGTATCCGACCGTATGGCGACCACCGTACACATGGTGCTTAAACCTGCCATAGTGACCCACACTCCGTGTGTGGTTCGCGTTGCAGGATGAGCCTGTGTAGTTCCGGTTCTCTCGAGGGGCTTACGGCATGACTTGATGGTTGGTTGCGACGGGTATGGGGGTATCCTTGTGTCTGCATCGGTCATCCGCCCGTCTTGTCGCAAGCCCCTCGATTTGCTTCTTCCCTCTTCAGATTCGGAATGTGAAGAAGCATAAATAGGCCAGCATGATTCTGACGACCACAGATAAACCCATTATTTGTCAGTGATCGCTAGTTTTTTTGGACTGTACTACGGTGGTAGTACTATCAGGTGCAGTGTAGTCACTGCCGTGCCCGAATAAAAAAAAGACAAGAATGGTTATCTGAAATGGTGCCAGTGAAGTTTAACATACAACTCACTCCAAAGGGGTAGGAAGAGACAAAACAAGTTTAGAATAAATTTCGTCGAAATTTTGACGATCCTATAATATGATCATGTCATTATACCCCCCATACATGTCTGTGGTTATACAAGACATAGTAGATTTTCTCCATTTGCGATTTTTGAAATATAATATTTTTTGTTTGTCTAACTAAAATATGTGTAACCATATTATTAATTATTAATCATTGTTACACGTACAATTAAATAAAAATGTGAGAATGTTCCAACAGTTTCTGTAACAGTATGGATAATTTGATATAACGATTGGCACCCGTGTTGCTTAATAGTTCGAATCATTTGTAAACCCTTTGTCAACTGGTAAATATCATCAGTCGTAATTCGTTCCTCACAGGGTTTCTAAAACCGTCTTGACAATACGTAGAACAATCAATCATGTCCCGAACGCTGCGCCATGCCAGTTTGTTTGTCAGTCGGTTAACGTCGAATGTCGATGTGGAATCCGCTACACCGGTGATCACACGTTAGTTACCACTGACTCATGCTTAAGAAGTGCGTTGACACTAACTTTGTGAAACACATGCCTATTCGTTAGACGTTGAAGCAATTAACGTATCTATCGTAATTTATTCGAAAACATTAGCTCAAATTAGTTTGTGTACACATCTTTATTCACGAAAATCTTACTCCGGCTAAGGATAAACTATAGGTACATTCTCGCTCTGCTCAAACAAACAAAGGAATAGGCTACATTATCAGTGACATACATAGCCGCCTCGATAGCATAGCTGCGATAAGCCGAACAAAACATCGCGTCGGTACATTGACCCAGAATTATATAAAAATGTCCTCGATTTTGATAACGCTGTGACAATGACATTACATGACGGCCCCACGCTATTATTGTTCAGTTGATTGGAACATATTTTTATACGAAACAGAAGGTTCATTTTGTTGACATAAATGTGCGGTTGGAACATGATTCAGTTCAAATAAAACTATTGAACTTACACAACATTCTACACGTAACTAACAACGTTGAGAGATAGAATAAAACAAAAATAGCTTCCAACAGGAAACTCATTTGAGTCAGTACAGTAATAATGTGCGTTGTGACGAGGAACTGAGGGAGCGTCATGGCATATGGATTGTGATGGCGATTACAAAATATATGACGAACTTGAATTGGTGCTAAATAGAGTGCATCGTACATTGACTTGAGCTGAAATGTTGGCCGGAACGTTGCACGGGCGGATGTCAACTTTCTCGCTGTTACGTAACGCGCTGGAGAGATGTAGTACTAGAACGTTCGGAGTCATCGACCACGGCCGCTTACGAAACAACACTCCACACCACACTCAGCACTCCACACTCCACACTCTAAACTCCACGCTGTACAGTGTACAGTATACACACCACGCTGTACGTTGCACACCCGGACGTACGTCATCACGCATTTAATTCTCAAACATTTACATTTGGAAATATTGTAGTGCACTAGCAAATGGTACTAGGAACTTATAAACGTAACTCTCGTAGCAAATAATACTGTCGGGTTTTTGAAAAATGGCAATGAACTCAGTGGAAATAATCTCAAATTCAAGTTGTTCTAAATACTTGCCAAAATATAGCTTTTTTCTAAACACATTTATATCATCAAGCATCAACCATGTTTCAAAACATATAATTTTTCATTCCAAGTTTTAAACGTGTTTATATAAAAATCTGCAGCAGTATAGCACTGTTTTTTTAACTACATCAGTTTCTTGGTATATAATTAACGAGTGATAGATAGGTTTAGTTGAAGAGCAATAGGTGTAATGTGTCTAGTTGGCATCGAAGAGCTGTGGGTCGTCGTTCGCGCCGCGAGGTCAACGCCGCGAGCCAGGCGCGCCGCGGCGCCTGCTTAGCTTTACAGCTTTCACGACATACTTTGAACCTATTTTGGACGTATGTAGATTTATTTTAACATTTGCTTAGGAATTCTGGCTGTAATAAATTTAACGAGTCGGCTAAGAATAATATATATTTCTCAGTAGACAAAGATATAGAGACAAAATATTGCGTCAACGCTCGACTCAGAGTAATAAATAGTTCTCTGGCGTGTATACTCATTATCTTTTTAGTTCATACAAACACAAATATGTATTTTAGTACCCAAATTAATTAACAAATATCGATTTAAAGGTAAATTCTAACAGATTTTAAGTGGTAGAGCCACGATGTAGACAGTAACGTCTACAGCACGAATGAGCCGGCTCGACCGGTTTGATACCACTGTCTCACAGAAAACCGACGTAAAGTGGCAGCTAGCTGTCGCGTTTCGTTCGGTGAGTGAGATTTCCGGTGGCCCTTTTCCCCCCTTCCTT